>JALIGW010000020.1:2875000-3475000 GCA_023053685.1 Diadophis punctatus similis | reverse complement strand
GTAGAGGGAGATATTTCTTTCTCTGGGCATACTGAGAAGATATCTGCTGAACAAAACTCCGCATTGGTGACAGGAAGGGCATCCAGCCATTAAAACCTCTGCTGGCTCCATTCAATTCCCTAGATTTCCCCCCCCCCCGCAAGGGATTATGGGGTCGTTAAATGAATGATGAAGATGAAAGGTATTTATTAAATTTATGTACTACCCATCTCACTATCCAAAGTATCTCTGGGTCTAGACAAAAATTAATAAAGAATTTTTTAACAGATTAGAAACTTTCCTTGGACTTTTTATTAAAAGAAGAAAAGCTTGAATTGACGATACATGAATTTGGGGATTAAAAAGATCAAAGAGAAAGGGGAAAGAGTAAGGGGATACTTACGGAGCAGAAAGAACGGTGGAAGTCACAATTCTGTTTTCTTTTAAAATTTCATTTCCTCATTTTCTATACTCTTCGTTTTCTTATTCTTCTATTCATTTTTTATACACTTCTATTGTATTGAAAAATTCTAAAAAATTCTATTTTTTAAAAAACAAGGAAAGAAACATGGAACCAGAGATTTGCTATTTATGCCCAACATAATTGGGTCATTTTGATTTCAGACTCTGGGGGTAACAAAAAAGATTTCCAGCTAATATCATAGAGAGGAATCAGGTACTTCGAATTATGACCTGTAAAGTTCTTTTTTTTTCTCTTTTCAGCAAAAACTTTGATTAGTTCTGAAGCTGGGTGCATGCAAGAATGTCAGAGTTACAGAACCTACAGTCGTAAGATTTGGCATGATCTTATTTGTTGCTTCACAGATTATTGCAATCCTTAAATCAGAAAGTGAAGTCAAATGGGTTTAGAGCGAGAGAAGCCCAGCATCGAGATATTTGCATGGACAGTGTGTTTCTTGTGCTCTTGCATTTTGCCGAAGTTTGGCTTGCAAAAAGCTGGACGATCACCAGATGGGACCAATGAAAACTCCAACATTTTCTTATCATCTGCTGATAGACTGAATTTTTGTAAACCAAATATGGTATGCTTATAATTGTCAAGCTCCGTTGCAATGAAAAACTACTTCTTTACAGTTTAATAAAATAATGGGATTTTCAGGGAAGAACCTAAGGAAACTGGCTGGGTGTTCTTCCTGAAACAGATTGCAACTGAATCTTCATGAATTGATCACATAGATCCTTTTACAAGAACACTCTATCTATCATATTCAGTACCACTCTATAAAGCCTTGGTCAGACCACACCTAGAGTACTGCATCCAGTTTTGGTCACCACACTACAAAAAAGACATTGAAACCCTAGAGAATGTGCAGAAGAGAGCAACCAGGATGATAAAGGGTCTGGAAAATAAAACATACAAAGAGCAGTTGCAGGAACTGAGCTTGGCCAGTCTGGCGAAGAGAAGGACCAGGGGTGACATGATAGCAGTGTTCCAGTACTTGAGGGGCTGCCACAGAGAGGAGGGGGTCAGGCTGTTCTCTATGGCACCAGAAAGCCAAACAAGGAATAATGGATGGAAGATGACCAAGGAGCGATTCAACCTGGAAGTGAGGAGAAACTTTCTGACAGTGAGAGCGATCAACCAGTGGAACAGCTTGCCAGTGGAGGTTGTGAGAGCCCCAACACTTGCGACCTTCAAGGGGAGACTGGACTGCCATCTGTCTCAAATGGTGTAGGAACTCCTGCTTGAGCAGGGGGTTGGACTAGATGACCTACAAGGTCCCTTCCAACTCTAATAATAAATCTAAAAATATTACAGAAATATGATTTCAAGATAAGTATAGATCCATGCAGGGGTGGGCTTCAAAAATTTTAGCAAGGGGTTCTCTGCCTGGTTGCTTGGTGGGCGTGGCCATGGTGGACGTGGCCTAGTCGGCCTCCTGCACCACGGCAGGGGGGGCCTTTTCGCCCTCCCCAGACTCCGGAGGCTTTCCTCGAGCCTCTGGGAGGGTGAAAATGGTTCCCCAGGCTCCGGAGGCCCTCCGGAGGCTGGAACTGGGCCAGTTTCCGGTCTTCCTGAACTTCCAGTAGACCCGTTTTTCACCCTCCCCGAGCCTCTGCACGCACCCTGCACTTACCTGCATCCAAAAAGGGCCATGTGGGGATTCCTGGGAGGGGTGGGCGGGGCGGGGCCAACCAGGAGTAGGATTTGGGGGGTTCTCCGAACTGCACAGAATCTTAGCTAGAGGTTCTCCCGAAACATGGACACTAACCTCACAATCGATACAAAAGCTACAAGTGGCTCAAAGAGCCATGGAAAGATACATATTCAGCATCACAAGGCAAGATAGAAAGACATGGATTAGAGAAGAAACAAAAGTATCCTATATCATCAAGAGAGTAAAAGAACTGAAATGGAAATAGCCTGGTCATAGAGCAAGAAGAACCGATGGCAGGTAGACCAAGGCAGTTATAGAATGGATCCCACTTGATAAAAAGCGTCCAATAAGAAAGCTAAAACAAGATGGAGTGATGACATCAGCAAGTGTTGCAGACCCAATTGGCAAACGAAAGTTCAGGACCGTATTGGTTGGAAACATGCAGAAGAGGCCTTCATCCTGCAGTGAACAGACAATGAATGATGGATGATGATGATGATGATGATGATGATGATGATGATGATGATGATGATGAATCCTGCCATATAGCTGCACTCAGAATGCTTCTCCTTGTTTGGTAGGTCTTATCTGGGTGCCCTTACTTCATTTGACTTGAGAATCTTGACTTGAGTTTTCCTGGAAACCATATAACTTCAACAACCAACTCTGTCTTAGTTTGTCAGCCATTATATCCCCATCTCTCCTCCCTTCAATAGTTCTTCCCAATATGTGTGTGTGTGTGTGTGTGTGTGTGTGTGTGTGAGCGCGCGCGCATGCACGTGCGCATTTTCCAATTATTTGCCAGCTCATGGTTAGGCCTCCTTTCTCCTATGGGAAAATATCTTTCATGGACAAGTGGTATCATTTTTTCCATTTTTTACAGTTCTGCTATTAACCACAAAGAACTCTCTGTGTTTGAATGTATGTGCAATAGCTCTGGACAATAGGAAGTTGCCACAATGACCCAAATGTATGGAATTAATAATTTGATTGATTTAGCTAGCAATATATCGTTTTGACTAAAACCAACTAAACTTTGTTTGAACTAACAAAACTCCATATACTTAATCTTTTTGTCTGATGTTTCATAAACCAAGAATTCACAGGCAATTAAAAACTGATTCTCAGCATAGAATAAATGAGTAGTTTATATAGCCTGATTTCTTATATTATTTTCACAACAGAGTTGGTTCACACATCATACTAACTCATGGTTTAACTGTGTTGCATTTAAAGCACAATTGGTTGAATGAGTCCATATATAATGCGATGCACAAACCATGATTTATAATATACCTAGTGGTGGGTTCACAATATTGTTAAGTCAAAACCAATCAAATCACCTAACTGGTTTAGCATGATGTCAATCCATGAATTGCTGGCTGGAGAATTCTGGGAGTTGAAGTCCATAAGTCTTAAAGTTGCTAAGGTTGGAGAACCCTGGGCTAGTTGGCTGAGGAACTCTGGGAGTTGAAGTCCACAAGTCTTAAAGTTGCCAAGGTTGGAGACCCCTGGGCTAGAGACTATAAGTATCTATATTCAGAATTAAATTCCACAGTATTTAATGGAATTTATTCCTTAGAATGTGTCTTTTCTATTGGAAAATATACAGCTGAAGAAAGTGCAAAGGCATGCAACTTTTTCACAATTGCCCCAAAACTGGCCATTAAAATAAGACAGTCTAACTCTACTAGATTCCAGCAATTAGTTAAAATCTTCTGAATTTCTAGCAGTTTTTCTGATCATTGCATCCCGCTTGTAAATCAAGATTGCTATGAAATTGGTAACAGCAATGAGTTCAGATTAACAGAGTTGGAAGGGACCTTGCAGGTCATCTAGTCCAACCCCCTGCCCAAGCAGGAGACCCTACATCTGCCTCTACCTAGGATTGAACTCATAACCTCCTGATTGGGAGACAAGAGCTCCACCTCTAGGCCACTGCAGCTGGAGTCCATATAGACTGGAGCCCACATAGGGTAGTCTTTAGATTTAGATTTATTATTAGAGTTGGACGGGACCTTGTAGGTCATCTAGTCCAACCTCCTGCTCAAGCAGGAGTTCCTACACCATTTGAGACAGATGGCAGTCCAGTCTCCCCTTGAAGGTCGCAAATGTTGGGGCGCTCACAACCTCCACTGGCAAGCTGTTCCACTGGTTGATCGCTCTCACCGTCAGAAAGTTTCTCCTCACTTCCAGGTTGAATCTCTCCTTGGTCAGCTTCCATCCATTATTCCTTGTTTGGCTTTCTGGTGCTATAGAGAACAGCCTGACCCCCTCCTCTCTGTGGCATCCCCTCAAGTATTGGAACACTGCTATCATGTCATGTCTTGATTAACTCCAGATAACCCTACTGTGGACTTCATGGTACAAGAGGAGAAGCAATTGTTTGAGCAAAAAGAAGGATGTAAATCATATACAGGTAGTCCTCAACTTACAACGGTTCATTTAGTGACCAAAGTTACAATGGCATTGAAAAAAGTGACTTACGACCATTTTTCACACTTATGACCATCACAGCATTCCCATGGTTACATATTTACATTCGGATGCTTGCCAAATGGTTCATATTTATGACAGTTGCAGTGTCCCGGGATCATATAATCATCATTTGTGACTTCTGACAAGCAAAGTCAACAGGGAATCCAGATTAACTGAACAACCGTGTTAATAATTTGCAGTGATTAACTTAACAAATATAGTAAGGAAAGTCATAAAATGGGGCAAAACTCACTTAACACATTTCTCACTTAGCTGCATAAATTCTGGGCTCAATTGTGGTTGTAAGTCAAGGACTACCTGTAAATAAGCAATCCTGAAGGACCCAGGTTGACTTGTATATTAGTGTGAACTCAATAGGCAAACAACAACTTGAAATTGTTGTACTTGTTTAGAAATATTTCATCTGAATTTGACTTTCTTGGAAGAAAAGTGTGGTAGGCACTGGCATGATTGCATTTTTAATCCATTCCTCCCCCCCAAAACAAGAAATTATACATGCTGCATGAAGAACATCTGAAGATTTTAAGGGTTTGTTCAACAGGTCAAGGGTCTTTGTTTGCAGACACTATCAAGTCATAATTGAAAGACACACCTCGTACTAAATCACAAGGAATCAAAATACAAAGTAAGACTTCAAGTTGTGCTTCTCTAATCACCCCACAGTTTCTTCTCATGCACTTATAGGAAAAGTCAAACAGCTGTGCTGGTACATCATTTTAAAAGCACAATACTTTTAATCATGGCTTGTTGATTAGCTGGCTGCGCTCACAATATAATTTACAAGAGAATGGCTGGGTTCCCATAAGCTGATTCAGAGCCAAAGAAATGTTATGGTTTAAGATAAGATGGGAATCCAAATTAAAATAAAATAATTTTTTTAAAAAGGGTTCCTTGGTTTGTATTTTTCTCTGTGGTTCTGTAAGCATCAATACAATATTATAGATAGCTTAGAACTTCGTTGCCTTCGATCTGACTTAAATGTAGTTCATAAAATCATCTACCACAATGTCCTACCGGTCAATGATTACTTCAGCTTCAACCGCAACAATACACGAGCACACAATAGAGTCAAACTTAATGTAAACCGCTCCAAACTCGACTGCAGAAAATACGACTTCAGCAACAGAGTGATCAGTGCCTGGAATGCACTGCCTGACTCTGTGGTTTCTTCCCCAAACCCCAAAAACTTTAACCTTAGACCAGTGGTTCTCAACCTTCCTAATGCCGCGACCCGCGACCCGCCCCCATGACCCCACCACGACCCCGCCGCTGCGACCCCTGCAGCGACCCCTGCCCCGCCGCCACCATTTGGGTTCTTTTACCCTCTGCACATGTGCAAAGCTTTCTGCGCATGCGCAGAGGGTAAAAGAACCCAAATGGCGTCATCCAGGTGAAGTCTCCTGACCCCTATGAAAGGGTCGTTCGATCCCCAAAGGGGTTGCGACCCCCAGGTTGAGAACCGCTGCCTTAGACTGTCTACAGTCGACCTCACCCCATTCCTAAGAAGTCTGTAAGTTGACCTCACCCCATTCCTAAGAGGTCTGTAAGGGGCGTGCATAAGCGCACCATTGTGCCTACTGTCCCTGTCCTACTGTCCTATTGCCTAATTTACCTGTACCTACTTTGCTAATGTTTATGTTTCTACCAATGCCTGCTATCTTGTACATGTTTAACAAACAAATAAATAAAAATAAATATTATGCCATACACTAGTAAAAACAGCTTGTATCTGCCTGGAATGTCCTATTAAAGTAATAAGCTACATTTGCACTGGCATCCCAGTACATAGATTTATTATTTATTTTATTTTATTAATGGTTCTTATAGGCCGCCCAACTCCCGTAGGACTCAGGGACTCAGGTTCCACTTCTGCCAGAAAGCCACACTGAGCTTTCTCTGTACAGTGAAGGTTATATTCTAAACGTTGGTGGGGAGAAGATCCCCAAAGGCTACACATACCTTGTGAAGCACGTTTTTGAACCCCAGGCTCAGGGTAAACTCTTCCGTTGTTTTGTTGCCAAATGTAATTAATTCAATAAATCATGGCTAAATTTGTCCACCCCCTCCTTTACAGAATGCTCTTTAGATACAGTATGTTGGGTTACAACTTCCAACACCTATCAATCTATCAAAGTTACTGGAACCTACAGATTAAGGCGGTGGCCATTGCAGAATAGTAAAATTGGAGAATACCAGCTTGAAGAAAGTTAGTTTATACCCTTCCCTAATTTGGGAGAGATTTTAGTAGGAGTGGGCTGGTTTTCTTTAAGACTGAAATTTTATTCTAGGTTCAAGGCTTACTTGATTGGCCTAAGGAGAGGTTAAACAGCTGATTTCCTTTTTATAAAGGATGTCTGTTCAAAGCAGGTTTGGTGGTTCTTTCTGAAACTTTGGTGAGTTACTTGCATGAAAATCTCATATTATGCTGATCTGAACTAAAAAAAATGGGGGGAAACTTATACATTCTTTTGTTTATGCTTTGTTTCAACAAATTTGCCATCTAATTTGTGTGTTCTTTTCTTGTTTATTCAGCTGAAAACAGCATCTAAAACAACATCTAATTGGTCTTGGGGTTCCCATTTAAAAATTAAAGTGGAAAGGAAAAAGATCGTGAAAAACTTTTTGGGCAAATTAACTTGGATAAAAGGTTAACTTTAGCAGGTTCACTTAGTAACAGGATAACAGATTAACAGATTAACGGAGTTGGAAGGGACCTTGCAGGTCATCTAGTCCAACCCCCTGCCCAAGCAGGAGACCCAAATCTGCCTCTACCTAGGATCGAACTCACAACCTCCTGATTGTGAGGCAAGAGCTCCACCTCTAACTTGGATACCATTGCAGTAGGTTGTGTCAGGGATCTAAGACTTTTACCCAGAGCTTCGTAATGTGGATATTTGACCTTTGGTAGTAGTAATTTTCAAAATAGTCATTTGAGATAATCTCTCTTAAAATGTATTAAGAAGTGAGAGCATGTTCTTTCTCAAATGTTTTATAATGTTACCTCTTTGTAGGTGAAATGCTTTTATCTTAATCCTGAACTCTGGCAACAATTGTAGTTATGTATTTTGATTATTTGCAGGTGAGTAAGATGAGCCTAAGACCCAAAGTTGCTTTTTCAAGAGGTAACTGGACTTCCTTTTTTTCTTTGAAGACATTTTGCTTCTCATTCAAAAAGCTTCTTCAGTTTCTTGGATGAGAAGCAAAAGATCTTCAAAGCAAAACAAGAAAGTCCAGTTATTTATTTATTCATTTATTTGTGAGATTTATATACCGCTTCATAGTGCAAGCACTCTCTAAGTGGTTTACACCAGTAAGCAATGTATATTTATATTGCTCCCAACAATCTGGGTCCTCATTTTACCTACCTCGGAAGGATGGAAGGCTGAGTCAACCTTGAGCCGGTGAGATTTGAACCGCTGACCTGCGGATCAGTGTCAGCTAATGTGGCCTGCAGTACCTGCCTCTAACCGCTGCGCCACCTCGGCTCATAAAAAGCAGCTTTGCCTCTTGAAAAAGCAGCTTTGGAATAACTATGACCTGGGTGACTGAGCATAGACATGAGCCTAAGACATTTAGCCACTGAAAATAAATATACATGGCTTTTGCTCAACTCAAACTGCATTTAAATTCCCAAAGAAGCAAGCTGGGGGTGCTATTTCTCACACCTCTGAAGCTTTTGCAATACATTTTGAATGGTCCATCTGCTAACTGTCCAGAATTTACACAGTCCCTTGTCTTTGTCTTTTTAAGAGGATCTTTCTTGAAGCAATGGCCTTGGAAGCCAGCTCTGCTACCAATGAGAGTTTTTGCTCTGAAAAGCCTGTTTGTGTAATCTGGGGTAAGAAATGTTTTCTCTGGAATTTGATCTCATCTAAGCCATCCACAGGAGAAAGTGAGTTGGCCAACCAACTTTCTAACTTCCCCTTTTTTTCTGTTCAGGATGTCAGCTCAACAGGGAGAATCCAGTCTATACATTTGATACTCCAGAAGAGTGGTCCTGTGAGCAGCAGTTAGCTCTGAGAACAGTAAGTGAATAGTTGGCCTTTTTTTTAAGGAAGTGGAATCCAAGGGGTTGGAGGTCAAAATGTTCTTCACCAATCCCTCTGCTTCACATCTATTTTCTTCTCATTGCCTCCTACATCAGTGGTTTTCTTTTCCTCTGTTGATATCAAACTATGGTTGAATGCAAAGCGTTGGGGTTTATATTTTAACAGCTTAGTTTCATAGCATTCCATTAAAAAAAAGTTACCAATTTGGAGCATTTTGAATATTGAGTTATAGTTTGCTCCTTCAAAAGACTCTGGGTGAGGGGCAGGGGTGAAATCCAGCAGGTTCTGACAGGTTCTGGAGAACCGGTAGTGGAAATTTTGAGTAGTTCGGAGAACCAGCAAAGAGTGGTGTGTGAATGGAGATTTTGCAATATCCTTCCCCCAGGAGTGTGGAGGGAATGGGGATTTTGCAGTATCCTTCCCCTGGAGTGAAGTGGGAATGGGGATTTTGCAGTATTCTTCCCCTGCCACACCCACCAAGCCGCGCCCACCAAGCCACACCATGCCCACCAAGCCACACCCACAGAACCGGTAGTAAAAAAAATTGGATTTCACCACTGGTGAGGGTTTCTATGTTTTATGAATCTCCAGAGAAAAATGACAGATATGAAAGTCAGATTTCTAACTCTTGCATAGGTATAGGGCTTAGTGTGCAATTTTCTTTAGATCCAGGGACTTTCTATAGATCGGGGGATGCATGTAGGCACACATTGAGGAAAATGGATAGCATATAGAAGTACTGTAAGCAGTAAATAAACATTTTTTTCTTAATCATAACCAATCATAGCCAGTTCCCCTATCCAGATGGTTAGGAATATTTCTGCCTTATTTACAACATTCAGAGGTGTATAACTGTATAAAAAGTCTTGCTAAGAGGTTATATTATGGAGTAATGATACAGTGGAATGGTTTGCTTAATAAATCTTTTTCTGCTGATTAATGACTGCAATAAAGTTATTTATAAAGCCATGGTGGCACAGAGGTTAGAAGGCAGTATTGCAGGCTGACTCTGCCCACGGTCAGGAGTTCGATCCTGACTGGCTTAAGGCTTCCATCCTTCTGAGGTCAGTAAAATGAGGACCCAGATTGTTGAGGTCAATATACTGACTCTGTAAGCCTCTTAGAGAGGGCTGTAAAGCACTATGAAGCAGTATAAAAGTCTAAGTGCTGTTGCTATTTGAATTTATATAAACCTTAAACATTGGTTTGTACATTAGAATGACACAAGTTTATGCAACATATTAAGTCAAAACTTCAGTCAACTCATCCTCAGGAGCTATATATCTAGGATTTATGATGGCTAAACTGAATGTAATTCTTAGTCAGAGAATGTCATGGTGGTGAGAAGCTGTCTCCAGAATACTCTATTTAGAAATAATGAGGGTCCTTAAGATATTGTTAGCCTTGGTGACGCTACCTTTCTTTCAAGCAGATCTGCCTTGGGGAAAATGCCAAGGACGAATTCCATGTTGTAGAGATCTTGCCACCAAAGAGTGCCACCAATACTATTCCAGTACGCATTGCAACCTTGAAACTTTCTATACTTCCAATGGTGAGTGATATCATAATCATTATTTTTTTGAATTTCTCATTTGCCATCTGTCTCAAAGGGTATAGGAACTCCTGCTTGAGCAGGAGGTTGGACTAGATGACCTACAAGGTCCCTTCCAACTCTAATAATAAATCTAAATCTAAAACTAGCTTTTCCTCTAAAGTTTTCTAGCAACCATAGTTGTACTCTTTAAAACATTTCTCTCGTGTAGTTCAGCTATAGTGCCTCTTGACCTCATCCAATAAATGCAACAGTAGACTTTGCTAGCCACTGTTCAGAGTTGGAAGGGACTTTGTAGGTCATCTAGTCCAGGGGTCACCAACCTTTCGGACCTCAGGGACCACTAAATTCATAATTTTAAATCCTGTGGAACCACTAATATGAATTTTTTAAAAAGATAAATAGTATTTAGTGCAATATAAAAAAATGAAAAAAAATTCTGCTGACCACCAAAATTTTCTCACGGACCACCAGAGGTGATGACCACTGATCTAATCCAACACACACACACACACAAGCAGACCCTACACCATTTCTGACAGATGGCAGTCAGTCTCTTCTTGAAAGCCTCCAGTGATGAAGCTCCCACAACTTCTGAAGGCAAGCTGTTCCATTGGTTGATTGCTCTCACTGTCAGAAAATTTCTCCTCATTTCCAGGTTGAATCTCTCCTTGTTCAGTTTCCATCCATTATTCCTTGTCTGGCCTTCGGGTGCCTTGGAAAATAGCTTGACCCCTTCCTCTCTGTGGCAGCCCCTCAAATATTGGAACACTGCTATCATGTTTCCCCTTCACTAGACTAGCCATGCCCAGTTCCTGCAACCGTTCATCGTATGTTTTAGCCCCCAGTCCCCTAATCATCTTGGTTACTCTTCTCTACACTCTTTCTAGAGTCTCAACATCTGTTTTATAGTGTGGTGACCAAAACTGGGTGCAGTATTCTAGGTGTGGTCCTACTAAGGCTTTATAGAGTGGTATTAGTACCTCCCTTGATCTTGATTGTATCCCTCTGTTAATGCAATTTAGGATTGCATTGGCTTTTTTGGCTGTCAAGTTAGTATTAATGGTTTTTGTATTTTTGCTTAATTGAAATGTTGAATAGCTTCTCAGGCTATGAATTTTTATGTTTTCTAGGCTAGTCTAGCAGGGCTTGATTTGACTCCTCCCATCACATTTAGGCTAAAATCAGGATCTGGACCTGTGTACCTTGCTGGACAACATGTAACAGGTAAAATCCAAAGCCCTTGAGACAATCTGAAGTTGATCTTGGGTTCTATTAAGTGGGTCTTCAGATCTGCTCAAATGAGTGTGTGATATATAGAATTATATATAATTTCTGAAAACTTATTTTCTGCTGGTTAATGACTGCAATAAAGTGATTTGAATTTTGAAAACATATTTGTCTAAAATGCTATCTATAGCTCCTTTGCTGTGATCGCTTGCAGATTGGTTTAAGACTTGGTTCATATATTGTATAGAATAGATATATGTTTGTATTGATTTGGGATTAATGTACTGTGGGAACTCAGCAACTATAAATTAGAAACTATCAGTGAACTGTGAGCTATATGCTAATATGTTTATGAATCAAAAGCAATCGTAGTTTTAATAACAAACCATGGCTGGTTGTAATCTGCAAATCTAACTTGTGTGTTTATGCATGAAAACCAATGAGGTATAACGGTTAAGGTGCTGGATTAGTAGCACATTTGAGTCCTCCTTTATATACAGAATCTGGAAGAGTGACTTCAGGATAGTCACTTTCTCTGTTCTAGACTGGGGAAATATATATCCACCAACCCACATTGTATCAGCATAGGATATTGCAGTCAATAACAATCTAGTAACCAGTAATGGATTGGTTTGGGCTGAAGATATACATACAGTATGTAATCCAGGCCTAGCAAAGATTTAATTGCAAATATTAAATGCATGAACTTCTGTTTGCTTCAGCCCTTCCTCCCACTACCTTTGCTAGGAAAAATCTGCAAGAAAAAAATCTAAACTAGATTTAATTGAATCTTGAGCCTTATATTGGAACATCAACTATATTTAGTAGATTATTGTTTTTCAGCAGTTCTCCATGATTGCTGTAAAGCTATAAATGGAAATGATTTGGCTGGATAAGGTATCTCCTCTCCAAAAACAGAATGAGGCTGATTTAAGTAATCATATTGCTCTGCAAAAAGGGATTTATTGTGGATTGTGATCTGGCAATAATTGAGGGGTTCACATCAGGGGCGGGTTCCTAATTTTTTTACTACCACTCTGTGGGCATGGCTTATGTTGTGGGTGTGGCTTGCCAGCCATGTGACTGGGTGGGCGTGGCTTGCCGGCCATGTGACCGGGTGGGCGTGGCTTGCCGGTCACATTAGTTATTTCAGAGAGATGTTACTACTATTTTTGCTATTTTATATCTTACATGAAAATCTTTGCATACAAAGTGTGTGTTACACCATGGCAACACAGCAACCTTTATATGCAGAAAATGCTATAGTTAAAAGACAAGCAATCTCATAGAGCATTTTTGGTTTCAGTCATGGATTCCTTAGACGAAAATATTGAGGACTGCTAAAAGAACAGTATCTTTTAACAGTCCTCAATGTTTTTGTCTAAAGAATAACAGTATAAAACTGTATAAAATTAACAGTATAAAAGGTTAAGCTTTCGGAAAATGCCCACTTTGGGAAGCTTTAGGCAAAAGCGAAGGAAAAGTGTCAAATGTGACCGCACCGGTACTGTGACGTCACCAGTGGGCCGCTACCGGTGCTATAGAGTGGACCGCACTGGTAGGAACCCACCACTGGTTCACATGTGTGGTAGAAACAACAACTTCTATACATCTGAAGATCTGGACATCAACTTTCCAGCTTTATTTGGTTTATTAGGAATGGCAAGTTCTCAGAACTGATTTCTGCATGTAGCATTGAAGATGTGATAACAAAAAAATGCAGACTGAGTATAGCTAATCCCAAAGGTGTTTTTTTCAAGAGGCAACTGGACTTTCTGGTTTTTCTTTGAAGACTTTTAGCTTCTCATCCAAGAAGCTTCTTCAGCTCTGACTGAATGGTGGGGAGTGGAAGGATTTATACTCCTTGCAGACAGCTGGATATTTGCATTCTTTTAGTGAGTCATTAAGGCCCCCTGAAGGTTTCTCTGTGTCCTCAAGGTCACCAGAGTAGTGAAAATTGGTGTGGAGCCTCCTTGGAACTGTTGAAAGGACTGTGTTGTAGACTGGGGATAGATGATGTCGTATCCCTCCCCCTCTGTTGTTCAATTTTGACATAGATGGCCTCTTTCACCCCTCTTTCAAACCAGTGATCCTCTCTGTCCAAAATAGAGACTTTGTTATCTTCAAAAGAGTGGCCTTTGTCTTTTAAATGCAGATGCTCTGCTGAATCTAGTCCTGATGGGTTTGTTCTCCTATGTAGTGCCATGCGTTTATGAAGTGGTTGTTTCAAAACAAACTCTTGAAAAAAGCACCTTTGGGATAACCATGACCGGGATGACTGAGAATCTCCATAGACATTTAGAGTATAGCTAACGTTCCATTTCATATGTCCTTTAGAGAAAATTGTCTGTGGCTGCAGTCAAGGCAGTTTTCATAAAGCTAGCAATATCTATAGCTCAGTTTTCCTTTGCAGTTGGCTTGCACTGGAATGGAGAGGAGGATCAGGAGAAAGAGTCTTCTTCATCATCATCATCACAGCAAAGTGATGACTCGGATAGCTCTTCCACAGAAGACTCGCCGGTAAAACCTGTGAAACACCCATCCAGCAAGCGTGTGCCTTCAACCAAGAAGGGACAAGAGCCACCTGTTCAGGAACCAACTCTGGTAAAGCTAGAAAGAAATAATTAGATTTTAGTGCACAAGTAGGCAGCTTATAAGTTGATTCGGCTGTTTTCCATATAAGAGGCCTTCATCCTGCAGTGGATAAACAATGGCTAAAATGATGGTGATGATTTTATATATCTCAATCTACCTATGTACCTATGTACCACTCTGTCTCTGTCTCTCTGTCTCTCTGCCTCTCTGTCTGTCTCTGTCTCTGTCTCTGTCTCTGTCTGTCTGTCTGTCTGTCTGTCTTTCTCTCTCTCTCTCCCTCTCTCTCCGTCTTTATCTCCTCTATCTCCTCCATCTCTATCTCTGTTCACATACATACAATGGCTAAAATGATGATTTATATCTAAAATCATCATTTTATCCATTATTTAGCCATTGACTGCACAGATAGTCCTTGACTTACAACAGCTAAACTTACAATGGCACTGAAAAAGTGACTTTTGATCATTTTTCACACCCATGACCGTTGCAGCATCCCCATAGTCATGTGATCAAAATTTGGATGCTTTGCAACTATCTGATATTTATGATGTTTGCAGTGCCCCAGGATCATGTCGGTCTCTTATGCGACCGTCTGACAAGTAAAGTCAACTGTGTTACTGGCTTAACAACTGCAGTGATTCAGTTAACAACTGAGGCAACAAGGTTGTAAAATGTGGCATAATTCAATTAACTTTTTCACTTAGCAACAGAAATTTTGGGCTCAACTGTGGTTGTAAGTTGGGGACTACCTGTGTATGGTAGAGGACCCGAGATTGAGGATGACGCATACCACCCATAAGGGTAAGAACGGAATTTTTAATGTATAATTTATATGAAATAACCCTGGGACCCACTGAATGGACAGAATGCAGTATGATGTGACCAGAATGAACATTAAATTTAGGCTGATCTAATATTTTTTTTACCACAATGCTGGATGATCGTGTGATCATCGAAGAAGACTGTGTTTCATAAATAGAAAAAATAATTATACTGACAAATGGTTCCTCTGCGGTGGCCTAGAGGTGGAGCTCTTGCCTCACAATCAGCAGGTTGTGAGTTCGATCCTAGGTAGAGGCAGATGTAGGGTCTCCTGCTTGGGCAGTGGGTTGGACTAGATGACCTGCAAGGTACCTTCCAACTCTGTTAATATGTTAAATAAACTCCAAGTCAATATTTACTTACCTGAAAGCATAAACAGAAGGACCATATGCAAACAAAACAGCAGTGGGAGCAAGAGGAACTTCTGACTTCCTGTCAGCTTCCCCAGTGACTTTGCTAGTGGGAAGCTGTCAAGCATCAGAAGTCATGATCATATGACTGCAGGGATGCTGCAGTGGACACAACTTTGTGAATAAAACTCGTCTGAACATTGTGGAAATTTCAATTCTGCAGGAATAATGGCTCCCAGATTTTTTAATGCAATTCTTTAAGTTAGCAGATTTTGATGAAAACATTGTTGAGCTATCATGCGTTCAAGTACCCCAAATGCAAGGTGTGTGTGTGTGTGTGTGTGTGTGTGTGTGTGTGTGTGTGTGTTGGCCAGGGGTGAAATCCTCCCAGTTCGCTCTTACCTGTTGGTCGCTGCACAGCCGAACAACCTGGTGGCATTCGCGGCGCGGAGCTTCCCCCGCCCGCTTCCCCCACCCGCTTCCTCCACCTGCCTGGACACCGGCATTTGCGTTCTTTTGCCCTCTGCGCAAGCAGAACACTTTGCGCATGCGCAGAGGGCAAAAGAACGCAAATGCCGGCGTCCAGGTGGGCGGGGGAAGTGGGTGGGGGAAGCCCCGCGCCGCAAACGCCACCAGGTTGTTTGGCTGTGCGGCGACCAACAGGTAAGAGCGAACCGGGAGGATTTCACCCCTGGTGTTGGCGGCTATTGTAACTTTGAAATTGGGTTGTAAGTAGCTTTAGTGGAGTGTGTTGTAACTTAAAATGGTTGCTTGAGTGATCGGTTGTACGTTGAGGACTCCTGTTTTAAATGTCCATGAGTGGCATCTCTATGCCCATGTAACTCTGAATGCCTTGGCTTTTTCCTACAGACAAAAAAAGGAAACAGAGGACGGAAGCCTACCGCTAAGGGGGAACTGCGGCTTTAAATTCCTGCAGAAGGTGAAATAGATGTGTCTTCCTTGAACCCATTTGATGGAGATGGAGACCCTTTTCAAATTCATAGAGGTTCTCTCAAGAAGGGGCTTCTTCCAATTTTTTTTTTCACAAGTCATTCACTTACTAGATATGGGCACTTCATCCCTAAAGTAAAAACCTATAGGTTTTTGAAACCTTTGCATTTCTGGAAATTGGAAGTTTTTTTTCTTAACACAAAATGGATGGCTATAAAAACAGTAGGTGCAGTGTATGCATGATTTAGGAATGGAGCTGTACGAGAAGCCATTAAGAAAGTAAAATATGTATCTTCCTCTACTTTTGCTTCTTCCATGCGATCTAAATTTGACCAGTAGAATAAGTTGGCAAGATCTGAACTACAAAATGGAAACAATGCAATGGAGGGAAAAGAATGCTATAAGCCAGTAGAGGTTTGACAGAAGGATACAGATTGATGCATTTGGAAAGGGATGAATATATATGTCACTATGTTCTTGTAAAAGAATTAAACATTCACATCAATATGGTTTGTGGCCTTTTTTTGAGGGGGCAAAGCTCTGAGAAAGATTAATGTAAACATTTTTATGTTTTTGAGTGGAAAAAGCTAGACTTTCAGCCACAGCAGGAATTAGGATGATAGGGTAAGAATAGGTTCTATGGATCCTTTATGAATAGGATCCATTATATATAAGTGATATGAGTTTCTTCCAAACCAGGTAGGCTGTAAAGCAGCGGTTCTCAACCTTTCTAATGCCGCGACCCCTTAATACAGTTCCTCATGTTGTGGTGACCCCCAACTATAAAATTATTTTCGTTGCTACTTCATAACTGAGCCGAGGTGGTGCAGTGGTTAGAGTGGTTAGAGTGCAGCACTGCAGGCTACTTCAGCTGACTGCTAGCTGCAGTTCAGCTGTTCAAATCTCACAAGCTCAAGGTTGACTCAGCCTTCCATCCTTCTGAGGTCGGTAAAATGAGGACCTAGATTGTTGGGGGCAATACGCTGAACTCTGTAAACCGCTTAGAGAGGGCTGTAAAGCACTATGAAGCGGTATATAAGTCTAAGTTCTAAGTGCTATTGCTATAACTGTAATTTTGCTACTGTTATGAATCATAATGTAAATATCTAATATGCAGGATGTATTTTCATTGTTACAAATTGAATATAATGAGTCTACTATATGTAGTAGAGTCTACACAGAGAGGACAATCGTGCCTTCCATATGTATTTGACTACAGCTTCCATCATCCACACCGCCTGGTCTAGTATTTGTAGATTACTGACATCTTAACTCATCGGAAGGGCTAGAAGCCGAACTAAGGTTAGACTTTTCATGAAGGAAGGGAGCGAGCAGGTTAGAGATTGTGTGCTTGCAACATGCTGAACACAATCGGTTATAAGCCTAGCAGCCGCATTAGCACAAAATGCTAAAGTTAGCCATTTTTTTTGTGTGTGTGTGGCTTAAGGTGCAGTGTGAACCTCAAGACCACTTGCTTATTGTGGTGCTCCACTGTGATGGGCAAATTTTAACCAGGTTAACGCTGTTGGATAAACAGAGCGAGGGTAAAAATAGACCTAGCTGGAAAGATTTGGGCAAAGACTTTTCTTTTGAACCCAGTTAATAAGATGCACAGACCTTCCACTGTTTCTCCTACTCTTCAGATCTTGGAACATAGAAAAGGGAAGGGGAAATTCTAGCCTCTCATTTTATTTGGCATATTTATTTTCAGACGAGGATTTTGAATTTTAGACGCTGGATAAAGACCTTTCCCCTTTTTTTAAGAGTTCCTCTGACGAAAGGGAAATATTTAAGGGAGAAACTCAGCCCCTTCCCAAAGTGGCGCAGTGGTTAAATGCAGCTACTGCAGGCTGCAGGCTACTCCAGCTGACTGCTAGTTCAGCAGTTCAGCTGTTCAAATCTCACCAGGCTCAAGGTTGACTCAGCCTTCCATCCTTCTGAGGTGAGTAAAATGAGGACCCAGATTGTTGGGGGCAATATGCTGAACTCTGTAAACCACTTAGAGAGGGCTGGAAAGCACTATGAAGCGGTATATAAGTCTAAGTGCTATTGCTATTGCTACTGTTGCTCAGCGCCTCGACAACCTTGTGCAAAATTTGCAGTGCAGGTTCAGTCACACAGAAGGCCCACAAAATGGTGCCTTCCAAGCGAATTGGATCTGACTTTGACTTGATCCAGATTCCAGTCTAATCGTTCTGATCAAATAATTTTGGACAGCCGAAGTTGGTCAAAGCTGATACAGGATAAACCGGGCTAACCTTCCCATTGCAGCATTTACCATCCAACCCTCTTTGCCTTTCTCCTCCTTTCCCCCTTCCAACAGGATCTACAAAGTCAAAGGGGGGGGTTTGCTTCTGCTCTCTTCTTTCTGTGGAATAAAGTCACTGGGCTGCATCCTCGCCTCTCGCTTCAGACTTTGCAGAAAACGGGGTGCGGAGAGTATCCGCTGGGAGAGGCAGGGAGGGGAGGTTGGCTCTTAGCCTGCAGGAAGCTGCCTTGTCTCCTTCCAAAGCTGTTACTGCTGCCGCGGTCCCCCACTCCCCTCTTTAATCGTCCGTCGCTCTCCTGGTCTTCGCAAATTCTGCTTTCAGTCCGTCCCCGCCTCTTTTATTTTTTTCCCACGTGGAGAGGTTCTCCCACCTCAGCTGCCGAAGTTGAGGTGAATCATTCACCATGAATGGCTGATCCGCTGCTTCACCCACTGTGCCGCTTCTCTCCTTTCTCAGCTCCCAATTTGTTTCTATTGTAGGGCTTGAATCAACCCAAATGATGCTGAAAGCAGGATTAGGGGAAGGGTCTCAGCTGCCTGAGATTACAGAGACCTGAGAAATTTGTCTTTTCCGATGGTCTTAGGCAACCCCTGTGAAACGGTCATTCGACCCCCATAGTCTAAGTGCTATTGCTATTGCTATTAAACACTGTTAACTGGGAAATTTCAAGGTATATGTTGGGCCCAAGATAGTCTTCAATTGCTTTGGAAAAGTGTAAACATAAGATACAATTTTACCAATATGAATACAATATCTTTGGGTGAGTCCAATTTCAATATATTTTCCAGTTGATTAAGAAAGTTTTCATAATGTCTTACTCAAGCATTCAGGTGTAGCCTACAACGAGCTACAGAACATACTGCACCGGGCTATTCCTGATTCTTGGACATAAGATTTTTATTGTAATTTTGGAGTATTTATAGCACCATCTTCACTCTCCAGAGAACTTACATCCATCTGTGACTTGTTCAGAAATTACATTCAAATGGCTTTGATATCCTGAATGCTTTACTTTCTATCTCAACAACTTGAGACCTTGCACACTTTCCATAGGAATTGCACAGCACAATGTCACAACTAATGTCAGGGTAATGATGGTTTAATAGCTGACCAGCTGCTGTAATGTGGTAATACTGTAACTCTATAACAATGATGCAATGGTAGCAATGAGTCAGCAGGTTATTTGACTGCTACCGCCTTAAGAGGCTGTAATGTGATAGAGGCCCTGTGAGGGTGGCTCTCTCTCCCCGTGTGTGCTTCTGTGCTATAGTTGATGATTGATTGCCTGACTTTGCCTAGTACATGTATGTATATATTCCTTGTAGATAAACCACTATTTGTTTATCTGTATTTTGCTCCTGGGTTGTCTCAAAATAATCACACTGAGTGCACTCTGACAACTAAGGTCAACCCAGCATAGATCATTTACATTAGCTGGATCACAAGAAGCAGGTCACCAACATCACATGTGTTGTTTTACCCCAATAGAGAAGGAATCATGGCATCCCGGAGGGTGTCTAGGCCAACTTTGTTAGTTTCTCCAACCCCCATACCTTTTACCTTAAACTGTCTACCCTGGACCTTACACGTTTCTTAAGAGGTCCCTAAGGCGGCGTGCATAAGCACACCAACATGCCTACCGTCCCTGTCCTACTGTACCCATTTGTATGTACTCATTTTATGTGTTTATGGCTATGTTTTGCTTCTTTATATCCATTTATTTGTATCATTTTTTCATGTGTCCTGTTTTCTTGCACTTGTTGACAAATAAATAAATAAATAAATAAATCAATAAAAACAAACAAACAAACAAACAAACAAACAAACAAACAAACAAACAAACAAAACTTGCCATGGTTTCTCACCATGGCCATCTTGCTCCGGTTAACTTTCCCCGGGCAACTCAATATGGGGCAACTCCCCATAGCCAACTTCCTGTGGAGAGCTCCCCATGGGCTAATTCAATGCAGGATAACTCAATGCAAGATAACTGTACTGTACGTCTTCAATATTAGTGTGGAAATGCTGGAATAGAATCATTACAGAAAGGATGATAAAGGAGGGACAAAAGGAAGTATGAATGACAAAAATTAATGTCAGATAAATGGTGGTGGATAACAGTATTGTTATCTCACATTTAGTTATCCCATGTTGAGTTAGCCTTGGCAAGCTGTCCATTCCACCTGGAGGGTGCCAATCCCAATTATCTCATTTACGTAACAACTGTAGGATTGCAGTATCTCAGATTTCAGCTAAGAATGATCTACACCATTTATTTATTTATTATTTATTTGGGAATTCTTCTATGCCGCCCAACTCCCTAAGGACTCAGTAATAAGGACTGACCATGGCTCAGTAATAATATCATTCCATCCCTCCAAATGCCAGAGATTCTGCAATACATTTAAAACTGGGCTGTGCACTCTCTATTGGCTTCTAGGAGATGTTCCACACCCCTGATTCATATTCAGCCTGTTATTAATGAATGCTTAAAATGATAAGTGTGCAAGAACAAACCAAAATAATGTAAAAATTATTAGAATGTTCCGAGCCTTCAAAAATAAATGGATGGTTGAATTTTAAAATGGAGGTTAGCTGTTGGAAGCCACCATTTGGAGAGGAAAAGCAGCAGAATAAGGAATAGAAGAAAGAGAATTTGTCTTAACATTCTTAAATTCTTAAAATTTGAGGACCCAGATTGTTGGCGGCAATATGCTGACTCTGTAAACCACTTAGAGAGGGCTGTAAAAGCACTATGAAGTGGTATATTTATGTCTAAGTGCTATTGCTGTTAAATATGCTCCTTTTTGCCTTGTTCATCTTTCTGCTGTTCATATGCTGATTTCAAGGCATATTTTTGGCCCAAGAAAACCTCCAAATGCTTTGAAAATGGTACAAATGTTGTCATAAGATACACACAGAGTGGAGAAGAAGAGTCCTAAGAGAACTTGAGTCTTACCAATAGGAACATCTGTGACTGAATCTAATTTCTGTGCCTATTCTGGTCGATTAAGAAGTTTTTCCTAATGTCTTACTCAAGCATTCAGGTGTAGCCTACAATGAGGCACAGAACATACTGCACCGACCTATTGCTGATTCTTGGTCATTACATTTTTATTGTAATTTTGGAGCATAAATAACACGACCTTTGTTATCCAGAGAACTTACATCCATCTGTGACTTACTTTGAAAGTACGTATGTCTGTGTGAGTTGTAGCACTGACTTTGATAACAGGTCAAGATCATCTTCATCAATACCAGCCTAAGTTCCACCGAATTCTACAATCTTATTTCAAAGCAACAATTACTGGAAGGAAAGAAAACATGAGCAAGGCTTTGTGGTTCTCTGTTGCCATCCTTCTCTGCTCTGCCTTGGGTGAGTAGCCAAAATTAGAGGTTTCCACTGTGTTGCTGCAATGGGTATATTTTTGGGATTCTGTACACATATCTTTCATTTTGCCCGTTTAGTTGAGCCATAAACCAAGAGTCCCACTGCTTATAAATGAGCACACATTTTCTGAAGAGTGGTTTATGTCCCATATTTTTAATATTTTGACAGACGTAATGCCCAGAGCATTTAAGTCCTTTGGAAGCACCACAATATTTCTATGGAAACATTTCAACCATAACAAAATGCTTTCTCACACATACAAAATTCAATATTTCAGTTCCATAAAGGGAACCTGCACTTGAAAAGCAATTGTGGCTTTACGTACACTGTTTGTAATCTCATGCTTAGTACCCAGTATAAATATCTGGGAAATGAACCTGGGCTAAGAATGAAAAAAGAAGAGGGTTACAATATTCTAAATTCTTTACATTTCCTTCAGTTGTATATAGCAATAGCAATAGCACTTAGACTTATATACCGCTTCATAGTGCTTTACAGCCCTCTCTAAGCGGTTTACAGAGTTCAGCATATTGCCCCCAACAATCTGGGTCCTCATTTTACCCACCTCGGAAGGATGGAAGGCTGAGTCAACCTTGAGCCGGTGAGATTTGAACAGCTGAACTGCTGAACTAGCAGTAGCCTGCAGTGCTGCATTTAACCACTGCGCCACCTCAGCTCTTGCATATAGTTTTCCATGTCATAACTGATGGTGCTGTTTCCATGCAGCATATAAGAAATATAATGCAACTCTATAATTTTCCACTTGTATCCTGGTTTTCAGAAAGCTGCACAGTATTGTGGAATCACTGATCGTCATCACTGATTACAAAACTTTGTTTATCTTGAACATTTGTTGCATTCTTTAAATATAGCTCTCCTTGTGAATGAATGAAAGCCTCCCTCTCATTTTTTTCAATTTCACTATTTTGCCTACAAGTCTATTGGTACCAACTACCTTGTTAGGCCTTTGGGGAAATTGGAGATTAAGAAATTTTGGAGCTGTGGAAATTAATTATATTTATACAATCTATCTCTTGCTTCTTCTTTTTCCAGCAGTTGAAGCTCTTACCTGCAACAAGTGCAGACGATTTAAGATTGAATTTGGTTGTGTCGATAAGAAACAATCATTATCTTGCATTGCTAAACCAGGTCAAAAGTGTAAAGTTGTGAAATCTTTTCTAGGTACGTATATTTCTACGGTACTTAAATTCTGATATTACTCAGATAAAAATATTCCCTCTGCACATGACACACACTTGTCAATTAAAAATAAAGTAGAGTATTACAGAATATCTTGTTTTCTGTGCTTTGGGTAGAGAGGAAAGTAGAGAGGGGGTATGTAATTTGTAGTTTTGATCTATCAAATCCAATACATTCCATTTTTACAGACTTTCCCAATCTTGGTGGCCACCTGTTATTTAGAGTCTCAATTCCCAGAATTCCCACCCACTGGATACCAATATCTTGGAAGTACTAAGAAGGGGAAAGCTATTCTAATGAGGTTTCTTGGATGTGGTACCCAGGATTTATTGTGCAACCAGCAATGTAGATTGTACAACCAATGATGTAAGTGTGCTAATCTGTTTTCTTCTTTTATAGAAGGAACAATCAAAGGTATAATTAAACAAGGCTGCACAAAATCAATTGATGAATGTGATCTGCACGTTTTCAATAGAACAGTGGGCCCCGTGAAAACGACATGTTGTGATGATCGTGACCGCTGCAACATGCCATAAATAAAGCAGTCATGTTGTTCCAACATCATCCTCAATTCACCACATATTTTTCTGTACTACTTTTATGTTTTCCCCCCTTCTTCAAGCTTCTAAAGGCTATGCTGCAGAAAATAAAGTTGATTAGTCCACCTCTTTTAAAATGTGGGATATTTTGGGATATGGTTGTAGTACTATAGATGTTTTTCTGGTTCCAGTGAAGAAGCTTGAATTGTGAAATGTGTAATCCTTCCATCGGTCCTTGTTCATTCTTCTACTTTTATCTTGAATATGTTCTCCACTTTTATCAGGAATATGTTTGTGTGTGTGTGTGTGTGTGTGTGTGTGTGTGTGTGTCTGTCTGTCTGTCTGTCTGTCTGTCTGTCTGTCTGTCTGTTTCTGTCTCTCTCTCTCTCTCTCTCTCTCTCTCTCTATTTATCAATCTATCTATGTATCTATCTAAATAGTAAGTTATATATAATTTAATCTTATCTGTGTGTGACCAGAGGTGGGATTCAGCAGGTTCTGACCAGTTCTGGAGAACCAGTAGTGGAAATTTTGAGTAGTTCGGAGAACCGGCAAATACCACCTCTGACTGGCCCCGCCCCCATCTATTCTCTGCCTCCTGAATCCCAGCTGATGGGGAGGAAATGGGGATTCTGTAGTCACCTTCCCCTGGAGAGGGGAGGGAATGGAGATTTTACAGTATCCTTCCCCTGCCACGCCCACCAAGCCACGCTTCCAGAATCAGTAGTAAAAAGAATTTGAATCCCACCACTGTATAGTGTGACCCATTTTCTGCCATGAAATATCTAATATAGTTTTGCTGACAACTATACAACTATTAAATGCTGACAACTCGAAAATCAAATGACAAGCATCTGTTTTTCCGTCTGTCTGTCTGCCTGCCTGCCTGCCTGCCTGCCTGCCTGCCTGCCTGCCTGCCATCTAATGACTCCAATGAACACCACAAAGATGTCAAATATTAATTATCCCACCATAAATCATTTCTATCACCTGGCTCACAAGTAGTTGGTCACTACTGTCCCCAAGATACATACACGGATATGCATTGTCCTATCCAAAAAGAGAAGCAATCATGGTATCCCAGAAAGTCCCAAACCAAATGCCATACAGCTCCACATAAATTATCTGCTGTTACTGTCTGGTACCAGTTTTCTATCTTGTAGCCAAACCAAGTCAGTAACATCTCCAAATCCTAATCCACACAATTGGAGTTTGAAAATGGTCTATAGAAGCCAGCTTAGCCCAGCGGTTCCTTCACAATTATGTTAATTCGTGTTCAACTGGTAGTTCCTAGCAGTTCAAGAATGTCAACCTGTTCTAGAATTAGCATTTCTGTGCATCTCTTTCATCTACCTAGTGAAAATGTTTGATTAATGGACCAAAAAATTGTTAATATTGTTGAAATTCATTAAAACTTTCTTCCTCAGTTAAAAACGTTTTTGAGTTTTTCTCTTCTCTTCACCGCACAAAACAATGCCAGCACAGTATTTTCACATCCCATTTCACTTAAGATAAAAGAAGATATATACCAGGGGTGACAAACTTGATTTCATTGAGGGCCACATCAGGGTTGTGTCTGACCTTAGGGGGCTGAGTGGGTGTGGCCAGGGTTGCCATGGCCTGGGTGGGCATGGCCAGCTCGACATTCTGCAGCCCTCTGCCAGTGAAAATGGAGCCCAGGAGGGCCATGCATGGCCCTCCCAAACTCTGTTTTTGCTGGCAGAGGCAAAGTGGGCCGGTCCTTCACTGTTTCCAGGGCAGCCACGTGGGCCAGATCTAAGCTTGAGTTTGACACTCCTGGTGTATAGTACACAAATATGTGATAGAAGAAGTAAGAGAACATCAAATCATAATAGATTTGTATTAATCAACCACAACATAGTAGATATAAACATTTATCAAGGAAAATGAGTTTATGTTTTCTGACGATTGAAGGGAGCTTTTAAGAAGAAATTGGACAACTATTGTCCCTCGGGAGTAGGGCGGCATAGAAGAACCAATAATAAAATAATAAATAAAATAAATAAATATTTGTCTGGAATGGTATAGGGCAGTGATGGCGAACCTTTTTTTGCTCGGGTGCCAAAAGGGCGCGCATGTGTGCGATAGCACACGTGCACATGCCCACACTCATAATGCAATGCCCTGCGCATGTGCACATACCCCCCATACTTCCCTCTGCACGTATGCGCGCAGGCCTCACTGAGGCCTCCAGACTTCCTGTAGGCCCATTGGGCCATTTCCTGAAGCCTGAGGAGGGTGAAAAACAGCCCAACAGGCCTACCGGAAGTTTGTTTCTCAACTTCTGGTAGGCCCGTTGCGTCTGTTTTTCGCTATCCACAGACTCCGGAGGCTTTCCTGAAGTCTGGGGAAGGCGAAAATGGTCTCCCCCTACCTTCCGGAAGGCCAAAAGTCAGCTGGCAGTGCACTGGAGCTGACATAGTGTAAAGCCTCGCGTGCCCTCATAGTGCAAAGCCTCGCGTGCCATAGGTTCACCATCACGGGTATAGGGTCTCCTGTTTGAGCATGAGGTTGGACTAGAAGACCTCCGAGGTCCCTTCCAACTTGTTCTGTTCTGTTATTTTCTTATCAATAAATGGGAAATCTCTTTAGAACATTGAATTTCAATTCAATAAAGGGAACATAGGTTATGGAAATATTTAGCCTTGAACCATACAAAGCAATCAGTAATCTGTCTCAATCACGCAGATTGCTGACATTTTTGTTAATTTAAAAAATGACAAATGCCAACCATGACTTGCACTTGCAGCTACCTAGTAATTGTTTTGCTTTTGACCAAATGCTATTATTGTTATAAAAGAATACTTTTTCCCCATATCAAACATACAGTATGTGAATGACAAAAATTAATGTCAGATAAATGGTGGTGGATAACAGTATTGTTATCTCGTAATTAGTTATCCTATGTTGAGTTAGCCTTGGCAAGCTGTCCCATGCCACCTGGAGGGTGCCAATCCCAATGATCTCATTTGCGTAACAACTGTAGGATTGTAGTATCTCAAATCTCAGCTAAGAATGATCTACACCATTTATTTATTTATTATTTATTTATTTGGGAATTCTTGTATGCCGCCCTACTCCCTAAGGACTCAGTAATAAGGACTGACCATGGCTCAGTAATAATATCATTCCATCCCTTCAAATGCCAGAGATTCTGCAATATATTTAAAACTGTCCTGTGCACTCTCTATTGGCTTCTAGGAGATGTTCCACACTCCTGATTCATATTCAACCTGTTATTAATGAATGCTCAAAATGATAAGTGTGCAAGAACAAACCAAAATAATGTAAAATTATTATAATGTTCTGAGCCTCCAAAAATAAATGAATGGTTAAATTTTAAAATGAAGATTAGCTGTTGGAGGCCACCATCTGGAGAGGAAAAGCAGCAGAATAAGGAATAGAAGAAAGAGAATTTTTCTTAAAATTCTTAAATTCTTAAAATTTGAGGACCCAGATTTTTGGTGGCAATATGCTGACTCTGTAAACCACTTAGAGAGGGCTGTAAAAGCACTATGAAGTGGTATATTTATGTCTAAGTGCTATTGCTATTAAATATGCTCCTTTTTGCCTTGTACATCTTTCTGCTGTTAATATGCTGATTTCAAGGCCTATTTTTGGCCCAAGAAAACCTCCAAATGCTTTGAAAATGGTACAAGTGTTGTCATAAGATACACACAGAATGGAGAACATGAGTCCTAAGCAATGTTCCCTCTAAGCTGTGCAGCTGCGCGGCCGCACACGTGATAAGAAAACGTTGCACAGCAGTTTCCAACTGCTGCCCTGCGTTTTCTTATGTCAGAGGGAACATTGATCCCCAGCCAATCGGGATGGGGGGGGGAAAGGAGCCTTCAATGAAAAGAGCCGGAAGCTTTAACTCTTGCCACCCCAGGTGGGCTCCACTGCTAGGGAGAGGAGAGCGAGATCAAAGACTGCTGCCCACCAGCTTACTCTTCATCCAGGGAGGCCGGTTCGGTCCCTCCAGAAAAGAAAACGCCGCGCAGCAGTTTCCAACTGCAGCGCAGTGATTTTCAATGTTAGAGGGAACATTGGTCCTAAGAGAACTTGAGTCTTACCAATAGGAACATCTGTGACTGAATCTAATTTCTGTGCCTTTTCTGGTCGATTAAGAAGTTTTTCCTAATGTCTTACTCAAGCATTCAGGTGTAGCCTACAATGAGGCACAGAACATACAGCACCGACCTATTGCTGATTCTTGGTCATAACATTTTTATTGTAATTTTGGAGCATAAATAACACCACCTTTGTTATCCAGAGAACTTACATCCATCTGTGACTTACTTTGAAAGTACGTATGTCTGTGTGAGTTGTAGCACTGACTTTGATAACAGGTCAAGATCATCTTCATCAATACCAGCCTAAGTTCCACCGAATTCTACAACCTTATTTCAAAGCAACAATTACTGGAAGGAAAGAAAACATGAGCAAGGCTTTGTGGTTCTCTGTTGCCATTCTTCTCTGCTCTGCCTTGGGTGAGTAGCCAAAATTAGAGGTTTCCACTTTGTTGCTGCAATGGGTATATTTTTGGGATACTGTTCTCATTTCCTTCATTTTGTCCGTTTAGCTGAGCCATAAACCAAGAGTCCCACTGCTTATAAATGAGCACACATTTTCTGAAGAGTGGTTTATGTCCCATATTTTTAATTTTTTGACAGACGTAATGCCCAGAGCATTTAAGTCCTTTGGAAGCACCACAATATTTCTGTGGAAACATTTCAACCATAACAAAATACTTTCTCACACATACAAAGTTCAATATTTCAGTTCCATAAAGGGAACCTGCACTTGGGAAATTGGAGGTAAAGAAATTTTGGACCTGTGGAAATTAATTATATTTATACAATCTATCTCTTGCTTCTTCTTTTTCCAGCAATTGAAACACTTACCTGCAACAAGTGCAGACAATTTAATATTAAATTTGGTTGTGTCGATAAGCAACGATCATTAACTTGCATTGCTAAACCAGGTCAAAAGTGTAAAGTTGTGAAATCTTTTCTAGGTACGTATATTTCTACGGTACTTAAATTCTGATATTACTCAGGTAAAAATATTCCCTCTGCACATGACACACACTTGTCAATTAAAAATACAGTAGAGTATTACCGAACCTCTTGTTTCCTGTGCTTTGGGTAGAGAGGAAAGTAGAGAGGGGGTATGTAATTTGTAGTTTTGATCTATCAAATCCAATACATTCCATTTTTACAGACTTTCCCAATCTTGGTGGCCACCTGTTATTTAGAGTCTCAATTCCCAGAATTCCCACCCACTGGATACCAATATCTTGGAAGTACTAAGAAGGGGAAAGCTATTCTAATGTGGTTTCTTGGATGTGGTACCCAGGATTTGTTGTGCAACCAGCAATGTAGATTGTGCAACCAATAATGTAAATGAGCTAATCTGTTTTCTTCTTTTATATAAGGAACAATCAGAGGTATAACTGAACAAGGTTGCACAAAATCTATTGATGAATGTGATGCGCTCGTTTTCAGTGAAGAGGTGGGCTCCATAGAAACGACATGCTGTGATGATCGTGACTTCTGCAACAAACCATGAACAAAGCAGTCATGTT
The DNA here is from genome assembly GCA_023053685.1 of Diadophis punctatus similis. Classification (NCBI taxonomy): domain Eukaryota; kingdom Metazoa; phylum Chordata; class Lepidosauria; order Squamata; family Dipsadidae; genus Diadophis; species Diadophis punctatus. The sequence goes on along the minus strand of JALIGW010000020.1, from coordinate 3,445,842 downwards.
GTTCCAACATCATCCTCAATTCACCACATATTTTTCTGTACTACTTTTATGTTTTTTTTCCTTCTTCAAGCTTGTAAAGTCTATACAGCAGAAAATTACCGATTAGTCCACCACTTTAAAAATGTGGGATATTTTGGGATATGGTTGTAGTACAGTAGATGTTTTTCTGATTCCAGTGAAGATGAATTGCGAGATGTATAATCCTTCCGTCAATGCTTGTTCATTCTTCTAGGCACTTGTTCTCCACTTTTATCAAAAATATGTGTCTGTCTGTCTGTCTGTCTGTCTGTCTTTCTGTCTGTCTGTCTGTCTGTCTGTCTGTCTGTCTGTCTGTCTGTCTGTCTGTCTGTCTGTCTCTCCATCCATCCATCCATCCATCCATCCATCCATCCATCCATCCATCCATCCATCCATCCATCCATCTATCATCTATCTATCTATCTATCTATCTATCTATCTATCTATCTATCTATCTATCTATCTATCTATCTATCTATCTATCTAAATAGTAAGATATATATAATTTAATCTTATATGTGTGTGACCAGAGGTGAGATTCAGCAGGTTCTGACCAGTTCTGGAGAACCAGTAGCGGAAATTTTGAGTAGTTCTGAGAACCGGCAAATACCACCTCTGACTGGCCCTGCCCCCATCTATTCTCTGCCTCCCGAGTCCCAGCTGATCGGGAGGAAATGGGGATTTTGCAGTATCCTTCCCCTGCCACGCCCACCAAGCTACGCTCCCAGAACGAATAGTAAAAAAAGTTTGAATCCCACCACTATATAGTGTGACCCATTTTCTGCCATGAAATATCTAATATAGTTTTGCTGACAACTATGCAACTATTAAATGCTGACAACTCGAAAATCAAATGACAAGCATCTGTTTTTCTGTCTGTCTGCCTGCCTGTCTGCCATCTAATGACTCCAATGAACACCACAAAGATGTCAAATATTAATTATCCCACCATAAATCATTTCTATCACCTGGATCAACATAAATTCTCTGCTGTTACTTTCTGGTACCAGTTTTCTATCTTGTAGCAAAACCAAGGCAGTAAGATCTCCAAATCCTAATCCATACAATTGGTGTTTGAACATGGACTATAGAATGTCAACCTGTTCTAGAATTAGCATTTCTGTGCATCTCTTTCATTTACTTAGAGAAAATGTTTGATTAATGGACCAAAAAATTGTTAATATTGTTGAAATTCATTAAAACCTTCTTCCCCTTCTCTTCTCTTCACCACACAAAACAATGCCAGCACAGTATTTTCACATCCTATTTCACTTAAGATAAAAGAAGCTATATACAATCAAAGAGTTTTCATCTAATTTAACAATTAACAGAATTGGAAGGGACCTTGCAGGTCATCTAGTCCAAGCCCCTGCCCAAGCAGGAGACCAGAGGTGACAAACTTGATTTCATTGAGGGCCACATCAGGGTTGTGTTTGACCTTAGGGGGCCATGTGGGCGTGGCCGGGGTTGCCATGGCCTGGGTGGGCATGGCCAGCTCGACATTCTGCAGCCCTCTGCCAGTGAAAATGGAGCCCAGGAGGTCCATGCGCGGCCCTCCCAAACTCTGTTTTTGCTGGCAGAGGCACAGTGGGCCGGTCCTTCATGTTTCCAGGGCAGCCACGTGGGCCAGATCTAAACTTGAGTTTGACACACATTGTCACTACATTTTTTAGTTTGCCAGCTGAGCTGAACATCTATTCTGGACTCTATGGTAGACTCTAAGAGTCTTGTGACTTGATTTATTGCGCATGTGTAGTTTCTGTTTCTTTGTTCTTTCTTTGCTTTCATTCGGTCCATCCGGCAGTATTTCTACTGGTGAGCATGTAGTCAGATATATATTTTTGTTTCTTTTATAATAAAAGCATTTATTAGAATTTAAGTTTCGGTTTATTTTATTTGAATTAGCAGTCATGGAGAAGCTCGATCTATTCTCCTCTGATTTACGGCTTCTCAGGAAGAGGGGGCTACGGAACTTTGTTTTCACGTTCCAACACACATAAATATGTGATAGAATAAAAAAGAGAACATCAAATCATAATAAATCTGTATTAATCAACCACAACATAGTAGATATAAACATTTATCAAGGAAAAGGAGTTTATGTTTTCTGACTAATGAAGGGAGCTTTTAAGAAGAAATTGGACAACTATTTGTCTGGAATGGTATAGGGTTTCCTGTTTGAGCATGAGGTTGGACTAGAAGACCTCGAGGTCTCTTATAACTTGTTGTTCTGTTATTTTCTTATCAATAAACGGGAAATCTCTTTAAAATGTTGAATTCCAATTCAATAAAGGGAACCTAGGTTATGGAAATATTTAGTCTTGAACCATACAAAACAATCAGTAATCTGTCTCAATCTCGCAGCTTGCTGACATTTTTTTTTAATTTAAAAAATGCCAAATTCCAACCATGACTTACACTTGCATCTCCCTAGTAATTGTTTTGCTTTTGACCAAATGCTATTATTGTTATAAAAGCATACTTTTCCCCCATATCAAACATACAGTATGTACCTTTTGTACATTCATCCGTGCGCAATTGCTTTTTCTTATCTCTTTGCAAAGAAATATTCAAATTAATGTCTCTTATGTCAATCTGCCTTTGGAACTTACAGCATTGCCCAGTTACAGTAGAATAAAATGAACCAAAGTTCAGTGTTGTTTAATATACCATATCTGATCCTGTAGTAGCAGCTTAGAACTGGAAAGGACAGTGTATCTGTTATTTTGAGGGAAATTCAACGATCCTGCTGTAAGGTCATCACCATAATTCCTGAACTAAAGACCTTGGAGGTCTTCTAGTCCAACCCCCTGCCTAGGCAGGAAACCCTACACTACTTCAGACAAATGGTTATCAATCATCTTCTTAAAAACTTCCAGTGTTGGAGCATTCACAACTTCTGGAGGCAAGCTGTTCCACGGATTAATTGTTCTAACTGTCAGGAAATTTCTCCTTAGTTCTAAGTTACTTCTCTCCTTGTTTAGTTTCCACCCATTGCTTCTTGTCCTGCCTTCAGGTGCTTTGGAGAATAGTTTGACTCCCTCTTTTTTGTGGCAACCCTTGAGATATTGGAAGACTGCTAACATGTCTCCCCTGATCCTTCTTTTCATTAAACTAGACATACCCAGTTCCTGCAACCGTTCTTCCTATGTTTTAGCCTCCAGTCCCCTAATCATCTTTGTTGCTTTTCTCTGCACTCTTTCTAGAGTCTCGACATCCTTTTTACATTGTGGCGACCAAAACTGAATGCAGTATTCCAAGTGTGGCCTTACCAAGGCATTATAAAGTGGTATATAAACAGTACATGTGTGATTTCAAACTGCTCCAGAATGATGCGAAAATAAATTACTTTTGGGGATCGATTGGAGAGTTTCTGTGATTTTTGATGAGGGTAAGATAGATGCCAGCAGATTCTATTCGGGGTCAACATCCATGCTGCAGTACAGCACACATACTCTAAACTCACTTTTTGGATATGGTTAAAAATGGGGCAGATTTCTTCCACATTCCAATTCTAACGGGATCAAATTCTTTTTGAAAAGTTCCTGGACAATCGGATCTAAACGACACACATCCATCCAGCTATTTCATTGAGACTTTGAAGGGTTGAGTGTTGCAAAATAGAGATATCCCTTCCAATGTTGCAGTTTTTTACACTATTGTTTCTAATACTGTATTAAAATATGATACAGTACAGAGGTTGGTTCCTCCCGGTTCGCACCGGATCTAAAGAACTGGTAGCAAAACACTGGTGATGTCACGGTGATGTCACATAACCAGATCTGTCGGTGCCGGTCCATGGATGCTGCCATCATTTTAAAAAAATATTTTTTACTTTTTTCCCAGGTTTTTTTCTTCTGTGCATGCGCAGAAGCCGAGTTTCCAGCACTGCGCATGCGTCGCCATCTTGTCTTTGCCTTTTTTGGGGGGATTGGATTTTTTTTTGGGCACTGCACATGTTCCTCCCGCAATGCGGGAGGAAGCGAACCTGCAGCGAGATAAGTTAGAACCCACCCCTGATACAGTAGTATTCTATAATATAATGGATTATTATTCTATTAGAAAGTCAGGACAAAATGTTTTCTCCATCTCAAATGCAGCTGGCTGTCCTTCATTCATCATTGAGCAGCCATAGATCCTTTTATCTTGGTTGTACATCTACCCACTGGAGCTTATTGCATTGCACACTAGAGCAAAACAAAGTATGGTCAAAAATGAATAATCCAAACATACCTAAGATGGTTATATAAAGCATAAGAATCGTAAGAAGAGTAATAGGCCTAAGTTGCAGTGCCAGAACACATTTCAAATGGCTTTGATATCTTGAATGCTTTACTTTCTATCTCAACAACATGAGACCTTGCACACTTTCCATAGGAATTACATAACACAATGTCACAACTAATGTCAGGGTAATGATGATTTAATAGCTGACCAGCTGCTGTAATGTTGTAATACCGTAACTCTATAATGATGATGCAATGGTAGCAATGAGTCAGCAGGGTTATTTGACTGCTACTGCCTTAAGAAGCTGTAATGTGATAGAGGCCCTGTGAGGACGGATCTCTCTCTCCATGTGTGCTTCTGTGCTATAGTTGATGATTGATTGCCTGACTTTTCCTAGTACATGTATGTATATATTCCTTGTAGATAAACCACTATTTGAAAGACAAACCTGTTTACTCTATTTTGCTCCTGGGTTGTCTCAAAATAATCACACTGAGTGCATTCTGACAACTAAGGTCAGCCCAGCATAGATCATTTACGTTAGCTGGATCACAAGAAGCAGGTTACCAACATTACATGTGTTGTTTTACCTCAATAGAGAAGGAATCATGGCATCCCGGAGGGTGTCTAGGCCAACTTGCTATGGTTATCTTGCCATATCCATCTTGCTCCAGTTAACTTCCCCCGGGCAACTCAAGATGGGTCAACTCCAGGGTTGGGTTCTAACTTACTTCGCTGCCGGTTTGCTTCCTCCCACGCCACATGGCCGCGCTGCATGGGCGCGTGCATGCTTTATGCACGTGTGCATGCGCAGTAGCAAAAAATCCATAAAATTTTCCCCCAAAAAAGCAGAAAACAAGATGGCGATGCATGAGCAGTGCTGGAAACTTGGCTTCTGCACATGCACAGAACAAAAAAAAAACCCAGAAAAAAAATTGGAAAAAAAATCGAAAAAATAATTGAAAAAAATTCCCCAAAAAGATGGCGTCCTCCACGGACTGGCACCGACTGAACTGGTTCCGTGACATCATCATGACATCACCAACGGTTTGCTACCAGTTTGGGCGAACCGGTCTGAACAGGGAAGAACCCACCTGTGGACAACTCCTCTTGGCCAACTTCCTGTGAACAGCTCCCCACAGGCTAATTCAATGCAGGATAACTCAGTGCAAGATAACTGTAGAGACTAGGAGGAATTGAGAGTAGACCTACACAAATAATATATTCAAAAGGAAGAAAAGGAATTTGGAAACAAAGAAGTTATTGGTACAAAAATAAAAGAAAGAAAAAGAAAAAGTTAAGAGAACGGGTCCGGAAGGAAAAAATTTACAAGAAGTGGAATTTTTGAGAGATTAAAAGAGAGATGGATGATTGATGGTGGAATGTCATAATTTTTTTAGAATTATTCTTTTATATTTAATTGTGTTAACATTAGTTGTGTATAAAATTAATCAGCATAATTATTTAGTTAAAAGGTTTTTTTTATAGGTTAATAATTCAATATTAGATTGGTACATGATGAATTGAATTGAATTAAATTAAATTTTGAACTATTTGAATTAAACCTTGATGCTGAAAGGGAAAAAAGAATAAAGAAAAGAAGGGAAATAGACTACAGCAGGTCAATTGTTGGAAGGATATATAATTTGAACAATTACTACCCTTCTGTATAAGATTTGTTTTATATAAGATTTGTATAACTTACAAATTTGATTTAATATTGAAAAGGATTCAGATGATTATTGATATTGTTGGAATGATACAAGATCTGCATAATTATTACTTTTAAAGGTCTTTATATAAGATTATATAATCTATAAATTGGATTTTTTTGTTATGGAGATTTTAGAATGTTATTAGCCAATGGATGGAAATATAGTGATAAGAATAAAATTTGTTTAAATATGGAGAATGAGTTAAAAAAATTGAGTAATAAAGTTGGAAGGGAGATATGAAACGGGAAAAGAAATTAGAAATTTAGGGCATTTAGAAATGACAGAATAAAAAAAATGAGTAAAGATTTAAATTGAGGAGAGGGAGGAGTACGGGCTAAAATTAAGAGGTACAAGAGATAATGAATATGTCTGGAAGTTAAGCTATAGCGATTAATTTGAATGAAAGTTGAAAATTAAAGGTGGTAGACCCAGGCGACAAAAATAGGAGGCAAGGAGGCAGCATTAGAATAATAGTAGATATACCTAGAAGAATATATTATATATATATAAATATGGATAACGGGAAAGATATAAGTTTAAGAATAGCTCCTATGGAATGAATGCAGGGTTTTTGAATTGCTTGTCTGTTAACTATAAAATGGATTATGATTAGATGTACTCAGGGAAGGATAAGAGGGAGGAAGAGGAAGTAGAAAGGAAGGGGGGAGAGAGAGAGGAAGGAAGTAGGAAAGAGGTAGAGAGGGAGAAAGAAGGTAGAGGGAAGAGAGGGAGATTGAGGGAGGGGAGTAGTATGAAATATAGAAGGAAAGCAGACGGGAGATAAAAGTATAAAAGGAGCAAATTTATTTATTTATTTATTTATTTATTTATTTATTTATTTATTTATTTATTTATTTATTTATTTGTCAAACATGTATAGGATACTAGTAATTTGTATAAACATAAGTAAAAAGTAACAATAAAAGAGGACAATAGGACAGTAGGACAGGGACGGTAGGCACAGTGGTGCGCTTATGCACGCCCCTTACAGACCTCTTAGAAATGAGGAGAGGTCGACTGTAGACAGTCTAAGGTTAAAGTTTTTGGGGTATAATTATGGATGTTTTGATATTATGGTATATGTATGGGTGTTTATGTATGGTTGGTGGGAATTTTTTTTTTTTAAAGATAACTGTACTGTACTTCTTCAATATTAGTGTGGAAGTGCTGGAATAGAATCATTACTTTACTTTACTTTAAATTACTTTATTATTATTGTCATTGTATATATATACACAGTATACCCATACAACGAAATTCACATAATGCCCAAAGACCAGGCCAAACACACATAACAATCCCTAAAAACACGCCCCACCCACCACAAATTCCCCACCCTGAACCACCCAAACATCCACACAACAGACCAAGTAATACTGTCCAACAGCAAACTGATGGTGACCCTTTAGTTCATTGTTAATTGCAATTATAGCTCTGGGATAAAAACTATTCAGAAAATGTGTGGTCCAAGTTTTAATTGTTCTGTATCTTCTGCCAGAAGGCAACAGTTCAAAAAGATTGTAAGCAGGATGAGAAGAGTCTCTGAGAATGTTGTGCAACTTCCTAGAACAGCGAGATGCGAAGATATCATCCAGGGCTGGTAGCTGGAGCCCAATGATATTCTGGACAGTTTTAATGATTCTCTGTAGAGCTTTTTTGTCTGCTGCAGAGCTGCTCCCATGCCATGCTAGAATGCCATATGTCAGGACACTCTCAATGGTGCTGCGATAGTAGATGCTGAGATAGCATTCTCAGGAAGTACAGCCTCTTCTGTGCCTTCTTCACAAGCACGTTAATATTCATAGTCCATGAGAGGTCCTCCGAGATATAAATACCCAGAAATTTAAAACTACCAACCCTCTCCACCTCCTCGCCATTTATGTGCTAAGGTAAATGTACATCTCTCTTCCTCCTGAAGTCAATTATCAGTTCTTTAGTTTTTTTGGTGTTAAGTGTAAGATTATTTTCTTTACACCACAATGTCAGCCCTTGTACTTCCTTTCTATAAGCAGACTCATTGTTCTTATTAATGAGCCCCACCACTGTCGTATCATCCACAAATTTAATAATTGCGTTGGTGTTATACAATGGGGTGCAGTCATGTTTATAATAAAGAAAAGGGCTTAGCACACAATCCTGGGGGGGCTCCTGTGCTTAGTATCAGAGTGGAAGAATGTTGAGATCCCATCCTTACTGACTGTGGCCTATCTGTCAAAAAATCCTTTATCCACAAACAAATCCTCTGATTTATACCCAAATTGGACATTTTAAGAAACAACCTGTTGGGTAGAATGGTGTTAAAGGCAGAGCTATAATCCACAAATAACAGCCTTATGTAAGTTCCCTGTTGTTCCAAATAATTCAATACAGTATGGACAACAATAGACATAGCATCATCAGTTGATCTATTACTCCTATATGCAAATTGATATGGGTCCAAAGTAGATGGAAGACTAGTCTTAATATAGTTCAATACCAGTCTCTCAAAACATTTCATGACAACAGATGTCAAAGCTACTGGTCTATAATCATTAAGGGATGCCACTACTGTCTGCTTGGGGACTGGCACTATAATGGATGTCTTCAGGCAGGTAGGGATAGAGCACCGCAACAGGGATAGATTGAAAATATCCGTGAACACTCCAGCTAGCTCTGCAGCACAGTCCCTAACAACTCGTCCCATGATTCCATCAGGCCCAGCTGCCTTCCGGATATTAACATTCTGGAAAGCGCGTCTCACATCAGAACTCTGCAGTAGAAGTGGTTGTCTATCAATGGTAGATGTTAGTGATGTGCTATCAGTGGTGAATGCTGGAATGATGGTCGTTCCTGTTTCCACCTCAAAATGACTGAAGAATTGATTTAGCTGCTCAGCCAAAGAATCACTATCACTGGACAAGCTGTTTTTATTTCTCTGCCCCGTGATTTGTCGCAGGCCTTGCCATACCCGACAAGAGTCCGAGTTCTCAAAAAGATGTTCAATCCTCTGTCTGAATGTAGCTTTAGCAGGCCTGATACCCTTTTTCAATTTAGCTCTTGCCTCGCTATACTGTATCGCATCACCAGAATGGAAAGCAGCATTTATAGCTCTCAATAAAAGATGCACTTCTCTATTTATCCAGGGTTTGTTGTTAGAGAACATCCGTACTTGTCTGGTGGTAGTGACAACATCAATGTAGCTTTTGACATAAACCAGTACTGTTGAAGTGTAATTATCAATATTGTCCTCCTCAAACAGTGCCCAATCAGTGCTCCCAAAGCAATCTTGAAGTTGCTCCGATGCACCCACTGGCCATACTTGTATTTCTCTAATCAATGGTCTACTTGATGGGATCAAGAACAGAGATATATGATCTAACTGTCCCAGGTGGGGTAAAGGCATAGTCCAGTATCCATGCATGATGTTACTATATACCTGATCCAAGGTATTTTCCCCCCTAGTGGGACAGTCTACATACTGATAGAACTTAGGGAGGACAGTCTTTAAATTAGCTTGATTGAAATCACCTGCAAGCACTAGCACTCCATCCGAGTAGGCCTGTTGCTGTTTGCTAATAGCAGTTAACAGGTAACTCATGGCTGTGCTCGTATTAGCATCAGGAGGTATATATACTGCAGTTATTATTACAATGTTAAACTCACGAGGCAGATAAAAGGGGCGGCATTTCACTGCCAAATACTCCAGATCAGAACAGTGAGTATCCATTATTTTAACATTTGTGCTCCAGTTGTTATTTATGTAAACACAAAGCCCCCCCCCTCTGCTCTTCCCAGAGACAATGGTTCTATCAGCTCAATAAACTGAGCGTTCTTGTAATTCGATAGCCTCTCCTGGAATGGTAGGGTCAAGCCACGTCTCTGTAAAAACCATAACACAGCAGTCCCTGTTTTTCTGCAGAGAGATAACAAGTTCCAACTCCTCAATCTTATTAAAGAGAGAGCTAACTTTGAAACAAAAAGACTTGACAGTGCAGGCTTGTGAGGATTTTTTCCTAACTTTACACATAGTCCAGCTCTGCAGCCTCATTTTCTTCGTCTCCTCCGTTTCCTTTGCTCTGTAGCAGGGAGAGTAATCCCTGGCATCAATCTAACCAGCTCAGCTGGAATGTTGTAACTTGAGACTCCTAATTCAAAAATACAGCCTTCTCTGCCTTCTCTGACAATGATGAATAACTGTTGTCGGCTGTAAACTACTTGTGACTGAAAGTGCAGAGCACTCACTAAAAAATACACAAACAATAAATTAATTAAAAGATACTGGTCTCTGGAGCTTCGAGCCGCTGCATATACATGTGCTGCCATCTTGGAAGACTTACAAGAAAGGTGGAACTACAACTCCCAGAATCATTACAGAAAGGATGATAAAGGAGGGACAACATGAAATGTGAATGATAAAAATTAATGTAAAATAAATGGGGGTGGATAACAGTACCGTTATCTCGCATTTAGTTATCCTGTGTTGAGTTAGCTGTGGCAAACTGCCCCATTCCACCTGGAGGGTGCCAATCCCAATGGTCTCATTTACATAACAACCGCAGGATTGTAGTATCTCAGATTTCAACTAAGAATGATCTATACCATTTATTTATTTATTATTTATTTATTTGGGAATTCTTCTATGCCGCCCAACTCCCTAAGGACTCAGTAATAAGGACTGACCATGTCTCAGTAATAATATCATTCCATCCCTAAAAATGCCAGAGATTCTGCAATACATTTAAAACTGGGCTGTGCACTCTCTACTGGCTTCTAGGAGATGTTCCACACTCCTGATTCATATTCAGCCTGTTATTAATGAATGCTTAAAATGATAAGTGTGCAAGAACAAACCAAAATAATGTAAAAATTATTAGAATGTTCCGAGCCTTCAAACAAAATGGATGGTTGAATTTTAAAATGGAGGTTAGCTGTTGGAAGCCACCATTTGGAGAGGAAAAGCAGCAGAATAAGGAATAGAAGAAAGATAATTTTTCTAAAATATGTTCCTTTTTGCCTTAGTTCATCTTTCTGCTGTTAACATGTTGATTTCCAGGCATATTTTTGGCAAAAGAAAATCTCTAATTGCTTTGAAAATTTATTTATTTATTTATTTATTTTGTGAGATTTATATACCGCCTCACAGTGCAAGCACTCTCTAAGCGGTTTACACCAGTAAGCAATGTATATTTACATTGCCCCCAACAATCTGGGTCCTCATTTTATCTACCTCGGAAGGATGGAAGGCTGAGTCAACCTTGAGCCGGTGAGATTTGAACTGCTGACCTGCAGATCAGTGTCAGCTAAAGTGGCCTGCAGTACCTGCCTCTAACCGCTGCGCCACCTCGGCTCTAAATGGTACAAGTGTTGTCATAAGATACACGCAGAGTGGAGAAGAAGGCTCCAGGTGTAGCCTACAATGAGGCACAATACATACTGCAACCACATATTGCTGATTCTTGGTCATAACATTTTTATTGTAATTTTGGAGCATTAATAACACCACCTTTGTTATCCAGAGAACTGACATCCATCTGTGACTTGCTCTGAAAGTACATCTGTGTGAGTTGTAGCACTGACTTTGATAACAGGTCAAGATCATCTTCATCAATACCAGTCTAAGTTCCACCGAATTCTACAATCTTATTTCAAAGCAACAATTACTGGAAGGAAAGAAAACATGAGCAAGGCTTTGTGGTTCTCTGTTGCCATCCTTCTCTGCTCTGCCTTGGGTGAGTAGCCAAAATTAGAGGTTTCCACTGTGTTGCTGCAATGGGTATATTTTTGGGATACTGTACTTATTTCCTCATTTTGTACGTTTAGTTGAGCCATAAACCAAGAGTCCCACTGCTTATAAATGAGCACACATTTTCTGAAGAGTGTTTTATATCCCATATTTTTGATTTTTTGACAGACGTAATGCCCAGAGCATTTAAGCCCTTTGGAAGCACTACAATATTTCTATGGAAACATTTCAACCATAACAAAATGCTTTCTCACACATACAAAATTCAATATTTCAGTTCCATAAACGGAATCTGCACTTGATAAGCAATTGTGGCTTTACGTACACTGTTTGTAATCTCATGCTTAGTACCCAGTATAAATATCTGGGAAATGAACCTCGGCTAAGAATGAAAAAAGAAGAGGGTTACAATATTTTAAATTCTTTACATTTCCTTCAGTTGTATATATACCGTATTTTTCGGAGTATAAGACGCACCTTTTTCCTCCCTAAAAGTGGCTGAAAATTTGGGTGCGTCTTATACTTCGAATGTAGCTTTTTTTTCCCAGCCCTAACTAGGTGCTAACAGATCTTCCCACTCTTACCTTGCAGGCTTTTTCATTGTTACTCTCTCCAAAGAATGTTTTTCCAGCCCTAAGTCTTTGCAGAATTTTTTTTCATTGCTCTACTTGCTCCAAATAAGTTTTTTTTCTAGCCCTAACCAGGTGCTAACGATCTTCCCAGCTCTTACTGGATTGCAGGTTCTTTCATTGTTATTCTCTCAGAAGAAGGTTTTTTAAGTCCTAACCAGGAGATAAAATAATGTGCTGAAGCTGCTCAGAATAAGTTTTTTTCTAGCCCTAACCAGGTGCTAACGATCTTCCCAGCTCTTACTGGCTTGCAGGTTCTTTCATTGTTACTCTCTCAGAAGAAGGTTTTTTTAAGTCCTAACCAGGGGATAAAATAATGTGCTGAAGCTGAACAGACTAAGGATGCTAGCCAGATGAATACCTGGTAGGCAGATTGTTTTCCCCTATTTTCCTCCCCAAAAACTAAGGTTCGTCTTATACTCCGGTGCATCTTATACTCCGAAAAATACGGTAGTTTTCCATGTCATAACTGATGGTGCTGTTTCCATTGAGCATTTAAGAAATATAATGCAAATCTATAATTTTCCACTTGTACCCTGCTTTTCAGAAAGCTGCACAGTATTGTGGAATCACTGATCGTCATCACTGATTACAAAATTTTGTTTATCTTGAACATTTGTTGCATTCTTTAAATATAGCGTTCCTTGTGAATGAATGAAAGCCTCCCTCTCATTTTTTTCAATTTCACAATTTTGCCTACAAGTCTATTGGTACCAACTACCTTGTTAGACCTTTGGGGAAATTGGAGGTAAAGAAATTTTGGAGCTGTGGAAATTAATTCAATTTATACCATCTATCTCTTGCTTCTTCTTTTTCCAGCAGTTGAAGCTCTTACCTGCAACAACTGTGAAGAATTTAAGTCTGGATTTGGTTGTGTTGATAAGAAACTATCATTACCTTGCACTGCTAAACCAGGTCAAAAGTGTAAGCTTGTGAAATCTTTTCTGGGTATGTATGTTTCTACTTAAAATCTGATATTACTTAGATTACAATAATCCTTCTGCATATGACACTTGCCCATTAAAAATACAGTAGAATATTACCGAATATCGTTTTTTCTGTGCTTTGGGTAGAGAGGAAAGTAGAGAGGGGGTATGTAATTTGTAGTTTTGATCTATCAAATCCAATACATTCCATTTTTACAGACTTTCCCAATCTTGGTGGCCACCTGTTATTTAGAGTCTCAATTCCCAGAATTCCCACCCACTGGATACCAATATCTTGGAAGTACTAAGAAGGGGAAAGCTATTCTAATGTGGTTTCTTGGATGTGGTACCCAGGATTTGTTGTGCAACCAGCAATGTAGATTGTACAACCAATGATGTAAATGAGCTAATGTGTTTTCTTCTTTTATATAAGGAACAATCAAAGGTATAACTGAACAAGGTTGCACAAAATCTATTGATGAATGTGATGCGCTCGTTTTCAGTGAAGAGGTGGGCTCCATAGAAACGACATGTTGTGATGACCGTGACTTCTGCAACATACCATAAACAAAGCAGTCATGTTGCTCCAACATCATCCTCAATTCACCACATATTTTTCTGTACTACTTTTATGTTTTTTTTCCTTCTTCAAGCTTGTAAAGTCTATACAGCAGAAAATTACCGATTAGTCCACCACTTTAAAAATATTGGATATTTGGGATATGGTTGTAGTACAGTAGATGTTTTTTCTGATTCCAGTGAAGACGCATGAATTGCGAGAGGTATAATCCTTCCGTCGATGCTTGTTCATTCTTCTAGGCACTTGTTCTCCACTTTTATCAAGAATATGTGTCTGTCTGTCTCTGTCTGTCTCTGTCTGTCTCTGTCTGTCTGTCTGTCTGTCTGTCTCTCTCTCTCTCTCTCTCTCTCTCTCTCTCTCTCTCTCTCTCTCTCTCTCTCTGTCTCTATGTTTAATATCTATTAAATTATATATAATTTAATCTAATACATGCACATGTATATATACACACACACACATTCATATTAAGTTAAATTAAATTAGGATATCAATGACAAAATATGACCCATTTCCTGCCATGAAATATTTAATATAGTTTTGCTGACAACTATACAACTATTAAAGGCTGACAACTCAAAAATCAAATCACGGGCATCTGTTTATCTCTGTCTGCCTGCCTGCCATCTAATGACTTCACTGAACACCACTAATATGCCAAATATTAATTATCCCACCATAAATCATTTCTATCACCTGGATCACAAGAAGTTGGTCACTACTGTTCCCAAGATACATACACGGATATGCATTGTCCTATCCAAATAGAGAAGCAATCATCCCAGAAAGTCCCAAACCAAATGCCATACAACTCAACATAAATTCTCTGCTGTTACTTTCTGGTACCAGTTTTCTACCTTGTAGCAAAACCAAGGCAGTAACATCTCCAAATCCTAATCCACACAGTTGGAGTTTGAACATGGTCTATAGAATGTCGATCTGTTTTCTGATTTTTATTTCTTGGTTTCCTCTGAGGTGACTCCACCATTCTCAAATACAGGATATTGCATAATAGAAAATTAGATTTCACTCAGGAACTGATTAAGTATCATAGAGCTGTCACATGCACACATTCTTTAGTTAGTCATTTATCCAGAGCATATAAATAGAGGGATTATATTTATTCTGGTGCCTAGGCCAAAGCGGTCTACATATTATTAAGTACGATCACTAGCATTTTACTTAAAACATATTGAATAGGTTGATATATCAGATTATATGCTTTGTGTAACATAAATATATATATATATAACATGTTATACATGTTATGTATTATATAATATAAAAGGGGTTGTTTTATTATTGACTTGTAGATGGAAAAATGGCCAAGCAGCTCAAGATAATTTGGAAACAGTCTTACCATAAACCTATAGGATAAGCACCAACATTATTGTTATTCCTAGCAAAGTGATAAAATAAAACATGTTCCAATGTAAAAAGTGGAAGACAACAAAATTCCAATTTTCAACTACTTCTGTTCTAGAATTAGCATTTTAGTGCATCTCTTTCATCTATCTTTCATCTATCTAGAGAAAATGTTTAATGGACCCAAAAATTGTTAATATTATTGAAATTCATTAAAACTTTCTTCCGCTATTAAAAATGTTTTTGTCTGAGTTTTTCTCTTCTCTTCTCTTAACAGCACAAAACAATGCCAGCATAGTATTTTCGCATCCTATTTTACTTAGGAAAAAAGATGGAATATTACATGATAAGGCAATAGAGGAAAAAAGAGAACATCAAATCATAATAGATCTGTATTATTTATTTATTTTATTTATTTAGTGCTCTTATATGCCACCCTACTCCCTGGGGACTCAGGGCAGCGTACACCATTTGAAGAACAGCTAAATACTATAATTTAATAATAATAAAAATACATTTAAAAGAAACATTCGAAAACATACATACGTGGGGGAGACCTAAGATGTGAAATTGTCTTAAAATCACCCCGCCTGCAGGAAGAGCCATCTCTTCACCACTTTTCAGAAGGCCAGCAAGGTGGGGACACTTCATATCTCTGGGGGTAGTTGGTCCCAGAGAGCAGGGGCCCCTACAGAGAAGGCCCTCCCCCTAGGCCCTGCCAGCCGACATTGTTTGGTTGATGGGACCTGGAGGAGACCCACTCTGTGGACCTAACCGGTCGAAGGGAAGTATGAGGTAGGATGCGGTCCCGGAGGTAATCTGGTCCTAAGCCATGTAGGGCTTTAAAGATGATGATCAACACCTTGAATTGTACCCAGAGACCAATGGGCAACCAGTGCAACTGGCGGAGTATGGGTGTTACGTGGGTGTATCTTGAAACACCCACCACAGCACGCACAGCCACATTTTGCACCAGTTGAAGTCTCCAAATACTCTTCAAGGGTAGCCCCATGTAGAGCGCATTACAGTAGTCCAATCGGGAGGTGACAAGGACATGAGTGACCATGAGTAGAGCCTCCTTCTCCAAGTATGGTCGCAATTGGTGCACCAGGCGAACCTGTGCAAAAGCTCCCCTAGCCACAGCTGTAAGATGTAAGATCAAAGCGTTTTCAAAGACTTTTAATTTAAAGCAGTACTTTGGAAACCCAGAGCTGCTTTTCAAGGCAGCAGCAGCCCCTCCCCTACTCAAAGCCCGGCCTTGGATCACATGATTGCACCAGCGAGATCACCCCTCAGCTGGCCCTCCCCCGCACCCTTTGGCCTGGCCTTACCTTCAGCAGCAGCTGTGTTATCAGAAGTGCAGCTCAACTGGTGAAAGAAGTGCAGCTGGAGTGGATGCTCGCTGGAAGATAAGGCCGATGGTGAGGGGCAGGGCAAGGGGCGGGGCTTAATCCCACCACTCCGCGGGCTGGGTATTTTGCATTGGCGGGCCGTATCTGGCCCGCGGGCCATAGTTTGAGTATCCCTGCTCTAGAGAAAGTGCAGAGGAGAGCAACCAGGATGATTAGGGGACTGGAAACCAAAACATATGAACAGCGGTTACAAGAATTGGGCATGGCTAGTCTAGCGAAGAGAAGGACCGGGGAAGACATGATAGCAGTATTCCAATATTTGAGGGGCTGCCACAGAGAGGAGGAGGGGTCAACCTATTCTCCAAAGCACCCGAAGGCCAAACAAGGTATAATGGATGGAAACTGACCAAGGAGAGATTCAACCTGGAAATAAGGAGAAAATTTCTGACAGTGAGAGCAATCAACCAGTGGAACAGCTTGCCTTCGGAGATTGTGAGAGCTCCAACAATTGAGACTTTCAAGAGGAAATTGGACTGTCATTTGTCGGAAATGGTGTAGGGACTCCTGCTTGAGTGGGGGATTGGACTAGATGACCTACAAGGTCCCTTCCAACTCTGTTATTCTCTGTTAGATTCTCTCTCTCTCTCTCTCTCTCTGTTCTAATGCAGGCCACATCTAAAAATGTTTCACTCTTCTGATTTATGCTCAGATGTGTTGCTAATTTTAATTTTAATTAAATTAAAATTAATTTTAATTTGAGACTTTCAAGAAGAGATTGGACTGCCATTTGTCAGAAATGGTGTAGGGCAGTGCTCCCCAACCAGTGTGCCGTGGCACACTGGTGTGCCGTGAGGCCATGCCAAGTGTGCCGCGGCAAAAGCTTGGGTCATTCAGGGGTGGCCAAACCATGGCGCATGCGCCAAATGTGGCGCATTGGATGATTGCAAGTGGTGCATTGCAATCATCCAATGGCTGACGCCTCTCCCGCCCGCGTGACTTGCTGTCTTTTAAAACTCAAGCCGCCTCGGCTTGAGTTTTAAAAGACAGCAAGACGCGGGCGGGAGAGGCAGGTCTGGTCATTAAGCCTGCTGGCCGCTGCAGCGAGGCTTAATGAGCAGACCTGCTGCCCTGGACACAACAGCGAGGAACGCGAGGAGGAGGTACCGGGGCATGTCCCAGGTAGGACACGCGTCTCGTGCTGGGGGTTGGCAGGATGGGTGGGGCAGGACTGGCGGGCGGGACGGGGCGCGCGTCCTACCTGGGACTTTTCCCCGTATCTCCAGTCGCGTTCCTTGCTAATAGCGCCAGAGCAGAGCAGCCCCTTCCAAAAGATAATGTCTTGCGAGACGTTATCTTTTGGAAGGGGCTGCTCTGCTCTGGACGCTATTACGGTAGCAATATTACTGGAGCTGCCGGGAAAAGTCCCAGGTAGGACACGCGTCTCATGCTGGGGGTTGGCAGGGTGGGCGGGGCAGGACTGGCGGGTGGGACGGGGCGCGTGTCCTACCTGGGACTTTTCCCGGTAGCTCCAGTCACGGGCTGGCTTGATTTGAGGCTTGGCAGGGGGGCGGGGCGGGGCGCGAGTCCTCCTCCCTGCTGCTTCTGTTTGTGGAAGCCGAAGAGCCTTACCAGTAGTTTGTGAGAAAGAAAGAAAGTTTTTTGCTGCTTTCCTTCAGTGCACTCAAAAGCAGAAGCAGCAAAAAACTTTCTTTCTCACAAACTACCGGTAAGGCTCTTCAGCTTCCACATACAGCCTGGAAAGCAGTCTCACGCGTCTCGCGCTAGGGCTGGCTTGATTTGGGGCTTGGCAGGGTGCGAGTGAGGAAGGCGTCGGCAAGAGGTGGAGCCGAAAGGGAGGGCGACAGGGATGTCTGCTTCTTAAGCCAGCAAACTTCCTTGTCGCCAAGCTCCGCCTCTTGCCGACGCCTCCTCACTTGCTGGATTGACTCGCCTGCTCTGGGCTGCCTTGGGCGGCTTGAGTTTTAAAAGACAGCAAGACGCGGGCGGGAGAGGCAGGTCTGGTCATTAAGCCTGCTGGCCGCTGCAGCGAGGCTTAATGAGCAGACCTGCTGCCCTGGACACAACAGCGAGGAACGCGAGGAGGAGGTACCGGGGCATGTCCCAGGTAGGACACGCGTCTCGTGCTGGGGGTTGGCAGGATGGGTGGGGCAGGACTGGCGGGCGGGACGGGGGGCGCGTCCTACCTGGGACTTTTCCCCGTATCTCCAGTCGCGTTCCTTGCTAATAGCGCCAGAGCAGAGCAGCCCCTTCCAAAAGATAATGTCTTGCGAGACGTTATCTTTTGGAAGGGGCTGCTCTGCTCTGGACGCTATTACGGTAGCAATATTACTGGAGCTGCCGGGAAAAGTCCCAGGTAGGACACGCGTCTCATGCTGGGGGTTGGCAGGGTGGGCGGGGCAGGACTGGCGGGTGGGACGGGGCGCGTGTCCTACCTGGGACTTTTCCCGGTAGCTCCAGTCACGGGCTGGCTTGATTTGAGGCTTGGCAGGGGGGCGGGGCGGGGCGCGAGTCCTCCTCCCTGCTGCTTCTGTTTGTGGAAGCCGAAGAGCCTTACCAGTAGTTTGTGAGAAAGAAAGAAAGTTTTTTGCTGCTTTCCTTCAGTGCACTCAAAAGCAGAAGCAGCAAAAAACTTTCTTTCTCACAAACTACCGGTAAGGCTCTTCAGCTTCCACATACAGCCTGGAAAGCAGTCTCACGCGTCTCGCGCTAGGGCTGGCTTGATTTGGGGCTTGGCAGGGTGCGAGTGAGGAAGGCGTCGGCAAGAGGTGGAGCCGAAAGGGAGGGCGACAGGGATGTCTGCTTCTTAAGCCAGCAAACTTCCTTGTCGCCAAGCTCCGCCTCTTGCCGACGCCTCCTCACTTGCTGGATTGACTCGCCTGCTCTGGGCTGCCTTGGGCGGCTTGAGTTATAAAAGACAGCAAAACGCAGGCGGGAGAGGCAGGTCTTGCTCATTAAGCCTCGCTTGCCGCTGCAGTGAGGCTTAATGAGCAAGACCTGCCTCTCCCGCCCATGGTTTGCTTTCTTTTAAAACTCAAGCCGAAGAAGCAGGTGGGGGATGCGGCCCCTGGCCGCTTCCCCTGCCCACCTGGACGCCGACATTTGCGGTCTTTTGCCCTCTGCGCATGTGCACAGCGTTCTGCACATGCGCAGAGGGCAAAACTCAAATGGCGGCATCCAGGCGGGCCCGCCCACCCGGGACGCCTGGGACAATTGGCACATGGTATCATTAAGGTTGGCCACCACTGACCTACCTAATTATCAAATAAAATAATAAATCAAGTAATTCTGTTATGCCCAGTTTGACATTCCTATACTATTATACTCTTCAAAACAATATTTTGAAGATTATATTTGTTTTTTATCCAATTTTTGTATGTGGTGTGCCGTGGAATTTTGGGAGAGGCTCTGGTGTGCCGAGGGTGACAAAAGGTTGGGGAGCACTGGTGTAGGGTCTCCTGCTTGAGCGGGGGGTTGGACTAGATGACCTACAAGGTCGCTTCCAACTCTGTTAATCTGTTAATCCCAAAGGTGCTTTTTCAAGAGGCAACTAGACTTTTTTTTGTTTTTGTTTGATTGGTTCAAGGAAAAACAAAGAAAGTCCAGTTGCCTCTTGAAAAAGCACCTTTGGGACAACCATTATCTGGATGACTGAGAATTTGCATAGACACCTGTTGTTAATGCATACACTCATAGGTATTTGGAAATAAACCAAAATACTGCAAAAATTGTTAGAATATTATTAATTTGCAAGAATAAAGGGATGGTTGAATTTTAAAATGGAAGATAGCTGTTGGAGGCCACCATTTGGAGAGGAAAAGCAGCAGAATAGGGAATAGAAGAAAGAGAATTTGTCTTAAATATGCTCCTTTTTGCTTCAGAATATCTTTCTACTGTTAATCTGGCAATTTCAAGACAAATGTTTGGCCCAAGAATACCTTCAATAACTTTGGAAATTGTACAAATGTTATCCTAAGATACACACATTATGGGAAAAAAAGGATCCGAACACAACTTGCATCTTACCAATCTTGGTAAAATATCTTTGGGTGAGTCTAATTTCAGTGTATTTTCCAGAACGTGTTCATAATGTCTTGCTCAAACATTCAGATGTAGCTTACAATAAGGCACAGAACAATATTGCACCTGGTATTGCTGATTCTTGGTCATAAGATTTTTATTGTGAAATATTGGAGTACTTATAACACTACCTTTGTTATCCAGAGAACGTACATCCATCTGTGACTTGCTCAGAAAATACAGTACGTCTTTGTAAATTGTAATACTGAGTTTAATAACAGATCAGGATCATCTTCATCAATACAAATCAAAGTTCCACCAAATTCTTCAACCTTATTTCAAAGCAACAGTTGCTGGAAGAAAGGAAACATGAGCAAGGCTTTGTGGTTCTCGATTGCCATCCTTCTCTGCTCTGCCTTGGGTGAGTAGCCAAAGTCAAAGCTTTCAACAGTATTTCTACAATGGGTATATTTTTGAGTGTTGTGCTCATATGTTTTAGCCTTCAGTTCCCTAATGTTTCAATTTTTTAACCCTTTTCACTAATGTAAGCAGTTCTCAATGATATAACAGGTGGTGATGTTTCCATGGAATATTTTTTTTTAAAAAAGTACTGTAAATTTAATATTTTCCAGTCATACCCTCCATTTCAAAAAAACTGCAGACTATTCTGGTTCTGCTGAACATCATCAGGTGTTTTAAAACTTTCTATTTTTTTTTACCTTGAACGTTGAGTATTCTTTAAATATGGTGGTCCTTGTGAATGAATGGATGTCTCCTCCTCATTTTTTCAGTTTCACCATTTTGCCTTCACTTCTATTGGTACCAACTACTGAGTTAAACAATTGGGAAATTAAGAGGTAAAGAAATTCTGGAGCTGTAGAAATTAATCATATTTATACAACCTAGAATTTGCTTCTTCTTTTTTTCCACAGCTGAAGGTCTTACCTGCATCATGTGCAGAAATTTGAAAATGGAAATTTCAAAATGTTTCAGTGAGAAACCGACGAAAACGTGTATTGCCAAACCAGGTTTCTCATGTAACATTGTCAAATTTTCTGTAGGTATGTATATTTTTACTTAAAATATCAAAAAATATTTGATATTATTCAGAGAAAATGGACACGACACACATTTTCCAATTAAAAACACAGTAGCTCCATTTCTACAGCAGTAGGTAATGCACGCTCTGTTCAGACAAACAGATTTTCACACACTCAAACACAATTGCCCACCGCAAGTTGTGCTTGCTCAGTTGACCCCTGTGCAAATCACTAGGAAGTGGTATATAAATCTAAGTGCTATTGCTATTGTTATTACAATCATTGTAGGCTCCCTTGGTCACGTGATCCAACTCCTGCTGCTTGGCAACCGACATGTATTTATGATGGTTGCAGCTTCTTAGGATCATTTGATCTCCATTTGCAACCTTCCAACAAACAAAATCAATGGGGAAACCAGATTCTCTTAATGCCTGCATGATTCACTTAACATTTCTGGCAAAAATGTCTTAAAATTGAGTGTGACTCACTTAACAATTGCCTTCTTTAGCAATACAAATTGTGGCTCCGGATTTGGTCATAAGTTGAGGACTCCCTGTATGCATGGTAGCAGGATCCTTGGAACCAAGAAATGCAAGGAGCTGTTCTGACCTAGGCTTCACAAAATCACAAAACACACTCCTTGTCCCAAAAAATACCCTTTTTATTTGGCTAATGTGAATTCCTAGCATTCACATACAGAAAAGTCCCGGCAATAAGCCTTTCAAGGGTGAATTGCAACAACAGACCTTATCAGTCCTTGAATAGTTGCCAGGCCGATAGCTTCTAGGTGCAATGTTGTACAATGAAATACTTGGCATGGAGTCTCTGTGAGGCCTGAACTCAGATAAGCAAATATTCACACTAATAAACAAACTGATTGTCTCCTGCACTCCCCTTTTGCTCCTATTTATTCACTTGTGCCTTTACTCCCGAGTTGACACTTATTCCTCAATTGTTCCCTTTTCCTGACAGCTCTGTGCATGTGCACATTGGGAACAGGCTCCAGCTGTTCTTCTGCCCCACTTATCTCCGATTCCAAAGGTAGCTGATAACTGTTAG
Source organism: Diadophis punctatus similis (assembly GCA_023053685.1). Lineage (NCBI taxonomy): Eukaryota > Metazoa > Chordata > Lepidosauria > Squamata > Dipsadidae > Diadophis > Diadophis punctatus. Next base: position 3,423,174 of record JALIGW010000020.1, on the reverse strand, counting down.
ATGGCCCTGGCCCATCTCTGCCTCTGACGCAGAGCACTCATCAGAGCCTTCCCCAGACTCCAGGACTGGCCCATGTTCCTCCCCAACCTCTTCACTGTCAGAGTCTGCCACCAGCTCTGCTCCTGTTGGCGGGCCACAACAGGAGCCACTTGGAATAGAGGGTTAGGGTTAGGGTTAGGGTCCTAACAGAACTTGAGTCTTACCAATAGGAGCAGAATATCTGTGGGTGAGTCTAACTTTAGTGCATTTTCCAGTCGATTAAGAAAGTTTTCACAGTGTCTTAATCAAGCATTCAGGTATAGAGGCACAGAACATACTGCACTTGGCTAATGTTGATTCTTGGTTCATCAGATTTTTATTGTAATTTTGGAGTATTTATAGCACCATCTTCACTCTCCAGAGAACTTACATCCATCTGTGACTTGTTCAGAAATTACATCTGTGTGAGTTATAATACTGACTTCGATAACAGGTCAGGATCATCTTCAATACAAATCAAATTCTTCAACAGTTGCTGGAAGGAAAGGAAACATGAGCAAGACTTTGTGGTTGTCTATTGCCATCCTTCTCTGCTCTGCCTTGGGTGAGTAGCCAAAGCAAAAACTTTCAACTGTGTTGGCAGTGCAGCACAGTGCTGGATCGTGTTTAAGTGATTGTCCACTAGGATTCCAAGCTACATCTCACAATTACCACAACTGAGTATTATACCTGTACATTTTGTTTTTCTTCCCTAATTGTGGAACTTTACTTTTTTCACATTGAATTTCATTTTGTTAGATAGAGCCCTGTGTTCACGTTTTTCAAGATCCTTTTACATCTTAAGTCTATCTTCTGGAGTGTTGGCTATTCCTGCAAATTTGATGAATTCCCCTTCTATCCCCTCATCTAAATCATTGATGAAGATATTGAAGACTACTGCACTTAAGACAGAGCCTTGGGTTCCCCACGGCATACTTCCCTCCACATAGGTGTAGTTCCATTAAGGATTGCATCCTGACTGAGTTATTTAGTCAGTTACAAATCCATCTGGTAGTGATGCTCTGTAATTTTTCTATCTAATCAAGTAGATTGTGGTCTACTTTATCAAATGCTTTACTAAAGTGCTAGTAAATTATATCCACAGCATTTCTGTAGTTCACTGATTTTGTCATATTGTGAAACAATGCAGTAAAATTAGTGTGACATGATCTGTTTTTGATAAATATGTGTTGGCTTCTGGTTATGACTTTGTTTGCCTCTAGCTGTTTGCAGATTCATTGCTCGATTGTCTTTTCCAGAATCTTACCAGGTATTGATGGTATGATAGGTATGATAGGTCTATTGTGTTCTGTATCCATTTTTCCCTTTTTTGAAGATGGGTACTACACCAGACCTTTTCCATCTGGTAGTTCCCTGATGCTCCAGGATCTTTGAAAGGTATTGTTTGGTGGTTCAGGTCTGCCAATCCTTCGATGTTTGATAAGTAAAACCAAAAATGAAACAACAAAAAAGCTGTAAAGTTCTGAGTCCAGAGCTCTGAAGCCCTTTGGAACCACCACAAAATTTCTTATCTGTCCCAAATATTTTGTCCTATGTACAAAGTGGACCTGCCCTTGAAGCTGGCAACTTAGGCTAAGAATAAAAAAAGAAGGGGATTAATATAATTTTATATATTTTTTTACATTTTTCACTAACTTTTCACAGTTCTCCTTGTCATAACAGTAGTGATGTTTCTGTGGAATATTTTACAAAGGTACTATAAATTTATCATTTTCCACTTGTATACTCCCTTTAAAAAAAACTGCACACTATTCTGGTTCTGCTGAACATCATCAGATGTTCTAAAGCTTTCTATTTTTACCTTGAAAATTTGTGGCATTCTTTAAAATTAGGGGGGGTGTCCTTGTGAATGAATGTACGCCTCCCTCTCATTTTTTTTCTGTTTCACCATTTTGCCTATAATTCTATTGTACGAACTACCAAAATGAGTTTTACCAAAATGAGAGGTAAATGAATTCAGGAGCTGAAGAAATTAATTATATTTATACAACCTAGATTTTCCTTCTTTTTTTCCAGCAGTTGAAGCTCTTACCTGCTTGAAGTGCAAAAATTATAAGTTGAAAACTTCAAAATGTGTCAGTAACCCAAACCCAAAAACATGTATTGCCAAACCGGGTCAACCGTGTAACATTGTCAAACATGTTGAAGGTATGTATGTTTCTACTTAAAACCTGGTATTATTCAGATAAAAATATTTCTCCTGCACATGACACACATTATCCCATTAAAAATACAGACCCTCTTCATTTCTGTGCTCTGGGTAGAAAGGAAAGTGTTTGTGTCGGGTATGTCATTTCCAGTTTCTTGCAATCAAATCATGTACATTATGTTTTACATCTCAACTCCAATAATTCCCATCCAAATCAAGAATGGAAACCAATAGCTTGGGTGGGGTGGGGAAGGGGGAAGCTGTTCTAAGGAGGTTTCTTGGATAGTTCTTCACATCAGGGTTTGTTGCAGTGGTGGGTTCCTACCAGTGCAGTCCACTCTATAGCACCAGTAGTGGCCCTCTGGTGATGTCACAGTACCGGTGCAGTTGGTTGCCAGTGCCTGGGCGCCGCCATTTTTTTTTAAAAAAATTAAATTTTCTTCTGCGCATGCCCAGAAACCTGACAATTAAGTCTTTCCCCGTCCCTTCGCTTGAAAATAATAAGAAGCTAGTATTTGACACTTTTCCTTCACTTTTGCCTAAAGCTTCCCAAAGTGGGCGTTTTCCAAAAGCTTAACCTTTTATACTGTTAATTTTATACAGTTTTATACTGTTATTCTTTAGACGAAAACATTGAGGACTGTTAAAAGATACTGTTCTCTTAACAGTCCTCAATATTTTCGTCTAAGGAATCCATGACTGAAACCAAAAATGCTGTATGAGACTTGCTTGTCTATAGCATTTTCTATAGCATTTTCTGCATATAAAGGTTGCTGTGTTGCCATGGTGTAACACACACTTTGTATGCAAAGCTTTTCATGTAAGGTATAAAATAGCAAAAATAGTAGTAACATTTCTCTGAAATAAGTAATATATGACCGGCAAGCCACACCCACCTGGTCACATGGCTGGCAAGCCACACCCACAAAATAAGCCACGCCCGCAGAGTAGTAGTAAAAAAATTAGGAACCCGCCCCTGGTTTGTTGTGCAAGCAACGATGGAGATCTGCTAATCGGTTTTCTTCTTTTTCAGATGGAGAATTTAAAGCTATAGTTTTACAAGGGTGCCTTAAGCCTAATATGCCATGCAATGAGACTGGCCCAATTCAACCAGGGAAAACTTTTGAAAGAATATGTTGTGACAACGGTGACCTCTGCAACAAACTATAAAAAAGCAGTGCATGTTATTCCAACATCACCCTCAATTCAGCCTATATTTTTCTTTGATACTTTCAATTGTTTTCTTTCTCCAAACTTCTAAAGGTTGTGCTTCAGAAAATGATGTGATTAGTTTATTGCTTTAAAGATATGATGGCTTGTTTGGGGATGTGGGTATAGTATTGTAGACAGTTTTCTGGTTCCAGTGAAGAAGCCTGAATTGCCAGAGGTGTAATCCTTCAATCTGTGCTTGTTCATTCTTCTAAATACCAGTTCTTGTCCTTTATCAGGAAAATGGGTATGTGTATGTATACCATATTTTTCGGAGTATAAGATGCACCGGAGTATAAGACACACCTTAGTTTTGGGGGAGGAAAATAGGGGAAAACAATCTGCCTACCAGGTATTCATCTGGCTGGCATCCTTAGTCTGGTCAGCTTCAGCACATTATTTTATCCCCTGGTTAGGACTTAAAAAAACATTCTTCTGAGAGAGTAACAATGAAAGAACCTGCAAGCCAGTAAGAGCTGGGAAGATCGTTAGCACCTGGTTAGGGCTAGAAAAAAACTTACTCGGAGCAAGTAGAGCAATGAAAAAAAACCCTGCAAAGACTTAGTGCTGGAAAAACATTCTTTGGAGAGAGTAACAATGAAAAAGCCTGCAAGGTAAGAGCTGGGAAGATCTGTTAGCACCTAGTTAGGGCTGGCAAAAAAAAAAGCTACATTCGAAGTATAAGATGCACCCAAATTTTCAGCCACTTTTAGGGAGGCACACACACACACACACTTTAAATGAAATTGTGAAACTAATGACATAATATGTCACATTTCTTCAATCAACTACTTAATGTACATTTGCCAATCAATATTAAGACTTGACATCTGCAAAATGCAAATCACAAATGTCTGTTGATCTGCCTGTCTGTCAGCTAATGACTCTAATAAACACTTGACTAAGAGGACAAATTGTTGAGTATCCTTTCAGAAATCATTTGCATCAGCTGGATCACCAGAAAGTCACCACTGTCTCCAAGATACATACTATGATATGTATTGTCTTGTCCAAATAGAGAAGGAATGATGGTATCCACGGATGTGCAGTGGTGATGCAGTGTTTAGAATGCAGTACTGCAGGCTACTGCTAACTGCTGCCTGCCTGCAATTTGGCAGTTCGAATCTCACTAGACTGAAAGTTGTCTCAGCCACCCATTCTTCCGCGGTTGGTATAATGAGGGTCCTGATTGTTTGGGCCAAGGTGCTGACTCTTTAAACCGCTTAGAGAGAGCTGTACTATTGTTATTGCTATCCCAGAGTGTCCCAAACCAAGTGCCCTACAGCTCAACATAAATTCTCTGATGTTATTTTCTGGAACCAGTTTCCTACCTAGGACCAGTGGTGGGATTCAAATAATTTAGCAACTGGTTCTCTGCCCTAATGACTGGGTGGGCATGGCCAACTTGATTGGTCTCACTCTTACGAAATTTCTCCTTAGTCCAACGCACAATAAAATAGCACTGTTCCAATATTTATAATATAATAGGATAACAGAGTTGGAAAGGACCTTGAAGGTCTTCTAGTCCAACCCCCTGCTTAGGCAGGAAACCCTACACCACTTCAAACAAATGGTTATCCAATCTCTTCTTAAAAGCTTACAGTGTTGGAGCATTTACAACTTCTGGAGGCAAGTTGTTACACTGATTAATTGTTCTGTCAGGAAATTTGCAGGGCTCCTGCAAAAATGAGGGAGTGAATCTATTTTCCAAAATACCAAAAGGCACAACAAGAAACAATGGCTGGAAACTAACCAAAGAGAGAACAACCTAGGACTAAGGAGAAATTTCCTAAGGGTGAGACCAATCAACCAATGGAATAGCTTGCTTTCAGAAGTTCTGGGTGCTCCATCACTACAAGCTTTCAAAAAGAGTGAGGGAAGTACACCCCAAAAAGACAGTGCCAGGAACCACTAAAACAGAAAACTTAAAACAGCCATTCCCTTTTATAAAAAAGTCAACCCTAAAGCAAACGCAGCAGCTGAGAGGGAAACTAAGAGCAGCCGCTCATGCTAATTGAAAACCTGGGCATGCTGCCAGAAGCCACCTTACCCTTCCAACTCTATTATTCTATATTCTCTATGTTCTAAACTGGGTGCTTCACAGCAGAAGCAATACAGCTGGCTGGACCACACATGCATTAAATTTACAGCCTGTATGATCAAGCTGCATCATTGTCCCCTCCTGTATCTTCTCCCTCAGGAAGAAACAAGAAGTAGCCAACACTGCAGCAGCTATAAAAGGTCTTGGGGAACTCCAGGGAGTATCAGCTGATCACATAAGTGTTACTTAATAGTCTTTATAATGAAAATGTTTGTAATCTTGTCCTTCTTCCTGAAGGAAAGGGGTTAATCCCATCCCTAGATCAGTGATTGATGGGTTTCCCTGCCCTAATCCTGTTGTTTATTGACTTGACTCAGTGTGTCTTGGCTGCATTCCAGCTGCAACTGTTAAGTGGTTCTTGGCTGTCTGCCTGGAGCTATTAACTGAAGGGAGAGAGAGAAAAAAACCCCTCTTTACCAACGTCCCTTCTCCATAATGGGTGGAGCTAGCCTCCAAGGATGGGACATGCCAAAGTAATCATGTCCCTTGGGCTGGTCACCTAATGCTGGCTGGCACCCCCACTGTTCAGCACCACATGGTGCAACACCCTTCGTCCAAAACCCGTCTCCTCTGAGGTGAATGTTTATAATAGTGGACAAACGGTGTCGGGGAAGACCAAGTGGCCATGTGGCATACCTCCTTGATGGATGCCCATGCATTCCAAGCCGCGGAGGTGGCTGCACTGCGTGTCGAATGAGCGGTGATCGTGGAAGGTCGCGGCAACAACACCTGTTCATAAGTCAGAGAAATAGTGGCCCGAAGCCAACGACCCACCATGGTGGGAGAAGCTTTCTGGCCCCTTGAGGCATCCTGAAATAAGACAAACAATGCCTCTGTCCAACTGAAGTCTGAGGTGTGCTGCAAGTAAATGTCCAGAGTGTGCCTGACGTCCAGCAGGTGCCACTCACATTCAATGTCACTAAATGGATCTGGGTAAAAACTAGGGAGAACAATCTCCTGTGACCTGTGAAAATAAGTATTGACCTTCAGTATAAAGGTAGGGTCTACCCAGTCAGAATGAAAAACACACAGGTCACCCCTTACTGAGAGTGCCGCAAGCTCAGATATCCTGCAGGCTGACGTACCGCCACCAAAAAGACCACTTTGTAAGTCAAGTGGCATAGAGAGGCGGTTCGCAGGGGTTCAAAGGTCCCCCCAGTCAGGGCGTTGAGCACCACCAAGAGGTCCCAGGTCGGGTATCGATGGACCACTGGGGGACACAGGTTGACTGCCCCCTTGAGGAATTGATGAATTAGGGGGTGGGCAGACAGAGAGTTCAGAGACTGGCATGAGAGTACGGTGGACAGGGCTGTCACCTGGCGACAGAGCATGTTAGGGGAGAGTCCCCTTGCAAGCCCCTGGTGCAGGAACTAAAGAATGTTAATTATGGACAAATCTACCGGGCAATACCCCACCTGCATGCACCAGGTATGAAAGGCCTTCCAGGTCGCAGAATAAATCCATTCCATGGACAGCCTCCTGGAGGCCAGCATGACCTGTACTATGTTCTCAGGGACCTGGCGATGCTTTAGAGTGAGCTGCTCAAGCGCCAGGCAGTCAGCTGAAGCCAGTGCGGCTCTGGATGATGGACTGACCCCTGGGCAAGCGACCAGTCTGTCGGCAGAATCCGCCAAGGAGGTGACACGGATAGGGACATAAGGTCCATGAACCAGGTTCTCTTGGGCCAGTGGGGAGCCAGAAGGAGCACTTCCGCCTTTTCCTGAAGGATCTTCCTGATGACCTTGGGGATCAATGGCAGGGGGGGGGGGAAGGCATACAAGAGACCTGGTGGCCAGGCGCAGCGAAGAGCATCCGTGTCCTCTGCCCACAGCATCTGATACCTGGACAGGAACCTGGGCAGTTTGGCATTCCCCAGGGTGGCAAAGAGGTCCATGATGGGCAGACCGAAGCGGCTCACCAGCTGCTGGAACAGGTCCGGGTGAAGGCTCCACTCTGCCGGGTCGATGAGATGGTGGCTGAGCCAGTCTGCTGTCGTGTTGCTCACCCTGGATATATGCTCCCCAAGATGGACTGCAGGTGCCTCTCTGCCCAGAGTCCCAATCTCATAGCCTCCGCCATGAGGGCCTTGGACATGGTCCCCCCCAGCCTGTTTATATGGGCCTTGGTCGTGACATTGTCCATTTGGACCAGCATGGCTAGAGGGCAGGTTTTACCCATCCTTGGAGGCTAGCTCCACCCATTATGGAGAATCAATTATTTTCTACTTGTACTTCTTTCAGAAAGCTACACAGTATTCTGGATTCACTGAGCATCATCAGATGTTACAAAGATTCCTTTTTTGCTCAAATATTTCTTGATTTCTTAAAGTATGGGTGTCTGAATGAATGAATGAATGAAGGAAGGAATGGAAGGAAGGGAGGGAGGGAGGGAGGAAGGGAGGAAGGGAGGGAGGGAGGGAGGAAGGAAGGAAGGAAGGAAGGAAGGAAGGATGGCGTCCCCTGCCCCATTGTACCATTTTGCTCAGAGTTCACTTGGTACTAATTGGGAGAAATGAGAGGTAAAGAAATTATGGAGGTATGGAAATTAATTATATTTCTACAGCCTAGATGTTGCTTCTTGTTTTTCCAGCAACAGTCTTACCTGCAACAGTTGCAAAAAAATTAAGATTGGATTTGATTGTATCGGTATGGAGCCATTTAAAACGTGTATTGCCACATCTGGTCAAAAGTGTCAAGTTATTAAATCTTTTCTGGGTATGTATTTCTCCAGTTAAAAATCTGATATGATTGAGATTAAAAATATTCCCTCTGCACATGACACACTCTTGCCAACTAAAAATGCAGTAGAATATTTATAAACCTCTTCTTTTCTGGTCTCTGGGCAGAGAATAGAATAGACAGGGGGTATGTAATTTACAGTTTCTCTATATCAAATAGAATGCCTTCTGTTTTTACAGACTTTCCCAATCTTGGTGACCACCTGTAATTTAGAGTCTCACCTCCCAGAATTCCTGTCCAATGTGGTGAATTGGATATTAATATCTTGTGGGGTAAGAGGTCGATGGATCGAAACCATCCTCTGCTACCATGTTGAGATAAGAATTACTCTTATCAGAGGCGAAATGAATCTTTTCCTGGAACTCTGACATTGTCAAAATAAACCGCATTATAATTCTAAGGTATAAGATATTTATTTCTTTACAAAAATAAAAAAATCACATCCTGGCTATAACATAGGTGTTGCTTCGTGGAGAAGCTGAAGACAAAGGAAAGGATTGAAAGAAAGGAATATACACATGCGTACTAGGAACATATTAATCACGTGCTCAGGAATAAACCATTATGTTTGATAGGGATGCATCTCCCTGCATATACATGTAACAGGCAACATAAAATCACAGCCTGACAGGGGTACTAATTGTTCTATGTTTTTCAGGAGTTGTTCTACAACCAATTATGTTGATGTGCTAATCTATTTTCTTTTACAGAAGGGAAAATCGGAGGTTTAATTACAACAAGGGTGCACAACATCTATTAATGAATAGTTAATAGGTGTGAAGATTTTCAGTGTAAGAGTGGGCACTATGAAAATGACATGTTGTGATGGTTGTGACTTCTGCAACACATCACAAACAAAGCAGTCATGGTGTTCCAGTATCACCCTTAATTTAATTTGTTTAAATAACTTTCTTTCTCCAAGTTTCTAACGGCTATGCTACAGAAAAGGATGTGATGAATCCATCGCTTTAAAGATGTGACGGCTTATTTTGGGTTGTGGCTATAGTACTGCAGATGTTTTTCGGATTCCAGTAAAGGAACATGAATAAACGAGAGGTATAATCCTTCACTCTGTTCTTGTATATTATTTGAAACACTCATTGTTCTCTTTTATCAGGAAGATGTGTATATATGTATTAAATCAAATGATGGAGCTAATGACAAAATATGTCACTTTCCCAGCATTCAAATATTTAATATAATATTTAATATGTGATATTAAATATTAATTAATTAATAATATTTAATACTTGCTGTTTCTGCTGTTTGGTGCTGAAATAAAGTTACAGTTCCTGTTCCTCTGCATCTGCCGCCTCTTTATTGCCAGCTGCCTGGCAATTTAACAAATAATATCTGTGGGTGAGTCTAATTTTAGTGTGTTTCCAGTTGATTAAGAAAGTTTTCATAATATCTTAATCAAGCATTCAGGTGTAGCCTACAACGAGGCACAGAACATACTGCACTGAGCTATTGCTTGGTCATAAGATTTTTGTTGTAATTTTGGAGCATTTATAACACCACCTTCATTATCCAGAGAACTTACATCCATCTGTGGCTTCTTCAGAAATTACATCTGTGTGAGTTATAATACTGACTTCGACAACAGGTCAGGATCATCTTCATCAATACAAATCAAAGTTCCACCAAATTCTTCAACCTTATTTCAAAGCAATAGTTGCTGGAAGGAAAGGAAACATGAGCAAGGCTTTGTGGTTCTCGATTGCCATCCTTCTCTGCTCTGCCTTGGGTGAGTAGCCAAAATTAGAGCTTTCAACAGTATTTCCACAATGGGTGCACTTTTGGATACTGTACACATTTCCATCTTTTTGATCATTTGGTTCAGCCGTAATACAAGCATCTCACTGCTTCAAAGTCAGCAAACTATTTTTGAATAGGGCTTCCTGGCACAAAGTTTTTAATGCTTGAATTAAGTGAATTAAGTTCACTTAATTGATGGGAAGTTTCGGCTCAGTTTTACAACTTAAAAATGAATGGAATAAATGGCTGAGGTTAATACTTTATTTCAATGTTTGATGAGTACAACCCAAAATGAAACAACACAAAGGCTTCAAAGTTGTGAGTCCAGATCTCTTAAGCCTTTTTGGAACCACCACAAAATTTCTGTGGAGACATGTCCACCATAGCAAAATACTTTGTCACACCTACAGAGTTCAATACTGCAGTTCCGTGAAGTGAACCAGCTCTTCAAGAGTGATTGTGGCTTTCAGTCATCTGGCAATTCAGGCTATGAATAAAAAAGGGGATTAAAAGTATTCAAAATTCTTTACATTTTTCACTAATGTACACAGTTCTCTGTATCATAACTGGTGGTGATGTTTCCATGCAGTATTCCAGAATGTAAAACAATTATTTTCTACTCAAACTCCCCTTTCAAAAAGCTACACAGTACAGAGGAGAGGGCATGGCCAAACACCGCGGCGACCCGGATTCCCCGCACTGCGCAGGGGAATTCCAATATCCACGTCGCTTGGAGACCTGGTTCACTGAGAACCAGGTCAGAATCACCCTGGAGGGGTGGGGAAGAAGAGAGGCATCTGTCGGTAAGCTGGGGGTGGCACCCCCCCCCAGCGAGCCGACATAGTCCTCTCGGCCAACAGTGCTGGAAGACGAATGATCGTTCAAGCTGTGGCGGTCACAATCGGTTGGATTGTTTTTGAAGATTGGAAGTCAGCTGGGAAGAAGATTCAAGATTATTTGCTGGAGAGAGAGAAAGAAAATGGAAGATGGTGAGTGATTTCGCCGAAATAACACTTTAAAAGAATTTTTCTATGATTAAAAGGGGGAACAAAGGACTGGATTGACAAAGCGGCTATCTAGCAACTAGAAAACCATAGAGTAATTAAGCTATAAGGAACTGACACTAAAGCCCAATTGTGAGAATTTGGAACTGTGTTATATTAGACCTGGTGGAGACTTAAGTGATTGGGAAAATATGTTTGGAAGAGAATATCTTGTAAAAGTTACGTGGATTTAAAATACAGAAGAATATTGCTGAGCCAGAAAGGAAGGTTTGGGAGATTGGAAACAGAGAATGCCATCTGCTGGTTGGAGGAATTACTATAACAGTGGAATACTTTCATTGATATTTTGACAGCTGCTGACCTTAAGTAGAAAAAATTATCTTGAAGTTTGAAAAAGCAGTGAGCAATTTGTTATTGAAATAAAAGACATTGTTTGGAGCAGTTTGGATTGGAATGAATGAACTTGGAATGAACCTTAATATTAAAAAAATCAGGAGGATTTGGAGTTTCAATGAGAAATATGGAATTGTAAATGTTGGATTTCAAAGAAGATAGTTAAAAAGACTGTGGAAACAGATATTTGTTAACAGCTGGATTGATTGTAAAGTTTTATGACTTGTGATTTTGATAATATGGAGGCAAGTGATTATGAAGAGCTGGCGGCACTCTTGAAAGACTTGTGTGAAGATTTAAAAATATGCTTTTTGGGATTTGGAGTTGAAAAAGAAGAGGGAAAAGATTTAGATGCTAATAAAGATTTTGAAGAACAAGAAGATAACAGAGGGGAGAAGAAATTAGAAGAAAATCAAATTGATGAATACACTGGGACCTACAGTGATGAAAGGAAAATGGACATTGAAAATGGACAGACTGATAATTATGGTGGAATTTATGATGATTACACTGGGATTTACAGTGACAAAAGGAGAGTAGGGGGAGAATATTGGTATTGGATGAAACAATTTTAAAAAGGGAATAAGGAGAAGAGATTAAGAGGAATTAAAGGTAGATTTACAAAATTAATACATTTAAAAGGAAGAAAAGAAGCTTGGAGGAAGAGAAGGTGGGGGTACAAATATAAAAGGAAGAGAAAAAAAGAAGTTAAGAAAAGGCGGGTGGAAATCCAAAGAAAATGGATGATTGATGATGGGGAGAAATAGAATTTTCTCTATTTTAGGATTAGCATATTATATTTGATTGTGATAATTATTATTAATAGTGAATAAGAATTGTATTATTATATTATTTTTGATTGTAATAATTATTATTAATAGTGAATAAGATCTGATTCAAAACTTAATATAATCATGTTATAAATAGGTTTTCCCCCCTGTGAATTTATAATTTTATTATAGATTGGTATAAGACTGGTTGTATTAAATTAAATTTAAAATTGATGGAATGAACTATTTGTACCATCAAAGGGAGAGATATAACATAAGAAAAAAAAATGAAAATTGGTCAATTGATGGAAACATATAGAATTTGAATAATTATTATCCTTTTTTGTATAGGATAAGATTTGGATAGTTTATAAATTTGAAGTAATACAGAAAGTATTTTGATGATCAATATAAGAAGATGAAATGAATAATTAATATGATTAAGATTTTAATATAAATTATATCATAGAAATGTTGATTTTTATGGGGCATTTAGAAATGATTAAAAATAGGGGACAAAGAAAAATGAATGATGAGTAAAGAGATTAAGGAAGGGGAGGACACAATGTGGCTTAAAATTAAGAAGCAAGAGAGATAATAACTATTTTGAGAAGATAAGCTATAGCAGTTAACTCAGAGTAAAAACTGGAAATTAAGTGATGGTGGACCCAGAAGACAAAATTAGATTTTTGTTTTTGGAGGTAGCATTATTCCAGCAACATATACCTAGATTATGGAATTATATATATGTACAGAAATGATATAACTTTTGAATGACTGAATTAAAATGTATAACTATGTAAATTACTGATATACTTCAATGTATGTGTGTATTGATATAAAATGGAGTTGTGGAGAAAAAATTTAAAAAAATTAAACACAAAAAAGCTACACAGTATTCTGGATTTACTGAGCATCATGAGATGTTACAAAAATTCATTTTTTACCTCAAATATTTGTGGCACTCTTAAAATATGGGTGTCCTTGTGGATGAATGAATGAATCAATGAATGCCTCCATTTCTAGTGGTATAACTGCCAAGTTAATCTATTGGGAAAATTAGAGATAAATTTGTTCTGGAGCTATGGATATTAATTATATTTATACAATCTGGATTTTGTTTCTTCTTTTTCTAGCAAGTGAAGCTCTTACCTGCAAGAGGCGCAAAAAAATTAAGACAGGACTTTGCTTGAAGAAGCCATCAAAACCCTGTATTGCTAAACCAGGTCAAAAATGTAAAATGACTTATTATCGAGGTATGTTTGTCTCAACTTAAAATCCAATATTATTCAGATAAAAATATTCCATGGAAGAGTATTTACGAACCTCTTGTTTTCTGTGTTCTTGGTAGAGAAGAAAGTAGAGAGGGGGTATGTAATGTGTAGTTTCTACCTATCAAATCAAATCCTTCCATTTTTACAGACTATTCCAATCTTGGTGACCACCTGTAATTGAGACTCTCACCTCCCAGAATTCCCACCTAATTTATTTATTTATTTGTCAAACATGTATAGGATAGTAGTAGTTTGTATAAACATAAGTAAAAAGTAACAATAAAAGAGGACAGTAGGACAGGGATGGTAGGCACAGTGGTGCGCTTATGCACGTCCCTTACAGACCTCTTAGAAACGGGGAGAGGTTGACTGTAGACAGTCTAAGGTTAAAGTTTTTGGGGTTTGGGGAAGAAACCACAGAGTCAGATAGTACATTCCAAGCATTGATCACTCTGTTGCTGAAGTCGTATTTTCTGCAGTCGAGTTTGGAGCGCTTTACATTTAGTTTGAATCTATTACGTGCTTGTGTATTGTTGTGGTTGAAGCTGAAGTAGTCATTAACAGGAAGGACATTTTAGTATATGTTTTTATGAACTACATTTAGATCAGATCGGAGGCGACGTAGTTGTAAATTGTCTAATCCCAGTATTTCAAGTCTGGTGCAGTAGTGGGTTCCTACCGGTGCGCTCTCCGCCTTTCTTCGCCGCCGAGCCGAAGAAGCTGGCGGCGTTTGCGGCGGGGGCTTCCCCCGCCCGCTTTCCCGGGACGCCGAGATGCCGCCATTTGCATTCTTCTGCACTCTGCGCAAGCGCTGGCTTGCGCAGAGTGCAGAAGAATGCAAATGGCGGCATCCCAGCGTCCCGGGAAAGCGGGCGGGGAAAGCCCCCACCGCAAACGCCGCCAGCTTCTTCGGCTCGGCGGCGAAGAAAGGTGGAGAGCGCACCGGTAGGAACCCACTACTGGTCTGGTGGAATAAGGTATTTTGTTGTGAGCGGAGGAGTGAAGGACTCTTCTTGTGAAATATTTCTGGACTCTCTTGATTGTATTTATGTCTGATATGCAATGCGGGTTCCAGACAGGTGAGCTGTATTCCAGAAGTGGTCTAACAAATGTTTTGTATGCTCTGGTTAGTAATGTAATGTTGCCAGAGAAGAAGCTACGCAAGATTAGATTAACAACTCTTAGTGCCTTTTTGGCAATGTTGTTACAGTGGGCTCTAGCACTTAGGTCATTGGATATGAGTACTCCAAGGTCTTTGACAGAGTGAGGGTCGTCTACAAGTTCATTTCCTCCAAGTTTGTATTTTGTATTCTGATTTTTTTTGCCATTGTGTAAGACAGAGCGTTTGTTGGTTGAGATTTGAAGTTGCCAGTTGTTTGACCATTCTGCTACATGATCAAGGTCTTTTTGAAGGGTAGCAACATTGTCGGTGGTGTTAAATAGTTTAACATCATCAGCAAAGAGAACGCAGATGCTTGTAATATGATCACAAAGATCGTTTATGTAGAGTATGAAGTGTGTTGGTCCTAGAACACTGCCTTGAGGGATACCAGTATCTTGGGGGGGGGGGTATTACAACGATGTTGAAAGCTGTTCCAAGGAGATTTCTTGGGTATGTTCTTCAGGATTTGTTGTACAATCAATGATGTCAATGTGCTAATCTATTTTCTTCTTTTACAATAGGAAAATCCTCAGATTTCGTTGCACAAGCCTGCACTAAATCTATTAAAGAATGTCGTCTGACACCAAGGCTATTAAAGCGTGGCGTTCTGGATGTAAGATGTTGTGATATTAGAGACTTCTGCAACACAGTCTAAACAAAGCAGTCATGGTGTTCCAATATCACCCTCAATTCAGGACAATTTGTTTTCTCCTAGTTTCAATTTTTTTCTTCCGCCAAGCTTCTAAAGGCTATACTGCAGAAAATGATCTGATGAGTCCATCGCTTTAAAGATGTGAAGTTTGTTTCGGGTTGTGATTATAGTGATTATAGTCTTGTAGTCATTATTGATTCCAGTAAAGGAGCACGAATCAGTAAAGGAGGTGCAATCCTTCAGTCTCTTCTTGTACATTCTGTTTTATCAGGAAGATGTGTATATATGTATTAAATCAAATGATGGAACTAATGACAAAATATGTCACTTTTCCAGCATTCAAATATTTAATATAGATTGCCTATGAATATACAATGCTGACAAATAAAAATGCCAGTCACAGACATCAGTTTATCAGTTAATTTATTATCCAATGACCAGTGGTGGGTTCCTACCGGTGCGGTCCACTCTTTAGTACCGGTAGCGGCCCGCTGGTGACGTCACAGTACCGGTGTGGTCGGTTGTCAGTGCCTGGGTGCCGCCATTTTTTTGAAAAAAAATTTCTTCTGCGCATGCCCAGAAGCCGAGTTTCTGGCACTTGGACTTCCTACCCCACAGTGAGTCCAAGCAGGGGAGGATGGCTGAGGGAGCGTGTGAGACGCTGAAAGAACAGATGGCAGGAGCTATCTCCATTCCCCTCCCTTCAGCAGTCCGAGAAGCCACGAACGTGCGGTGATGATCCTAGGCATTTTCGCATGTTTGAGGCTTCTCGAGCTGCTGAGGGGAGGGGGAATGGGCAGCAGGACCTATCTCAGTTCCTCTCCCTTCAGCAGTCCGAGAAGCCACAAATGCGCAGTGATGATCCTAGGCATTTTTGCATGTTTGAGGCTTCTCGAGCTGCTGAGGGAGGGGGAGTGGGCAGCAGGAACTATCTCAGTTTCTCTCCTTTCAGCAGTCCAAGAAGCCACAAACGCGCTGTGATGATCCTAGGTATTTTTGCATGTTTGAGGCTTCTCGAGCTGCTGAGGGAGGGGGAATGGGCAGCAGGACCTATCTCAGTTCCCCTCCCTTCAGCAGTCTGAGAAGCCACGCCCACCTGGTCACATGGCTGGCAAGCCACACCTACAAAATAAGCCACGCCCACAGAGTGGTAGTAAAAAATTAGGAACCCGCCCCTGCCAATGACCCCCAATAAACAGCACTGAGCAGTCCAATTGTTGATCGTCCCACCATCGATCATTTGCATCAGCTGGATCACAATAAGGAAGTTGCCACAATCCCCAAGGTAATGATGGCCAATACGATGAGGTCTGATCCAAACAGAGAAGGAATCATGGTGTCCCAGGTGGTAGCAATCCAAATGCCATGAAACTTAACACAGATTATCTGGTGTTACTTTCTGGTACAAGTTTTCTATCTAGGACCAAGCCGCAAGAAAATAACATCTCCAATTCCTAATCCACATGGTTGGAGTTTGAACATGATGTGCATCTTAACTCAATGAGCATGTTTGGGATTCCCACCTCCACTTATATATTTTGTAAAATATGTGGAGGAGGCTTGTGATTTTATATGACTCAGGGTGCCTTTTCCTTGGCCTTCAGGTTTAATGACACTTATTTCTCTAGTGGAACAATATTGGGCATTCTTTGGTAGTGACAGGAAAGAAGAGGAAATCCTAAGAAAAAGATAATATACAATATGCAGGAAAGGAATCCAGAAGAAAATTACGCCTATTCCTATCTGACTAATGGAGTATACAGACTGGACTCTCTTGGATCTCTGAATTTTAAAATTAATCAATTGAAATGGGAAGTCTTCACAACATATTTTAAGTGATAACATCAATCCCTGAATGCATGCAAACATATAAATGTCTTTGTTAGAATCGAAGTTTTTAGGCAATTTATATGTATTTTATTCAGCAAAGAATTGTCTTTCATTCAAGATACTTATTCATTTCTCAATCTTTCAATAACTTAACACTTTGGAAATACTGCTTCAATTAATTCTATATGCTAAGCTGCATCAATACATTCTGAGAAATGCAGAATAATCAAAACATGTACTTTATGCCAGTGCCCGTTCAGATCAAGCCTCCCCATGGAATATGACTTGTTTGTTCATTGTCCATAAGCTCAATGCACAAAGCAATCAAAATTTAAGAGATGGGTCATTAGCAGGTACTCTATTATTTGACTTCTAAACATTAACTTGAAACTGAGCACAGAAGGATCTGGACTTCCCTTGTCATTGACCTGTAATTATTAAGATGATTTGTGCATTATGTGAACATCACTCACAATCCCTTCCCAATCATTACTGTCCCCAGGTTTGCTAACAAGGCCTTATTATTCCTACGTAACGTCATGATTTAAGAAGACAGAAGGTGAAGAAAATTCTGCTTCTCACCATCTGTCTTCTCCTCTGCATTGCATGGGTTAAGTAGACAAAGATAGACAACAAGCAAGGTGGACAACTCTTTAATTTATTTATGTTCCAGAATTCTTCCTGTCTAATATCATTATTTTCTCTATATTTGGGTTTTTCTCTTTCTCGTAATCAATCATCTTATCTATCCTATTTTGGAGTAAATACAAGGAAGGTGAAGGATGTTTCAATACACAATCTACCTGTAGGGCTGAAGGCATAAGTGCAAAAAAGTGATATCACTTCAAGGTATCCATGGGCCACATTACCCAAAACATACCTGTTGTCACGGTGGCCAACTTTCTGAAGAAGTAAGCCCACTGATTTCCCAGCAGATGGCCCTTCAGTTGCACTCAGGCTGCCATCATGGCTGATAGCCTCTATGACAGTGATGGCGAACCTTTGTCGGCTTGGGTGCCAAAAGAATACACACGCACGCAATAGCGTGCCTGTGCATGCCCACAACCATAATGCAATGCCCTCCCCCCATGCATGCACACACACACCTCACTGCTCCCATGCATGCGCACAACCCCCCCCGCTGCCCCCCCTGGATGCGCACAGGCTCACTGAAGCCTCCAGATTTCCGGTAGGCCTGTTGGGCTGTTTTTCGCTCTCCCCAGGGTTCAGGAAAGACTCCTGAAGCCTGGGGATGGCGAAAAATGGCCCAACAGGCCAATTGGAAGTTTGGAAACGAAAGGAAGTGGAGCTGCCCTACTACTTACCTTCAGATAGTTGCAACCAGGCCTCGCATACCTCGGCCCATTTCTTCTGCAGCCGGGAAGGCTTTCCTGAAGGCCTCTGTAGCCGATAACAGAGCTCCGGATCGATCTGGAGCTCTGTTATCGGCTGCAGAGGCCTTTCCTAAAGGCCTTTCCTGAAGGCCTCTATAGCCGATAAGAGAGCTCCATATCAATCTGTTATCGGCTGCAGAGGCCTTCAGGAAAGCCTTGCTGACTGCAGAAAAAATGGGCCGAGGTGTGGGAGGCCTGGTTGCAACTGTCCAAAGCTGAAAAACTTCTTGAAGACCTCTGACAGCGAAAAGGAGGCTGGAGGGTGATGCACACAAGTGAACTTCCGGTTGGCCCATGTGCCTGTTTTTGCCGTCCCCAGGCTTCAGGAGGCTTTTCTGAAGCCTGGGGAGAGCAAAAACAGCCAAAAAGAAGACCAAAAATCAGCTGGCTGGAGCTGATATAGGGCAATACCTTGTGTGCCCTCGGATATGGCTCCACGTGCCACCTGTGGCACGCGTGCCAGAGGTTCGCCATCACTGCTCTATGACTTCCACAAATTATTTCAACCCATTTTGAAGCAATTAAGCTGCTAGCCAGTACCAGATCTCACAACAAAAGGCACCATTTGGAGCATGAAAGCAGCAGAATGTGGAATAAAGAGATTCCCCCCCCCAAATATTCTCGTTTTCTGCCTCAAATTTTCTTTTAGCTGTTAATTTGGCAATTTCAAGGTATATGTTTGGCCCAAGAAAGTCTTCAATACCTTTGGAAATAGTACAAGTGTTTTCATAAGATACACACAGAGGTGGGAAGAAGGATCGTAAGAGAATGTGAGTCTTACCAATAGGCCAATAATATCTGTGGGTGAGTCTAATTTTAGAGTGTTTCCAGTTGATTAAGAAAGTTTTCATAATGTCTTACTAAAGCATTCAGGTGTAGCCTACAACGAGGCACAGAACATACTGCACTGGGTTATTGTGGATACTTGGTCATAATATTTTTACTGTAATTTTGGAGCATTTATAACACCACCTTCATTATCCAGAGAACTTACATCCATTTGTGACTTCTTCAGAAATTTCATCTGTATCAGTTATAATACTGATTTCGATAACAGGCCAGGATCATCTTCATCAATACAAATCAAAGTTCCACCAAATTCTTCAAACTTATTTCAAAGTAACAGTTGCTGGAAGGAAAGGAAACATGAGCAAGGCTTTGTGGTTCTCGATTGCCATCCTTCTCTGCTCTGCCTTGGGTGAGTAGCCAAAATTAGAGCTTTCAACAGTATTTCCACAATGGGTGCACTTTTGGATACTGTACACATTTCCATCTTTTTGATCATTTGGTTCAGCCGTAATACAAGCATCTCACTGCTTCAAAGTCAGCAAACTATTTTTGAATAGGGCTTCCTGTACCAAAGTTTTTAATGTTTGACAGTTTTTATGTTCACTTAATTGATAGGAAGTTTCGGCTCAGTTTTACAACTGAGGGGCGTGCATAAGCGCACAATCGTGCCTACCGTTCCTGTCCTAATGTACCCATATATTCATACCTCTTTTACTCTTATTCATGCTTGTACTATTACATATATATTCAATCATGTTTTACTGTTTGTACTTTGCTTATAATCATATATGCTTTACAAATAAACAAATACAAATACTTAAAAATGAATGGAATAAATGGCTGTGGCTAATACTTTATTTCAATGTTTGATGAGTAGAACCCAAAATGAAACAACACAAAGGCTTCAAAGTTGTGAGTCCAGATCTCTTAAGCCTTTTTGGAACCACCACAAAATTTCTGTGGAGACATGTCCACCATAGCAAAGTACTTTGTCACACCTACACAGTTCAATACTGCAGTTCCGTGAAGTGAACCAGCTCTTCAAGAGTGATTGTGGCTTTCAGTCATCTGGAAATTCAGGCTATGAATAAAAAGGGGGATTAAAAGTATTCAAAATTCTTTACATTTTTCACTAATGTACACAGTTCTCTGTATCATAACTGGTGGTGATGTTTCCATGCAGTATTCCAGAATGTAAAACAATTATTTTCTACTCAAGCTCTCCTTTCAAAAAGCTACACAGTATTCTGGATTTACTGAGCATCATCAGATGTTACAAAAATTCATTTTTACCTCAAATATTTGTGGCACTCTTAAAATATGGGTGTCCTTGTGGATGAATGAATGAATCAATGAATGCCTCCATTTCTAGCAGTATAATTGTCAAGTTAAACTATTGGGAAAATTAGAGGTAAATTTGTTCTGAAGCTATGGATATTAATTATATTTATACAATCTGGATTTTGTTTCTTCTTTTTCTAGCAAGTGAAGCTCTTATCTGCAAGAGGCGCAAAAAAATTAAGACAGAAGTTTGCTATAAGCAGCGATCAAAACCCTGTATTGCTAAACCAGGTCAAAAATGTAAAATGACTTATTATCGAGGTATGTTTGTCTCGACTTAAAATCCAATATTATTCAGATAAAAATATTCCATGGAAGCGTATTTACGAACCTCTTGTTTTCTGTGTTCTTGGTAGAGAAGAAAGTAGAGAGGGGGTATGTAATGTGTAGTTTCTACCTATCAAATCGAATCCTTCCATTTTTACAGACTATTCCAATCTTGGTGACCACCTGTAATTGAGACTCTCACCTCCCAGAATTCCCACCTAATTTGGTGAATTGGATACCAGTATCTTGGGGGAGGGTGGATAATACGATGTTGAAAGCTGTTCCAAGGAGAATTCTTGGGTATGTTCTTCAGGATTTGTTATACAATCAATGATGTCAATGTGCTAATCTATTTTCTTCTTTTACAACAGGAAAAACCTCAGATTTCGTTGCACAAACCTGCACTAAATCTCTTAATGAATGTAATCTGACTCCAGGGCAAGTAAAGCGTGGTGTTCGGAATATAAAATGTTGTGATCGTAACTTCTGCAACACATGCTAAACAAAGCAGTCATGGTGTTCCAATATCATCCTCAATTCAGGACAATTTGTTTTCTCCTAGTTTCAATTTTTTTCTTCCGCCAAGCTTCTAAAGGCTATGCTGCAGAAAATGATCTGATGAGTCCATCGCTTTAAAGATGTGAAGGTTTGTTTCGGGTTGTGATTATAGTGATTATAGTCTTGTAGTCATTATTGATTCCTGTAAAGGAACACGAATCAATAAAGGAGGTGCAATCCTTCAGTCTCTTCTTGTACATTCTGTTTTATCAGGAAGATGTGTATATATGTATTAAATCAAATGATGGAACTAATGACAAAATATGTCACTTTTCCAGCATTCAAATATTTAATATAGATTGCCTATGAATATACAATGCTGACAAATAAAAAATGCCAGTCACAGACATCAGTTTATCAGTTTATTTATTATCCAATGACTCCCAATAATCAGCACTGAGCAGTCCAATTGTTGATCGTCCCACCATCGATCATTTGCATCAGCTGGATCACAATAAGGAAGTCACCACAATCCCCAAGGTAATGATGGCCAATACGATGAGGTCTTATCCAACAGAGAAGGAATCATGGTGTCCCAGGTGGTTCCAATCCAAATGCCATGAAACTCAACACAGATTATCTGGTGTTACTTTTTGGTACAATTTTTCAATCTCGGATCAAGCTGCAAGAAAATAACATCTCCAATTCCTAATCCACATGGTTGGAGTTTGAACATGGTGCATCTTAACTCAATGAGCCTTCCAGGCATGTTTGGGATTCTCACCTCCACTTATATATTTTGTAAAATATGAGGAGGAGGCTTGTGATTTTATACGACTCAGGGTGCCTTTTCCTTGGCCTTCAGGTTTAGCTGATACTTACTACTCTAGTGCAACAATATTGGGCATTCTTTTGCAGTGATAGGAAGGAAGAGGAAATCTCAAGAGCCTATCCATGAATTTTAAAATGGAACATCTAATTTGTAGAGGAAAGCAGCCGTACTGAAAGCAGAGCAAAGAGATGCTCTCCTAAACCTGCAATTTTACTATGTTAGTTCATCTATGTCTTTATTAGTCTGGAAGTCTCGTTTTTATTTGGGTCAAGAGAGTCTGAGGTTCCTTTGACATTGGTACAGATGTTAGGCTATGATACACATAAATCGGATGGAGCACAAAGAAGAAAATGCCTTTCCAACCCCAGAAACTTGCAAGAGAAGTGCAGATCTTACTGTACTAATAGGTCTTTATTGTGCTTAGTATTATAAGGAGTCCTTGACTTATAATCATTCAGTTAGTGACTGTAGAAATTTTCAATGGCACTGAAAAGAATTCTCGCAGTCAGTTCTTGCACTGAAAACTATTGCAGCATCCCCACAGTCATGTGATCAAAATTTGGGCATCTGGCAACCATCATGTACTTACGGCAGCTGTAGCCTCTCAGGGTATGTGATCATGATTTGAGACTTTTCCAGTAGGCTTCTGACAAGCATAGTATATGGGTAACCTGGATTTGCTTAAAGACAGCCTGATTTACTGCAGTGATTGGCTTAATGACCGTAGCAAAAAAAAAGGTCATAATTGTGGCATGATTCACATAATAACTGCCTTTATAACTTAATGTGTCACTTGCTTTCACCATTAGAATATGGGATTCTTGCACAGCAGATAAACTGTCAGGGAATATTCCACCTCTCCCTGCTTGTCTTCTTCATCTCGATTCACATCTCTTTTTCCTTCCATCATGTGATGGGTGGATATCATCAGTTGAGCTGGTTTTATTTTATTTATTTATTTATTTTGTTATTCTTATATGCCGCCCAACTCCCGAAGGACTCAGGGCGGCGACTTGCACAGTGAATTATGTAATGCCCCCAATGGAAGAGTCAAGATTTCACAGCAGGATATTTTTCGTGACTTGACGTCTTCATTTTCTATATCCACAAATAAATACTTCTTGCACAACCACCCAACTTCTTGAAGCAACGGATTTCATGTAATCCCACGAAAACAAAGATAGGAATCCTACCTGTGCAGTAAAGAAAATAAATAACTAAAAGAATTGTATGTTGAATGAACTCTTTCCATTTCTATGGTTTTGTCTTTTGCTATCAATTTAGGAACCTTAATAAGCACCTTTATACCATTATGTGGAGGGGAGAATCAATGCGATATTGTCGGTAGGTCTTCAGCAACCCTCAATCCTTAAAAAGCAAGATGTGGAGACACTAACAAGTCTTTCTTGTTTCATTGTAATGAAATCTTTCTGTTTTTAGAGGACAGGGATGGAGAATGTTTTATTCTCAAGCACTAGTGTACATCAGGGGCGGGTTCCTAATTTTTTTACTACCGCTCTGTGGGCATGGCTTATTTTGTGGGTGTGGCTTGCCAGCCATGTGACTGGGTGGGCGTGGCTTGCTGGCCATGTGACTGGGTGGGCGTGGCTTCTCAGACTGCTGAAGGGAGGGGAACTGAGATTTCTCCCCATTCGGTGATCCTAGGCTCCTGCCACCTGTTCCCCCTCCCCTCAGCAGCTCGAGAAGCCTCAAACGTGCAAAATTGCCTAGGATCATCACTGCGCGTTCGTGGCTTCTTGGACTGCTGAAGGGAGGGGAATGGAGATAGCTCCTGCGGCCCGTTCTTTCAGCATCTCACGCACTCCCTCAGCCATCCTCCCCTGCTTGGACTCACTGTGAGGTAGGAAGGCAGCGCATGCGCAGTGCTGGAAGCTCAGCTTCTGGGCATGCGCAGAAGAATTTTTTTTAAAAAATTAACATTTTTTATAATGGCAGCACAGGCACCTGCAACTGACCGCACCGGTACTGTGATGTCACCAGTGGGCCGCTACTGGTGCTATAGAGTGGACCGCACCTGTAGGAACCCACCACTGGTGTACATCCCACAAAGGATACTAAGAAATAAGGTTCTTTTTCATCCCAGGAGGAGAAACACAGCATAAATAATTGTATTGAGAAAATATCACCTTTTAAGTGAGGACATCAGTCCCAGAATGCATGCAAACATAGAAATGTCTTTCTTGTAAATTAAGTTGTTAGGCAATTTATCTGCATTTTATTCAGCAAATGACAAACATTGTTTTTCATTCAAGCTATCTAATTCATTTATCAATAACTTAACAGTTTGGAAACACTGCTTCAATTAATTCCACATTCTGAGCTGCGTCACAACATTCCAAGAGATGCAGAATAATCAATGCACCAATAAGCAGAGAACATAATCTTCAGATAAATAGAAGCACTGATTTCATGAACTTATGCCAGTGCCAATTCATAACAGGTCAGATCATGTGTCCCCATGGATCATGACTTGTTTGTTCATTGTCCCTTAGTTCAATACACAAAGCAATCAAAATTTAAGATATGGGTCATTAATAGGTACTCTATTATTTGACCTCTAAACATTAACTTGAAACTGAGCACAGAAGGATCTGGACTTCCCTTGTCATTGACCTGTAATTATTAAGATGATTTGTGCATTATGTGAACATCACTCACAATCCCTTCCCAATCATTACTGTCCCCAGGTTTGCTAACAAGGCCTTATTATTCCTACGTAACGTCATGATTTAAGAAGACAGAAGGTGAAGAAAATTCTTCTTCTCACCATCTGTCTTCTCCTCTGCATTGCATGGGTTAAATAGACAAAGATAGACAACAAGCAAGGTGGACAACTCTTTAATTTATTTATGTTCCAGAATTCTTCCTGTCTAATATCATTATTTTCTCTATATTTGGGTTTTTCTCTTTCTCGTAATCAAACATCTTATCTATCCTATTTTGGAGTAAATACAAGGAAGGTGAAGGATGTTTCAATACACAATCTACCTGTAAGGCTGAAGGAAGGCATAAGTGCAAAAAAGTGATATCACTTCAAGCAGTGGTGGGTTCCTACAGGTGTGGTCCACTCTATAGCACCGGTAGTGGCCTGCTGGTGATGTCACAGTACCGGTGCGGTCAGTTGCCAGTGCCTGGGCACCGACATTAAAAATATATTTTTAAAATTTTTTTTCAAAAAATTTCTTCTGCGCATGCCCAGAAGCCGAGATTCCTACCCCACAGTGAGTCTAAGCAGGGAAGGATGGCTGAGGGAGCATGTGAGATGCTGAAAGAATGGGTGGCAGGACCTATCTCCATTCCCCTCCCTTCAGCAGTCTGAGAAGCCACGAACGCGCAGTGATGATCCTCGGCATTTTTGCACGTTCGAGGCTTCTCAAGCTGCTGAGGGGAGGGGGAACCGGCGGCAGGACCTATCTCAGTTCCCCTCCCTTCAACAGTGCGAGAAGCCATGCCCACCCAGTCACATGGCCAGCAAGCCACACCCACAAAATAAGTCACGCCCACAGAGTGGTAGTAAAAATATTAGGAACCCGCCCCTGACTTCAAGGTACCCATGGGCCACATTACCCAGAACATACCTGTTGTCACGATGGCCAACTTTCTGAAGAAGGAAGCCCACTGATTTCCCAGCAGAT
This sequence comes from Diadophis punctatus similis, assembly GCA_023053685.1. NCBI lineage: Eukaryota > Metazoa > Chordata > Lepidosauria > Squamata > Dipsadidae > Diadophis > Diadophis punctatus. Next base: position 3,397,318 of record JALIGW010000020.1, on the reverse strand, counting down.
GGCCTTCAGTTGCACTCAGGCTGCCATCATGGCTGATAGCCTCCAAGACTTCCACAAATTATTTCAACCCATTTTGAAGCAAGTAAGCTGGTAGCCAGTACCAGATCTCAAAACAAAGGGCACCATTTGGAGCATGAAAGCAGCAGAATATGGAAGAAAGAGATTTCCCCCCCAAAAATATTCTCCTTTTCTGCGTCAGATTTTCTTTTAGCTGTTAATTTGGCAATTTCAAGGCATATGTTTCACCCAAAAAAGTCTTCAGTACCTTTGAAAATAGTACAAGTGTTTTCATAAGATACACGCAGAGGTGGGAAGAAGGGTCCTAAGAGAATTTGAATCTTAGCAATAGGCCAATAATATCTGTGGGTGAGTCTAATTTTAGTGTATTTCCAGTTGATTAAGAAAGTTTTCACAATATCTTAATCAAGCATTCAGGTGTAGCCTACAATGAGGCACAGAACATACTGCACTGGGCTATTGCGGATTCTTGGTCATAAGATTTTAATTTTTATTTTGGAGCATTTACAGTATATTACAGAAGTCAGTATACCCCCTCACATTTTGTAAATATTAAAGTATATTTTTTCATGTGTCAACACTGAAGAAATGATACTTGGCTACAATGTAAAGTAGTGGGTATACAACTTGTACAACAGTATCAATGTGCTGTCCCCTCAAAATAACACAACAAACAGCCATTAATGTCTAAACCCCTGGCAACAAAAGTGAGTACACCCGTAAGTGATTATGTCTAAATGGGGCCCAAAGTGTCAATATTTTGTGTAGACACCATTATTTTCCAGCACTGTCTTAACCCTCTTGGGCATAGAGTTCACCAGAGCTTCACAGGTTGCCACTGGAGTCCTCTTCCACTCCTCCATGATGACATCACGGAGCTGGTGGATGTTAGAGACTTTGCGTACCTCCACCTTCCATTTCAGGATGCCCCACAGATGCGTAATAGGGTTTAGGTCTGGAGACATGCTTGGCCAGTCCTGTTGTGGTCTGCCAGCAGCCTGTGCAGCTGGCACCAGAGTCGGACAGTGAGGAGGCTGGAAAAGGCTCGGTGCCAGAGATAGGGATTCAGCCAGGGCCTTCAGAACCTCCAGAGGCTGCCATGAGTGAAGAAGAAGAAGAGGAGGAGGAGGAGCCTGTTCTCAATGCGTCCGTGCGCAGAGCTGCCAAAAGGCAGGAATGGTTCCTGAGGAGAAGGACTACTCGGGAGTAAGGCTTGGGGATAATTGCTCACTCCCATAGCCTATTTAAGTGATGAAAACAACTGAGGAATTTGCAGGAAGAAAAGCCAGACATTTTGAAACTGAGAACGTGCCCATTGATCATCTGGCATTCTTTGAGCTCCACTGTTGATTAGTTTAGCCTGAGCAAGGATAGCTAGCAGCCACTTACAATAAGCTCTCAACTCAAGCTCAGTGCCCGTGGGGATCCCAAACAGTGAGGATGAAGTGTGAGTAAAAGGGTTTACTCCTACCCCCTCTCCCTTTCTTTCTTTCTTTCTTTCTTTCTTTCTTTCTTTCTTTCTTTCTTTCTTTCTTTCTTTCTTTCTTTCTTTCTTTCTTTCTTTCTTTCTTTCTTTCTTTCTTTCTTTCTTTCTTTCTTTCTCCCTTTCTCCCTCCCTTTCTCCTTTCTCCTTTCTCCCTTCCTGTGAAGAACCCCAGAAGGTCTTTGGGTAGGAGGAAGAAAAGCCAGATGTTTTGAAACTGAGAACATGCCCATTGATCATCTGGCATTCTTAGAGCTCCACTGTTGATTAGCTTAGCTAGCAGCCACTTACAATAAGCTCTCAGCTCAAGTTCAGTGCACGTGAGGATCCCAAACAGTGAGGATGAAGTGTGAGTAAAAGGGTTTACCCCTCCCCCTCTCTCTTTCTCTTTCTCTCTCTCTCTCTCTCTCTCTCTCTCTCTCTCTCTCTCTCTCTCTCTCTCTCTCTCTCTCTCTCTCTCTTTCTTTCTTTCTTTCTTTCTTTCTCCCTTTCTCCCTCCCTTTCTCCTTTCTTTTCTCCCTTCCTGTGAAGAACCCCAGACGGTCTTTGGTAGGAGGAAGAAAAGCCAGATGTTTTGAAACTGAGAAGATTGATCATCTGACATTCTTAGTGCTCCACTGTTGATTAACTTAGCTAGTAGCCACTTACAATAAGCTCTCAACTCAAGCTCAGTGCACGTGGGTTTCTTTCTTTCTTTCTCTCTTGAAGCCCCCCCCCCGCAGCCTGTTTTTGCTCCCAGGGGGCTGCAGGGAGGCTTGCTAGGCACCCCCTGCACCCCATTTTGGGCCTAGCAAGCCTCCCTGCAGCGGCCAAAATGGTGCACATGGGGACTCCTGGAATGGACGGGAGAAGGTAAGGTCGCGAGCCCAGTGTGGATGGTGGGGGGGCGCAGAAAGCTCTGTGGGGGGGGCTAGCACAACTTACCTGTAGGCAGGAGGAGGCAGCTCAGTTGGGGCAAAGGGCAGGCACCATGTGGGAAGGCAACTTAGGCAGGCAAGCCGCCCAGGAGGTGAGGAGGAAAAAGAAGTGATTGGGCGGGGCGGCAGTACTAAAAAGAAGCTTCTGCTCATGCACAGAAGCTAAAAACAAGTTGGCGGTACCTACGGTGCTGCCAAAAGAACCCATTCTGGGGTGTGGCAGGCCTGGATTGCTGCCGGTTCCAGCGACCCAGGCCGCCAAGTTACTAACGCTTCTATAGAACCGGTCTGAACCAGTAGGAACCCACCTTTGCCTCCAGTGCTTTGGAGAATAATTTGGCCCCCCTCTTCTTTGTGGCAGCCCCTCAAATACTGGAAGACTGTTATCATGTCACCTCTAATTCTTCTTTTCTTTAGACTAGCCAAACCCAAATCCTGCAGCTGTTCTTCATATGTTTTTGTCTCCAGGCCTATGATCATCTTAGTTGCTCTTCTCTGAACTTTTTCCAACGTCTCAACATCTTTTTTTGTAGTATGGGGACCAAAATTAGTTGCAGTATTCCAGGTGTGGCCTTACTAGAGTTTTGTAAAACGGCATTAATACTTCACATGATCTTGATTCTATGCCTCTGTTTATACAACCCACAACTGTATTAGCTTTTTTGGCGGCGGCTGCACATTGCTGGCTCATATTCAAATGATCATCCACTAGGACTCCCAGGTCCCTCTCACAGTTTTTGAGCCAGGTCTCGCCTAATCTGTACTTAAACCTTGTGTTCTCCATCTCGATTCACATCTCTTTTTCCTTCCATCATGTGATGGGTGGATGTTGAGCTGGTTTGACTTGCATAGTGAATTACGTAATGCCCCCAATGGAAGAGTCACGATTTCACAGCAGGACATTTTTTGTGACTTGAGGTCTTTATTTTCTATATCCACAAATAAATATTTTAAAAGGAGTATGCACAATCTTTCAACTTCTTTTTTTAAAGTTTTATTAATTTTCTATTGTTTAGATTTTGATAGTGCTTAATAAACATCGTATTCTCTGGGTTATTTTATTTGCTTAGCAGTACAATTTACATTCTTAATCTCCACCTCTTTTTTCCAACTACTGGTAGAATAAGTTCCAATATTCTGTATCTTCTTTCTGTTTAATCCTCAACGTAAATCTGCCCATTTCTGCACAATCCTGGATTTTCCTAATTATCTCTTTGTCTCGCAGTATTTCTTCATTTTTCCAATATTGTGCAAATATAATCCTTGCTGCTGTTAATACATGCAATGTTAAATATATATTTTGCTTATCAAACTCTTATGGTGCTATACCTAATAGAAAAAATTCAAGTTTAAAATCTACATGTTTTCCTATCATCTTTTCTAACCACTTATGTATTTTTGCCCAATTTTTTTTGCTTTAATTCAGGTCCACCACATATGGTAATATGTGTCTGTTTTTTGGTTACATTTCCAACATTTGTTAGACATATTTTTAAACATTTTACCTAACCTAGCAGGTGGTAAGTGCCATCTATAAAACATTTTATATAAGTTTTCTTTATAAGATGTTGCCATTGTTAATTTATAGTTTCTTTCCCATACGTTTTGCCATTTCTCCAATTCTATATTATGTCCAAAGTTTTTTGCCGACTGTACCATTGTGTCTTTTACTTGTTCATCCTCCATTTTCCAATTTAGTAAGAATATATATTTTCTTAATTAGTTTTTCATCACAATTCCACAATATCTGATCGAAGGCTGTTTCTCATTTATAAAAGCCGTACATGTTCATGTCTTTATCAAATCTAGATTGTATTTGCAATTGAGGCCACCATGATAATGTAATACCCTGGTCTTTAAGCTCTTGCTGAGATTTTAATTTCCCTTCAGTGCCCAAAATGTCTTTCTATGTCACAATTTTTTCAAACTTCACCAGATTTGGATATGTAAATGCTTCCATCATTGAGAGCCATTCTGGGATTCTCAAATCAATCTTAGCTTTTATTTTTTCCCATACAGATAATAGTGAGTTTCTTATGTAGTAATTTTGAAAGTATCTGTGAATTGTATTCTTCTCATGCCATAAGAAGGCGTGCCATCCCAGTTGTAAATCATGTCCTCCTAAATATAACAGTCTCTTGTGTCTGAGGATTATCCATTATTTTAGCCATGATATAACATATGCTTGGTAATATAGGAGCCAATCTGGTAGTTCCAATCCTCCATTTTCTTAAAGTCTTATAACGTTTTCAATTTAATTCTATCTTTTTCACCTTGCCAAATAAATTTCAATATCAATGTAGTCAAATCATGAAAGAATTTATTTTCAATTTTTATAGGTACTGTTTGGAACAGGAAAAAGCAGTTTTGGTAGGATATTCATTTTTCCAGTAACGATCCTTCCCAACATTGATAGATGTAGATTTTTCCATTTTTTCAAATGAAATTTTATTTGGTTGTATAATTTTATATAATCATCTTCTTTTATCGTTGCACATCTTGCTGTTAAGTATATTCCCAGATATTTAACTTTCTTAACTATCTGAAAGTCCACTTTTTCTGCCAGTTTTTTGTTTTTGTGTGAGGTTTTTGACTATAACTTTAGTTTTTTTCTGTTTATCTTCAGTCCTTCCACCTCTCCAAAGATAAAACTATCTTTTTAAATAGTTTAGGAGTTGTCTCCAACGATTCTTCTGTAATGAATACCGGATTGTCTGCAAATGCTTATACTTTATATCTTTCCTCTCTTATCTCCATCCATTAATTTCTGGATCTTGACTGATGTTCCTGTTCAAGACTTCCAAAGCCAATATAAATAGAAAAGGTGATAGTGGACATCCTTGTCTTGTGCCTTTCTTTATATTAAAATTCTCTGTATAGTCCCCATTTGCAATTACTTTTGTTTGTTTATTTATGTTTGTTTGTTTATGTTATATCGTCTTGATTACATTTATAATTTTTTCTCCAAAATCCATACAATTTAGTTGATTGCCAGCTTACATTATCAAAAGCTTTCTGCGCATCTAAAAAGATTAATGCCATTTGTTTTCCTGGGTGTGTTTCATAGTATTTAGTGTATCTAGTGTATCATAGTATTCTAGTGTATCTAGTGTAGTTTCAAGGTTCCAATTCAAAATCAAACCAGCAAGATCTACCTGCTCGAAAACCTTTGGCACAGGGTTCAGTTATTAGGTGTTTTTTCAGCATATTGCTGAGGTTAAAGAATGCTTTGGAGACTGATAGCCAGTCAGGTTGCAGTTGACTGGATTGTTATAGTGATAACATCAGTCCCAGAATGCATGAAAATATATAAATGTCTTTCTTGGAAACACTGCTTCAATGAATTCTACATACTGAGCTGCATCACAACATTCTGAGAGATGCAGAATAATCAATGCACCGATAAGCGGAGAACATAATCTTCAGATAAATAGAAACACTGACTTCATGTACTTATGCCAGTGCCAATTCATAACAGGCCAGATCATGTGTCCCCATGGATTATTAACTTGTTTGTTCATTGTCCATTAGTTCAATACACAAAGCAATCAAAATTTAAGATATGGGTCATTAATAGGTACTCTATTATTTGACTTCTAAACTTTAATTTGAAACTGAGCACAGGATATGGACTTCACTTGTCATTGACCTGTAATTATTAAGATGATTTGTGACCTCTGTTAAGAATCTTTGACTTCCTCCCAAAGGCATTATGTGGACATCACTCACAATCCCTTCCCAATCATTACTGTCCCCAGGTTTGCTAACAAGGCCTTATTATTCCTACGTAACATCATGATTTAAGAAGACAGAAGGTAAAGAAAATTCTGCTTCTCACCATCTGTCTTCTCCTCTGTATTGCATGGGTTAAGTAGACAAAGATAGACAAGCAAAGTGACAACTCTTTAATTTATTTCTGCCTGTCTAATATCGTTATTTTTTCTATATTTGGGTTTTTCTCTTTCTTGTAATCAAACATCTTATCTATCCTATTTGGAGTAAATACAAGGAAGGAGAAGGATGTTTCAATACACAATCTACCTGTAAGGCTGAAGGAAGGCATAAGTGCAAAAAAGTGATATCACTTCAAGGTATCCATGGGCCACATTACCCAAAACATACCTGTTGTCACGGTGGCCAACTTTCTGAAGAAAGAAGCCCACTGATTTCCCAGCAGATGCCCTTCACATGCACTCAGGCTGCCATCATGGCTGATAGCCTCCAAGACTTCCACAAATTATTTCAACCCATTTTGAAGCAAGTAAGCTGGTAGCCAGTACCAGATCTCAAAACAAAGGGCACCATTTGGAGCATGAAAGCAGCAGAATGTGGAATAAAGAGACCCCCCCCAAATTATCATTTTCTGCGTCAGATTTTCTTTTAGCTGTTAATTTGGCAATTTCAAGGCATATTTTAGCTCAAGAAAGTCTTCAATACCTTTGGAAATAGTACAAGTGTTTTCATAATATACACACAGAGGTGGGAAGAAGGGTCCTAAGAGAATTTGAATCTTACCAATAGGCCAATAATATCTGTGGGTCTAATTTTAGTGTGTTTCCAGTTAATTAAGAAAGTTTTCATAATAACTTAAGCATTCAGGTGTAGCCTACAATGAGGCACAGAACATACTGCACTGGGTTATTGTGGATTCTTGGTCATAAGATTTTTATTGTAATTTTGGAGCATTTATAACACCACCTTCATTATCCAGAGAACTTACATCCATCTGTGACTTGTTCAGAAATTACATCTGTGTGAGTTATACTACTGACTTTGATAACAGGTCAGGATCATCTTCAACAATACAAATCAAAGTTCCAACAAATTCTTCAATCTTATTTCAAAGTAACAAAGGCTGGAAGGAAAGAAAACATGAGCAAGGCTTTGTGGTTTTCGGTTGCCATCCTCCTCTGCTCTGCCTTGGGTGAGTAGCCAAAATTAGAGCTTTCAACTGTGTTGCTGCAATGGGTGTATTTTTGGATAATCATTTCCTTCATTTTGTCCATCTAGTTGTGCTATAAAAGCAATAGCAATAGCATTTAGACATATACCGCTTCATAGTGCTTTACAGCCCTCTCTAAGCGGTTTACAGAGTTCAGCATATTGCCCCCAACAATCTGGGTCCTCATTTTACTGACCTCAGAAGGATGGAAGGCTGAGTCAACCTTGAGCCGGTGAGATTTGAACAGCTGAACTGCAGTGCTGCACTTTAACCACTGCGCCACCTCGGCTCTATAAACCAAGTCTCCTACTTGTTGGAAGTCAGTAAACTATTTTGGATAGGTGTTTATGTCTCATAGTCTTTAATCTTTTGACAGTAGTGTTGTTGACCTTATTGATGGGCAATTTCAATTTAGTTTTACAATCTAAAAATGGGTAGAAAAAAATAGCTGAGATTAATGCTTTACTCCAGCATTAAAAACAACAAAAACAAAATGAAATGAAACAAAACAACAAAAAAGCTTTTAAAGTTGTGAGTCCATAACTCTTAAGCCCCATGGAACCAATACAAGATTTCTGTGGAGACCTGTCTACCACAAATGCTTTATTATACATACAAAGTTCAATATTACAGTTCCAGAAAGTGAACCTGCTCAACAAGTGTGATTGTGACTTTAAATTCAGTAATCTGGCAACTCAGGCTATGAATAAACAAAGGGGATTAAAATATTCCAAATTCTTTACATTGTTTCACTAACCTGCACAGTTCTTCATACCATAACTGGTGGTGATATTTCCTTTGAGTATTTAAAAATCGACGGTATATTTATCATTTTCCATTTGTATCCTCCCTCCACACTATTCTGGTTCTGCTGAACTTCATCAGAATTGATTTTTTTTTACCTTGAACATTTGTTGCATTCTTTAAATATGGGGATGAATGCATCCCTCCCTCCCTCTCATTTTTCTCTGTTTCACCATTTTATTTATTTATTTAATTTTATTTATTTATTTTATTTGTCAACAAGTGCAAGGAAACAGGACACATGAAAAAAATGGCACAAATAAATGGATTTAAAGAAGCAAAACTTAGCCATAAACACATAAAATGAGTACATACGAATGGGTACAGTAGGACAGGGGACAGTAGGCACGCTGGTGCGCTTATGCACACCCCCTTAGAGACCTCTTAAGAAACGTGTAAGGTCCACGGTAGACAGCTTAAGGTAAAAGGTATGGGGGTTAGAGAAACTAACAACAGGATCAGGTAAAGTGTTCCAGACATTTACTACTCTATTGCAGAAGTCGTATTTTCTGCAATCAAGATTAGAACGGATTACATTTAGTTTGTATCTATTGATAGCTCTAGTGTTATTGTGGTTGAAATTAAATTAGTCATTAACAGGTAGGACGTTAAGGTAGATGATCTTGTGTACTAAGCTTGCCTATAATTCTATTGATACCAACTACCCAGTTAAACTTTGGAGAAATGAGAGGTATAGAAATTCTGGACCTATAGAAATTAGTTATATTTATATAACCTGGATTTTGCTTCTTCTTTTTTCTAGCAGCTGAAGCTCTTACTTGCATCAACTGTGAAAAAACTGTACTGGGACAAAACTGTGTCACTAGAAAAGCATCAAAAACTTGTATTGCCCATCCGGGTCAACAGTGTCAGATTTCCAAATTTACTACAGGTATGTATGTTTCTACTTAAAATCCAACATTATTCAGATAAAAAATATTCCTTCTGCACACGACACACCCTTGCCAATTAAAAATACAGTGGAGTAGTTACAGTGGAGTATTTCTTTTTTGGGCTCCAGATAGAGAAGAAAGTAGAGAGTGGGTGTACAGTTTATAGTTTTTAGATATCAAATCATGTGTGGTCTGTTTTATAGACTCAACTCCTGGAATTTGGGAATGGATACCAATATTTTTGGAGGTATCAGGAAGGGGAAAGCTTTTCTAAGGAGGTGTATTTGATATGTTCTTCTGGGTTTATTGTGCAACAATTGACGTAGATGTGCTAATCTATTTTCATCTTTTTCAGATGAGGGTGTGAAAACTATATTTGCTCAAGGTTGCCCTACGAATGATCTAGGATGTGATCTGACTATGACAGTATACGAAATGGGTATTTGGGAATTGACATGTTGCAATGATCGTGACCTCTGCAACACACCATAAAAGAAATCAGACCATAATGTTCCAAAATCACCCTCAATTCAGCATCTACGTATTTTTCTCTACTACCATACTTTCAATTGTTTTCTTTCTCCAAGCTTCTAAAGGTTGTGCTGCAGAAAACTATGTGATTACTCCATTGTTTTAAAGATGTGATGGCTTGTTTGGGGATGTGGGTGTAGTATTGTAGACGTTTTTCTGGTTCCAATAAAGAAGCATGAATTGCGAGAGATGTAATCCTTCAATCTGTGCTTGTTCATTCTTCTAAACACTGGTTATTGTCTTTTATCAGAGATAGATAGATAGATAGATAGATAGATAGATAGATAGATAGGTAGGTAGGTAGGTAGGTAGGTAGGTAGGTAGATAGATAGATAGATAGATAGATAGATAGATAGATAGATAGATAGATGGATGGATGGATGGATGGATGGATGGATGGATGGATGGATGGATGGATGGATGGATGGGTGGGTGGGTGGGTGGATGGATGGATGGATGGATGGATGGATGGATGGATGGATAGATTGATTGATTGATTGATTGATTGATTGATTGATTGATTGATGATAGATAGAGATAGATAGATAGATAGATAGATAGATAGATAGATAGATTGATTGATTGATTGATTGATTGATTGATGATAGATAGAGATAGATAGATAGATAGATAGATAGATAGATAGATAGAGATAGATAGATAGATAGATAGATAGATAGATAGATAGATAGATAGATAGATAGATAGAGATAGATATATTGCGAATTATCCTAAAAATATGAGTTCCAGGTGTAGTTATAAAAGAAAAGACAGACATCACGATCTCCGGAACTTAAAATATATTATTCACTTAGCTTTCGTTAGCCCCTGCTAACATCGTCAGAGTGTGTGCGTGTGTGTGTGTGTGTATGCAAGTCTTGGCGTATTCAGGTCTTTTCCTGTGTAAGATTGAGAGTATCTTGGCGACGTTTCGATGGGATCTCGTCGAAACATCGCCAAGATACTCTCAATCTTACACGGGAAAAGACCCAAATACGCCAAGACTTGCATACCTATACCCATGTAAATCTACCTATATATATATATTCCCTTATCAAAGCCTGTGGCCTAAAGGTTAAGCTGCTGCCTTACAAGACAGATGGCCCAGGTTCAAATCCCAGTAAGGGTATGGCTATCTGATGAGAGCTAAATAGCTCGAAATAGATCTATAATAGTCTCCCTTCATTTTCATTTATCAGCAAAAAATGCTGCACATACAGAAAATAGTGTATAGAAACTGCCTGGATGGTCCCGGGGGGGGGGCAAAAGGCAAAAAGGAAGCTGTGATGCTTTCTCCCAGGATGATACGACAGAAAAAACATATATATATACTCTCTCTCTTTCTCTTTCTCTCTCTCTCTCTCTCTCTCTCTCTCTCTCTCTCTCTCTCTCTCTCTCTCTCTCTCTCTCTCTCTCTCTCTCTCTCTCTGTGTGTGTGTGTGTGTGTGTAGATATGTATAGGTATAGGTATAGGTATAAGTATAGATAGATATAGATATATAGATATATAGAGCTCCAGATCAATCCCAGATTCACTTAACAACCGTGTTACTAATTGAACAACTGCAGTGATTCGCTTAAAAACTTTGTCAAGAAAGTGGTAAAATGGGGAAAATTCACTTAACAAATTTCTCACATAAAAAACATAAATTTTGGGCTCAACTGTGGTTGTAGGTCAAGGACTAATTGTAATTTCTGAGGCACGTTTACTTAAAAGATAAACTCCTTCGGCAAAGAACAATATGTTTATTTTATTTTATTTATTTTATTTATTTAGTGTTCTTATATGCCGCCCTACTCCCTGAGGAGTATGAATTCTAGGCTGATTCTGAGGGTGAATAAGGGGTTTGACGTGCATGATAGAAAAACCAGAAACAATCTCTAGCATTCCCAAGGACTAGAAACCAACTTTCAGGTGCAATTAGGTTTATTAGGAATGGCAATCCTGTGGTTGAGCTGCATTGTAAGAATGACTTATTGTGTATGGAATCCGTTCTCTCCCTCTGAAACGCTGTAGGCTTTACTGTAAGTTTGTTTCTGTAAATCAAAACTTGCCTACAAAATTCAAACGATAGAAGAGAATATTTAACATAATAACAGAGTTGGAAGGGACCTTGGAGGTCTTCTAGTCCAACCCCCTGCTTAGGCAGGAAACCCTATACTATTTCAGACAAATGGTTGTCCAATCTCTTCTTTAAAACTTCCAGTGAAGGAGCACCCACAACTTCTGTTGGCAAATTGTTCCATTGATTAATTGTTCTCACTTTCAGGAAATTTCTCCTTAGTTCTAGGTTGCTTCTCTCCTTGATTACTTTCCATCCATTGCTTCTTGTCTGCCTTGTTCTGAAATGTCCAACTTCTTTAGTTTATTTTAATATTTCTAAACCTTCCTATGGAATTTGCATACTTTACTTACTCATGTATTTTCTCTTCTGAAAGACAGCATACTTCAAAGTAGACAGACTATTCCAGCTGCCTCTGTTGGCTTACCTTGTCCATCCTGGTGAGCTTCTCCTAACTTTGCATATCTAGCTGCATTCATGGTTTTGTGGTGGACAAACGCCATCTGTTGGGCTAGTTGGACCTGGTTGTGTGCCCTTTCCCACCAGCAGTTCAGTGCCAGAATTTCATAGCAAAGCAGACATTTCTTTCACTTTAAGTCCTCTCTTTTCCACTACAAATGCATATTTTAAATGGGTTTGCCACCTACTGCCGGATACTGAAATGCAGACCTTTCATATTTTATTTATTTATTTATTTATTTTTGTCAAGTATGTGTTGGTAATATTCATAGATATAACATTGTTTATATACATAAGATGGGTACTAATAAAAGGGAACATTAGGACAGGGATGGTAGGCATGCTGGTGCACTTATGCACGCCCCTTACTGACCTCTTAGGAATCAGGTGAGGTCAACAGTGGACAGTCTAAGGGTAAAGTTTTGGGGGTTTGGTGATGAAACCACAATGTCAAGTAGTGAGTTCCAGGCATTAACCACTCCGTTGCTAAAGTTGTATTATCTACAGTCAAGCTTGGAGCGGTTCACTTTGAGTTTGTATCTGTTGTGTGCTCGTGTATTGTTGTGGTTGAAGCCGAAGTAGTCATTGACAGGAAGGACGTTGTAGCAGATAATTTTATGAGCTATGCTTAGGTCGTGCCGAAGGCGGCGTAGTTCTAAGCTTTCTAAGCCCAGGATTTCAAGTCTGGTTGCGTAAGGTATTCTGTTGCGAGTAGAGGAGTGGAGGACTCTTCTCATAAAGTATCTCTGGACACTTTCTAATGTATTTATGTCCGATATGCGGTGTGGGTTCCAGACAGATGAGCTGTATTCAAGGATTGGTCTGGCGAATGTTTTGTATGCTCTGGTTAGTAGTGTGATATTACTGGAGAAGAAGCTATGTAAGATTAGGTTAACAGTTCTTGAAGCCTTTTTGGCGATGTTGTTGCAGTGGGCTTTGGCACTTAGGTCATTTGAGATGAGTATTCCAAGGTCTTTGACAGGGTGAGGGTCATCTGCAAGGTCTTGTCTGTTCAGCTTGTATTTAGTGTTCTGATTTTTTTTGCCAATATCATCCTTCTACCTCCAATAAGGGATTTGGGACTTTGCTGATCATCTCATTACCAAGAATTTGGCAACTTTTGGCAGCCAATTGTATGCTGGGGGGGAAATGGTACAATTGTCCCATTGCACAGATCCAACTAGCAATTGATATGGAGAATTCCACTACAGCTGAACTATTGCTTAAATCCTAGGTTAAGGATCTGCAAGCTTCTCAGGATAGAAGTGCCATAATATGCCACAAACAATTGTGTGATAATTGCTCAGCAACAGTATTCCCAAAACAAAGACCCAGGCACAGTTTTTTTTCTTTCCAACCATGTCTTTCCATCGTTCACATCTTACTTAAGCATTGCAGAAATCTCGGTTAGAACAACAGGTCACAATTTGAGTGATATTTTGATCTTGGGGTCGCTCGTAGACTTCAATACATTTGGGGGCACAGCCCAGGAAACAAAATAGAGGAACTTTCCCTGTGAAGCAAAAGAAGTAACTTATTAAGGGCGATGTACTTAAGGAAACCCTCCTTTTCAGAAAACACTCTAGAGAAGATCAGGAATCACCATTGCTATTTTTGTAATGTTATTTTAGGGGAAACAGACATGAGGGTAAGGGTCCTTGCTCATTTTATGGCATTTGTAAGCCTTACTTAAGCATTATAATTTAAACCATAACCTCTGAATACGCAGAGATTATACAGGCAGTCCTCGACTTACAACCATTCATTTAGTGATCATTCAGAGTTACGACGGCACTGAAAATAGTGACTTACAACCAGTCCTTGCATTTGTAACCGTTGCATCATTCCCATTGGTTACGGGATCAAATTTCTGGTGTTTGGCCACTTTTTTGGTGGTTGCAGCATCCTAGGTTCATGTGATCCCCATTTGCGACCTTCCCAGCCTCCAAAAAAGAAAACCAATGAGGAAACCAGGTTCAGTTAACAACTGCATGATTCACTTAATGACCGCAGTGATTTGTTTTACAATTGTGGGATAAAAGGTTATAAAATTGGGTGTGATTCACTTAACCCCAGACTCATTTAGCAATAGAAATTGTGGGGCCCCCAAGAGTGGTCGTAAATCAAGAACTACCTGTATGCATGGTAGCCGCGTTCCTGGAACCAGGAAATGCAACTTACTCTTTTCTGAGACACTTGGAAGAGTTACATGAAAAGGACAGTTATGTTCAAAGGACAGCCATGTTGAAAGGCATCTGTCCTTTTATTATTGCTTCATATTCATGTAGCCAGAAGAAAATTCGTGGATTTTGCTCTAAGTCAGCAGTACCCAACCTTTGTGGCTTGGTGGCCCAGCTGTGGTGGGGAGAGGGGAACCGGGCCAACTAGTTGAGCTGCGTGCTGGCCCACCGCTTGTGTGGCCCGGTTGCAAGTAGGCCACAGCCCAGGTGTTGGGGACCCTTGCTCTAAGTCATTAGTTCTCAGTCATTGATACACATTGATACATATACCACCATGTATGGAATCAGAAGTAGTTTAGGAGGTGTCCAGTGTCAGTAATTGAAATGTGAAATCTTTACTGTTTAGATAGATTGCTTTTATTGCGGTCAGAGACCAATTTAAAATACACATAAAAAGGGGGGTAAATTTTACAAATATAGATAGCTCATGTGACAGTATACCATCTACTACAATCTATACCGTCAATACCAGTGATCCTCTGCCGTAGGGGTTACCCGTCTTTTCCTCCGTTTTTCAGCCACGACTGCAGCAAATTTTTTTGCCACCTTTGAGGTTATATTAGGGTCTATATCCTGGAGTAGGAAATAAAGGCTGAACAGATCCGGTGAACCAGGGAATCTCTGGGAAATAGGGGAGATGAATCTTGATCTTATGTCTCGATAGTGGGGGCATACGAAGGTAATATGGAGCAGAGATTCCGGGGATCGGCCATCACATGTACAATAGGAGGATTTTACTCCCCCCGAGAGCCTACTGTCGAGGACATTCGAGGGGATCACATTAAATCGTGCCTTCATAAATGCAAGCCTATGTTTGATAGAGTGTAACGCGGAAAGGTAAGGTGGGGGTGAAGCAAGGGAACAATACCAAGGGAAAACGGTGAGCAAGTTCCTGATCCGTTTGCCAGATTGAGTTGTCTATCAATGTCGTCCAGCCATTGAAAAATCAACGATTTGGAAGCATCAGGGCCTAAGATAAAAACTTCACTGGGGGAAATCCCGATCTTCAAAAGTTTAGTATGGATATTATGGGCCCAGGGACTATGAAAAAGGTCCCGCCATAGGCATTGGCCTTTTACTGTTTATTTTACTCATGCTATGATAAAAGGCCTATGAATCAGGGGTGAAATTCAGCAGGTTCGGACAGGTTCTATAGAATGGTGGCGGTGATTATGCGCAGTTCGGAGAACCGGTAAATCACACCACTGACTGGCCCCGCCCCACCCTGCCCCTCCCACTCACTCCTTCTCTCCTCCTTCTTGGGCTCATACACACAGAGCAAACATGAGAAGGAGGCGAGAAGCAGCCAGATTGAATGCTAGAAGACTTGGCGGAACTTTTCTGTTGGTTCTGTGGGCGTGGCTTGCAGTGAGTGACGTCAAGTTGGCCATGCCCAGGGGTGAAATCCTCCCAGTTCGCTCTTACCTGTTGGTTGCCGCACAGCCGAAGAAGCTGGTGGCATTCGCGGCGCGGGGCTTCCTCTGCTCGCTTCCCCCGCCCGCCTGGACGCTGGCATTTGCGTTCTTTTGCCCTCTGCGCATGTGCAAAGCATTCTCCTTGCACAGAGTGCAAAAGAACGCAAATGCCAGCGTCCAGCCGGGCGGGGGAAGCCCCGCACCGCGAACGCCACCAGCTTCTTCGGCTGTGCAGCGACCAACAGGTAAGAGCGAACCGGGAGGATTTCACCCCTGGCCATGCCCACTCAGTCACATGACCCCACCACCACCAAGACATGCCCACCAAGACATGCCCACAGAACCGGTAGGGGAGAAATTTGAATGTCACCCCTGCTACGAACATATAAATGTCCTTCTCAGAAAAGGAAATTTTGTTTTATCTGGGACGCAGATTCCTTGATAGAGGGATTGGCAGAAGATTAAAACCAAAAGAAAAAAAAATTAAGTACCACGATCTAAATAACTACGGCACATACCAAAATAGACTGTCCTCTTGTAGCAAGCATGCCCAATGTATAGTCTGCAAGGAATTTGATTAGTGATGCAATTGCCGCCAGGTTTCTTGAATAGGCAGTTATGGCATTTAATGCCAACAACTTGGGAGGGAGAGAATGGGAAAGGAGATTTTTTTTAAAAAAGAGAAAATCATGAATTGCAAAAAAGGAGCTCTCCTGAGCTGGATACAGTTCACAGCAAAATAATAATAATCCACCTCAGTCATTCCTTTAAACATCTGCAGGCAATATCAGGCTTCTACAGTACATATCTCCCTAACTCCCATAGTAGTTGTTTTTTTAAAAAATTATTAACTTAAAAAAATAATAATAACTATATACCGCATTTTTTGGAGTATAAGATGCACCTTCACCCCCTAAAAGTGGCTGAAAATTTGGGTGCATCTTATACTCCGAATGTAGCTTTTTCGAAGCTTTTTCCCCCAGCTCTAACGAGGTGCTAACGATCTTCCCAGCTTCCTACTCCATCTTTGCAGGCTTGTTTTCATTGCTATTCCCTCCAAAGAAGATTTTTTCAGCCCTAACGACGGCTTGCAGGCTTTTTTATTTCTACTCCCTCTGAAGAAGTTTTTTTCCAGCCCTAAGTCTTTGCAGGCTTGTTTTCATTGCTATTCCCTCTGAAGAAGATTTTTTTTCAGTCCTAACCAGGGGATAAAATAATGTGTTGAAGCTGACCAGATTAAGGACGCTAGCCAGATGAATACCTGGTAGGTAGATTTCCCCCCCCATTCCCCCCCCCCAAAAAACTAAGGTGCATCTTATACTCCGGTGCGTCTTATACTCCAAAAAATACGGTAATAGTAACATTCCCTCATCATAGCCATTCATTTCACCTTTTTAATTCTAAAGAGCCTTTTTAATTCTAATAAGCTGAGGTGGTGCAGTGGTTAAAGTGCAGGACTGCAGTTCAGCCGTTCAGCTGTTCAAATCTCACTGGCTCAAGGTTGACTCAGCCTTCCATCCTTCCGAGGTCGGTAAAATGAGGACCCAGATTGTTGGGGGCAATATGCTGAACTCTGTAAACCGCTTAGAGAGGGCTGTAAAGCACTATGAAGCGGTATATAAGTCTAAGTGCTATTGCTAGTGCTAAGAGTTTGGAGTGATGAAGTGGTGCAGTGGTTAAATGCAGCCATTGCAGGCTGACTGCTAGTTCAGCCGTTCAGCTGTTCAAATCTCACTGGCTCAAGGTTGACTCAGCCTTCCATCCTTCCGAGGTCGGTAAAATGAGGACCCAGATTGTTGGGGGCAATATGCTGAACTCTGTAAACCGCTTAGAGAGGGCTGGAAAGCACTATGAAGCGGTATATAAGAAAAGTGCTATTGCTATTGCTAAGAGTTTGGAGTGATGAAGTGGTGCAGTGGTTAAATGCAGCCATTGCAGGCTGACTGCTAGTTCAACCGTTCAGCTGTTCAAATCTCACCAGGCTCAAGGTTGACTCAGCCTTCCATCTTTCCGAGGTGGGTAAAATGAGGACCAAGATTGTTGGGGGCAATAGGCTGAACTCTGTAAACCGCTTAGAGAGGGCTGTAAAGAACTGTGAAGCGGGATATAAGTCTAAGTGCTATTGCTATTGCTATTTGGCAGCTCAAGAGACAGCAGCCACAAGAGACAAAAACTATAGTGACATCATCATCCAGGCAAATGCATTCATCTCCCTTTCTTCCTGTCTTAAGCAGACTTGGTTAAGTCTTGGAGACTCCTCAAATCTCCCCAGTTCACAGAGCCTTAGAGGCTTACCTAGTTCACCGGTGAGGAGCATGCATAACCCAACATGGAGAAGTGTTTTCATGTCCCCTTCTCTGCATCCCAAGTCAAGACCAGGCAACTTCCTTCCTTTCAGAGTTTTTATCCCCTCTGCAAATCAGATGTGGGAAGCAGCTGCCTTATCATTTTGCTTGGATGAATGCACCCAAATGCATCAACATGACAAGCTCCACCTCTCTCCGAGAAGTTCAACATTCCTAGTTCCTTTGAGCTAATCAAGTCATGCGAGAAGGGAAGGGACAAATGGACCTTGGGCTAGTTCTGGTGTTCCCACTCCCAGCCTTGACATTTTCATCTGGTGATCTGTACAGCAGGTTTACCCAAGTAAGTGGTACATGTGTAGGTTGTGTTCAAGCAACCTGTACCCCCTTTTCTGGCAAAGCTGGAGAACCTTTGCATGTGGAGTCTCTACTTAGACTCTTCTGTACTGAGAAATCAGATGAACTTCTGATTACCTCGGAGACTGCCTTCTCCAACATACCTCCCTAAGACCGATTAGAGCCCACAGAGTTGGTCTGCTGGTGGTCCCGTCAGCCAAACAATGTCGGCTGGCAGGCCCACGAATGAGGGCCTTCTCTGTGGCAGCACCGGCTCTCTGGAATACACTACCCCCCCCCCCCCGAGATCCGCATTATTCCCACCCTGCCAGCCTTCAGAAAAGTACTAAAAACATGGCTTTGTCGACAGGCCTGGGGCCAATGATTTTAATACAACATCGATTACTCTTGGCCCCATGAATGATTTATTGTATGGGTTTTTAAATTGTGGTTTTTAATGTTTTTAAATGTTTTAATATCTACTGTTTTTAATGTTTTTTTAATATTTGTTGTTGCATATGAATTTTTATTGTTGTGAGCCGCCCAGAGTCTCTGTGGAGAGGGCGGCATACAAATGCAACTAATAAATAAATAATAATAAATAATAAACTTGCAGATATGGGCAGAAAAGACAGTAGACCCTGAGGGTTCCTTGGTGCTCTCTGAGCTTGGTTGTTTTCTTGTAGACATTTCATTACCCAACTAGGTAACATGCATCAGTAGACCCTGATTTTTCCCCATTTCTTCTTCTTGTCTACTTGATACCATTTCAATTCATTCCAGATGCCTCAACATGCTGATAGCTTTGATCTCAAACTTCTTTTGAGAAATGTCAGTTCTTTGTCCTCATGGAAATTTGCCTCTTGGGTTTTGGATTCCGTATCAGGGGTGAAATCCAGCAGGTTCTGACAGGTTCTTGAGAACTGGTAGCGTAAATTTTGAGTAGTTCGGAGAACCGGCAAATACCACCTCTGGCTGGCCCCAGTGGGGTGGGAATGGAGATTTTGCAATATCCTTCCCCCAGGAGTAGGAAGGGAATGGGGATTTTGCAGTATCCTTCCCCTGCCACTCCCATCAACCACACCCACCAAGCCACACTACATCCACCAAGCCACGCCCACAGAACCGGTAGTAAAAAAATTGGATTTCACCACTGTTCTGTATTCAGTTGCACCACTGAAAAAGAGGAGGGATGATTTTCAGGAATAGTTTGAAAATGAACATAAGCCTTGCTCCAGAAGAAGTGGGCCATGATGTCTGTATATGATGTCGGGTTGTAGGAGCAACAAAGGAATTCTATATAGATACTCCCTGCCTTGTTACATGGCAGAGTCTCTTCTGGCGCTTAATGGACGTTACAACAAGGCTGGGTTGGGAGATGTCCCAAACTTGGTGTGCATGTATGTGTGTATGGGTGTGTGTGTATGCTAGATTTATATTCTACTTTTTGTATAGGAGTTAATGGCAGAGTACATAGTGTCCCCTCCTTATATTTTTCCACACAACAATAATTTTGTGTAATAGGGGCTGTGAAAGAAGGACCAGTCCAGATTCACCCAGTAAGCTTCCAAGTATAAGGATTTTCATGCTCCTAGTCTAACACCTTCTCCACGACAATACATTGGCTCTTATTGTTGTCACTATGGTATAGTGGAGAAGAGACTGTTGATGTCAACCTCTGTGAATTAACTCACAGTCCATAGCCTCCGTGGCAACTGTGAGCTTATCACAGTGTCAACCTTACAAGATAGATCAGTGTCAGCCTTACAAGGAAACACAATCAGATGAGCAAATTCTACTTTATTGTAAAGCTATGTTCACATAACCTTGCAAGTTTGAAAGCACAGCTCACCATCACCCCCTTTTACAGCCCAAGAAACTAGGGTGGCTCTCTCTTCTGAGCTTCTTGACCCATCCACATTGCTGCTGTGGGCTCAGCCGCCTTTTATCTAACCATTCCTTTGGTTGCATCTCTTTGCCCTGTCTCCCAAGGTCATTTCCACATACAATTACACACAAGTAATCTCAGGCTTGACTTTTATCCAATGGATCCAGTGTTAATCTCAGAGCAATTGACATGTGAACTGAGTATAGAGGGCACTGAAGAGCCCTTTCCCACGGTCTCATCACTTCCTGAAATACTTGAGGTTAATTGCCCATTTAGACTTCTGCATGGAACATCCTGCCCCAGAAAGCCATGAAGTTGCTTTCACTGCTTAGATTTGTGTGATGACTACAACTGTGTAATTCTACTTGGTCCTACTTGGTATAAATTTATTTTGTGTTTTATTCCATGTTTTTAATGTCTTTTACTGCATTGGGAGTATGGCGAAATAAATAAAGAACTACGTATCTGACTGTAACTTAAAACTCTTGCCCAATGACAGGTAGTCCTCGACTTATGACCACAATTGAGGCCAACACTTCTGTTGTTAAGCGAGACAGTTGTTAAGTGAGTTTTGCCCCATTTTACAAAACCTTTCTTGCCATCGTTGTTAAGTGAATCACTGCAGTTGATAAGTTAGTAACACAGCTGTTAAGTGAATGTGGCTGACTTTGCTTGTCAAAAGGTCGCAAAAGTTGATCACATGAGCTTGGCACACAGCTACGGTCATAAGTATGAACCAGTTGCCAAGTGTCTGAATTTTGATCACATGATAATGGGGATGCTGCAACATTCGTAAGGGTGAAAAATAGTTATGAGTCATTGTCATAACTATGAATGGTCCCTGAATGAACTGTCACTGAATGAACTGTTGTAAGTTGAGCACTATCTGTATTGGTCATGCTAAAGAAATCAGGAAGCCAGGTGGTTCAAATAACAGCATGTTTATTGCATCCTATCACTCTCTACAAGAATCTGAACTAGTAATGAGCAAAGCAAAAGGCACTCAAGTCTGATGATGTGCTTGATTCCTCCCTCAAGCGTGGCCTGATAGCAATAGCAATGGCACTTCAACTTATATACTCCTTTACAGTGCTTTACAGCCCTCTCTAAGCAGTTTACAGAGTCAGCCTATTGCCCCCAACAATCTGGGTCCTAATTTTACTGACCTCAGAGGGATAAAAAGGCTAAGTCAACCTTGAGCTGGTAAGACTCGAACTGCCGAACTGCTGGCAGCTGTCAGTCAGCAGAAGTAGCCTGCAGTACTGCATTCTAACCCCGACACCACCATCATCTCCTACAATTATTAATAATGTATGAAAGTGGTCTTGATTGAATTAAGTGGTTTGGGATTTTCATATATCAGCATGGAATATTCTGCTGTCGAATGGTTAAACAAACTTCAGTTTGATTATTTGTACCCTTGGGGTAGCCCCTTTCTTTGATTTTTGGGAAAATCTTCTCCCTACCTTTTCTGATAACATCCCTTTTTTCCAATTTGACTCAGATGCCAGACAATACCAATACAGTAATTTAGCGGGCTTTCAGAAGATGGAAGTAAACAAATGTATTAATGCATTGTTAAGTATACTAGTACTGTGTTCATAGCCGTAGTTTAACTATCAGTGTTCTCATATGGATCTCCTCTGGGCGTGTTCTTATGCTGCAGTAGTGCTGTAATATAGTGGAATATTATCTGAGGATAATAAATATTAAACCAATATCAAGGTAGTTCCTGCATCTCTCTAACCCACAAATCTTTTATAGGCATTGTGCATACAATAGAAGAGCTCAATCAACCCATGGAACAGAAGTTGCCTTCGGAAGTTGTGGGAGCTTCATCACTGGAGGCTTTCAGGAAGAGATTGGACTGCCATTTGTCGGAAATGGTATAGCGTCTTCTGCTTGGGTGGGGGGTAGGACTAGATGACCTACACGGTCCCTTCCAACTCTGTTAATCTAATATAAAAAGTAATAGCACTTTGACTGCACAGCTGCAGTACCATCTTGATTTTTTTTTCATTCTTCCTGTACATACTCTTGAGCTGGAAAAGGCTTTGGTGTATGCAGTATGCCTTCCCATTTGCTTGGCCTGGGCCTCTGGAGCAAGTGGGGTTTGTGGCTTTGCGAACCAGCTTGAGGAGAGGGCTTTGATCAAGCATTCATCAGGGTAGAGAATCCCTCAACGATCTCAACTGCCCTAATTCAGACTTCATGCATGTAAAATATATAGAGCCGAGGTGGCGCAGCGGTTAGAGGCAGGTACAGCAGGCCACTTTAGCTGACACTGATCCGCAGTTCAGCTGTTCAAATCTCACCGGCTCACGGTTGACTCAGCCTTCCATCCTTCCGAGGTAGGTAAAATGAGGACCCAGATTGTTGGGGGCACTATAAATATACATTGCTTACTGGTGTAAACCGCTTAGGGAGTGCTTGCTCTGTGAGGCGGTATATAAATCTCACAAAATAAATAAAAATAAATATCCTTTTGGATTGCTTTGAACAGAGGAAACTGGCTTAAAAAGCCGGGGAAGTAGACTTTTATTCACCATTATGTACTTGATACATAATGCTAAAAAGCTATCTTTCAGCTTAGAAGCATTGGTTATTCAGTGAGAGAATAGATACAGTGGCAATGTCCTAACCCCACGCTTCAGAGAAAACTTTTCAAAGTTGCTGACCCCACCTGCCACTCCCAATTGTCTGGATTTTGGTAATCGTAAACCAGGCACGTGTAGGGAGCTCCGTTGCAGGCACTCCTATGCGTTGCAATGAAATTGATTAGAGCAGCAAGAAACGGTTTCAGAGATCTTCAGTTTCTCCTTCTTCTCCTTGACAGTAAAACAGTTGAAAATACAACCCAATCTGGAGTATAATGGGATCCGTCCTGTAGAAGAAAAGAGATCTTAGCTTATCTCTTAGAACCGTGTCTTCAGGTACAGATTGTCCTTGTTGTTCTATCCAATCCCTTGATGCTAAGCAACCTCTCACAACTTGTAGGCAGCATAAGAGATTGCATGCAGAGGTGGGATTCAGGAGGTTCGCACCCGTTCGGACGAACCGGTTGTTAACTTTTTGCCCAGTTTGGCTAATCCCACCTCTGGCTGGCCCTGCCCCACCTGCCCTGCCCCTCCCAGCAGGGAGCCCCACCACTCCATGGGCCAGATACTTTGCATTGGCGTGCCCCCCCCATGCCCCATTTTTCCTGCCAGAGTGCTGCAGGAGGCCTTCCAGGTCCAAAATGGGGCATGGGGGGGGCACGCCAATGCAAAGTATCTGGCCCATGGAGTGGTGGGATTCATCCCTGCCCTTCGCCCTGCCCCTCGCCATTGGCCTTATCTTCCAGTGAGCATCCACTCGAGTCGCACTTCTGGTTAGTTATTTCAATGGTTGAACCGCACTTCTGATTGCAACACTGCTGCCGAAGGTAAGATTGAAAGGCATGGGGGAGAGCTGGCTTAAAGAGGGGTGATGATGCCGGTGCAGCCATGTGCTCCTAGGTGGGTGGGGGATGGGGTGCCACCGGCTTGCAAAGTAGCGCTGCCGTTGGCAGAGCAGCCAAGTGCTCCTGGGCCAGTGGGTGGGTGAGGGAAGGGCTCTTCCTTCCTTCCTTTCCTTCCCTTCTCTCAGACAGCTGCATGGTGGGAAGGCTGGCTGCAATGCCGGGAGCCGAGCGCAGTTCAGCCTCTGGGAGAGGCACCTCCTGGCCCCACCCTTGCCCAGGTCCAATGACAGCTGTGTAGGGACTCATGCATTGGGCGGCTGTGGTGTCCCTCTGCCTCTGCTTCTTAGCTCGGGCTTCCTCCATCCATCCATCCACCCCCAGACTCAGTATGGGGATCAACCAGTGTGTTCCAAGTGGGCAAGCAGCTCTGGAGCTCCCAGCCTGGTCTGAAAGAGGCTCCTGCAAGCCACCAGGCACCTATTGGCAAAGCGGGGCTGGCGAGACCTGAGCGAGCTAGGGAGCGGGTACCGCAACAACTGCCCCCACTGTCTTCTCCCCCCCCACTGCCACTGCCGCTTGGCTGCCCATCCTTCTCCCGCTCGGCACATGTCAGTTCCGGGGCAGTGGCCAGCAAGGCTGCCTGCCACCAAAGGAGGACTGCCGTCTCTGCCCCTGGAGAGGGAGGCAGGAAGGGCTGGCTGGCGGATCAGCACCGCTGAGCCCCCGCCTTGGGGCTTCCTCGCCAGATCTGCTCCGAGTAATGCCTGCCCGGTTCAATCCTTCCTGCCAGACATGTGGAGCCCTTGTCCAAGCCTGTTGCGCACATTTGGCATGTGCGGAAGAAGCACCGCAGCAGCCAGCGCGATTCCAAAAGTGGATTGAGACTGCTGCGATGCGAATAGAATAGAATGGAATGGAATGGAAATAGAAGAGAATGGAGTGGGAATAGGAATAGGAATAGGAATAGGAATAGGAATAGGATGGGATAGGATGGAATGGAATGGAATGGAATGGAATGGAATAGCAATAGCAATAGCAATAGCAATAGCAATAGCAATAGGATGGAATGGGAATGGGAATGGGAATGGAAAGGAATGGAATGGAATTCAGCGAGGTATCCCAGGGCACTGCCAGAGTTGAAGGGGATCCTGCAGAAGATGCCCCAGGAACCAGTCTCATCTCTGTACCCATCAAGTATTCCATGTCCTGGTTTCTCTTCCCCACCCCCATTTGCTCTTCTAGCACATGTTTCTTTCCTTTGATATAACAGATAAAAGTCTTTGAACGCACCTGAGAGCTAAACTTTAGCTGTACTTGAAATCTTAATTTCTCCAGAGGGGCTCAAATAATGGAAAGGAGGGGGGGGGAGAGAGAGAGAGAGAGAGAGAGAGAGAGAGAGAGAGAGAGAGAGAGAGAGAGAGAGAGAGAGAGAGAGAGAGAGAGAGAGAGAGAGAGAGAGAGAGAGAAGAGACACAAAGATTCCTGTGCTTGATTCCTCCCTCAAGCGTGGCCTGATAGCAATAGCAAGAGCACTTAGACTTATATACCACTTCATAGTGCTTTACAGCCCTCTCTAAGCGGTTTACAGAGTCAGCATATTGCCCCCAACAATCTGGGTCCTCATTTTACCGACCTCAGAAGGATGGAAGGCTGAGTCAACCTTGAGCCGGTGAGATTTGAACAGCTGAACTGCAACTAGCAGTCAGCTGAAGTAGCCTGCAGTGCTGCACTCTAACCACTGCGCCACCTTGGCTCCTTATAGATAGATAGATGATAGATAGATGATAGATGATAGATAGATAGATAGATAGATAGATAGATAGATAGATAGATAGATAGATAGATAGATAGATAGATAGATAGATAGATAGATAGATGATAGATAAATAGATAAATTGATATAGAGACTTGTTCATTGTAAGCTCCTTGGAGCTGAGAAGAATTGCTGCAAAACTGAGTTTCCTGAAGTGGACCACTAGACTCCTGAACAACTTAAAAAAAGATCTAGTAAAAAGAAAAGTCAACCAAAAGAGCAACATGAAAACAAAAGCAAATAAAACACCCCCAGGAGCAAAACAAATTAAAGTTTAATTTGTGTGTATTGTTTAATGGACTGCTAAATTGGCAAAATGGACTGCTAAATTGGTCACGCCCATCTAGTCACATGACCATCTAGCCATGCCCACCTAGTCACATGCCCACCTAACCACACCCACCCAGCCGGTCCGGCCCCCCAACAGTCTGAGGGACCGTGAATTGACTCCCTGTTTAAAAAGTTTGAGGACTTCTGGTATAGGATTTCCTGCTTGAGCAGGGGTTGAACTAGAAGATCTCTAAGGTCCCTTCGAATTCTGTTATTCTGTTATGTTCTGTTAACTAGCTACATCCGTAAGTCAACACTTAAAGCTTCTGATTGTTCTATTTTGGAACCCTAGATCAGTGTTTCCCAATCTTGGCAACTTGAAGATATCTGGACTTCAACTCCCAGAATTCCCCAGCCAGCATTCGCTGGCTGGGGAATTCTGGGAGTTGAAGTCCAGACATCTTCAAGTTGCCAAGGTTGGGAAACACTGCCCTAGATGGACAGATTCCTGAAGTTGCTTCCAGTTCCACTCTGATTAGTTTGCTTTGTTTATTTGCTAAACAAGCTAATAAGTACGTGACCACTGGGAGGTCTCCAGGTCTTGCTCTATTAGTTGGGAAGTATAATGTCTAAATGTCTATGGAGATTCTCAGTCATCCAGGTGATAGTTGTCCCAAAGGTGCTTTCTTTCAAAAGTCAACTGTACTTCTCTTGTTTTGCTTGAAGACATTTTGCTTCTCATCCAAGAGGTTTCTTCAGTTCTGACTGAATGGTGGAGAATGGAAGGATGTATAGTCCTTGCAAGTCATCTGGGCCTTTAGCACTCTTTCTGAGAATTGTTAAGGCAAAGTTTATCTGTGCCTTCAGGGTCACCTGAATTCTGTAGTCTGCAATTTTTTTTCTGGAAACCCATTCATATTCTGCACCATTCAAAGAATGCCCATCCCAAAGTGCATAGCTAAATATCTATGGAGATTGCAAAAATGGAATGGAATGGAATGGAATGGAATGGAATGGAATAGAATAGAATAGAATAGAATAGAATAGAATAGAATAGAATAGAATAGAATAGAATAGAATAGAATTCTTTATTGGCCAATTGAAGTCTGTGTTTGTCTTGAATGATTGCAGTGCCAAACCAGACAGATAGTTAAAGTATCGTGCCACTGCAGAAGTAGGACAATGGAGGACAACTTAACAATTTGCTGCCATTTTCTTCCATCAGTTGTTCTCTCAATGTGGGTATGTTAATTTCCTCCCAGCCCCCCATGGCAGTACTGCCTGAGACCTGAGAACTGATGTTCTTTACCTGGAGCTTCAAAATTTGCTGTTTGCTGGGAAGATGTGTAGCTAAAAGTCAGTCTACATTTAGTATATTTGGGGGTATTTCTTCATAACCAAACAAAAATGTATTCTGGAGAGGGAGGCAGGAAGGGCTGGCTGGCGGATCAGCACCGCTGAGCCCCCGCCTTGGGGCTTCCTCGCCAGATCTGCTCCAAGTAATGCCTGCCCGGTTCGATCCTTCCTGCCAGACATGTGGAGCCCTTGTCCAAGCCTGTTGCGCACATTTGGCATGTGCGGAAGAAGCACTGCAGCAGCCAGCGCGATTCCAAAAGTGGATTGAGACTGCTGCGATGCGAATAGAATAGAATGGAATGGAATGGAAATAGAAGAGAATGGAATAGGAATAGGAATAGGATGGGATAGGATGGAATGGAATGGAATAGCAATAGCAATAGCAATAGCAATAGCAATAGCAATAGCAATAGCAATAGCAATAGCAATAGCAATAGGATGGAATGGGAATGGGAATGGGAATGGAAAGGAATGGAATGGAATTCAGCGAGGTATCCCAGGGCACTGCCAGAGTTGAAGGGGATCCTGCAGAAGATGCCCCAGGAACCAGTCTCATCTCTGTACCCATCAAGTATTCCATGTCCTGGTTTCTCTTCCCCACCCCCATTTGCTCTTCTAGCACACGTTTCTTTCCTTTGATATAACAGATAAAAGTCTTTGAACGCACCTGAGAGCTAAACTTTAGCTGTACTTGAAATCTTAATTTCTCCAGAGGGGCTCAAATAATGGAAAGGAGGAGGGAGAGAGAGAGAGAGAGAGAGAGAGAGAGAGAGAGAGAGAGAGGGGGGGGGGGAGAAAGAGAGAAGAGACACAAAGATTCCTGTGCTTGATTCCTCCCTCAAGCGTGGCCTGATAGCAATAGCAATAGCACTTAGACTTATATACCGCTTCATAGTGCTTTACAGCCCTCTCTAAGCGGTTTACAGAGTCAGCATATTGCCCCCAACAATCTGGGTCCTCATTTTACCGACCTCAGAAGGATGGAAGGCTGAGTCAACCTTGAGCCGGTGAGATTTGAACAGCTGAACTGCAACTAGCAGTCAGCTGAAGTAGCCTGCAGTGCTGCACTCTAACCACTGCGCCACCTTGGCTCCTTATAGATAGATAGATGATAGATAGATGATAGATGATAGATGATAGATAGATAGATAGATAGATAGATAGATAGATAGATAGATAGATAGATAGATAGATAGATAGATAGATAGATAGATAGATGATAGATAAATAGATAAATTGATATAGAGACTTGTTCATTGTAAGCTCCTTGGAGCTGAGAAGAATTGCTGCAAAACTGAGTTTCCTGAAGTGGACCACTAGACTCCTGAACAACTTAAAAAAAGATCTAGTAAAAAGAAAAGTCAACCAAAAGAGCAACATGAAAACAAAAGCAAATAAAACACCCCCAGGAGCAAAACAAATTAAAGTTTAATTTGTGTGTATTGTTTAATGGACTGCTAAATTGCAAAATGGACTGCTAAATTGGTCACGCCCACCTAGTCACATGACCATCTAGCCATGCCCACCTAGTCACATGCCCACCTAACCACACCCACCCAGCCGGTCCGGCCCCCCAACAGTCTGAGGGACCGTGAATTGACTCCCTGTTTAAAAAGTTTGAGGACTTCTGGTATAGGATTTCCTGCTTGAGCAGGGGTTGAACTAGAAGATCTCTAAGGTCCCTTCGAATTCTGTTATTCTGTTATGTTCTGTTAACTAGCTACATCCGTAAGTCAACACTTAAAGCTTCTGATTGTTCTATTTTGGAACCCTAGATCAGTGTTACCCAATCTTGGCAACTTGAAGATATCTGGACTTCAACTCCCAGAATTCCCCAGCCAGCATTCGCTGGCTGGGGAATTCTGGGAGTTGAAGTCCAGACATCTTCAAGTTGCCAAGGTTGGGAAACACTGCCCTAGATAGACAGATTCCTGATGTTGCTTCCAGTTCCACTCTGATTAGTTTGCTTTGTTTATTTGCTAAACAAGCTAATAAGTACGTGACCACTGGGAGGTCTCCAGGTCTTGCTCTATTAGTTGGGAAGTATAATGTCTAAATGTCTATGGAGAGTCTCAGTCATCCAGGTGATAGTTGTCCCAAAGGTGCTTTCTTTTTTTTTCTTTTTTTTAAATAGTTTTTATTAAGTTATTTACATTTAAAAACAAACAAACATACAAAACAAAAAAAAGAACATTATGACATTAACAAGTACAATATAAACATTTACAAAACATAAAAAACGCATACAGCTATAGAGCTGTTAATTTCTATAATTTGTTCTACGGCGAGTATATGTTAGCGATATATTTTTATGTATTTTCCAACTTTTATCTTGTCTTTTATGTGATAGATTTTATAAATCAATCGTATTAATATTAATATTAACAATAGTATTAATAATAGTACAACGATAGTGATATTGATGATAGTATTGATAATAATAATAATAGTTCATAAGAAATAAGGCACTTTCAATTTTGTAAAATCATAGTATACATATATATTATTATAATATAACTATTTTCTCTATTAATTCCTTATTCTAATTTCTATGTGTCTTATTTAACTTATATTTACATTTATTACATTGATGATATTTGTTTTTGTTTTTCGTACCAATTGTAAAATAAATTCCAAATTTCATAATAGTCGGAGTCTTCCTTTCCTTTCAATTCCATAGTTAACTTATCCGCTTCGGCACAATCCAAAATTTTTCTGATTACACTGCTTTCCTCGGGAATATCATTTAATTTCCAATTTTGTGCTATCGTTATTCTTGCCGCTGTTAGTATATGTAAAATGCTATAGTAGTGTTTTTTTTCCATTTTTTGGTTGATGATTCCCAATAAGAAAATTTCCGGTTTAATATCTAAGTCTTGTTGTGTGATTTCTGTTAACCAGTTTTTGATTTTATTCCAGAAGAGTTTGATTTTTGGACAGGTCCACCACATATGATAATAAGATCCAGTTTTACACTGACATCTCCAACAATTTGGTGGTAGATTTTTATACATTCTTGCCAATCTCGCTGGAGGGAGGTGCCATCTATAGAATAGTTTATAATAATTTTCTTTGTATGAGACTGATTTTGTGATTTTGTAGTTCTGATTCCATATTTTTTCCCATTGATTAATTGGTATTTCATGTCCAAAATTTTTCGTCCAGCTTATCATATTTCCCTTTATTATATCTTTCTGTGTTTTGTTTTTTAGAAGAAATTTATATATTTTAGTTATTGCTTTTTGTTCCTGGCCTAATAAGATTTTATCTAATTCTGATTTAGTTTTTTGTATTCCATATTTCCTCTTGTCGTTTTCTAATCTGTTCTTAATTTGAAAGTATGGCCACCAGTCAATCTTAATTCCTCCCTGTTCTAATTTTGATATAGATTTTAAGGCTCCTCCTTCTTCCAGTATTTCTTCGTATGTAACCATTTTTTCCAGGTTTGTTGTGTTTGGGTAAGTAATGGCTTCCATGCCAGAGAACCAGGGTGGTATCTTAGTATAATATTGTTTTTTGATTCTAAGCCAGATTCCTAATAGGGAGTCTCTGATTTTATGTCTTTTAAAATATGAGTGTGTTTTATGTTTATCATCCCAGAGGAATCCATGCCACCCTATATGTAAATCATAACCTTCTAATACCAGTAAGCGTCTATTTTTGATTTGTATCCAGTCCTTTATCCATGTTAAAGCAGATGCTTGATAATATAATTCAAAGTCTGGCAGTCCGAACCCTCCCTGATTTCTATTTTGTTGTAAATATTTTAATTTAATTCTTGGTTTTTTCCCGGCCCATATAAATTTGGTTAGTATTTTATTTAATTTTTCAAAATATTTTTTCTCTAATTTGATTGGTATAGTCTGAAATAAGTATAAAATTTGAGGTAGTATTGACATTTTAATCGCTGCAATTCTGCCTATTAGAGATATTTGTAATTTGTTCCAGTTATCTAGTTTCTTTTCAATTTGTTTTAAAATTCCCATATAGTTTTCTTCTTTTATTGTTGTGCATTTCGCTGACAGGTTGATTCCTAAATATTTTATTTTCTTTACAATTTGTATTTCTAATTTCCTTTCTAATTCCTTATTTTGTGTATCTGTCAGATTTTTGGTTATTATTTTAGTTTTTTGTTTGTTAATTTTTAGACCTGCTACTTTCCCAAATTCATTAATTTCTTTTAGTAAAATTGATCCTACCTCTAGAGGTTCTTCTATATTGAAAACCATGTCGTCTGCGAATGCCTGCAATTTATATTCCTGTTCTTTTATCTTGAGTCCTTTTATTTCTTTGTTTTCCCTTACCTTTTGTAATAATGATTCCAATGATAATATAAATAATAAAGGGGAGAGAGGACAACCTTGTCGAACTCCCTTTTCTATATTAAAATTTTTTGTAGTTTCTCCATTGATGAGGATTTTTGCAGTTTGTTTTGAATATATTGCTTTAATTGTTCTTATGTAGTTTTCTCCAAAATTCATTTTATCTAATTGATTTGTTATGAAGTCCCAGTTTAAATTATCAAATGCCTTTTGGGCATCTAGGAATATGAGTGCCATGGATTCCCCTGGATGAGTCTCATAATATTCTAAAATGTTTATAATTGTTCTGATATTGTTTTTGATATGTCTGTTTGGTAAAAAACCATTTTGATCTGAGTGTATAGTTTTAGTAAGCGTTTTTTTAAGTCTTTCCGCCATTATGGAGGCAAAGATTTTATAATCTGAGTTCAACAGCGAGATTGGCCTGTAACTCTGGATCTTATGTTTCGTATTGGTGTCTTTGGGGATGATTGTTATTAGTGCCTCTGTCCATGAGTCTGGAATTGCTCCTTTTTTTAGTACTTCATTGTATGTAATTAATTGTATACTTTTTAAAATCGTTTGTAATTCTTTATAATACTCTGCTGGAATACCATCCGGTCCTGGGGTTTTGTTATTTTTTTGGTTCTTTATTGCTTTTTCTAATTCAATCAGTGTTATTTCTTCGTCCATCTTATTTTTAATATCCTCTGGTAATTGCGCTATACTAGAATTTTTTAAATAGTCTTGTATATTTTGGATTTGTATAGTATCTTTGCTGTATAGTTCTCTATAATATTCTCGTGCTATTTCTTTTTTTTCTTCTATTGCCAACTGCATTTTCCCTAGCGAATCCTCTAGTTGTTGTATTGTTTTTTTTTCCTTTTCTTTTCTTAATTTATAAGCCAGCCATCTACCTGGTTTGTTAGCATGTTCAAAATGGTTCTGTTTGGCTGACTTAATTTTTAATGCGATTTCTTCTTGTGTTATCAGGTTTATTTTGTGTTTAATTAATTCCTTTTCTTCTTTTATTTCCTTATCTTGTGGTGTCTCTTGTAATTTGTGTTCTAATTCCCCTATCCTGTTTTGTAAATCCTTAATCTGTTTATTTTTATTTTTATTTTTTTAATAGAGTAAGCAATAGATAGTCCTCTTACATATGCTTTCATAGTATCCCAAATGTTTTGTATAGATGTATCTTCGTTCCAATTCTCCTGTAGAAAGAAAGTTAGTTCTTTCTCCATATATTGTTTAAATTCTTTTTCTTTTATTATTTTCTGGTTCATCATCCATCTCCTTCTTGTCTTATTTATTCCTCTCATTGTAATTACTATGGGATTGTGGTCCGCCCACGTATTTGGTTCTATTTCTACACTCTCTATTTTAATAATTGGTTCTATATTTGACCAGGCCATATCAAGTCTGGACCAGGATTGATGTGGGTTTGAAAAGTATGTATATTGGTTTTGTTTCTGGTGTCTTTCTCTCCATATATCTTTTATTTTAAATTCATTCACGATTTCAAAGAAATTTTTGGGTAAAATTTTTCTTTCAGAATTTTTTTTTGATCCCGATTTATAATCTTCTTTGGCATCTACTACTGCATTGAAGTCACCAATTATACAGATGTTTTCTCTCTCTAATTTTATAATTTGTTGATATAATTTAGTATAGAATTCTTTTTGTCCATTATTAGGAGCGTATATGGCTATTAATAATATTTTAGTTTTATCAATTGTGATTTCTACCATAAGTATTCTTCCTTCTGTGTCTCTATATATTTGTTTGGGGCTTAACCAGTTTTTGATATATAGTGCTATTCCTTTTTTCCTTGAGTCAGCTAAGGATGTGAAAAGATTACCTATCTTGGGCTGCTGTAATAACTTATACTCTTCTTTTTTAATGTGAACTTCTTGTAAACATGTGATATCTGAACCTTGTTTCTGTAGTCTATTGAGTATTTGTCTTCTTTTTATTGGTGAATTGATTCCATTTATGTTAACTGAAAATATTTTGATTTGATTTTGCATTTTATTTTTTACTTGTTGCTCTTGTTTGTCTCACGGTTCTTATTTCTTTTGTTTTCATTCTCTTATCTCCCTCTCTCTCTTGTCTTTTCATTCTCTCCATTTCTTCCAACATTTCTTTTTCTTCCTGACTTTGTCCCTCACCTTCTACACTGCTCTCTCCTTCTTTTTCTAAATGTGTTTCAATAAATTGGTCTGCCTCTTCCATTGTTTCTATCTTTATTTTTTTCCCTTTCCAAGTCACCAGGATTCCTTCCGGAATCAACCATCTAAAAGGAATTTCTTGTCTTATTAGTTTTGCAGTGCAGTATTGTAGGTCCCTTCTCTTTTCTCTTATTCGTTTGGGAATTTGTTTTAATACATTAATTTCTCTTTCCTTATGTAGTATTTGTTCTGTTCTCGTAGTTTTATAAATTTCATCTCTTATTGCTTTTTTTGTGAATCGTACATGTACCTCCCTGGGTAACTTGTGTCTTTTGGCAAAGTTTGTTTGTACTCTGTAAATTTCATCTATATGTCTATTTATTTCTTCTTTTTCTACCTGTAGAGCTTCTGCCAGTATTTCTGCTACCTGATCACGCAACTCCTCCTCTTTCACCTCTGGTATATTTTGGAACCTAAGGTAGAATGCTGATTTCTCCATTTCGAGAAGGGCAATGGCCCCTTCCAATTCTTTGTTTTTGGTTTTTAGTGATTCTTCCGTTTCCTCTATTTTTTTATCAGTTATGTCGGTTTTTTCCTCTAAATATTTTATTTGTTGTTCATGTTTTGCTACTACTCCCTGAATTACCTCCATTCTATTATCTAATTTTTTGATGTTTCCCTTAACTTCTTCAAAATTTTCATTAGTCTGCTCCTGATTATTAAATATTGTTTGTTGCATTTTTACCATTGTTTCTTGCTGTGTCATCATGAATTCTTGTATTCTGTCTAGTGTGGCCTGCATGGTATGTAGTGATGGTGTTTGTCCTTGTTTTTCAGTAGTTGCCATTTCTGTGATCAGTTTTTGCCCTGTCGCTGAAGGTGTTACTGGGATTGGTTTCTTAATTGGTTTGGTTACAATAGTTGTTGTTGACATGATCACTCTGCTGAAAAAGTTATTCCACACTTTCATATATTTTTCCCTCTTCTTATCGTTATACTTTCTCTATAATCGGTATACTTAGAGTAAGAAGTAGAGGGTAAAAGATTAAACTAGCTATTAAAGAGTGAGAAAGGGGGGTATGAAATGGAGTAAAGGATTCTAGAGTTTAAGAAAATCCAAGGGAGGTCAGAAATTCATTAAAGTACAATAAAGGAAAGTATTGGAGAATATTATTCGTATTTTGAGATAGGGAGATAAGAAAGAAGGGTTAATTGTTAATCATTTGAACGTCAATTTTCTGTTTTTGAAAAAACCTGTCAAGAGCTTATTATTATTGTTATTGTTATTATATTCCCTCCCCTTCTTTTTTTTTTTAACTTATCTTATCAAAAATATTTACTAACAATTTCTATCTTTGTAAGTTCACAATCTAAACAGTCTAAATAGTTTAGTATTCAGTAATCATAGGAAAAGAAAAAAGAAGAGAAGAGAAAAAAAATATCTATATAAATATATAAGTTCACTTAATTCAGTATCTTAATATAAATTGTTATTAATATCTTTAAGAATCTTATTTCTTATTTCTTACTTTCCATAAAAAAGAAAACTAATATATAATAATAACAGTGATAGTTAATTATTTAGGTATCCACGTATTACTATTTTTAACTTTAATAATTTTGATAACTATATGTTAAAGTTTAAATATCAGTATATTACTAAATCAATATTACTAAATCAATATATAAATTAAAGTTTTCAATTTCAAGTTGATCTGGTATCGTATATTATATCTTACAAGTGTCTTTTTGGGAAGGAGTCTTCAATCTTCTATTTCTGTTTTACAGTCTATACAAGATGTCTGCGTTCAGGAAGATTGCTTTGTCACTGTTCTTTCTCCCTTTTTTTTTTCTTCCCCTCCTCCTTTTATTTCATAGTATTTCAAATGTGGTCTTCTCGTAAGTTCCTTTTTCCACTCTCAACTGTTTTTCCCGTGGTCCCGTAGATCTGTAGCTCTTTTGGATCGTATCCCTTTAAAGCAGTCTGTTAATTTTGTTTTATTCATCTCGCCTTTTGCTCCTTTCCGCTAAGGCGCCGCTAAGTTCTTTTTTTTGGAGGCTCAATTGTCCTTCAAGGGTGCCAATCGTTCTCTTCTATTTTAGAATGTTCTCCGAAAATCAAAAATTGTAATCCAATTTGATCCGATGTTTCCAATGATCCACCAATATTTTGCCGATCCTCTATCTCTCTCCTTCCTTGCTGTATGCTCAGGCGGCCATGCCTCTGGACCAGCGTGGTTTGCTGGTTTCTTCTTCGCTCAGATTTGGGGCTTCCATCTGCTTCGGCGGGGGTTTGCACCTCCTCCCGTCTCGCCCGATGTTCCCCTTCCTCGCGCTAACCCCTTCGAGGCTCCACGCTGCGAATTTTCGGCAGTCTGAGCGAAGAAAGTCGAGCTAAGTTGCAGCGGTTTGCCTCTCAGCTTCGCTCCGCCATGGCCCCGCCCCCGGAAGTCCCAAAGGTGCTTTCTTTCAAAAGTCAACTGGACCTTTCTTGTTTTGCTTGAAGACATTTCGCTTCTCATCCAAGAGGTTTCTTCAGTTCTGACTGAATGGTGGAGAATGGAAGGATGTATATTCCTTGCAAGTCATCTGGGCCTTTAGCACTCTTTCTGAGAATTGTTAAGGCAAAGTTTATCTGTGCCTTCAGGGTCACCTGAATTCTGTAGTCTGCAATTTTTTTCTGGAAACCCATTCATATTCTGCACCATTCAAAGAATGCCCATCCCAAAGTGCATAGCTAAATATCTATGGAGATTGCAAAAATGGAATGGAATGGAATGGAATAGAATAGAATAGAATAGAATAGAATGGAATGGAATGGAATAGAATAGAATAGAATAGAATAGAATAGAATAGAATAGAATAGAATAGAATAGAATAGAATAGAATAGAATAGAATTCTTTATTGGCCAATTGAAGTCTGTGTTTGTCTTGAATGATTGCAGTGCCAAACCAGACAGATAGTTAAAGTATCGTGCCACTGCAGAAGTAGGACAATGGAGGACAACTTAACAATTTGCTGCCATTTTCTTCCATCAGTTGTTCTCTCAATGTGGGTATGTTAATTTCCTCCCAGCCCCCCATGGCAGTACTGCCTGAGACCTGAGAACTGATGTTCTTTACCTGGAGCTTCAAAATTTGCTGTTTGCTGGGAAGATGTGTAGCTAAAAGTCAGTCTACATTTAGTATATTTGGGGGTATTTCTTCATAACCAAACAAAAATGTATTCTGGAGAGGGAGGCAGGAAGGGCTGGCTGGCGGATCAGCACCGCTGAGCCCCCGCCTTGGGGCTTCCTCGCCAGATCTGCTCCGAGTAATGCCTGCCCGGTTCGATCCTTCCTGCCAGACATGTGGAGCCCTTGTCCAAGCCTGTTGCGCACATTTGGCATGTGCGGAAGAAGCACTGCAGCAGCCAGCGCGATTCCAAAAGTGGATTGAGACTG
Organism: Diadophis punctatus similis; assembly: GCA_023053685.1. Lineage (NCBI taxonomy): Eukaryota > Metazoa > Chordata > Lepidosauria > Squamata > Dipsadidae > Diadophis > Diadophis punctatus. The sequence continues at coordinate 3,360,230 of JALIGW010000020.1, read as the reverse complement.
CTGCGATGCGAATAGAATAGAATGGAATGGAATGGAAATAGAAGAGAATGGAATAGGAATAGGAATAGGATGGGATAGGATGGAATGGAATGGAATAGCAATAGCAATAGCAATAGCAATAGCAATAGCAATAGCAATAGCAATAGCAATAGGATGGGAATGGGAATGGGAATGGAAAGGAATGGAATGGAATAGAATAGAATAGAATAGAATAGAATAGAATAGAATAGAATAGAATAGAATAGAATGGAATGGAATGGAATGGAATGGAATGGAATAGAATAGAATAGAATAGAATAGAATAGAATAGAATAGAATAGAATAGAATAGAATAGAATAGAATTCTTTATTGGCCAATTGAAGTCTGTGTTTGTCTTGAATGATTGCAATGCCAAACCAGACAGATAGTTAAGGTATCGTGCCACTGCAGAAGTAGGACAATGGAGGACAACTTAACAATTTGCTGCCATTTTCTTCCATCAGTTATTCTCTCAATGTGGGTATGTTAATTTCCTCCCCCCCCCCCATGGCAGTACTGCCTGAGACCTGAGAACTGATGTTCTTTACCTGGAGCTTCAAAATTTGCTGTTTGCTGGGAAGATGTGTAGCTAAAAGTCAGTCTACATTTAATATATTTGGGGGTATTTCTTCATAACCAAACAAAAGTGTATTTTCTGTACAGTTCACACAAGCTGTGGGTTGCTCCTGGTTCAGCGAACTGGTAGCGGCGGCGGTGGGAGGCTCTGCCTACCCAGCCGGGATGCTCCATCCACCCGGCCGGGATGCTCCGCCCACCTGCCCAGGATGCTCCGCCCAACCACCCAGGATGCTCCGCCCAACTGCCCGGGACACTTCTGCGCATGCACAGAAGTGGTGCGCGCGCGAACCGGTACCAACGGGATTTACAACCCATTACTGGTTCACACCCCTTGCTCGCTGGATCTGGATGTCACAAAGCAAAGCTCCCTCCCCATGCCCTGTTTTGACTGGTAGAGTGCTGCAGGAGGCTGAGTGCTGTCACACACCCCTGGCCACGCCCACCAGGACAGAGAACCAATTGTTAAATTATTTGAATCGCACCACTGGTTGCATGCTTCTTTCCTTCTTGGGCTTCTTGAGTCAAACAGTTCCATTTGACTGGGCATTTGTAGGAGGTGAAAGTTTATTGCCAATTAAACAAGCAGAAGTCATAGGATGTGCAGGACAGAACTTTTGGTACGTTTCTAGCTTAGCCCACATTTGTGGTGTAAAAATTTCCTGTATCATGAATGAAAGAGTCGTGGTTGCGCAGTGGTCAGAATGCAGTATTGCAGACTAGCTCTGCCCACTGCCAGGAGTTTGATCCTGACTGGCTCAACGTTGACTCAGCCTTCCCTCCTTCTGTGGTCGGTAAAATGAGGACTCAGATTATTGGAGGCAATATGCTGATTCTGTAAACTGCTTAGAGAGAGTTGTAAAACATGGTGAAGTGGTATAGAAGTCTAAGTGCTATTGCTAAGTGTTATTGCTATGAAGAGAAATATACATGACCTAGGAAAATGTTGCAGGATCCAATCTGAATTGGTCCCTGGGACCAACTGATGATGCTAGCTAGCCAGCCAACAACACCCTAATTAGCAACTAAAAGCTACACACCATTGGGAACCATATAAACACAATGTGTAGCACATGTTCTAGAGAGAGAGAAGTTCCTTGATGATGGGCTCCAGCATAAGCCCAAAAGCTTGGAAGAATAAACCTTTGATCCTGGTGACCATCTCAGATTGGGTCCTTTCACGTATTAATTCATTCTGAGCATGGCATTTATAAAACCATAAATATGGATGAAGCTTTTCCTTTTTCTAAATGTAAAGTATCTGGCTACTGAGATTCTCAAGGTAACCCACAGACTTCCTCGCTTGGAAAATTATGTCATAGCAAATCACCTCTTCATTTTCTCTGATCAATAAATCCCTTACATCAGCGGTGGGTTGCTCCTGGTTCGACCCGGTTCGGCGAACCGGTATTGGCCGCGGTGGGAGGCTATGTCTACCCGCCTGGGACATTTCTGCGCATGCGCGCGTGTGAACCTGTAGCAATGGGATTTAGAATCCACTACTGTTAAGGAGAATAAATCTCCATAGAGGCGATGTTTGATCTTTCTCTCGGAACTCAGACATTTAGAAATAAAGCCGAAGTTAAAAGTCTAATAGAAAATATTTATTTCGGTACAAAAACAATAAATTCTGAATAATTACATTCTTGCTAATTAAATGCGACCGCTCATGGTCAGAGCCAAACCACAAGAGAATAATGGAGAATCAGGAATGCACACATGCGCATAAGATCACATCACGTGCTCTGCTTGTAATGGAATGTACCATAATATTAGAATAGGGATGCATCACCCTGCATAGACATACAACTGACAATATTCACTACGTGACAACTACTGCCTTACATGCTTTCCTTGATTTGGAAAAATAACTAGGGAACTCAACAAACAGAACTGCAAGCTGGATATTCAGAAGTTCTGCTGAGAAATTCTGTCCATTTGTTGTAAATAAGTCCTTTTGGTATCTTAGTGGGGTCTTCTCTGATTTATTTGCATTGAGGTCCTCTGTCCTCTGACATCTATCAGGATAGCAAAAAAGTTTGAGAAACTTCCCTGATCAATCAAAAGTCCTAGGTTTACTCAACAACCTTCCATTGAGACTTAGAGAAGGACTAAATGAGTTTTTTGCCTGTCAGAATTAACATTCCTGAGAAAGTTTCCAAAGATGCATTGATGCTGGCTATGGTTAGCCACGATAAGAAGAAATGTCTGTTGCTTACAAGCATATGTATCTTTAGTGCTGTGTCAAGCTGCTCAAAGAAAATCAGGATTTGCTATAGTGTATATTAAACACTTACCAAAATAGACTGTCTGTCTGAAGCAGGACTCTCCTGGATTTAACAAACAATAAGTTGCTTCTTGGGTGCATGCATGTCCTGGAGGTTGAATGAAACATTCAGTGCATTTTAGTCTGGGATCTGAAAAAAGAGAGTTTTTAAAAGTGAGACTCAAGATATTTAAAAAAATGTTTTTTTTATAATTTATCTGGGTAGATCAGTAAATCCAGTAGATTTTAATTTATATTTTGCAGGGCAGTTTTCCAAGTCAGCCAAGTTTACTTAGGACAGAGATCTTGAAACTTGGCAACTTTAAGACTTGTGGACTTCAACTCCCAGAATTCTCCAGCCAGCATCGCTGGCTGGAGAATTCTGGGAGTTGAAGTCCACAAGTCTTAAAGTTGCCAAGTTTGGGGACCCCTGACTTAAGATCATTCCTGAAACATTGTTCTGGTCCACCAAAACAGGTTATGAAAATACTTTTCAAAATGTCTGGCTGCACCTCTTTTTCTTTCATAGCAACAGTCTAAAAGCCACAGCACCACTCCACCTATGAAAGTGATGCAGAAACAGAAGTACAAGCACCTCATAACTGCATTTTCTGCTCCTAAGACATTACCATCCTTTCATAGAGGTTGACCTCCTGCAGGCAAACTCTTCAGATGTATGCTTTCCACATGAACCAAGATCAGATCTCACAATGTCATGTTCTCTCTTGATGGATATCAGAGCATAACAGAGCTTAACACCAGTATTTATAAGATCACTATCTCCATGAATTTGCATGGATAAGTTGGTCATTCTACAAAGTATAGCCAAGGAGAAATATCCAAGGAAAGTCCACACAACGGTGAGTATATATCGTGTTTCCCCGAAAATAAGACATCCCCCGAAAATAAGTCCTCCTCCGAAAATAAACCTTTCCCCAAAAATAAGCCCTCTTTCGAAAAATAAGCCCTCCCTGAAAATATTTAAATGCATGTGCAGCCTGTCCCCACCATTTCTTCTGGTTAGGGTTAGGGAGACAGAGCTGGAAATGAGGTAAGATGGCAAGAGGAGCCCCATCTTGTTCCATGCGCCCCAAAATAATAAGACCTCCTCAAAAATAAGACCAAGTGCTTATTTCGCGGTTCTAAAAATAAGAGGGTCTTATTTTGGGGGAAACATGGGTAGGATGATTTTATCCAGCATGCGTTTTTTTTGGGGGGACAGACAGGGAAAGGATAAATAATAAGAAATCAAAGATAGTACCAAAAGTAATAGGTACCAATCCCAAAACATCTGGACCACCACTTGAACACCAATGGCATTGACAAAATCATCAATCAATTGCAAAAGGCAACTTTACTCAGAACAGTTTACATCCTGCGACAATACCCTAAAACCATCACACAACATCTCTCTATCCCAGGTTCTTTGGAAGGATTCGATTGGTGGATAATCCAGTCTAAACATCTCACTGTCTGTTTGACCACCACCACCAATAATAGTATCGGGACTTCTTCCCTATCAATTTTCACCCCACCATTGACCCACTGAGAACAAAAATCCATTCCCAGGAAATCTGTGGCAAAATACTTTTTAAGTTCCTACTTCTACACCAGGTCCTACTTATACTTTATGAGGGCAAGTGCTTTGATACAAAAAGATCACACGAAGAGAAAAGTTTGATTCATATCCCCCCCCCCTTTTTTTGGCATACATTCACTTAGGCTCTTTCCCAATTATTGGACCTTCTGTGAAATATCAATATTTCAGGTTAAAAAAACCCCCATGGCTTAAAAAAAAACCATGGACAACAACAAGGGTCCAAACATTAAAATCAATAAAAGTATTTAAATTGACCCATCATTTCCTTCTTTGGCTCTGGAGCATGGTGTGAGTAGTAAAAATTGGCTCTAAACCCATTGCACTCACAAATCATGACTCCTCATTTCAGTTTCTTCTTCTCTAGTATAAGAGTAGATTTGTTTTCAAAAAGTGTTGATGCCGGATTCCAAAATAATTGCTGCTCACTAGCTTCAGAGACTTACAGAGAATTTTAAGGTGAAGTCTTGGTAAGAACAGCACCAGTAACGCAAGAGGTAGAAGTTTCTTCATGTCACCTTTTCTATCTTAATGCCAGCAATGCATAATAAGGTATCTCTGTTCTCCACTTACATCCCACCTCCAATGATGAGGAGTTTATGATTGGCTTCTGAAGGGCATGCCTTTTCATCTTGTTTGGACGAATATGATCATAAGGCTACGATCAGCTCACACAGCTTGGTCCAATATTGTCTTATTATGGGATGCCTACCAAATCAGATCAAAAGTCTATCTAGCCCAGCCTTCTGGGTCCTCAAATACCGTATTTTTCGGAGTATAAGACGCAATGAAGTATAAGACGCACCTTAGTTTTGGGGGAGGAAAACAAGGAAAAAAGGCCTCTGCCTCCAAGCAATTTGCCAAACAGCAAACAGCACAGATGATATACACTGTTTGCTGTGTATTTCTGTGCATGTGTGCTTGACCCATAGAAATAGCAAAAAATTGGAGAAATGTACATTATGCCAGAAAGTTTTCTTAAATGTAGTCACACTAACTCCTCCTGATTATTTAAATACATCTACTCCAAGGTAAGTCAGGATTTAACTCTAATACTAAACAGGACACTGTTACATTTCAGACTATACTTGTACAGAGCTGTTAAAATTAATTAAAATTTTGGAAGTATACATTATTCTCTATTATTTAAAAGAAGATACAATAGCACTGGGCCTCTTCAGAGCAAGCATTTATTTTAAAAAGCTTCTATATTTTGTTAAGTTGTCTAGATTTACAGGGATCTCCAACCTTGGCAACTTTAAGACTTGTGGACTTCAACTCCCAGAATCCCACAGCCAGCAAAGCTAACAAAGCTGGCTGTGGAATTATGGGAGTTGAAGTCCACAAGTCTTTAAATTGCCAAAGTTGGAGACCCCTGGCTCTAGAACAATAAAGCAGTCTTTAAAAAATAAGTCAAATAATTTGAACATTCTACAGACATTTATAGTTATTCACTTACCCCCTTCCATCCAGTTCAGCAGAAAATAAAAATCTGCTCTTCCAGCTATTTGCCTCTTTGCAATTTGTTTCACTTTCATTTTCCTACGTGGCAAATCAGCTGTACATCGGAAAGCTGCTAGTGACTTGCTTGGCTTTACAGGCTCTCCCCTCTTTGCTGCAAACAGGTAAATTGCTGGAAAACAGAGGCCAAAGGGTGGCGGTGGCTGGGTGGGTGGGTCTACATTTGGTGTATAAGACACACCCAAGTTTTCACCCTCTTTTGGGGGGTATAAAGGTGCGTCTTATATTCCAAAAAATACGGTAGTTATCGAAATGCATCTAGAAAGCTCTCAACAAGGGAAGGCTGAGACAACACAATTTTTCTTCCTAAGCAGATGATATTCAAGGCATTCTGACTATCTGTCTTTGCTACCAACTAGAAAACAACAACAAATAAAATCAAGTTGGTATAGACCTTCTTTGCATGAATCTTTCTATCAGATTTTTTGAGATGACCAGCTATCTTATAAAGGTAGCAGGGATGAATACTGATACCTTCAGTTGAACTCTATAACAGAATAACAGAGTTGGAAGGTACCTTGGAGGTCATTTAGTCCAACTCCCTGCTCAGACAGGATTCCTTATACTACTAATTCTGTTTCCCCCCCCCCTTCCTCAGCTCTACATATTTAGCTGGATATCTATACAGCTTTCTTGCATTGAAAACATTCTGCAAATATAGGCTGAATCTGTACAATCACACCCTGTTTTTGGATGCAGTCCATGCAAACACATGAAAGGAAAATTAGGGGTGGAAGAATTCACCCTGTTCTGCAAAAGGAATTTGACTCCAATGGTTGAGTCAAATCGAATTGCTTTGATCTGAAAAACTGGGGTTTGAAGTTCAAGGGCATTTTATTATCCTTTTGTTTGTTTAGAGTAGGTGATTCAAGGAGGTTGTGATATGCTTCCTCCATGCACCTAAGTAATTAGGAATATGATCTGAAGGTTGGATATGTACTGTACAAGTGAAATTTAATCTGATACAGGTGCCTGTAAAAATGTTGGACCAGAATCTTTCAGGACTATTGAATAATTCACTAATTAGCAGTAGACAGCACTAAAGCGACATTTTACAAATAAGAATCATAGATTTGTACTTACAGTAGGTATTTTTTTTAATGAGATAGACCATTTCCCCCCCTTATTTTGACATTATCTAGCAATGTTATACCTTTAAGGATATAAAACCCATTAGGCTTTGTAACCCATTCCCTTTGTGGAAAGTCGGATGATTAAAACAACTATGAATAAGCAAGATATGCAGGAGAGGGATCAACAGCTAGCAATTCAAGTTGATCAGTAGCAGTGGTGGGTTCCTACCGGTGCGGTCCACTCTATAGCACCGGTAGCGGCCCACTGGTGATGTCACAGTACCGGTGCGGTCGGTTGCCGGTGCCTGGGTACTGCCATTTTAAAAAAAAATTATTTTTTATTTCATTTTCTTCTGCGCATGCCCAGAAGCTGAGCTTCCAGCATGCTCATGCGCTGCCTTCCTACCCCACAGTGAGTCCAAGCAGGGGAGGATGGCTGAGGGAGCGCATGAGATGCTGAAAGAACGGGCAGCAGGAGCTATCTCCATTCCCCTCCCTTCAGCAGTCCAAGAAGCCACGAACACGCGGTGATGATCCCAGGCATTTTTGCACGTTCGAGGCTTCGCGAGCTGCTGAGGGGAGGGGGAATGGGTGGCAGGAGCCTAGTATCATCGAATGGGGAGAAGCATTCAGGCCGGATGGAGCCTCCTAGAAGAACCGCTGTTGCGGTCTTGCTGCTCCCGCTGCGGGGGGCTGCGTTGAAGGTGGGCAATGACCCCCTGCTTCTCCGGCCGCTGCCAAGCTCCTGAGGCCCACGCCCACCCGGTCACATGGCTGGCAAGCCACACCCACAAAACAAGCCACGCCCACAGAGTGGTAGTAAAAAAATTGGGAACCCGCCCCTGATCAGTAGGAAAGTCTCTGTAACCAGTTTCTCCACCCAACTAGGCTAAATTAAAGACTACTATAGTTTTGTGCCTGCAAATATCTGTGGGATAATCTGCTGAATGCCGAGTTTGATTGAAGACTTGATGCCCATCCCCAAATTGGGACTGAAGCCTACCATTACTTTTTCCTGAATTTGCTGAAAGTTTTTAAGTTAATGATCTTCCTACTTAGAGCCTCCTACATGCCACTGCAATACAATAGTTAAATAGCAAGAAAAGATTTGGTGTGAGGGCAGAAACTCACATCATGAACAAGTCTCTAGCACTTGGGTTCTGGATTCTGCTGTCTGTCACAGTGGGTAAGCTTTTAACCAGGTTTGGCCAGGAGCTGCAGATCCTTGTGCCAAATCATTAGCTGGCCATCACCATTAGAACTGTTAATCTGATCAGAAGGCATAATTACAATTTATGGCAGCATTCAAAATGTTTCAATAAAGAATGCTGGGCAAATTTGTGGTCGTCAAGGACCATATGTGTTAGAGATATTATTGGAAACCGGAATTGGGCAATATAATGATATAAAGTGAATGGACTCAGGTCATATTATCATGAGGGAGATGGCATTTTAAAAATATGTTTTCAAACCATGATACTTATAGAAAATGCATGCTTCTCATCTCAAAATGCTAGAGAACTGATATTTGGGGATGCTATTAGAAAGGCCACCAACAGCTGTAAAACGAAGAGCTGAAAGATTTAGGTAAACTTCGATGTGCATCCCTATGCTAAGCTTTGCGTGAGTTAGTTTTGGGTCCTGATGACTATCTGGGCAAATAACAAGTAATTTTTTGACAGGATTTCAGAAGTGACTTGCCACTGTCTTCTTCCTAGGGCTAAGAGACAGAGACTGGCTCAAGGTCATCCAGGTGGCTTCATGTTGAAGGTGGGATTAGAATTTACAGCCTCCCCACTTTTAACCTGATGCCTTATCTATCACACCAAACTGACTCTCTATATTTTCCTTACACATGAAATATTGGACCAATCACAAATAGTTGAACAATATGCTAAGATTAAGATTAAGATAACCTTTTTTTTTTTTACTGTGAGCACATTGGCACACATTAAAAATGAAATTCTGTTGTCTGCTCTCAAAAGAAAGTGTAAGGGTCTGACTCTCTTCTCTGTTCAAGAAAGTAAAACTCTTGAAACAATTAACATTTCAAAAGGAACCTTTTATTGACGGAAAGGGATTGCAGAACAAAGGAAGCAGGATCTAAACCCGTGATGGTGAACCTAATGCACGCATGCCAGAGGTGGCACACAGAGCAGTCTCTGTGGGCACGTGCTCTGTCGCCAGCTGCTCTTCGGATTCCATTGCGCACATGCACGCCAGACAGCTGGTCTTCAGCTGTCCGGTGTGCATGTGTGCTGTCTGGTGCACATGTGTGCAACAGAACCCAGAAATGCAGCTGGCTGCTGCATGCATGCACACTGGCCAGCTGTTCTCTTCCAGGTTCTGATGCTCTGCATGACGGAATCCAGAAGAGAGCAACTGGCCAGTGCGCATACGCGCTGGACCAGCTGTCCAGCCCTCGTGCATGCAATGGAATCCAGAAGTGCGTGACAGAACCCACGCTTATGCGCACCAGCCAGCTGCTTTCTTCCGGCTTCTGCCGCTCCGGCACTCAGTGCCGAAAAGGTTAACCATCACTGATCTAAACTTTCCCGGGCAATGCAGTTAAGATAAAGCAGTTGGTACATTTATTGAATAGCCTGAAGGCCTTTTCAAAAAAAAAAAAGAAAGAAAAACATAACAAATAGGTACAGAAACAACCGTACAAAAATATATATGGTACATGACATCAAAATTCAACGATATCAAAATTCAATAACTAAATTTCTAAAACTAGATACCCCAAATAAAATATCTCCTCTCTAACTCAGCTCATCTTTCTTACAATCAATGAAATTCTTTTCAATGTAGCTGGCTCGTATTGCTGTCATCCTATTAAGATAGCAAGTGATAGCCCTTACCAGGGGAGGAGAGTCTGCCTTCAATAGAAATGTTAATTTATGCCTTACATTCCAGTGGGAAAATTTATTTATAATTGGGGACAGGTATTGTTTTCTTACTTCCTCAGACATCCTACATTCAAATATTATATGCGCCGTATCCTCGACAACGTTTGCCCCACATATACATGTTCTTTCGTCATACGGGATTTTCCGATACCGGCCGAATTTAACGTTATATCTAAAAGTTCAAATCTAAACTTGACAAATAATTCTCTCTCCACTGATGGCATTTCTAGGAGTAAATATTTTTCCAGGGTGAAAGTTGTTTTAACTGCTGTCAGAAGCTTAAGGGAATGATTAGTTGAAAAAGTTGCCATGTCCATTTGCCCATGTATATCTTTAATCAGTTGTTTAACTTGCTCCAATGTGTCGCACAACGGAAACCCTATGATAAAGCAGTTAGAAACTCCTCCCCTCAGTCCAATGTTGAATAAGCCAATCCAGTTGTTTTGAGAAGCACAGTTATTTTGAGAAGCGCAGGCTGAGAAGGTGATAAGAAGCTGTTCCCAGGTGTCTCTTGCTGAAAGGTTTGGAACTGAGATAAAACAGATGGCCCTCCCCCTTACATTCCCAAGAAGGTAAATCAAAATACAGGATACATAGGCATCAGGACAAAGGCTATAAACTAAAGAATGCACCCAGGCCCCTTCCCTACCAGAATGGCAGCATCCCGATGGGATCTGACAGAAAGTATATATCTACCCACACACATACATAACACACACTGAAACCTGAGAGTTCCCAAGCTTGATACTATATGGAACAAAATTGTGACTGAAACTAGAAGTTCTGCTTCAGGTACCACAAAGCCTCCTCCCAGAAAGTAACAAGGAAAACCGGTCATCGTGTAGCGTCCCAAACAATACTGTGGACCATGCTCAAGCATGAAAAGAGGTGTGATACATGAACCTGAAATTTAGCTGACAAGATTGTTGGCTATCAAGCAGCTTAATGTGCACTGCATTAAATGGAAGTGATCCGGGAGTTGCAAATTAACATTGATGTCTGTTCTCAATCCTATCCCAGTCTCCAAATTTGTCCCTATATCATAGGAAGGAATGTGGAGGGTGGTCATCTTTTCCAAGTTTGCCTAGAGTAGGCAATCTCAGTTTCCACAACCGTTCATCCTATGCTTTAGGCCCCCAGACTGATTTGGGCTGTGCTACATCGTAATTTTCAGACTCCTTCTTGAGGTTTATTTGCAATGCATTTTTTTTCCTTATTTGTCCAGTTGGTGGCCTCATGTGCGATAACTGTTACCGTGCCTATTCAAATGGCACATGTCAAACAAAAACACCACCCTGCCGATTACGTTTCCTACATTCTTGTTTCCGACAGAAGGTCATTGCAGGTAAGTATAGGACACCCCTGTTGCCAAAATGAAAGCCATTGAGATGACCATTGACCAATGGATGCTACGCTACTCCACATCTGTTGGGGTGAGAATAATATCTCATAGAGGCGATTTAGATCTTTTCTTGGAATTCAGACAGTTAGAAATAAAGCCGAGATTAAAAGTCTAATAGAAATATTTATTTCAGTACAAAAACAATAAATCCTGAATAAACTACATTTTGCTGAGTAACACGACCGTTCAGGTCAACAGCTAAGGCAGAAGAGAATTAATGGTGGTTTTGGAATGCACACATGCGCAAAGAACATCATATCACGTGTTCTGCTTATGTTGGAATGTACCATAATATTAGATAGGGGTGCATCACCCTGCATAGACGTACAACTGACAATATTCACTACGTGACAACATCAGATCAGACTTTTTGCCCTCCTGGGCAATTGTGAGACATGAATTGTTCCACAATGTCTGCTAAATCAGGTCCACTTCTTGGACACAACACAGGCTTTGTGTGACTCTTTGGCTCTCAAAATTGCTGCTCATATGTGCATAGCCAATTGCACCTTGCTAAACCATCTTCTAATTTGATTGGTTTGGACAGTGAATCGTGTCAAAATTGTGTAGTTGGTCAATCCACCATGTCCTTTTTAGAGCATCGGTGATAAAAAACAACTTCATAGGCAGTGACTGGGTCTTTCAGAAAACTTGGAAATAAACCAGGTATCAGTATAAGAGTGAAAAGGAAAATATTTGTTCTGAAGACACTGGATGTTGACTTGTATTTTTTCTTTTCCAGAACGTACTTTCCTTTATATTAGGACTGGCTGTACCATGTATTGCAGGAACGTGGATGGAGGAACATACATCCACCATATCAACAAATGTTGCAGAAATGCTGATTTCTGCAACCGCCAGTAGACTGGGAACAAGGCTGGAGACAAAGCTGGGCTTAATTGCTTTTGGCATGTTTACTGTACCGTTCATATCCTTATCCTAAAAACCTTTGTCTTGCTTGAAAAAAAAATGTTTATCAAAAGATAAGCTTCCCTTAAAGCTGCAATGAAGTATTAATAGAAGCTTCATTAATTGGCTGTTATGGTGACGATGAAAATGTAACAGTGATGGAATGTGTCTATGAAGGGGGAGATGGTGTGATGGACTATGATTTAGATTTATTATTAGAGTTGGAAGGGACCTTGTAGGTCATCTAGTCCAACCCCTTGCTCAAGCAGGAGTTCCTACACCATTTGGGACAGATGGCAGTCCAGTCTCCCCTTGAAGGTCGCAAGTGTTGGGGCTCTCACAACCTCTGCTGGCAAGCTGTTCCACTGGTCGATCGCTCTCACCGTCAGAAAGTTTCTCCTCACTTCCAGGTTGAATCTCTCCTTGGTCAGCTTCCATCCATTATTCCTTATCTGGCTCTCTGGTGCCATAGAGAACACCCTGACCCCCTCCTCTCTGTGGCAGCCCCTCAAGTATTGGAACACTGCTATCATGTCACCCCTGGTCCTTCTCTATGCCAGACTGTCCAAGCTCAGTTCCTGCAACCGCTCTTTGTATGTTTTATTTTCCAGACCCTTTATCATCCTGGTTGCTCTCTTCTGCACTTTCTCTAGGGTTTCAATGTCTTTTTTGTAATGTGGTGACCAAAACTGGATGCAGTACTCTAGGTGTGGTCTGACCAAGGCTTTATAGAGTGGTACTAGTACCTCTCTGGTCCTTGATTGTATCCCTCTATTTATGCAGCTCAGGACTGCGTATAATGAAATAGCACATTCTAAGAAGACAAGACAACAGCAGCCAGAGTTGCATCTGAGAAAGAGGAAGATATTTAAGATAACCACTCCCGAGAATCTCCCAGGATGTACCGTGTTTCCCTGAAAATAAGATCCTGTCTTATATATTTTTTGAATTCCAAAATAAGCACTTGGCCTTATTTTTGGGGAGGTCTTATTATTTTGGGGCGCGTAGAGCAAGACAGGGCTCCTCTTGCTGTCTTACCTGATTTCCAGCTCTGTCTCCCTAACCCTAACCAGAGGAAATGGTGGGGACCGGCTGCACATGCATTTAAATATTTTTGGGGAGGGCTTATTTTTGGGAAAGGGTCTATTTTCGGAGGAGGACTTATTTTGGGGGGATGTCTTACTTTCGGGGAAACATGGTATCTATGCAGTTAAAAGTAGCATAAATAAAGAACTGAAATTTGCCTGGATTGTTCTGTCATTCTTGGGATGGACCTGACATTAACTTTCATCCAGATTTCACATTTATGATTTGTGCAGGCCTGTAAAGCGAAAGGAAGCTGAAGTGAGATTGTGTGGTGATTTCATTTACTGACTGCTCCACTTAATGACTGAGTTTTGGACTCAACTGTGATCACTAAACAAGAACCAGTTGTACCCCTATCCTTCAACTACCTCCCAATGAAACATCAAAACATATACAAGATTAAAATTAGAATACAGTATTGCAGGCAAACTCTGTCCACTGCCAAGAGTTCAATCCTGACCAGCTGAAGATTGACTCAGCCTTCCATCTCTCCGAGATTGGTAAAATGATTACTACCCCCAGATTGTTGGGGACAATATGCTGATTCTATACACTACCCAGAGAGTGCTGTAAAGCACTAGGAAGCGATATATACATATAAGTGCTATTGCTCAAACATATTCAGCAAAACGAAGCATCATTTGGCCTCTGAATCAAAGAAATAACCTTTCTAGCATGAGTATTTTAAATAATTTTACACCCTTTGGCCTAAAGATCCATTGGGGAAGGGGTCACTCTAATCTCAGGAGACAAGCTGTTCCAAAGTGATGTACCATGAACAAGGAGATCTCTTTCTGGAGTCACCTTCCCTCAGTGGTGAAATATACTTACCTTCCCTACCGGTTCGGAAGTACACGCCACCATCGTGCACACTTTTTCACCCTCTACGCATGCAACAAAATGGCGATGTCCGGGCAGGTGGGCGGAGCCTCACACTGCCGATGTTACAAGTTCTCTGAACCACCAGTGGCCGCCGCTACCGGTACGCCCAAACCAGGCCGAACCGGTAGCATTTCACCCCTGCCTCCCCTTGATTTCTTGTGCAAGGATTCACAGCTAGATTGCTTCTTGGCCAGAGAAACAGAGAGCAACAATATGAGTCCCAAAGATAAGGAGGACCTTTTTCATATAGCTTAATAAATAATTCTAAGTACCTGGAATTCGACTTCTGGCCTACTGGCAGCAAATGCAACTTCTGTGAAACAGGTGATTTTCTGGATATGTTATTGGTTGATCTGCAGGCAGTAGCATTTTGTACCAGTCAATTAATATCACAGCATGATTTGATGGAGAAGAAGGGACACTTAACCATTGTGGGTGAATTCCACACCCAAATGCATTGACAGCTTGCAGTCAATTAAAAATCATGCTTTTGTGACAGCCCATCTCACAACTGTGTGGAACTCCAGCCTTCTTGCTTAACTGTCCTGGAATTTTAACCCCTCCCTTGGAAGGTGGGGTTCCTTTCAAATTGCAGCTGGAATTCCATCTCGTTGGACTATCAGGGCTGCTTGTTGCGTACATGGATGGACATGTATCAAGGAATATTTCCCTACCTTCTTCTCTTCTCCTATGGTCTCTCTTCCGTTTGAAAGACGTTTGCTCCTTGGTCTACTTATCCTCTACAGGGGACCTAGATGATGGCTAAAATTCTGCTTCCCAGCTTTTTAGTTTTGCTTTGCTGTATTCTTGGTGAATAACAATAACTCACTATGCAAACAATGGCAAAGTTTGTGTTCTTTCTTTATTCTCCTAGGGCAGCAAAGATGGATTTATATAGTTGGCCAAGTCATTCAGAGTAATAGTAGTCATGGAAACCATTTTCCCAAACTCAACAAGAGCTCTCTCTCATACCAGATTTTAGTAGGACAATATTAATCTAGGCTTATCTGGTTAGGTACCATATTTTTCGGTCTATGATGCACTTCCCCTCCCCAAAAGTGGGTGGAAATATCTGTGCTTCTTATACAGCGAATATTGCGGTGGGGGGCGGGGTTTGGTGCGGTGCGGATCAGCTATTCTAAGTGGCGGGGATTGCTGCCGCCGCCGCCTATCATTGCCTATCACCACTGCCGCTACCCATTTGCAACAATTGGTGGCAAACTGGCAGCGGTGAACGGGCATCAGCGAACGGGCTGTGGCAAATGGGCCGCGGCAAATGGAACGCGGTGGTGGTGAATGGGCCATGGTGAATGGGCTGTAGTGGTGGTGAATGGGCGGCGGCAGCGGCAAACGAGCTGTGGGAAACAGGCCGCGGCGAACAGTCGGCAGCGAATGGGCTGTGGCAAACAGGTGGTGGAGGTAGAGGCAGATTTTTTTTTCTTGTTTTCCTCCTAAAGCTAATGTGTGTCTTATAATCTGGAGATTCTTGTAATCCCAAAAATATGGTAAATGGATTAAGTTGGTTTCTGAATTAGGGTTGGCATTCAACTAATGTTGACCATACTTAAACTCATTAGTACTGCACTGAGGTTATACTAGTTATATCATAACTCTGAGAATATGACACTGAGATAGTTAATATTTAATTTTATATTAACAAAAGATTGTTTTTCTTCCTGATCCTGTAGTTGATGGCCTCAGATGCTATGTGTGCAAACGCTACCATTCTACAATTGGTTGTATCAAAGGACCAGGGGTCTGTGAGGCTGAGCCTGGACAATTCTGCAAATTTATTAAATACTATGCAAGTAAGTTTCCCCCAAATAGATATACATATAAGCATTAATTTATATCACACTTGCTTATTGGCTAAATTCATTGGCCTGCTTATATTCCATGATTTAGTTTGTCAACATATATCTCTTTGATATCAGTTAAGGCTTAAATGTTATTGCTTAAGAATCTCAAATATGATAATTTGTTAGTTACAGATCACTGACCATGCCCATTATCTTTCCCAAAGATGCTCAGAGGGGAAAAAAGGCTATAAATAAATACTATTCATGTTTGGAACTGCTTTCAGTACTCCTGGATTTATGATAACTTTGAACTACATATTTCTCTGTCCAATGATATGTGTGTGTTTTCTTTTTAAAGAAAGAGGCTGTGTTATTTTTTTTAGTACCAAGGAAAAATTTAATATGATCTAGGTCAGTGATGGTGAACCTATGGCACGGCCAGCTGATTTTTGGCTCGCACGGAGGCTCTGGGAGGGCGTTTTCGGCTTCCGGAGGGCCTCCGGGGGGACTGGGAAGGGTGTTTTTGCCCTCCCTAGGCTCCAGTGAAGCCTCTGGAGCCTGGGGAGGATGAAAAATGGGCCTACCAGGCCCACCAGAAGTTGGGTAACAGGCCATTTCCGGCCTCCAGAGGCCCTCCGGGGGAGCGGGAGAGGCCGTTTTCGCCCTCCCCAGGCATTGAATTATGGGTGTGGGCACTCGCACATGCGCGATAGCACGCGCGCATACACTTTCGGCACCTGAGGGAAAAAAGGTTCGCCATCACTGATCTAGGTAATCCTTCTAAATTTGGCCTCCATCATTTATTTTATAGAGACTGCAATTGTGGGTCAATGCATCATGTAGATAGATTAGAATAAGATGAGATAGCTGTTCATTGATGATATATTATGAATTCCAATAGAATTGTAGCTCAGGGCTGAACTGTGGAGTTCTTGGTGCCCTCTGAGCTTTGTTGTTTGCTTATAGGCATTTCATTACCTGACTAATTAATGACATCAGTGCTAGTTGTGGGAGGGTTTGCTCCAGGGGCGGGTTCCTAATTTTTTTTACTACCACTCTGAGGGCGTGGCTTATTTTGTGGGTGTGGCTTGCCAGCCATGTGACTGGGTGGGCGTGGCTTCTCGGACTGCTGAAGGGAGGGGAACTTAGATAGGTCCTGCCACCCATTCCCCCTCCCCTCAGCAGCTCGAGAAGCCTCGAACGTGCGAAAATGCCTAGGATCATCACCGGCGTTCGTGGCTTCTCAGACTGCTGAAGGGAGGGGAATGGAGATAGCTCCTTCCCCCCGTTCTTTCAGCATCTCATGCGCTCCCTCAGCGATCCTCCCCTGCTGGGACTCACTGTGGGGTAGGAAGGCAGCGCATGCGCAGTGCCGGAAACTCAGCTTCTGGGCATGCGCAGAAGAAATTTTTTTAAAAAATAAATTTAAAAAAAATGGCGGCGCCCAGGCACTGGCAACCGACTGCACCGGTACTGTGATGTCATCAGCGGGCCGCTACTGGTGCTATAGAGTGGACCGCACTGGTAGGAACCCACCACTGGTTTGCTCCCTGTTTATATACAGTAGCTTGCCTTAACAATGTGGGTGGAACTGTGATTTTCTCTTTAGTAGTTCCTTGATTAGGATATTGTTTCTGTCAAAGCATCGTTTGCCACCGTTCTACATAGAAGAACGTTCTACAGAGAAGTGGGGAGGGGGAAAGCAGAGAGCGTGAGAAGCGGCAGATAGCACATTCTTTGTGGCTTCTCCAAGGTCATCCTTGTCCAGCACCTGCAAGGAGGGGTTGCCACGCTGGCAGAAGCTTAGTGGGCAACGTGATCCAGATTGGGGTGGGGAACAAGGAGTGGCTGTTTCCTATTGAAAGGGAACTTGGGAGACAAGTTAGATTTGGGTTTTCCCATGAGTTGCCAACATGGTATCTGCAATAAATTGGAACTTCGGTGAACTTTTTGCCTTGGACTCTGATTTCTGCTCGATTTCTATTTTGAACCTTGACAGTTTCTTGCTTGGGAGATGTTTCATGATGAGTTTCTTCTTCTTCTTTGAGATTAAGCATGGGAAGCCAGGGAGGTTGCAAAGTGTAGAGAGAAGATTGCACAATGAAAGGCAAGTCCCTACACTGTACTCCTGAACCATGGAATAATTACTACATCAAACAACAATCACAAACATGAACTATGGGCAATTGTCTAAAAAAAATTGGGAGATAATCTGTAAAGCAAATTCTCTCGCCCCAAAATGAATGAAAGCAGGTGGAAAACATGCAGGCGAAGGTCATGTATCTGGCTTTGGAGAGGATGTTTTAGATTAGCTTCATCAGTATTTGCTTCGTCCTGTGTGCACTGATCTTTTTTTTTTAACATTTCACCAGAGGAAACACCCCACACCGGTGAGAGAGGATGCACTGTCGCAGGGGATAAGTGCAACGTTTTGGAGAAAAAGGGAGATTTAATTACAGCAACAACGTGCTGTGACTATGAAGACTTTTGCCTGTATAAAGAAGCAGATATGAATACATTTGTAACTTGAAGAAGTGTTGTCTGATTCCTAGCCCTGCCATCCTTAAATCCTGCTGAAGCCGCTTTTCACCCTTCTGTATTGTGTAGGACTCAACCAATATTCTATGAGTTTCACATAAAGGATCAATCTAAGTCTAGGTGTTGGGCCCCTTTATTGTTATTATTACAGCAGAGAGACATTTACAACCAGCCTCAACTGCTCAGAATTTGAAACAATAGATGTGAATTAACTACTAAAACCTGGGGTGAACAAGCTACAATCTGAGTCTAGCATCTACCAGTTCAAAGTAGACCAGTGCCTGCATTAAGGAGGTCACTGTAAGAAGAGAAATCCAAAGCAAATGGTGTCCACACAGCCATTTAGCTACAGCAGTGTTTCCCAACCTTGGCAACTTGAAGATGTCTGGACTTCAACTCCCAGAATTCCCCAGCCAGCATTCGCTGGCTGGGGAATTCTGGGAGTTGAAGTCCAGACATCTTCAAGTTGCCAAGGTTGGGAAACACTGAGCTACAGTATTACATCTCCCCTTCCATCTGAGAGGCCAAGATGGCATACATAAGACTTTCTCCTCATTTTGTATTCACAAAAAGCATCTTCTGAGATATACAAGGAAGAGGACACCACAATCCTAGATAATTGACCTATTTAATGTCTCACAGTTGCTGAAACATCAGTTCCCTAATTTCCTTGACAGAGATCTTTTAAAGAACTTTTAAAGGTGACTACAGGGTTTAGACCAGGGGTGTCAAACTCAAGGCCCACGGGCTAGGTCCGGCCCGTGAGGTGGTTAGAACTGGCCCATGGGGCTGTCCTGGAAACAGTGAACGAACAGCACGCAGTGACTCAGCCTGGCCCAGGCCGACTGGGCACTGATCTGCAACCTGGTGGCGTCCATCCGGGCCGGACCATGGCCAGCCTTGGACCATGGCCTACCTCGGCCCCACCCTCTGGGTGTGCGCACAAGTGCCTTAACAGTGTGGGTGGAACTGTGGTTTTCTCTTTAGTAGTTCCTTGATTAGGATATTGTTTCTGTCAAAGCATCGTCCTATGTGCATGCCCGGGGGGGGGGGGTGCCGAAGCGGTGCCGCAGATCTGAGGCTGACTGCAATCTGGTCCGGATGGCAACCATCAGGTTGCAGATCAGCCGTGTGGGAAAGCCACGCTGCCAATCTCTCCCCCCGCCCTCGTTCCTTCCTGAGCACGGAGGAAGGACGGAGATGGCAAGGAGATGAAATGGGACCTTTAGGACTATGGGGCTTCTGCCTGCCAGGTGCAATGAGTGATGGGCGATCGCAGGGGCTGTGGGGGGAGACGCAGCAGGCAAGCAATGGTGGCATGTGTCTTCTGGCATTGCGGGGGGGGGCAGAAGCAGAATTGCCCTCTCCTCATCAGGTGTGGAGGCAACGGAGGGGAGGGTGGACAAAAGGGAAGCCGCTGCTCCACAGGTTTTTTTTTTAACCTGACAGAGGCTCCAGATAGAGGCTTCCCATTTTGATCCTCCCCCCATTGTTGCCTCTGCATTCCTCCCCTCATCTCTGCTGAGCCTTGGTGTCCATGGCACCAATCGGGATCAGGCTTTTCCCGCTCTTTTGCCTGCTGGGCCTGGACGTGCTTTACCACCTCTACTTGGCCTTTCTAGCTGGCCGCTTCACCTCCTTTGGGTTGGGCAGGTCTGCTGAGTGGCAGCAGTAGAGCCCGTGGTGGGGCTGAGGTGCATCGGGTACATGAGGGGAACACACTCCATGTGCAGGCCAAGGGTAAGACCCATGAGGGGGCCAAGGAGAAGAATACCAGCAGTGACCTGCTCTCGAGCCACAAGCAAAAACAAACACATAAAGGGCGGTGAGCGCACGATGGCCGATAGTTTCTGGCACCAGCAGCCCCACCCTCTGCGTTGCCTCATGGCGGCAGCACCCCCACCCCATCCCCTGCATTGCCTCACCTCATCCTGTGGGACAATCCTCCCGCCCACCATCCCATCTGCTGGAGGCCCCTGGATTCCCTCCCCAACAGCACCCAGCTCATGTGAGTGACATTGAACTGGCCATGCCCCTAGGCCATGCCCATTCAGCTGTGACCACCCAGCCATGCCCCCCACCCCAGCCCCCTGGCCCCCCGGGGACAACCACAATGCTGATGTGGCCCCCCCCATGAAATCGAGTTTGACACCCCTGGTTTAGACCCTCAGTTGATGCAGATGTTCTTTGGTTTTACTTGGAGCCATACCTGAATCAGAAACAGAAATGTCTAATTAACAATCACCAAGAATAGCAAAATGCATTGGGTATTGATACTGTATAAACAGAACACGAAATTCAGTTTTTAAATGGTGGGCCGAATCTATTCAAAATTACAGAATTCATTCAGCAATGCTTTGGTTGACAAGGTTGCCAAATTAAAGAGAAGGTGCAGAAGAGAACTGCCATCAGAATAGATGGGGGAGAAGCATGATTCTGTGATAATTTCGGCAGTGTACATACAAATTAAAACTGCACATTTTCACCATGCATTGTGAAAACGAATTAAGAAACCCACAAGACATTGGAAATAGACAGCATATATTAGTAAAAATGCTGATGAGAAAATACAAACTTCATTTCAGAATAAGACTTAGGAACAAAATAGACAGAAAAAAGGAAGTGACTCTGGGTATAAAATTAAATTTTAATTAGCCACAGAACAAGGATAGCAGGTTCTTAATTTTTACAGGAAAATCAAGAATTTTCTCAAATTTACATGGTAGATTAAAAAACTTATCAATGAAAGAGGGTTTAAGTTTTTTGACTAATGAAGAAGCTCAAACATTTAACAATAAATGGGAAATCCCTTTTAAACATTGAATTCAATAAAGGAAAAAAGGGCTATGAAAAGATTTAAGAATGAACCATATGGAAGTCTATCCCAATCTAGTTGATCAGAATGACCTTGCTTGAATTGAGCTCCTCCAGGCCCTTCATGTATGGGTGGGACAAAGGAATGAATATTTCCAATGGAGAGTCCAATCCAGAGGTGGGTTCCTCCCGGCTCGGACCGGTTCTATGGAACCGGTAGTAACTTGGCGGCCTGGGTCGCTGGAACCGGCAGCGACCCAGGCCTGCCATGCCCCCAAGCCAGTTCTCTTGGAGGCGCCATAGGCGCCACCATCTTGTTTTTTGCTTCTGCACATGCACAAAAGCTTTGTTTTTACACTGCGCATGTGCATGCACAAAGTGCGTGCGTGTCGCATCACTGAGCAAAACAGCAGTGAAGAAAACCGGAACCCACCCCTGGTCCTATCTTTTCAGACTTCCTGAACACCCACCGTTCCCTCTAAAATTACACTGGCAGAAGAAGGTGACAAGAGATCTGGAATTCCATGGCAATAGCTCAACATTAGTGAGCTATATAATTATGAATTAGCATCAGTCTGGGAAAGATTTTCATATTTCAGAGAGGGAGAGGAGAGGAAGAAGGAGAATAGAATAGAATAGAATAGAATAGAATAGAATAGAATAGAATAGAATAGAATAGAATAGAATAGAATAGAATAGAATATTGGAATGAAGAATAGAATAGAATAGAATAGAATAGAATAGAATAGAATAGAATAGAATAGAATAGAATAGAATATTGGAATGAAGAATAGAATAGAATAGAATAGAATAGAATAGAATAGAATAGAATAGAGAAAGAATGAAAAGGAATAGAATAGAATAGAATAGAATAGAATAGAATAGAATAGAATAGAATAGAATAGAGAAAGAATGAAAAGGAATAGAATAGAATAGAATAGAATAGAATAGAATAGAATAGAATAGAATAGAATAGAATAGAATAGAAAAGAGAAAGAATGAAAAGGAATAGAATAATAGAATAGAATAGAAAAGAGAAAGAATGAAAAGGAATAGAATAGAATAGAATAGAATAGAGAAAGAATGAAAAGGAATAGAATAGAATAGAATAGAATAGAATAGAATAGAATAGAATAGAATAGAATAGAGAAAGAATGAAAAGGAATAGAATAGAATAGAATAGAATAGAATAGAATAGAATAGAATAGAATAGAATAGAATAGACAACAGAGTTGGAAGAGGCCTTGGAGATCTTCTAAATAAACCCCCTACCCAAGCAGGAAACTCTATAGCATTTCAGGCAAATGGCTGTCCAACCTCTTTTTAAAAACTTCCAGTTTTTGGAGCAGAAGGAGAAGGAGATCCAATTCATCTATTATTTTTTTTATCATTGCATTTTATTACTAAGATACCTGTGTCATCTCATTTCAAAAGCTTAATGCTGCAATCCTGTAACTGAAGCTTGAAAAAGGGGAAGGCGAAACTTACATTGCTTCTAAGCAAGGAGAAGAAAGGCTCTCAACTTTTGATTTAGGCAGAGAGGTCCATCTGGACAAACCGTTCTTCTTTTACCCAGTCTGATTTCTGATGACTGATGACTGTGTTATGAAAACTGCCACAGTCATGGGCTTCAACATTATTAGCACAATATTGAGTTATGCATTCAGTTTTCCAGGACTAACTTTCCATGCTTGCAACCCATAAACAACCAGTCAAGTCCATTATTCCCACAAATCACCCACAGTCTACATCAGGGGTACCCAACCTTGGCAACTTTAAGGCCCATTGACCCATCAGCTCACCAAATTCATGCTGGCTGGAAAATTCTGAGAGTTGAAGTCTTAAAGTTGTCAAGGTTGGACATCACTGGTCTACATGCTTTCCTTCCTTTATTCCTTTACTCGTTTCTCCAGAAGTTATGATTGTTGCAGAGGTCTCTCACACAGCACAACATCCGTTCTTCATAGTCTATGTCTCCCCTTTTCAAGTTACGGCACACCAGAGAACAACCCCGTTCCACATGTGTCATCACAGAATCTGGAAAACAAAATGGAGGGAAGGGGAAAGTGAGACAGAGGGGGGGGGGTGGAAAAGGAAAGAAAGATGCTTCATTTTATTTTTCTACCTCACAGAGCTGATTAAAACCCAGAAACTTCCAGAAGCTTCAGATCCAACTACTATATAAATGCGGATTTTCTGCCATAAAAAAACTGAATACGGTTGCCTCCTGGACTCACTTTTGCTAATCAGTCGAGTGTAGCAGAATTTCCACAATCCTGAATCACAGGTGTTTTCCTCATGTGTGCAAACATTATTTCTGGCAACATTTTGGCAATGAAGGCATTTGAAAGATTCTACTGTAAAGAGAAAACAACATGCTAATAAAAGGTAAAGAACAAAAGTGAGGGTCAAAAATAAGAATAACAGTGCCAGTTTAAAAAATAGCATCTACAAGCACAAATCAGGACAGGGTACGGCTGGTAAATCAAAAATGGATTATCTTCGCTCAGATTCTAAGCCAATCTTCCTAAAGTTCAGGGACTGTGGGAGAGCCACATTCTTCTTCTTACCATCCAGGTAGTCAACCATCGATAGAACACTAGGGAACAGAGTGAGGCCAGATGCAACGATTTCTGTCAAAAGAGATCCCACATATTTCTCTTGAACCTACCTTTTCCAAAGTAGACCAAAGCTAATAAACCTACAGTCAGAGCTTTGATCATGACCAGCAGAGGAAGAAGCCAACACAAGTCTTCAAACTCAGGGAAAAAGCAACCAGAGAATAATTACAGTTATCTTATTTTGGAGAAAGAGAAGGACAGCCTGTGCATTTTAGTGTAGGACTCGGTGAGTTTATTGTTAAAATATTATCAGTGAGCGTGCTCATGTGATTTTTATCATGCTCACCATGTACCTGAAGAAAATTGGAAGAATTACTGCATCTATTCCCACCCAAGTCTTCAAACTTCAAGCATGGCTGAGACACATGCTGGCTGGGGGCATTCTGGGAGTTGAAGTCCTCACATCATAGAGTTGCCAAGGTTGAGAAACACTGCATTAAAGCAATGCTCTACTATCTCCTCACATCATGCATCTTCTTCCATTAGAGAAGGCATTTGCTGGATGAACCAGCAGAGTCATTGCATATCTCACTTAAGTGGGAAAGATGATGCTAGCTCCTGGAGAGACTGAAAACTATGCTTATGGCTTGTTTTTCGTCTTTTGGGGCAGAAGGGAATATGCTTATAAGATAAGGTGACCAGACGTCCCGATTTTGGCGGGACACACCCGCTTTTTCGCCATTTGTCCCGCGTCCCGCCCGCCCTCTTAAAAAGTCCCGATTTTTTGAAACAATGCCCGACTAGGGCATTTTTTCAAAAAATCGGGCCTGCAGGCACTCGAGGACGGCCAGGTTGGGCAGCAGCAGCAGGCCCTCTCAAAACGGGACGTCTGGTCACCTACGAGCTTCAATTGAGATGCTGCTGAAGGCGAGGGCGGGAAAAAGTCCCTTGCGCGACGTCATCACCCCGCGCCGGATGTGAAGCGCAGGCCCGACGGCCAGCTTCCGGGCGCTCCGTCCTCCGGCGAGTGGGTTGCGTTAAAGCAGCGGCCGCGGTGCCAGGGCCGTGAGGGAAGGTGAGGCCGATGTCCGGCTGGGCCGTGCTCCGCTTCTCGCAGCCTTCAAGGACGTTTGCGAGGTCAGCAGGCGGTGCGGGACCCCCGGGCGGGCGGGGGGGGAGGGGGGAGGAGAGCTCCCCTTCGCAAGCCAGCCCAAGCCACTGCCGGCTTCCGAAGGGGAGGCGGGAGGCGAGGAAAGGCCTCCCGCCTCCCCCCCCACCTGGATGCCGACATTAGCCGTCTTTTGCCCTCTGCGCATGCGTAGCGTTCTGCGCATGCGCAGAGGGCAAAACTCAAATTGCGGCCCCGCCCCCCCCCATGTCCCGCTTAAAAAAAAAAATCTGGTCACTTTATTATAAGAGGCAGGTGAAAGAGCTGATCCTGCCAGTTTTCTGCTGATGGACTCATTCTGTGGTGCTTATATCCATGTCCTGTCGTTCTTCCTCTTTGAAGTGTAGGGGAAGTGTGAGAAATAAAGGGAGTGGAGGAGTCCAGCCCAATGGGAAGAGGAAGAAAAACCTTTCTAACATCCTCTGGAACAGATGGGCTAATATAGAAGGCCAGAAGTTCCCCATCCCTGTCACTGTATGGAACTGAATTATGTATAAATGTGCCAGGGGCGGGTTCCTTTTTTTTACTACCACTCTGTGGGTGTGGCTTATTTTGTGGGTGTGGCTTGCCAGCCATGTGACCGGGTGGGCGTGGCTTCTCGGACTGCTGAAGGGAGGGGAACTGAGATAGGTCCTGCCACCCATTCCCCCTCCCCTCAGCAGCTCGAGAAGCCTCGAACGTGCAAAAATGCCTGGGATCATCACCGCGCGTTCATGGCTTTTCGGACTGCTGAAGGGAGGGGAATGGAGATAGCTCCTGCCGCCCATTCTTTCAGCGTCTCACGCGCTCCCTCAGCCATCCTCCCCTGCTTGGACTCACTGTGGGGTAGGAAGGCAGCGCATGAGCAGTGCCGGAAACTCGGCTTCTGGGCATGCACAGAAGAATTTTTTAAAAAATTAATTTTTTTAAAAAATGGCAGCGCCCAGGCACCGGCAACTGACCGCACCAGTACTGTGATGTCACCAGCGGGCTGCTACCAGTGCTATAGAGTGGACCGCACTGGTAGGAACCCACCACTGAAATGTGCCCATGTTCCCTTTTCCTTTCTTTCAGAATGCAAGAGGAACATGAAATATACCAAATGCCAGCCAATGCCAACAGGGTAATTTAAGAGAATAGCAGGGTTGGCAAGGACCTTGGAGGTCATCTAGTCCAATATCCTGCTCAAGCAGGAGACTCTATACCATTCCAGACAATACCATTGTGCATACTTTTAAAAACTCCATTGATGGAGCAACCACAACTTCTGAAGGCAAGCCATATCTACTGATTAATGATTCTCACTGCTGGGAAATTTCTTCTTAGTTCTAGATTGGTTCTCTCCTTGATTATTTCCCATCCATTGCTTCTTGTGGGTTAACAAATGTGGACTTATATATTGAGATGTAACTGCTTACCTGTTAAACTAACATTGTGCAATTTGTCCTAGGAACACAAGAGGCTTACTGTTCCGATGGATGTGAATGATTTATAATTCTTCAAAGAGAAAAGTGCTTGGAATATACAATCATCCCTTTAGAAAGGTAGATCTAAACTGATTTGTCATGATTTTCAAAATCAGAGGAAGCCGTAAGTTGCTCGTAAAACCATCCCAACCATCCTAGCTAAATTGAGATTTACTGCTAGACACTAATAGCCTTTAAAAATCCTCCATCAAACCTGCAGGCAGAGAAAGTTGGATGGATGGTTCTTGAATTTTCTTCATGGAAATAAGAAGAAACCATCAGTCAAATGCAGGTTATTTAACAAATTATAATTACATATATGATGCCTGGCTACAATATGTAAACCCGGGCATGATTTTCTTATTGATTCTATCCTTTCAGATCATCCACCCTGTATCCCAGTCTTTTTAACTACAGCATTTCTTTTACCGGTAACTTCCCACTTAAGTAAAGCAAGAGCTCCATCTGATGATAGTCGACATCCTTGAAAGAGTTTAATGTTGAAAAGTAAAACAAAATCCTGCACACTGTACATAGAGAACAACCCCCTTGGGAGAATGAAAGAGGAGGAATCAGGAAGCATTTAGCAATCCCAACAACAGGAGTCTCAACCGTCTGGGAGAAATTAAAGTGCAGGATGTTAGTAAGTGGGTTGAATGAAGAAAAACTGGAGAGGAGAAAAATAAGAAAAGAAAAGAAAAATACCCACTAAGGTTCACATGAGCATTCAGTCTGCTTTATAACACAATCCAGAGATACTTTACAAGAAGAGTCCTCTACTCCTCTACTCGCAACAGAATACCTTACGCAACCAGACTTGAAATCCTGGGCTTAGAAAGCTTAGAAGTACATCGCCTTCAGCATGACCTAAGCATAGCTCATAAAATTATCTGCTACAACGTCCTTCCTGTCAATGACTACTTCAGCTTCAACCACAACAATACACGAGCACACAACAGATACAAACTCAAAGTAAACCGCTCCAAACTTGGCTGTAGAAAATACGACTTTAGCAACAGAGTGGTAAATGCCTGGAACTCACTACCTGACTCTGTGGTTTCATCACCAAACCCCCAAAACTTTACCCTTAGACTGTCCACTGTTGACCTCACCCGATTCCTAAGAGGTCAGTAAGGGGCGTGCATAAGTGCACCAGCGTGCCTACCATCCCTGTCCTAATGTTCCCTCTTATCAGTACCCATCTTATGTATATAAACAATGTTATATCTATGTATATTACCAACACGTACTTGACATAAATAAATAAATAAATAAATAAATAAATAAATAAATAAATAAATAAATAAATAAATAAATAAATAAATAAATAAATAAATAAATAAATAAATAAAAATAATATTAAATATTGCCATTTGTTGCAAAGAGGGCAACTTTTAACTGAACTTAACTCCTCACAATAGTGTCCCTGAAGCTATATTTTGAAAATAGTTTGCCACGGTTTTCCCCAGGATGTTTTTCTTGACTTCCCAAGAATTTCTATGGAATCTCCATTCCCTTAATATCTCCTCTCTACTTCAACCAACCTCAGCCCAAATTTCCAAATGCAAGAAGTTGCCTAAGCCAAACTATAGTAAATCACATGGAATCACAGGGCTGCAAGGGAGCCCTGAAGCAGGGGTGACATTCAAATTCTCCCCCTATTGGTTCTGTGGGCGTGGCTTGATGGGCGTGGCCAAGCCAAGCCCAGCAAACTACGCCCACAGAACCGACAGCAAAGTTCGGCCATGTTTTCTAGCATTCAACCTGGCTGCTTCTCACCTCCTTCTCATGTTTGCTCTGTGTGTATGAGCCTGAGAAGGAGGAGAGAAGGAGTGAGTGGGAGGGGAGGGGTGGGGAGGGGCCAGTCAGTGGTGTGATTCACCAGTTCTCCGAACTGCGCATAATCGCCGCCACCGGTTCTATAGAACCTGTCCGAACCTGCTGAAATTCACCCCTACTCTGAAGGCTTCTAATTAAAACCCGTGCTCAAGGCAGGAACCTTATAGCATCACAATCCAGTTTATTCTTGGAAACCTCCAGTGATGGAGCACCCACAATCTCTTGTCACAAACTTAATTTATTTTAATTTCAACAAAAGATCAACACAATATTTTTGTGATTCTTGTGCAAAAAGAGACCCTTATAAAAATCTTTAAGCTTCAGATAGGGCTTTGGTTGTGACAGTAATCGTTTCATTTGACTTCCAAAGTATTATTTTATTTTGGTCTTTAGCAAAAAAAATTGCCCCATTTTATTTGCGTCAGGGACCGAGATAACCTGAGCTTGTGGCCTGCTAACCAGAAGAGGGCACTCTTGAATTAATATTATGGTTTTGAGATAGGTAACTGGGACAAAATTTTAATATAAGGGAGTGGAAAACTTAACTCAAACTCAGTAAACAACCCAATAAAGATTAAGGGCCAACACATTTCAGGAAAATACTTTGAATTTTAAGCTGTCTGTCAGATTTAGCCCTGATTTCATTAGGAACAGTTTTGCGGAAATTAGGATTATGTGGTGTTCATTTACTTCTGCTTCCTACTGGCACAGGAAAAACAGAAAACATAGTTCTTGATTAAAATATCAGAAAGAGTAAATAGATTATTGGATGGATTGCTTTGTTTCTTCTACCATCAAAGGACTGATCAAACATTGAAGCACCTACACTATTTTTTTTCTAAGTACATAATAGACCTGCCAACGCCTAACAGGTTTGATTTGTTGAAACTGGTTATTTGATTGTATAATTTATATCACTATCTAATGATACTCAGGGCACTATCTGAATTTCTTGTGCTCCAGTGTGGGAAGTCTTCATCCACCCACTTGTTGCTTGCATTTAGCTTTGGCACTTGTTTAGGTGTTTCTCCCAACTCTACAAAATCTCCTCCTCTATCTCAAAGAATTTTATCTGAAGAAACCTTTTGGTTCTATATTTTCGAAAAGAACTATATATTTGTATCAATGGATCTATCAAATGCCACATCAAGTGAAAGAACGGCATATAATCCTAATTTCTGCAAAACCAGAGATAAAATGGACAACAGTCATTTCTATATAACAGAGGTCTCCAACCTTGGCAACTTTATGAGGTGTGGACTTCAAATCCCAGAATTCCTCCGCCAGCCATGCTGGCAGAGGAATTCTGGGAGTTGAAGTCCACACCTCATAAAGTTGCCAAGGTTGGAGACCTCTGCTATATAAGATTAACAGGAGGCTATGCAGGTATCTGCTTTGCTCAGACAGTTATTAAAGGTGAGTTGAGGAAGTAGAATAAGAATAAAGGTAAAGGAGTCCCTATGGATTTTACTCTGCTAGCTGCAGCCGAAGTTAGGGGGCAGTACTCATCTCCGTTTCAAGGTCATTGAGCCAGTGCTGTCCGAAGACATTCTGCAGTCATGTGGCTAGAGTGACATCACAGAGCATTGTTACCTTCCCACTGAAGTGGTACCGATTAATCTACTCGCATTTGCATGCTTTCAAACCGCTAGGTCAGTGAGCGTGGGAGTTCACCCCATCACGTGGCGCTTAGGTCTCGAACCTGGGCTGCTGGCTTTCCAGCCAACAAGTCCAGCATCTTAACCACTGAGTCACTGCACCTCCCTAGAATAAGAATAGCAAGGACAAACTTGATAGAGGATGCTTATCTGAGTATGAGGACACAACAGATTCCTGTGCTTCAAAGGAAGAATCTGAGAGTTAACAAAAGCACAGAGGAATTGCCAAAATGGAATAGTCTTCTGAGTGTGGCCCAAGTCAAAATATCAGTGATGTGGGAGTGTGCAGAGTACCCTGGTTGATGTAGGTATGCTTAGATTTCAAAATATTTTGTTCTTGAGAGACATGTCTCTCACATGATCTTCATGAACCTAAGCCAGTGTTTCTCAAATAGTGGGGTGGGGCCCCCTGGGGGGGCATGGAGCAATGCCAGGGGGGCATGTGTGACCCCGGGGAACATGCATGGTCCCTCTCGATAGATTTCCCCCTGATGGGGAGTGTTTTCCCAGTTGCACGCTGCTCCGAGCCCAGAAGAGAAGGCGGCCAGGTGGGGCGGGGCGGCTGCGTGGGTTCTTCTTGTTCTCGGTGGGCACCGCAGTAGCCATGAACGGCGTGGCGAACCTGCTGCTGGACAAGGAGTAGCATTCAAATGACACCCTAAAGCCTCTTTCCACGCCATTCGCTGTGAGTGCCCAGCAGAGGTGGTGCTTATGGGCCAGGCCGGAGACCCCAAAACATCGGCTTGATTAAGCTGGCCTGGCCCCATGTCAAAAGAGGGCCCTAACCACAGTAGCCTATGCCTGCCTAACCGAAAACAGGCTCCACTGAGTTCAGTGTGACTTACTCCCAGGTAAGTGGGTGGTGCAGCCTTCCCCAGCCAATAGTTTGCTTGCAGCTTATAATAAGCAAAATAATAAATATTAACACTAAAATTCCATTGGGGCCCAGATCGGAGAGTTGGGGGGGGCACGAAATGTTTACTTCTTCCTAGGGGGAACATAACAAAAAATAATTGAGAAGCACTGACCTAAGCTAAGATGAAAGCCCTAGTGATATCACATGAGGTATGGACTGATTAACATCTCAGCTAAGGATAGCAGGTTTCTAGGCATCTAATCTTTCCTAGATGGGCAAATGATATCAAGCATAATTCAATTTAGACTAGGGAATAAAAATATAGTTTTGAAACTCAGACTGTCATTTATTATAGGAAAATAAATCTGCAACATTGGGTGGTCTTCATATTGTCTTAAGCCGTAATGGTTAGTTTGGTTTCAGTTCTTTGTGTTGGGTGAACCTAACCATTATGCATTTCAAACCTTGGTTTATGGCTTAGTGTGTTATGATAACCCCAGCCATTGTGATTTATTCACTAAACCAGATTTTAGCAGAAAACGTGTGAATTCTCCTATGCCTCCGTGCTGTCTTCTAGATGACAAAGTTATCAAGATCCAGCAAGGCCATATTACTTACTGCAGAATCAAAGTGAAGAGATCCCATTTCCTGCAGGAAGAGTCGCAGGGGTGAAATCCAGCAGGTTCGGACAGGTTCTGGAGAACCAGTAGCGGAAATTTTGAGTAATTCGGAGAACTGGTAAATACCACCTCTGGCTGGCCCCAGAGTGGGGAGGGAATGGGGATTTTGCAGTATCCTTCCCCTGCCAAACCCACCAAGCCATGCCCACCAAGCCACACTACGCCCACCAAGTCAAACCCACAGAACCGGTAGTAAAAAAAATTGGATTTCACCACTGGAAGAGACTTTATGCTGTAAACAGAGATGCTACAATACTCATGATCTCTGACCCAATCCTAGATCTGTAGTTTAACTCCATAAATGACCATGGGAAGAAATTGCTGGATTAAATCAAAAGGTTGCAAAGCAGAACATCTGATTTTTTTTCTCCACCAGTGATTAACCAGATATCACTGAATATTTCACAAGCAGCCAATGAGATCAATATTCCTCTTCTACTGTTGGATTTCTCTTTGATAAGCTTCCATCTGTTACTTCTTGTCCTGCCCTCAGATGCTTTGGAAAATAGGTTGAACTCACTTCTCTGTGACAGCCTCTCAGATATTGGAAGACTGATATCATGTCACCCCTAGTCCTTCTCTTTCTTAGACTGGACATACCCAATTCTCACAATCATTCATCATGTAAGTCAGTCTCCAGCCCCTAACAATCCTTGTTGCTCTTCTCTGCACTCTTTCTAGAATCTCAACATCTGTTTGTTGTTATGGTGACCCAAACTGGATGCAATATTCCCATAACCTGTCACATTCTGGGACACCTTGATGAGATTGGACTAGAACTCCCAGGAATCACAATTGCATGAATATGTAGCATCTTCCAATACCTCTGGTGGACATTAGCCAAGGGAAAACCTCTCTAGAAAATTAATAAACCAGTTCATTTCTCTAAGCCAGCTCATAAAATATGCTTTGTGTCCGTGAGAACCTGTCTGAAAACTTCCATTTAGATTAGTACATTTCTTTTTAAAGATATCCAAATTCTTGATTTACAGCATAGCACTCCATCCAGGTGGTATGGTGCAGTCTAAACTCAGTAAATTCAAAGATACTTTTCTGGCACTCAAAACATTTTGAAAGTATCAAGACAAATGCTTTGAGGTCCTGTAGCCCACCCAAGTTAAACTGGAGAACTTCTAAAGCAAAGATGTGATGATTTTGATGATTTCTGAGCCAAATTTAATAGTGTACCAGGAATTATGCCGCCTCTTCATATGTAGAAGCTGGCCTTCCAATTTTGGGCATGATGTTTATTATCTCTTTTCCATCTCAAGTTATCTAATACAGAGATTTATTTTTAGAGTTGTTGCTTTATGCTGCTGCATTTTATATTCTTTGATGGCAAGCACATATTCTGTACTTCTGCAATTTAGCAGACTAAGGGTATTTACGCTATATAAGGAGGTGGTTTTTAAGAAATTTATGGGCTCTGTCTCTCCCACAAGTGTTAAACAGTTGTTAGATTTGGAAGGGGCAGTGAAAATGTCCTTCTGGAACACATTCAGGTGAAGTTCAACACAACATGCTAAACTCAGGTTAACAAAACATAATTGCTGCATCCATATAAAATGCTAGGCACCAACAAATGAAACATATGAAGGTTTAGGTCAGGATGATGGCCTAATTTGTATAGCAAGCTAAGGCAATTGCTGAGCTGCCTAAAACAAACTAAATGATCAATTACCTAGCCCCATTTTAGCTTGTCTTTGTTTGTTGTGTGAACTCAACCTCTGAATTATAGAACTCAAAAGGACAGTCTTCAGATCAGCGCTGTGTCAGGGTTCCAAATAGCATCCAAAACAGGGGCGGGTTCCTATTTTTTTTACTACCACTCTGTGGGCATGGCTTATTTTGTGGGCGTGGCTTGCCAGCCATGTGACCGGGTGGGCGTGGCTTCTCAGACAGCTGAAGGGAGGGGAACTGAGATAGGTCCTGCCGCCCATTCCCCCTCCCCTCAGCAACTCGAGAAGCCTCAAACGTGCGAAAATGCTTAGGATCGTCACCGCGCGTTCGTGGCTTCTCGGACTGCTGAAGGGAGGGGAATCGAGATAGCTCCTACCGCCCGTTCTTTCAGCATCTCATGCGCTCCCTCAGCCATCCTCCCCTGCTTGGACTCACTGTGGGGTAGGAAGGCAGCGCTCGGCTTCTGGGCATGAGCAGAAGAATTTTTTAAAAAAAAAAGTTTAAAAAAATGTTTTAAAAAATGGCGGCGCCCAGGCACCGGCAACCGACCGCACCGGTACTGTGACGTCACCAACGGGCCACTACCGGTGCTATACAGTGGAACGCACTGGTAGGAACCCACCACTGATCCAAAACTAAATCAGAGTCTGAGGCAAAGCATTCCTCAAAGTTCCAATTTATTAACAGAGCCATGTTGGCACATCTGTGAGAAACCCGAATCTAAAGCTCTGAGGGTTTCTCCACCCAGTTTAAAGTTCATTCCCTTGTCTCCACACCCACAAGTTCATCATGTTGACCAGTCATCTTTTGCCAACGTGTCCGTTACTCCCATCAGCTTCCGGGCAGGTGCTGGACAAAGGATGACCTTGAGAATCTAGAAGGAATTTGTTATGGCTACATCTCTACATCCCTCATGCAACAGCCCCTCCCAAGTTCCCACAGCAAGAGTACATTCTAAAGCATGCAGTGTGGCAGGCCAAAGTCTCCAATCCAAAATGACTTCGGCCTGACACGCTGCTTCACACCTGTATATAAAGGTCAGAAACAAGCATTCTGCCAGCAGGTCTGAGGAACCCAGAGTGGGATGGAGCCCATTAAATGGCTCGTGTGATCTGCTGTCGCCGAGGCAAGAGGTGGAAGGTGGGAGGTGGGGGGTGATTTTGTTATATTGTACTATATTAATTTATTTGATTCTTTTTTGTTGCATACACTAATAAGGGAATAAAGAGCTGTTGTTAGTTGAATGAATCAGCATCCTGCCTCTTCTATAGCCCGATCTAGCATTTTTGTTAGTTTCTATTGTTTTAAATGTGGTTTTATATTCCGTAAGCCGCCTTGAGTCGCCATGGGCGAATAGGCGGCAATATAAATTCAATAAATAAATAAATAAATAACCATATTTTTTGGAGTATAAGATGCACTCCCCCCCAAAAGACGCTGAAAAATTGGGTGCATCTTATACTCCGAATGTAGCTTTTTTGAAGCTTTTTTCCAGCCCTAACGAGGTGCTAGCGAGTGAAGCGATCTTCCGCGCGTTGCCTGCTTTTCTCATTCCTGCTCCCTCCGATGATCAGCTGTGCTTTAGAAGCTGTTTTTTATCCCCAACCAGGGGATAAAAAGTGCGTGTGCACACTCAAAACCAGCGAACGAATGCGCTGAAGCTGACCAGACTAAGGAGGTTAACCAGATGAATACCTGGTAGGCAATGAATACATGTAGGTGCTCTACATGGGGCTACCCTCAAAGAGCATCCGGAGACTGCAATTGGTACAGAATGCAGCTGCGCGAGCTGTGGTGGGTGTGCCGAGATACACCCACGTAACACCCATTCTCCGCCAGCTGCATTGGCTGCCTATTAGTCTACGGTCGCAATTTAAGGTGCTGGTTTTGACCTTTAAAGCCCTACATGGCTCAGGACCAGGTTACCTCCAGGACCGCATCCTACCACATACCTCCCTACGACCAGTGAGGTCCCACAGAGTTGGCCTCCTCCAGGTCCCATCAGCCAAACAATGTCGGCTGGCGGGTCCTAAGGGGAGAGCCTTCTCTGTGGGAGCCCCATCTCTCTGGAACCAACTCCCACCAGAGATCCGGATTATCCCTACTCTACTGGCCTTCCGTAAAGCCGTGAAAACATGGCTCTTCCGGCAGGCGGAGTGAAGAAGAGCGGATTCCCCCATGTATGAATGGTTTTTAAACGTAATGCAATGTTTTAAAATTATTTTACTGTATCGTTCTTATTTCTGTTGTACGGCGCCCTGAGTCCTATGGGATTAGGCGGACTATAAGAACTTTAAATTAAATTAAATTAAATTAAATTTCCCCCCCTATTTTCCTCCACAAAAACTAAGGTGCATCTTATACTCCAGTGCGTCTTAGACTCCGAAAAATATGGTATATATTCACCACTATTGAACTGCTAACTATTATCAATGTTAAGTTTAAAAGACCTGGACTGAATTGTTTAACAGCTAAGGAAGTTTGGGTCCTATTTGATCTGGGAGTTGAAGGCCACAAGTCTTAAAGTTGCCAAGCTTGGAGAGCCCTGGTGTAGCAGCAGCCTTTCTCCAGACTGATTTCTTGCAATACTGCTATTTTCGGGTGGTGCACTTTCTCTGTTTTTTCCCACTATGGGTATTTTTTTCCTTCTCATTTTCCTTTGGCAAACAAAGGCATTTTGTGACAGATGAATGATTTAACAACCAGAAAAATCTAAGCCTGAGAATGAGATGGTTTTACGAAATGGAAACAAGAATGACTTCAGTGCTTGTTTTCCCTCCCTTGTTTTTATTTTGTTTTGAGACTTTCGACACAGCTATGGATTTCAAAAAAACACGGCATATTACCCTTTGATGAGCTGAAGTGGTTGGGATTCAAAATAGAAAAGAATTGTGGTCCTGGGTTAGGAAAACTTCTCTTCAGCCAAAACTTTTAAATGCTAATGATACAAAGAGAATAAATGAATAAATAAAAGAAAATGAAACTTGTCCCATTCGAGATGGCCAACTGGAGTTCTGTTCCTTGGCAAAAGAGAAAATGATCTGGCAGCTGCTTGTTTTAAGAGAAACCACATTTTCTTTTATAACTTTGGTTCCAGACTCACACATGCTCAGACAGATACATTGAAATGAAGCATATAATACTGAGTAATGTTATACCTATTGACTTCAATTAGTCAGTTCCAGCCCTCCGAACCTGCCATTCGCCAGATGTGGTGGGTACTATGACTTCCAGAGCTCTGACAGACACTGTCATAGAACATCTGGAACATCTGTTGAGGGAGAAAGGCTGCCGTTAAATGTTTTTATACAAGCAAAAGTTCATGAATCCTTGCTGGAGTTAATAGAGTATCACATGCTTGCTGGTGGAAGAAAACTATGACCAGAAAACTCGAAAGCAGGACAATCTTTTGAGATGAATCCTGAGGAGAAAAACCCTGAGGGACTAGGGCCAGAAAATTCACTTCATAACTTGAAGAATATATTTATTTGACAGGAGGAAAAAAAATTGATTTTTGCCATCTAGCACACATTCCAGATTAAAGTATGGAGGGAGTAGGGGAGAATTAAAACCACATTTTGTCAGAATTCAGATGCTGAGCAGTACAAAAGAGTGTTCATCCAGCCAAACCATAAAAACTCCCAAACTGAGTCTTTTGGTTTAACGACGGATTCATCCCTAAAACTCTTCACTCAGAGGGAATCCAGAAATCTACCACGGGTGAAGTCCCTGGGAGCAGCAAATAGGCAACTTAGTTAATAGTGTAGGAGTTGAACAGGTTGGTTTTTTATATGTGTCATATTAAAAAAAAATCATACGGCAAAGAAGGGGTGGCTGCATTCTTATAAAAATTAAAGGAGCATCAATATAATGTGGACCCATTTGGATCAATGTTCATGTGGATGGCTGAAGGTTTATTGTCCTGTCTTCCGATGATATGGAAGACATTTGAGAACTTATTTTTGAGATGATTCAGGGGCAGCGAGTATTATAAATGAAAAACAGTATTTCATCTCCAAGGGAAACACAGTAAATTCTCAGAAACACGAGCTAACCCCAGCTGTGAATAGCTGCCAAAGAAATTCCTCCAACTGCTCTATTTGCTTTGGAGAGGTGGATTCATATTCTTTTTTTTAAATAATGGGGACAAGGAATAAACCTTTCTTCTCTCTTTGTGAAAGTCCAAATATGCAGAGATGGGTCTTGAAACAAAGATGTGACCTCAAGCAGGCAGCTCCTGATTTATTTCTCCGAAAGTTTCTAGCAATTACTTGCAATCTTCTCTCCTCCAGATGAACATCACTTCTGAATCTACACACTAACAGCTATTGTTATTTTGGGACTTAAAAGGGTGTGGCCTCATCAGGGCTATGTCCTATGTGTCAATTCATAGATTATTATTTTAAAATAATAAATGGGGAACAAAGGAACATAGAGAGAACCCGCTCAGAATGGTATAATTTACAATGAGGAGAGGAGAGGAGAGAGAGGGGAAGGAAGGAAGGAAGGAAGGAAGGAAGGAAGGAAGGAAGGAAGGAAGGAAGGAAGGAAGGAAGGAAGGAAGGGTAATGAATACACTGGTTTTATGTACTTTAAGTAAAAATAAAACTAGCATGGAACTGTCCTTAATAAATATCTGACTGTTCAAATTTCCAGAGCAATAACAACTAAATTAACATTGTAGGTCAGGGGTGTCAAACTCGATTTCATTGAGGACTGCATCAGGGTTGTGTTTGACCTTGAAGGGCTGGAGTGGGCGTGGCCAGGGTGGGTGTGGCCAGCTCAACGTCACTCGTGTCGGGTCGGGTCGTGCTTGGTGGCCCAAGCGCTCTGCCAGCGAAAACAGACTCCTGGGCTCCGTTTTCACCTGCGACGGCCTCCTGCAACCCTCTGCCAGCAAAAACAGAGCTCAAGAGGGCTGACCGCAGCCCTCCCGAGCTCCATTTTTGCTGGCAGAGGCACCACAGGCCAGTCCTTCACTGTTTCCAGAGTGGCCCCACGGGCCAGATTTAAGCACCCCGCGGGCCGAATCCAGCCCCCGAGCCTTGAGTTTGACACCCCTGTTCTAGGTCAATGAATGGACTGTCCTGCTTTGCATTGGGCTGGGGGACGGTGCAATTACGTCACATTATTTAATACATTTTTCAGATTATTTATCTATGCTAGTACAGCAAAGGGAGGGAAGGGTGAAGGAAACTCCCCTCCAAAAAAAACCCCCACTGAAAATATTGGCAAAGGTGGCTGTCCTGATTTGCAACAGACCTGGCTGAATTTCTCTCTTCCCAGGAACACAGCGCACCGGAGGCCCTTCTGAATTTGCTGTCTTGAATGGATGCCAAGTCACAGCAACATTACCAGCCTGGTCTGTTTCTTGTCTGCAGATACAGAATTTTCCAGAAAGTCTTCAGGGCTTGTTTTTTTCCCCCCCTCTCTATCTCTCTGAGCTTAACTATTTCTGTGAAAACAAGTGCTTGCAATCTCTCTCTCTCTCTGTGTCCCCAGGCATGCTTGGGGAAATGCTGAAAACTAACCTAAAACTAAGGAGAAGTTTCCTGACAGGGAGAACAATTAACCCAGGGGTGAAATTTATTTATTTTATTTATTTAGGATTCTTATATGCCGCCCTACTCCCTGGGGACTCAGCAGGTTCTGACAGGTTCTGGAGAACCGATAGTGGAAATTTTGAGTAGTTCGGAGAACCGGCAAATACCACCTCTGGCTGGCCCCATGGAGATTTTGCAATATCCTTCCCCCAGGAGTGGGGAGGGAATGGGGATTTTGCAATATCCTTTCCCCTGGAGTGGGGTGGGAATGGAGATTTTGCAATATGCGTCCCCTGCCACGCCCTCAGAATCGGTAGGGGGAAAAAATTGAATTTCACCCCT
This sequence comes from Diadophis punctatus similis, assembly GCA_023053685.1. Classification (NCBI taxonomy): domain Eukaryota; kingdom Metazoa; phylum Chordata; class Lepidosauria; order Squamata; family Dipsadidae; genus Diadophis; species Diadophis punctatus. The sequence continues at coordinate 3,321,064 of JALIGW010000020.1, read as the reverse complement.
GAATTAACCAGTGGAACGACTTCCTTCAGAAGTTGTGGGTGTTCCAATACTGGAGATTTTTAAGAGATTGGACAACCATTTGTCTGAAATGGGTTTTTAGCTTGAGCAGGGGGTTAGATTAGAAGACCTCCAAGGTCCCTTCCAACTCTGTTTTCTGTTAAATGGTCACCCCTTGGATGAATGGTGGTAATGTTTTTAATGTTTTTAATGTTTTTTAATTTTTTATCTCTATCATTGTTTTAATTGTATTGTTTATCTTTTTTGTTGTACGCCGCCCAGAGTCCTTCGGGAGTTGGGCGGCCTATAAGATCGAACAAATAAATAAATAAATGCCTGGGACTCCAACCCAGAGAAGCACACTTGCCATAACACTGCACCAGTGGTGGGTTCCTACCAGTGCGGTCCACGCTATAGCACAGATAGCGGCCTGCTGATGACGTCACAGTACCGGTGCGGTTGGTTGCCAGTGCCTGGGCGCCGACCATTTTTTAAAATTTTTTTTTAATTTTTTAAAAATATTTTCTTCTGGCACAGCTTCCGGCACTGCGCATGCGCTGCCTTCCTACCCCACAGTGAGTCCAAGCAGGGGAGGATGGCTGAGGGAGCGCGTGAGACACTGAAAAAACGGGCGGCAGGACCTATCTCAGTTCCCCTCCCTTCAGCAGTCCGAGAAGCCACGAATGCACGGTGATGATCCCAGGCATTTTTGCATGTTCGAGGCTTCTCGAGCTGCTGAGGGGAGAGGGAATGGGCAGCAGGAGCCTAGGATGATCAAATGGGGAGAAGCATCCAGGCCGGACGGAGCCTCCTAGAAGGACCGCAGCCGCGGTCTTGCTGCTCCCGCTGTGGGGGGCTACGTTGCGGGTGGGTAATTCCCCCCCGCTTCTCCAGCCGCTGCCAAGCTCCTGAGGCACACGTCCACCCAGTCACATAGCTGGCAAGCCACACTCACAAAATAAGCCACGCCCACAGAGTGGTAGTAAAAAAATTAGGAACCCTCCCCTGCACTGCACCCTGTTAACCACCAAAGCATCTGTAGCCCATAGAATAGAACTCTGGGTCAACATTACCTTAGATCGGAGCGTATATTCTGAGCTTGCTACAACTCTTCAATCCTTCTCTTAGAATTTGCATTGACTTTGCATCCTCTGGCAGCCATTTTATTTCACTTTCCAAGATGCCTGGCACCACCCTTGCGGACAAGGGCATCGTCATGATGACACAAAGGAAGTTACCTGATGTATTTCGTTTGCATGAAGATGCCATGTGCATTTGACACCACTTGGTCTCCATTCCCCACCAATTGTTCTTCGTACGGACTCAGCCCTGAGGCTGCATCTGTCTGAGACAACATCTCTGGTATTTGTGCAGAGGTGAGTGAGTTAGTTTGCAGTGGTTTGGGGGCACCTTAGCATTATTGCCTGTGGCAATTATTTATTTATTTATTAGTGACATTTATATACCGCCTCACAGTGCAAGCACTCTCTAAGCGGTTTACACCAGTAAGCAATGTATATTTATATTGCTCCCAACAATCTGGGTCCTCATTTTACCTACCTCGGAATGATGGAAGGCTGAGTCAACCTTGAGCCGGTGAGATTTGAACCGCTGACCTGCGGATCACAGTCAGCTAAAGTGGCCTGCAGTACCCCACTCTAACCGCTGCGCCACCTCGGCTCTAAAGAACAGATTAGAACAGAACAGATTAACAGAGTCGGAACAGACCTTGCAGGTCATCTAGTCCAACCCCCTGCCCAAGCAGGAGACCCTTACATCTGCCGCTACCTAGGATCAAACTCACAACCTCCTGATTGTGAGGCAAGAGCTCTACCTCTAGGCCACAGCAGCACTTCTGCCACCAACTCTGGGCATGGGAGACCTCCACTGAACCAGGAGTGGCTGAATCGATGCTCTGATGCTCCTCTTCTCCCAAGAATACCTTCTACGATGTAAAAAGGATGTTGAGACTCTAGAAAGAGTGCAGAGAAGAGCAACAAAGATGATTAGGGAACCGGAGGCTAAAACATATGAAGAACGGTTGCAAGAACTGGGTATGTCTAGTTTAATGAAAAGAAGGACCAGGGGAGACATGACAGCAGTCTTCCAATATCTCAGGGGCTGCCACAAAGAAGAGGGAGTCAAACTATTCTCCAAAGCACCTGAGGGTAGAACAAGAAGCAATGGGTGGAAACTAATCAAGGAGAGAAGCAACTTAGAACTAAGGAGAAATTTCCTGACAGTTAGAACAATTAATCCGTGGAACAGCTTGCCTCCAGAAGTTGTGAATGCTCCAACACTGGAAGTTTTTAAGAAGATGTTGGGCAATCATTTGTCTGAAGTGGTGTAGGGTTTCCTGCCTAAGCAGGGGGTTGGACTAGAAGACCTCCAAGGTCCCGTCCAACTCTGTTATTCTATTCTATTCTACCACCCTCAAATTATGTCTTTTTCTGAACCTGAAGAGCTGGGCCAATTTGAACAAAGGCTCAGTTGTGGCCAGCCACACTTGACATTTTCCAAGAATGTCAACGGAGCCTCCATCGGGCACATTGTCTTTCTTGTAGGAAAGGGTGATTTCAGAGAGAGATGACTTGCTTTGCTCCATGCTCTTTACATACAGAAGTGTTAACTTGAGATAAAGTTCGAGCCGTCCGATTGCTACCATGTTAAGGGAAGAAATCCCCATAGAGACGATACTGGATCTTTTTACTTGGAATTCAAACACTTAGAAAAAGAACCGAAATTAAATGTCCAATAGAAAATATTTATTTCAGTACAAAAACAATAAATCCTGAATAATCTACACCTTTTCTAAGTAACACAACCTTCCTGTTGGGAAGGCACATCAGAAGAAGATTAATGGTGGATAGGAATGTAGACATGCGAAAACATCATATCACGTGTTCTGCTTATATTGGGAAGTACCATAATATTAGAATAGGGGTGCATCACCCTGCATAGACTCACAACTGACAATATTCACATTGTGACAAGAAGTCATTAAAAGCAAGCCCAGTCAAAGGGTTGCCATGAAACCGGCATTCTGGGGCAACAGGAGGGGATGAGTTTACCTTACAAGACCAGCTGTCTGTCCGCAGCTGTTAATAAGCTTCCTTGCTGGTGGGCTTCTTCAGCTGCAGCCAAGACACAATCTGCTTTCCTGGGCGAACCAATCCCCCCCTTAGATTCCTGCCATGGGCTATAATATGGGGTGGCATGAAGCCTGATCCTTCGCAAGAGGCAGGAGAGGGCACAGGGGTCACATTCCGAGGATGTTGCTGGAGCTTGCAGGTGGACTGCCCTGTAATTGACAACTCCGAATGGGGAATGGGAGACTGTGTGCTCAGGCCACCCATTTGGGCTGCTCTAGGCTCTTACCTGCAGAAACCTGCAGCAGCATCTGCCAGTGACCGATTCAGTGAGAATGTTTGCGGCTTAAACAGCACAATTTGGAAAATCTTGGTTACAACCATTGGGGCCTCTTTAGAAGTTCATTTATTTTATTTGTTTGTCAAACATGTATAAGACAGTAGGTGTTTGTATAAACATAACATAAGCAAAGAAGTACAGATAAATGAGGACAATAGGACAGTAGGACAGGGACGGTAGGCACGATGGTGCACTTATGCACGCCCCTTACAGACCTCTTAGGAATGGGGTGAGGTCAACTGTAGACAGTCTAAGGTTAAAGTTTTGGGGGTTTGGGGAAGAAACCACAGAGTTGCCACTTTGTCACTTTTGATGGACAGAAAGGGGAAAGGATTGCATTCATGGGGAGAAATAAAGTTAATTCTTTTAAATGTTGATGAAATCAGACCTTTGGTCTGGCCTGAACCACCTTTTTATGTTATATCTGTCTATTTTTTTGAGTACAAACCATATAAAATGTCCCAATGGTTTCCTCCCCCAAAAACCACCCCCCAAAACCCCTTTGTAGCAGAAATCTTCTTTGTAAAACAGGCTGTAAAATGAAATGAATGCATGTTCACACAGGGTGTGATTTAATACACAATGGCACTCTTTATGGTATACCATATACAAAGTCTGCATTGTGCCCTCCTATGTTATCTGTTATAAACCCAAGTCTATGTCTAAGAGCATTAAAGATCCTGTAATTTGCCAAAGGAAGGTCAAAATATATATCTGACCTGTTCAGTGTCAGTTAGTCACAAGGGGTGGAATTGGGACAATTTCTCCAGCTACACAAGGCTGAGAGGAGAGGTCTGAGCTTTCTCTGGCAGTGATATGTCAGCACTTGTGATCAGGAAAACATCTTCCCAGCTTTACATCACTCATCCCTGGGCAATTTAGCTGCCATCCTATCATGCAGAGAAAGACGCAAAAATAAGACTGGGCTTTGAAAGAGAAGGTAGGGGAATGTAACATGGCCAGCCAGGATGACACACTGGGTCCTTTGTTCCTTCCTTCCTTCCTCTTGGTTTGCTAGTGTGACCCAGCAGCCCCCATGTTATAGGGTGGGGAGAGAACAAAAAGAAAAGATGACACTGATTTGGACATTCTACCAAAATGCAAGGATAAGGGTTGCCGACTCTGATCTATGCACGATCTTGCAGATTAACCATATCCAAGCATCCCTTATATGTTTTCAGAATGAGTTCCTTCAGCCAGCAATCGCAGTTGGGATCAAAGTGAACCATGCTGTCTTCTGGGACCTTGGCTCATCTTGGAAAACTAATGAGGTCATGGAAAATCGTCAGTGCATGAAAAGAACTGTCAATACAGGGCTTTCTGCGCTTAAGGATGAGTGAGACAATATCAATCACTCTGCATCAACCAGGCCTCTGATGGAAGTTCCCCTCGTCATGCTCACCATACCCCTGGGAATAAGGTTTGATAAGGAGATGAAATTGGAATACGGAGTCAGGGAATTAGCACTGTCTGGAAGAGGGGAAGTGAAAAAGACAGGAATTAGTCACAAGCTAGGTTGTGTTGCATTTGTTATGCAGTCTCTTCTTGGCCAAGTGTGGTTGTGGACTCTCTTGCTTTGCATGATGAGAACGTTTTGGATATCAGCAGCAAAGTCCTGCCCTAACTAAAACCCAGAATCTAACATCTGCCAAGTTCAACTGGCCCTAACTTGAAAGTCAAGCCAACTCAGGTTCTTCCACTGTGAGCCATTTTAATTGTCCAGTTCAATGAATTGAACGAATTGAGGCCAGCATTTTCTCATTCTTCTGCGAAAGCCGTTGGTGTCACTTTGGTGTAATTGTTTGTAAACAAAACAAAACAAAACCACCCTGAAATTCTGTGGAATCTTCCCCTCATCCCTTCGTTTTATAAATTGTTTCTGTTATTTCTAAATGAAAACATTTGTTTATGGGAAACACCAGTTGCCTCTCAAATTGCTGATTGTTTTGTCTCAATGGCTCAGGCAATTTGAATTAGTGGAGTTGGTTGCCAAAGTTTCTCTTGTAACCCTGAGCATCACTTTCTGGGCCTCCAGAACTGGCCAGAGGGGCTTCTTCCTTTTTACAGGTTCCCATCCTTAGTGGTGCACAATATTATTCTGGCTGACTTTTCTGAAGTTCCTGCCAAAAAAAAGTGGGGTAGAGGGGAGTTGGGAGGCTATGATGAAAATGTCAACGTTTGGCTGAGTGACAGTGGATCTTGGCATCCCATAGTGGATAGAATTGTGCAATTCATTCTTTGTCCCAGAATTTCAGAATCACACCAGGAGATGCTGCTTGTAGTAGTGGGGAAACAATGACGCAGTGATGCAATTGAAGAATCTTCTGCTCTGTTCTTTGGCTGGTTCCTTGTTTTCACCAATCCAATCCGATAGCAAGTATCTCCCTCTCCCCCATCTCCCCCCTCTCTTCTCCCTCTCTCTCTCCCCTCTCCCTCTCTCTTTCTCCTGCCCTTTCTCTCCCTCTTTCTTCCCTTCCCCTCTCTCCTCCTCTCTTTCCCTCTCTCCCTCTCTTTCTCCCTTCCTCTGTCTCTCCCTCTCTCCTTCTTTATCCCCCCTCTCCCCCTCTCTCCCTTTCCCTCATTCTGTCTCCCTCCCCCTCTCTCCCTCATTCTCTCTCCTCTCTCCCTCTCCCTCATTGTCTTTCCCCCCTCTCCCTCCTCCTCTCTCCCTCTCCCTCTCCCTGTGTGTGTGTGTGTGTGTGTGTGTGTGTGTGTGTGTGTGTGTGTATGATCATAAAGACAGTCCTGCTATCAAGCTAGTGAAAACCAGATCCCTATTAATGGCGAAGAGTCTCCTTCTTCAGGCCAACTGATTACATTGACTAGGGCAGGGGCGGGTTCCTAATTTTTTTACTACCACTCTGTGCGCGTGGCTTATTTGGTTGGTGGCTTGCCGGCCATGTGACCGGGTGGGCGTGGCTTCTCCGACTGCTGAAGGAAGGGGAACTGAGATAGGTCCTGCCGCCCATTCCCCCTCCCCTCAGCAGCTCGAGAAGCCTCGAATGTGCAAAAATGCCTAGGATCATCACTGCGCGTTCGTGGCTTCTCGGACTGCTGAAGGGAGGGGAATGGAGATAGCTCCTGTCACCCGTTCTTTCAGCGTCTCACACGCTCCCTCAGCCATCCTCCCCTGCTTGGACTCACTGTGGGGTAGGAAGGCAGCGCATGTGCAGTGCCGGAAGCTCGGCTTCTGGGCATGCGCAGAAGAATTTTTTAAAAAAAATTAAAAAAAATTTTTTTTAAAAAATGGCGGTGCCCAGGCACCTGCAACCAATCGCACCGGTACTGTGACGTCACCAGCGGGCCGCTACCGGTGCTATAGAGTGGACCGCACCTGTAGGAACCCACCACTGGACTAGGGAATGTTCTTTGGATTAAGGACAGGCAACCAGGGTATTCTTCCCTACATAGGGCTCATACACCTTGATCAGGAAGAAAAACAGACCTCTAGAAGGTATCTCTGAATTTTATCCAAGAGCCATTCTGTTGGTAAGCTACAGTATATGGCAATTGTAATAAAACATTGGCACTAAAGGGTTTCCCCCTTTTTGCTAGTTTGGCTGATGGCTATTTTGAAATGAAAAATCAACAATGACTTACTAATTTTAATTAATTTATAATGAGAGAGAGAGAGAGAAAGAGAGAAAGAGAAAGAGTGTGAGAGAGAAAGAGATAAACAGAAAGAGAGAGAAAATAGAGAAGAAAGAGAGTATGAGAGAGAGAGAGAGAGAGAGAGAGAGAGAGAGAGAGAGAGAAAGAGAAAGAGAAAAAAGAGAAAGCAAGCATATGAGAGAAAGAGAAAGAGAGAGAGAGAGAGAAAGAGAGTGAGAAAGAGAGAGAGAAAAGAGAAAGAGAGCATATGAGAGAGTGAGAGAGCAAGAGAGAGAAAGAGAAAAAGAGAGAGTAAAGAGAGCATATGAGAGAGAGAAAGAGAAAGAGAAAGAGAAAGAGAGAGAGAAAAAGAGAAAGAAAGAGCGTAAGAGAGAGAGAGCATATGAGAGACAGAGAAAGATAGAAAGAGAAAGAGAGAGAAGAGAGAGCATATGAGACAGAGAAAGATAGAGAGAGAGAGAGAGAGAGATAGAAAGAAAGAGAGAGAGAAAGAGAGAGAGAGAGAGAGAGAGAGAGAGAGAGAGAGAGAGAGAGAGAGAGAGAGAGAGAAGGAGATTTGTTTCCCCTGCCCTGTCAGACTGGTGTGGCTCAGAGTTAGGTACCATCTGCGGCTGGCAAGAAAGCAGCGGCAGGCTTTTGCCAGCGTCTGCAAAAGAGCGAGCGAGAAACAAGCGAGCCACGCATCTGCATGAGAAAAGACATTCTTGGCCGCAACCTCCTCTTTTCAGCGGGGCGACCCCTGAAGGTGGTTCTCTTTGCGGCCTCCTTATGGAATTGGTACAGCGCAGCCAGAAGATTTTGCTGGCCATTGTATGACACCACCACCACCCTCTCCACCCACCCGGCATTTCATACTGCAGGGATTAGACACCGGCTTGATGCTCCCCAGGGGGATGGGAACGATACCAAGCCTTCCCCTCTGCCTTTCCCTCTTGAACTGTAATATATGGGGTATGTCTGCCTAAATTGGAACAGTGTAATCTCCTGCTTTCAAAAGAGGCCGGGCTGCAGGAGCGTCTGGCTTGTTTCAAACCTTATGGGAAGGTGTCAAAATAGAGGAGAGGGGGTGGCGATGATTCCAACCTGAGGAAGCCATTTCGTGGAGAATCCATTCGTTTTATCTGGAACTGGTTTAGTTTTGATTATATAGCCTTGCATCCTTCTCTCTCTCTTTTTTTCCCCCCTTCAAAGCTTGCAAAGCTTGTAAGCTTGCAATTGGGCACTTAGAAGATAGGTTATTCGGTAAAGAAGCTTCAATACATGTGAGCGCATATAGGCACGGGTGTATGCGTGGATCTTTTTTGTTGGCAGGGTAATCGATTAGAGCAGTGGTTCCCAACCTGTGGTACGTGTACCACTAGTGGTACGCGAGGGCCTTCCAGGTGGTACGCGAACACTTTCGGGGTCATGAACGATTTTTAGTTAGTTATTTTTTACTTCACAAAAATGTTTACTGCCTAACACAACTGTTGCCACACGCCACCCACCTGGTCCCAGTGGCCCGAGAATCCAGTTGCTGGATGCGCGGGGCCAAAAAAGGAACGGTACAATTATGGAAATAAAGTGATATCTGATTGAATTTAGTTTATCTGGAACCAGGTGGTACGCGGCGACTGTACGGGACCTCCAAGTGGTACTCGATCACAAAAAGGTTGGGAACCACTGGATTAGAGTGTAGCAGGAGTGGCCTCATCGTTTTAATAGCTTTTCCTGGCAGTCATTTGCTTTAGCACTCAGGGTTGTAGATGGCCACCTACCCTTCCAGCTCCATATTTGCATCTTGATTTTTGTAAAACACACACATGTACACAAAAAGGAGAAATTAAAATGTGTCATAGCCTCCTGGTTGTGAGGTAAGAGTTCTAACTCTACCTCTGCCACCACCAGACCACTCAGAAACAAAATTTAAATAGGAGAGGAAGGAGTCCATAATTTGTATAATTTGCCCCTCTGTTTTCCAGTTATTTATTTATTTATTTATTTATTTATTTATTTATTTATTTATTTATTTATTTATTTATTTATTTATTTATTTATTTATTTATTTATTCATTTATTTATTCATTTATTTATTCATTTATTCATTTAGATGCTCTTCTATGCCGCCCTACTCCCTGAGGACTCAGGGCGGCGTACAACATTTTAAAGAACAACTAAACATTAAAATTATTTTAAAAAAACAATTTTAAAAAGTATCAAAAACAACATACAATAACATGTATACATGGGGGAAAGTAGTCTCAAGGTCGGCATTGTTTGGCTGACGGGATCCGGAGGAGACCCGCTCTGTGGGACCTAACCGGTCGAAGGGAAGTGTGAGGTAGGATGCGGTTAATTAGTTAATTAGTTAATTAGTTAGTTAGTTTTATTTATTAACCCTTGGGCTATATCAAAGTGCAGAGTTCCAGAGACAAATTATTACTAAAATATGATAAAAACAATTTAAAATGCAACTGGACAAACTACAATTTAAAATGAAATTGGAATAAAATAAGATAATTTAATATCTAAATAAAATGTGATAAAATTATATTTCGGCGTCCCCCCCCTTACAATCTACCCCAGTCTGTATTTATTTAATGAAATTTGCAAATGGCTTCAGTCAAATGTGGCTAACTGTAACAGGTAGTCCTCAACTTACAACAGTTCGCTTAGAGACCATTTGAAGTTACAATGGCATTAAAATAAGTGACTTGTGATCATTTTTCACATAACTGTTGTATCCTGCCCATGGCCACGTGATCAAAATTCAGATGCTTGGTAACTGGTTCATGTTTATGACGGTTGCAGTCTCCTGAGGTCAGCTTGAGATGGTGCAGTGGTTAAATGCAGCCATTGCAGGCTGACTGTTAGTTCAGCAGTTCAGCTGTTCAAATCTCACTAGGCTCAAGGTTGACTCAGCCTTCCATCCTTCCGAGGTCGGTAAAATGAGGACCCAGATTGTTGGGGGCAATATGCTGAACTCTGTAAACCGCTTAGAGAGTGCTGTAAAGCACTATGAAGCGGTATATAAGTCTAAGTGCTATTGCTATTGCTATTGATCAACTTTTGTGACCTTCTGACAAGCAAAGTCAATGGGGAAACCAGATTCACTTAACAACCGTGTTGCTAAGCAACTGTACTAACTCACTTAAGAACCGTGGCAAGAAAGGTCGTAAAATGGGGGGGGGGAAACATATTTGACAAATGACTTGCTTAGCAGCAGAAATTTTGGGCTTAATTGTGATCCTATGTCAAGGACTACCTGCAGTACAATAAAACAAGAGCAAAAGGATAACCACGAATGATCAACTGAATTGATTGATAAGCAATGTCCAAGAGAACACATTTGCAGCTCAGAAATTAAAACATGGCTCTTCTGGCAGACGGGGTGATATTGAGATCAATCCCCCATGTATGAATGTTGGTGTGTTTTTTAACTTTTGTAATTTTTAATCATTATCATTGTTTTTATTGTTCTTAGATTACGCTGTACGCCGCCCTGAGTCCCATGGGAGTTGGGCGGCATATAAGAACCATTAATAAAATAAATGAATGAATGAATGAATGAATGAATGAATGAATGAATAAATAAATAAATAAATAAATAAATAAATAAATAAATAATAATAATAAATAAATAAATAAATAAATAAATAATAAATGAATGAATGAATGAATGAATGAATGAATGAATAAATGAATAAATAAATAAATGCATAAATAAATAAATGAATAAATAAATAATGATGGCATTCAGCCCTGCTATTTATGTTGACACCACCAAGAATCTTATATGCACAAAGATGGAAAGACACAGTAATTCCTACAATGGAAGAGTGGATGGTAAAGGTGATAGAGTTAGTGGAGATGTGAAATTGATTATTTTAATTAAAGAAAAATATTTATTTAATTTTGTTTCTGAGTGGTCTGGTGGTGGTAGATGTAGAGTTAGAACTCTTACCTCACAATCAGGAGGCTATGAGCTCAATCCTAGGTAACAGGAAATATTTCTTTCTCTGAGCACAATGAGTTATTGTCTGCTGTGAACACTGCATAGGTGTCAGGAAGGGCATCTGGCCAGTAAAGGCTTAGTTCCATTCAGTCGCCCTGACTTCACCCTGATGCAAGGGATTACAGGGTTGTTAAAAGGAAAAATAATAACCAATTTTGTTTCTACTTGGAAACCGCTTCTGGACTTTTTGCTTGCAACTGGAAAAAAAACGAAACTTTGATTTTAGGGTTTGATGATTAGAATGATTCTGTTATCATCAAAATGGCCTGAAATGTCATGAGATGTAAAAGCAAAAAGCTGAGGTTTCATTGTTTTTGCAATCTACTGCACCGAAGTAGATTGTCATTGCTGCACCAAAGTCAGAAGTCATTCCTTTTCACTCCCTCTTACACTTCTCTCTTTTTTTCCCTTGATTTTTCTAACTTTTGTTCCTTTTACGGATTTATCTTATAATGAAAGTTCATAAAATATATTTTTTAAAAGGAAACAATGAGGACGTTCCCTACTGCAAAAGAGCAAGATTTCAACGCAACATTAATGGGGCATGGAAGGACAGCTAGCCTATGCTAATTTTGGAGGAGCAGATGCAGCTGTCTACTCCTGCTGATAAGTGTGCGTACCATGGATGATCATATCTGGAGGGCACCAGCCTGAGGAAGACCATCACAAAGGCAAAGGTCAAAAAGATGATGCCACAATCAAGTAACTCTCTGGCCCCCCTCCCCCCACCAGCTGAAGTCTTCTGCTATGGACCAGATTTGTTTAGATCCCCTCCCCCTTTGTGGATGAACAAGGAGGAACAGAGCTCTGGGAAAACAGAGGGGCAAATTATACAACAGTAGCAACTTCTTGACCCCTGCATGTGAAAAGGTATTAACCTTTCACGCCCATGACCTCTCTCATGTGACTGGGGTCAAGAGGATTTGGGGCGGGGGGGGGGGAAGAGACTGTTAAAAACTTCAGGAAGTTTTCTCTTTTAAACAAAGGAGGTGCTGAGTCAGGATAGCGTAGCTGCCTCAGATGTATCCCAACACTGTGGCCAGATCTTGGAGAACAATAACTACGGTAGAAGAGGCAATGTTGAGTCAAACACACCCGGGGATTGCTAAAAGATGTCAGTCAAGAACTAAGGAGAAATTTCCTGATAGTTAGAACAATTAATCAGTGGAACGACTTGCCTCCAGAAGTTGTGGATGCTCCAACACTGGAGGTTTTGAAGAAGAGATTGAACAACCATTTGTCTGAATTGGTATAAGATTTTCTGCCTGAGCTGGGGGTTGGACTAGAAGACCTCCAAGGCCCCTTCCAACTCTGTTACTCCTGTCCTAATGTGCTAGTTGTCTATGTAAAGGTAACTTTCTAACCACAAAAAAGGATTATGAATTACTGTCTGAAGGGTTCAAGCTACAAGCTGATTTATTGTTTGAATGAGAAACTAGGTCTTGGAGTTAATGGTTGACTAGAAACCTGGATGCTGCACTAAAATATTTTATTTTTATTTTTATTTTATTTATTTATTTTTGTCAAGTACATGTTGGTAATATACATAGATATAACATTGTTTATATACATAAGATGGGTACTGATAAGCGGGAACATTAGGACAGGGACGGTAGGCATGCTGGTGCGCTTATGCATGCCCCTTACTGACCTCTTAGGAATCGGGTGAGGTCAACAGTGGACAGTCTAAGGGTAAAGTTTTGGGGGTTTGGTGACGAAACCACAGAGTCAGTAAGTGAGTTCCAGGCATTTACCACTCTGTTGCTATTTACCTGATGAAAAAAAGTCATTCTAAATTACATGCGCTGTTCAAATAGATAAGAGAGAAAACAGGAGCCCAAAGGAGACCTCCAACCTTGAAAGTCACCTTAACCTATATGTTATAATCTCCCTTCAAACCACACCCTGCATTTTGATTTCTAACCCAGGCACAATTTAGCTCCTTATGAGATCTTAGTCACCGGCATTAAGCAAGAGTTGGTTTTAGACTTGGAAAAGCAAACAACTGTTTGAAGGCAGGAAAAAAAATGAATCAACTGAAATTTAACTGAATTTCCTTTGTCAATGAAATCTGAACACCACACCAGGAGATGCTCTTTGTAGTATTGGGGAAACATTGAGTAGTGATGCAATTGAAGAATCTGCTCTCTTCTTTGTCTGGTTCCTTGTTTTCACCAATCCAATCCGATAGCAAGTCTGTCTGTTTGTCTCCCTCCCTCCCCCCTCCCTCTCTGAAAATGAGTGGCAAGGTCTTCTCACATATCAGTGGATGGAACATCTCCAGGTAGTTGAAATGGTGAGGTTTTCTTTCTAAGAAGGAAATGGGATGGAAAATCCATACACGAATTCTATTTACAGCTACTCCTTGACTTTAGAACTGTTTTGCTTCTCAACAGTTCAAAGATGCAACACCGCTTAAAAAAGGAACTTGTGACCAGTGGCGGGATTCAAAATTCTTTTACTACCGATTCTGTGGGTGTGGCTTAGTGGGCCTGGCATGGCTTGATGGGCATGGCTTAGTGGGCGTGGCAGGGGAAGGATACTGCAAAATCTCCATTCCCTCCTCACTCCAGGGGAAGGATGCTGCAAAATCTCCATTCCCTCCCGACTCCAAGGGAAGGATGCTGCAAAATCTCCATTCCCTCCTCACTCCAGGGGAAGAATACTGTAAAATCCCCATTTCCTCCCCACTCCAGGGGAAAGATACTGCAAAATCTCCATTCCTCCTCACTCCAGGGGAAGGATACTGCAAAATCTCCATTCCCTCCTCACTCCAGGGGAAGGATGCTGCAAAATCTCCATTCCCTCCCGACTCCAAGGGAAGGATGCTGCAAAATCTCCATTCCCTCCTCACTCCAGGGGAAGAATACTGTAAAATCCCCATTCCCTCCCCACTCCAGGGGAAAGTTACTGCAAAATCCCCATTCCCAGCTGGGACTCGGGAGGCAGAGAATAGGGGCCAGTCAGAGGTGATATTTACTGGTTCTCCGAACTACTCAAAATTTCCGCTACCGGTTCTCCAGAACTGGTCAGAACCTGCTGAATCCCACCTCTGCTTACGACCCTCTCCTTGACTTTATGAACATTGCAGCATCTGCACAATCAGGAGTTCAAAATCTGGATGCTTGGCAACTAGGGTGTATCAGGGAGTCCTCGATGTACAACAGTTCATTTAGCAACCGTTCAATGTTAGAACGGTACTGAGAAAAGTGACTTAGGAATGCTTTTCACACTAACAGTCAGAAATCGGATGATTTGCAACTGACTCATATTTATGACGGTTACAGTGTCCCGGGGTCACGTGATCCCCTTTTGCGACCTTCTGACAAGCAAAGTCAAAGGGAAGCCAAATTCACTGAACAACCGTGTTACTGATTTAACGACTGCAGTGATTCATTTAACAAATGTGGCACGAAAGGTGGTAAATTGGGGCAAAACTCACTTAACAACTTTCTTGCTTAGCAATGGAAATTTTGGGCTCAGTTTTGGTCATAAGTTGAGGACTACCTGCATTTATGATGATTGCATAAATTGTAATCCTGGGGTCATGTAATTGATATTTGCAACCTTCTAGCTGGCTTCTGACAAACAAACTCAATGGGAGCAACTGAATTTTCTGTGTAATTCATTTAACAACTGCAGTGATTCGTTTAACAGCCATGGCCAAAAAACATGGTAAAATTGGGTATGACTCACTTAATCACCAGAAATTCTGGTCCCAATTGTGGTTAAATGGAGTACCACTAATAATGCACAATGGAATACTAACAATAAAAAAAACTCAAAGCAACACATCTATTTCTTAAATATGTTTTGCAGGCAATACACTGAGGAATGCCATTACTCCCAATAACCTTATTTAGCTCATTAATACAACCAAATCCTACATTTCTCTTTAAATAAGGAATCTAACCTTACAAGACGTATTCTGTTTTCTGAACCAATGTGCACAATCATGCCATACACTGCAGGGGGCAGCACAATTCCCAGACAGACACCACCGTTTGACTTTTAAGAGAATCTCATCAGAAGATCCACACTTTCGGTTGACACTATTGTGTTTAGTGGGGGGGGGGAGAAAGCACTAAATGAGTTGCGTTGGAAAGTCAGGAAGACATTGGCTGAAGATGCCAGTAAAAGCAGGTTTAGGAAGGAAGCAGAATTCCAGAGGAGAATGGTTCACCCCAAACATCAGAGTACAGTACTCCAATCCTCTGGATACTTGCAGCTTTAATAGACATGAAAGAAGATCTGGATGAACATTGGAGTCAGATCCTGCTTACACCTTTGTTCGATCCTGGTCTACATGCTGCCTGCAATAAAGATAAACATAATTATTTCCAGGAAACTCTATTCTTACTTAGATATGCTATATTCAAGGGGCATTCTGTCATTGTTCAGAACTGACACACTAGGAGTATCCTAAACAGTTCAGCTTTCTCCAACTTGATGACTTGCAGAAGATTTGTCTGCTCAACAACCATTCTTTCCCCTTAATGACCTTGCTGCCAGTGCATGATGGAGCAATGTAGTCCACCGCTTAGAAAGTTAATGTGGTAGAACTGAGGACTTGGATTTTGTCAGGTGGGTTAACATCGCCAGCCTCCCTTACCTGCTTTTTTTGTCTCATAATTTCCTTCATCTTTTGCTTCCTACCCACAAATCAGTGGTGGGTTCCTACCGGTGCGGTCGACTCTACCGCACCGGTAGTGGCCAGCAGATGGTGCTATTTGAGCACGACAGCTCCGGTGCCGTCTTCGCCAGTCTGTCGCTCGGTGTCATCTTTTTTTGTGGAATTTTTGGGCTGATTTTGCTTCCTGCGCATGCGCGGAAGCATAATCTTGTGAGGGGATGCGTGTGCGCGCGAGATTTTGGTGATTTTTTTTTGCTTCCGCGCATGCGCGGAAGCAAAAAAAGTGGCGAAATCATGTGCGCATGTGGCCCATTGCGAGATTTTGCTTCCGCGTATGCGCAGGAAGCAAAATCACGCGAGGGCACGTGCGTGCGCCGAAACATGACGATGTGCACGCAGCACACCAGTATCGCGAAGAAGAAGCAACCCGCCCCTGCCACAAATCAATGACATCAAGACTCTCTGTAATAACAATTTAGTTCTTTTAATATGCAAAGCCCACCTGTAGGACATCAATTTGTGGAAGGAGCATAATCAAAACTAAATAGCAGTAGCTGGACTATGAAATTGCAGCATCAAGAATTCCTCACCTTCTGATCTAGGTGGCCAAGTTGAAGGCATTGAAGGTGCCTTCGACCAAAAGAACGAGGAGAAAGAGAAGAAAGGTGAAGAGCAGAAGGAGAAAAAATGGGACCTGGGAAAACAAGCAATAGCATTCTGGTCTTAGTTGCACTGGCTGGGAAGATGTAACAAATGGCTGGAACACAAAAGTCCCAGCCATCCCATGTTCTGTTCTGCCAGTGGATGAAGATGAGATAGGTGACTGGGAGACATAGAGTTGGCTGGGTTATGCAAATATGGCTAGTGGATGTAAGCTAAACATCACAATTGATGTCCCAGATCTCTAAGAGGATTGACATCAGTTTTGAGACAACTACTACAGTACTCACTTCACAGATTGGCTTCAACAGCAGAAGATCATAATGGCAAAGAGGTAGAAGTATGATCTGCCTTCTTAACCTTGTCCAGTGGCCACTCTGTCTAAAGAAGGCCAAAAAGCTAAGTGTCAATCCTGAAGCTGATCTGACCAGAGCAGTGTTTCTCAACCTTGGCAGTTTGAAGATGTGTGGACTTCAACTCCCAGAATTCCCCAGCCAGCAATGCTGGCTGGGGAATTCTGGGAGTTGAAGTCCACACATCTTCAAACTGCCAAGGTTGAGAAACACTGGACCAGAGCCATCTTTGAGCTTCTGTGTTGCCACACTGGAGCTGAGGGATAGGGTTGTATACTCAAAATAAAATACTTCCTTCTGGGAACCAAGGACGTGCTCACACCTGGACCGTGGAAAGAGGAGTGAGGTTACCAGACAAATACACAGTGTCTTGATCGGATCGTATGACTGATTGTTTGAGGTTGTGGGAAAACGTTCTCTTTTATTTAGATGAAAACCGCGGGGAAACTTCAAAGTCGGTTTTCAACAGATCTGTGCCAATACGATATTTCCAACAAAGCTATTCTTTGAGGAATTCACCTGCCTTGGAGTTTTGCTTGCTATGGGATTATTACTTGGAACACTGACACTAAACTTAAGAGCTGTGATGGTGCAGTGGTTAGAATATAGTATTGCAAGCTAACTCTGCTCACTGCCAGGAGTTCGATTCTGCCCAGCTCAAAGTGGACTCAGCCGTCCATCCTTCCAAGGTCGGTAAAATGAGGACCCAGATTGTTGGGGGCAATATGCATAACTGATTATCTGGTGCAAGTATAATATTATCTGGGCTTGAAAGTTCCAGATAAAATATGAGAGCTCAGTTTGAAAGCAAAAGTTCTACCTCAACACAGCTCTAAATGGAACTCAGGCTGGACATTTGCCCAGTATGCAAGCGAGACTCTACACTGGAACCAGATTTGATTGCCTATCAAATATGTTGGCCTCAATAATGGGTTTCACTTATTTATTTATTTATTTATTTATTGGTGTTTCTTATATGCCGCCCAACTCCCGGAGGACTCCGGGCGGCTTACAACAGAAAAAATACAAGAAACCAATATAAATAAACATTAAAACAGATATAAAAATTAAAAACATCTTAAAACATTTACTATCCATTCAGCATCATACATACTTACCTTTGCTACATCCCTCCCTTTGCCCTGCCTGAACATACAGCCGCCGTGCCTGCTTCTCACCTGTTGTGGCTCCAACGGTAGCGGCTTCGGGAGACACGGGCTCGTCTGGAGCTGCTCCCCTGCAGATTGTCCCTGCTGCCCCTGGGTGCGAGGGAGCGGGGCAGGTGAGAGGTGGCTGCGGCGGCTGTATGTTCAGTCAGGGCAAGGGGGAGAATGGCTCATCTGGAGCAGTTAAATGATGTTTAAGCAAGGCTATGCTTGGTTGTACCTGAATCCAGCTATAAAGAACCTGGCCCAAAGGCATAGAGCAAGAACCACAGCTCCCTCTCCCCTCTTCCCCACCAATCCCAACAGTAGGACTCAGAAGAACGGCAGCAAATATTCAGAGTAGATTTTGCCAGCAGTCAAAACTACAGGGAAAAATTGACATTTAAAAAAATGTCGGGAGGACAGCAGGCTGTCTTGGGAACGAAGAGGAGTACAACCTAGTACCCACAGAGTCACACACACATATGTAGGGAGCTACTCTTAGCACAAGCTACCACAGAGAAACCTCTAGAAAGCTTATCTTTGCGCCACACACCCGATACAACGTCTGTTCTCAATCAGAAATTCTTCCCTAGAAGATTCGTCCCTTTTCTCCTCCGACGTCCTCTTTCCCCCGCCAAAGTCCCCCTCCTGGGAATCTATGAGTCACTCCTCTCCTCGTAACTAAGCCTCTTTCTTCATTTTTTTTCCACTTATGACCCACCACACCGTAAGATGACTGGCTAACTGGCAACCTCCAGCGTGTCTTGCAGCCTCCCCCTACTTTTGCTGGGTGGCGGGCAGCAGGCGGCGGGGTAGGTGGGTGGGTAGGTAAAAAGCGAGCTCTAGGTGGTGGCAGGTGGCGTTGTCCTGGGACATCTGCCCGGCCTCTCGGACCACTGCCCACCACTGCCTAGAGCTTGCTTTTCACACACACACACACCGCCGCCCAAACCCATGCAGGGAAACTTCCTGGGAGTTCCAAAACACCCCGAACTCCAAAGTTTTTCCTGGGTGGCTTTTGCCAGCGGGAGTGGGTGGGAAGCGAGCCACTTGGAGCTCGCTTTTCAAATCCCCGCCTCGCCGCCCAAACCCATGCAGGTAAACTCCCCAAGAGTTTCAGGATGCCCCACTGCCGCCCCTCTCGGCCCTGACATGCTTGCCTGCCTTCGATCCTGATGGGAGCTCCAGCCGCAGCGGTGGCGGAAGGAAAGTTCTAGAGCGGCGGCAGTGGCGTTCCAGGAGGGTGGCCCTCGGGGCCCTGGGAAAGCGCACAGTAAGGAGTTGCCACTTTGGGTTCTCCCAGTCCGGAAAACACTGTGGGAGAAACTACTGAGAGTGCTGGCGGGCTTCTCCATCTACGCGAGCCCAGGGAGTGGTGGCAAGGAAGTGCCGGAAACTCAGCTTCTGCACATGTGCAGAAGAAAAAAGAACCTGGAATTTTTTTAAAAAAAAATCAAATTCAAAAAAATATTTTTTAAAAAAAGATGGTGGCTTCCACGGACCGGCACCTACAGAACCGGTTCGGTGACATCATCGTGACGTCACCAGCGGGTCGCTACCAGTTCAGGTGAACTGGTCTAAACTGGGAGGAACCCACTCCTGACCCTATCCTTATAATATTTTTTACATTTTTACAAAGCACTGAGGTCTAGCCCATTGCCATCTTTATTTTCTAAAGCACCTACTTAAAGTCCAGAGTCATATTTGGAGATTTCACAATCTATCAGCTTCTCATTTATTTATTTTCATTAAAATACTCTTTAAAAATAATAAAGTCAAGTAGGGCAGAGACTCAGAAGAGTCGAGAATATATTTGTGACTGTGGGCAGTGCACTGTGTGGCTTAAAGCATGCAAAATGAACACCACATAGGAAGGGAGTGAAGTCAGCCAAGTAACAGCCTTATACCTGAAATTTCATGGCCCCTCCCTGAATAAGAGCAGGGAGACTCAGCCAAGGGGTGGAAGGGGGGGGAGAGAAGTGTTGTATTTAATGAGGTGACTTCCAGTTGTAAATGAAACAGGGCGGGGTATATTGTATGAACTCTGACCCTTGCTGTCCATCTCAGCTTTTATCCGAGAGTTTTATGAGCTGCATAAAGACCCACCGCAGCTTGGAGCACCACAATTGGATTTAAAGGGGAAGGGGATGGAGGAGAAACACAGGAGCTCTTGTGAGAAGGCCAGGAAAACAAACCATCTCAGTTACACAGAAGAAAAAAAAAAGAAGAGGAGAAACTAAAGCAGGAGGTGGACAATTGAGCATTTTCTTCTTTGCCCGTTTCTGAATTAGAGCCTGACTTGCTACTAACTAACTAACTAACTAACTAACTAACGAACTAACGAACTAACTAACTAACTAACTGACTGACTGACTGACTAACTGACTAACTGACTAACTGACTAACTAACTGAAAGACTGACTAACTGACTAACTGACTAACTGACTAACTAACTAACTGACTGACTGACTGACTGACTGCCTGACTGACTGACTGACTGACTAACTGACTAACTGCTAACTTTATTTATTTATTTATTTATTTATTTATTTATTTATTTATTTATTTATTTATTTATTTATTTATTTATTTATTTACTTATTTACTTACTTACTTACTTACTTACTTACTTACTTACTGACTGACTGACTGACTGACTGACTGACTGACTGATTTATTTATTTATTTATTTATTTATTTATTTATTTATTTATTTATTTATTTATTTATTTATTTATTTATTTATTTATTTATTTATTTATTTATTTATTTATTTATTGCCTGCCTGCCTGCCTGCCTGCCTGCCTGCCTGCCTGACTCCGAATTAGTGCCTGACTTGCTTCTAACTTATTTATAGCAATAGCACTTAGATTTATATACCACTTCATAGTTCTTAAAGCACTCTCTATGCAGTTTACAGAGTGAGCGTTTTGCCCCTAACAATCTGGGACCTCATTTTACTGACCTTGGGAGGATGGAAGGCTTTCAGCTGATCAGGATCGAACTGCTGGCAGTTGGCAGAATTAGCCGGCAATACTGCATTCTAACTACTGTGCCGCCACAGCTCTTTAGGACAGGGGTGGGCAATTAATTTTCCCAAGCACCAACTGGGACTGTTATGGAGGGCTGAACCAATAGAGCTGTGAAAGTGTGTAGGCATACATATGTAAATTGAAAAAAATATATATAGCAGTCACCTTCAAAATAAAAGCAATCCACAAGGGCCGGACATAGACAGCCAAAGGGCCAGATCTGGCCTGGGGGCAGTTAAATGCCCTGGTCTGGTCCAAGATGTAGGGTCACTTCCCTTCAGTATAATCTAGAAACAATACTGCATGCAGGTAGATCTTCACTTACAAACAGTCACTTAGAAAAATACCCAGAGTTATAATACCCCACCTGTGGTCACATGATCACATTTTGGGTGCTTGGCAACTGGCCCACATTTATGGCTGTTTGCAGCATTCCACACATGACAGTAATTCATGACTTTTTTTGCTGGAAGTTGGCACTTACTTCTAGTTTCCAGCAAAAAAAATGTCCTTTGCGGACAAAGGATTCTCCTAATACCACAATTTGCTTAACAACCACTGCAAAAAGGTCATAATGTCAGGTGGGATGACCTGGTGACATACTTAATGACTGGCAGGACTTACGGCCCTAATTTCAGGCTCAGTTATGGTCATAAATTGAGGATTTACGTAGTTATGTTTTAAGGAATGCTGAAGCATTAGACATGACTCGATACTTGGAGAAGAGATGCATACATAATCAAGGACTTGACTACTAAATTCTAATCGACTTCAAAAGCTGCAGAGCAGAGGTGGGTTCCTACCGGTGCGGTCCAGTGCGCCGTTCCGGTAAGGCCCCTCCGATTGCCCAATTTGCACGCGACGGCTCCAGTGCTGTCTTCGCCGGTCCGTCGTGTGCCGCCATCGTTTTTCCGGAATTTTTCGGTGATTTTTTGCTTCCGCACATGTGTGGAAGCAAAATCTCGCAAGGGGACGCGTGTGCATGCAAGATTTCAGCGAGATTTCACTTCCGCGCATGCGCAGAATAAAGAAATCACCAAAATCACGTGGGCGTGCACGTGTCCCCTTGTGAGATTTTGGCAAGATTTTGCTTCCGCACATGCACAGGAAGCAAAGTCGCTTGAGGGGGCGCATGCACATAACGAGCATGCGCGCACACGTAACATGGCAGCGCACCGGTAGCGAGGTAAGAGCAACCCACCCCTGCTGCAGAGCATTTGTGAAACTCGCTAAACCAGGCTAAAATGGAGTTGGGTAGTTAGTGGTTCAGGGTTTTATGGGAAATTGAGATACTGTCTTAGCAAGTGATATCAGCCAGGCCATTGTGGGGTATTGGTAAGGTATAATGTGTTATATAAACATAGACAGTATATTTATGTGGTTGAACATTTGTAATCTGACATGGACAATGATCATCCCTTGCAGCCATCAAGCAGTGTGAAGTTATGCAGCCTTTATACAACCGGTAGTACCTTGCCTGTCTATGAAGGAAGAGGAGAGTTGAAAGAAATTCTGTCTAAACATTCTTCCATTATTGGAAAGAATGTTTTTCATCCCTTCCTCTCAAAACATTCTTTGATGAAAATGAGCTAGATTGAAGTCAGTAGCTGTGCTAGAGGAGCCAATCTGGAACCAATCTTGGGCTTTAGGTCCAGGGTTGAAATTCAAAAATTTTCCCTACCAGTTCTGTGGGCGTGGCTTGGTGGGCGTGGCAGGGGAAGGATGCTGCAAATCTCCATTCCCTGCCCACTTCTGGTGGAAGGATATTGCAAAATTTCCATTCCCTCCCCATTCTGGGGGGAAGGATATTGCAAAATCCCCATTCCCTCCCCACTTCTGGGGGAAGGATATTGCAAAATCCCCATTCCCTCCCCACTCCTGGGGGAAGGATATTGCAAAATCCCCATTCCCTCCCCACTTCTGGGGAAAGGATATTGCAAAATCTCCATTCCCTCCCCACTTCTGGGGGAAGGATAATGCAAAATCCCCATTCCCTCCCCACTCCTGGGGGAAGGATATTGCAAAATCCCCATTCCCTCCCCACTCCTGGGGGAAGGATATTGCAAAATCCCCATTCCCTCCCCACTTCTGGGGGAAGGATGTTGCAAAATCCCCATTCCCTCCCCACTTCTGGGGGAAGGATGTTGCAAAATCCCCATTCCCTCCCCACTTCTGGGGGAAGGATATTGCAAAATCCCCATTCCCTCCCCACTTCTGGGGGAAGGATATTGCAAAATCCCCATTCCCTCCCCACTTCTGGGGGAAGGATATTGCAAAATCTCCATTCCCTCCCCACTTCTGGGGGAAG
The DNA here is from genome assembly GCA_023053685.1 of Diadophis punctatus similis. NCBI lineage: Eukaryota > Metazoa > Chordata > Lepidosauria > Squamata > Dipsadidae > Diadophis > Diadophis punctatus. Next base: position 3,297,898 of record JALIGW010000020.1, on the reverse strand, counting down.
GATATTGCAAATCCCCATTCCCTCCCCACTTCTGGGGGAAGAATACTGCAAAATCTCCATTCCCTCCCCACTTCTGGGGGAAGAATACTGCAAAATCTCCATTCCCATTCCACTCTGGGGCCAGCCAGAGGTGGTATTTGCCGGTTCTCCAAACTACTCAAAATTTCCACTACCGGTTCTCCAGAACCTGTCAGAACTTGCTGAATTTCACCCCGTTTAGTCCCCCCCTGCAATTGTTCCAGAACACCGCACTGCTTCTCATTTAAATATGAATACAGGTAGTCTTCTACTTACAACCACAATTGACCCCAGAACCTATGTCACTAAGTGAGAAATTTGTTAAGCGAGCTTTGCCCCATTTTACGAATTTTTTTGCCACATTTGTTAAGTGAATCACTGCGGTTGTTAAATTAGTAACACGGTTGTTCAATGAATCTGGCTTCCTCGTTGACTTTGCTCATCAGAAGGTCGCAAAAGGGGATCACATGACCCCGAGACTCTGCAACCTCCATAAACATGAACCAGTTGCCAAGCATCCAAACGTAAATCACGTGACCATGGGAATGCAGCAATGGTCGTAAGTGTGAAAAATGGTCATACGTCACTTTTTCCAGTGCTGTTGCAACTTTAAACAGTCTGTTGTAAGTCGAGGACTACCTGTAGTGTGAAATGTTTTGCTGGTGTTTTAAATCCATTCTCTATGGCCTAGAGGTAGAGCTCTTGCTTCACAATCAGGAGGTTGTGAGTTCGATCCTAGGTAGAGGCAGCTGTAGGGTCTCCTGCTTGGGCAGGGGGTTGGACTAGATGACCTGCAAGGTCCCTTCCAACTCTGTTAATCTGTTTAAAAAATCTCTCTGGTCCTGCCCAGAGAGGCAAAATCTCTCTGGTCCTGCCCTGTCCTTCCATAGCTGACTGGTGTGTGTCTATTTACCTCTCAATTTGGAGTGGTGCTTAGGAGCCCTGAGGCACTCAAGGAGTTAAGTGGTTTCATGCATTCACAGATGCCCTTTAATGAAACCAACAGGCATGATATGTTTGTTCCCACAATGGGCCAGGCCCCAGGGTGGAGTTGAGCCCCCCCACCCTCCTCCCAGCTCTTCTCAACTGTCAGAAGGCGCTGTGATTGAACCTTGCAGCAGCAGGGGAGGGATATGTGAAAGAATTCACAAGCGTCCAAAAGACATCGAATTCTGGGAAAGCCAGCAGACTTTCCTTTCCCCTCCTCATCCCTCCCATCTCTATCTTTCTCCTCCCCACCTCCCCCTTTTCCAACCCATCACCTAGGTTGCAGTGACATGAGAAAATCTGAAGAGATTTTGAGTCTGGCTGAACTGCAGGAGAATTAGGTGGTGGTACTGGGTAACAGCCCCATTAAGGGTGTAACTGGGTTTCACAATAAGGAGATAGGCATGAAGAGAGAAAGAATTCAGGGCCAACAAATAATTATTCCACTTATCTCCCTCTTCAACTCCTACCCTCAAAACGTCGCTATAGAGCACTGCACACCAAGACAACTAGACACAAGAACAGTTTTTTCCCCGAACACCATCACTCTGCTAAACAAATAATTCCCTCACCACTGTCAAACTATTCACTAAGGCTGCATTACTATTACTATTAGTCTTCTCATCGTTCCTATCACCCATCTCTTCCCACTTATGACTGAATGACTGTAACTTGTTGCTTGTATCCTTACGCTTTATATTAATATTGATTGTTTCCTGATTGCTTATTTGTACCCTATGACAATCATTAAGTGTTGTACCTCATGATTCTTGACAAATGTATCTTTTCTTTTATGTACACTGAGAGCATATGCACCAAGACAAATTCCTTGTGTGTCCAATCACACTTGGCCAATAAAGAATTCTATTCTATTCTATTCTATTCTATTCTATTCTATTCTATTCTATTCTATTCTATTCTATTCTATTCTATTCTATTCTATTCTATTCTGTGGCTGGTGGCCACAGGGTTCTATGGAGAAAATTCTTCCTCCCCCCACCTTCACATACAGGTTACATAACTGAAGTATAAACCGAAATTCATTAAACGTAAACTTGTTTGTTTTAAAGTTTGTACTAAGAAGGGAGGAGGAGGAGGAGGAGGAGGAGGAGGAGGAGAAGGAGAAGGAGAAGGAGAAGGAGGTTATGGGTTACATAACTGAAGTTCATTAATCCTAAACTGGTTTGTTTTAAAGTTTGTACTAAGAAGGGAGGAGGAGGAGGAGGAGGAGAAGGAGAAGGAGAAGGAGAAGGAGGTTATGGGTTACATAACTGAAGTTCATTAATCCTAAACTGGTTTGTTTTAAAGTTGGTACTAAGAAGGGAGGAGGAGGAGGAGGAGGAGAAGGAGAAGGAGAAGAAGAAGGAGAAGGAGAAGGAGAAGGAGAAGGAGAAGGAGAAGGAGAAGAAGGAGGAGAATTTTCAAGGGCTCAAAAGAGTTTCAGGGGTGGCGGTTTTTTTTGAGCCAAGTGATTTTTACAACAGCCTAAATCTTGATTTGCATCTTCCAAGTCTCAAGTTCAGAACTGTGTCAGCTCTAGTGGTTTATACTGCCAGATCATCATTGATCAGCTTAGGATATAAAGGGATTTGAAAACCTAGCTGTTGATCTGATGGAGTCAGAGACCTTAACAGAAAAGAGGTCCATAATTTCAGGGATTATCTCTCAAATTTAATATAAACTAAATCAGTAATTTAGACTTCATGAGAAATTGACCCCAATGCAAAATATTCACAGCCATGGCTTGATGCTGAGGGTGATTTCCTGCCAGACAATTGCAACTGTACTTGGCAGTTCAAAATCTACTTTGGCCTTTTTATAACTGAAGACAGCAATGTTATTTCAATTGTTCTTTGCAATGGAGAGAAAGGGGGTTTATTTACTGCAAAGTACCTCAAAGTGTCTTTACAAAAAATGTTCCAAGAAAGAGAAAAAAAATGGGATCAAAGCTTACAGTCCTGGGAGACCAGAACAAGAAAGAGTATAGAGTCAATCAAATGCCCATTTTTTTGCCTGCAGGGAATCTGAAAGCTGTCCTCAGCTATGTTTATTTTACATGGACTCAGCAGTATCGTTAGATTAGCTGCAGTTTATTACGTTCCGGCAGTGTAATCTCTTCTAAAGTTTGTGTGGTTTTCTTTGATATGAACCCCTAGAACAGGGGTGTCAAACTCGATTTCATTGAGGGCTGCATCAGGGTTGTGTTTGGCCTTGGGGGGCCAAGGTGGGCGTGGCCAGGGTGGGTGTGGCCAATTTGATGTCACTCGTGTCGGGGGCGCCTGTGGTGGCTTGAGCGCTCTGCCCAGTGGCGGATTCCTCCTACCTGCCTACCGGTGCGCTGCGTGCGCATCATCTCATTTTATGCGCACATGCGCTCACTACATGCGCATGTCCCCTTGTGCGATTTTGCTTATGCGCATGCGCAGGAAGCAAAAAAAGGCCAAAAATTCAGGGAAAAAGATGGCATCATGCGACGGACCAGCGAAGATGGCACCGGAGCCGTTACGCGCAAATTATGCAATTGGAAGCTCCCTACTGGAATGGTGCACTGGACCGCACCGGTAGGAACCCACCCCTGGCTCTGCCAGAGAAAACGGGCTCCCGAGCTTTTTTAAAAAGATACATGATTCTATTTTGGTTTCACTATGTGTAAACATACCGAATGCATGGTTCCTTAAGGAACATTATTCTAAGATCTTCAGTAAGAAGTTGTTTATCTGATACAGCCTAGTGATGGTGAAGGATTGTGAAGGTCCGAAAGGTGCTTTTCCAAAAGGCAACTGGACTTTTTTTGGTTTGAAAATTTCGCTTTTCATCCAAGAGAAATTATAAAATATTGAAGAAACTTCTTGAATGAGAAGCAAAATGTTTTCAAAGAAGAAAACCAAGAAAGTCCAGTTGCCTTTTGGAAAAAGCATCTTTGGGACAACCGTGACCTGGATGATTGAGCATCTCCAAAGACAGGATTGTGAAGGCATTGTTCACAAAATTAGAAAAGATTCTGCAGAGAAGCAGTGGGCTTTGTCAAAGGACTGGAACATTTTCCTTCAAGGAAGATGGCAGGCAGAAGTGGGTTCCTCCCGGTTCGGACCGATTCTATAGAACTGGTAATAACTTGGTGGCCTGGGTCGCTGGAACCAGCAGTGACCCAGGCCTGCCACACCCCCGAGCCAGTTCTCTCGGTGGCGCCATAGATGCCGCCATCTTGTTTTTTGCTTCTGCGCATGCTCAGAAGCTTTTTTTATTACTGCGCATGCGCGCTGCCTGCGCAAACGAACGTGCGTCGCGTCCCTGAGCAAACCAGCAGTAAAGAAAACAGGAACCCACCCCTGATGGCAGGGCACTACAGCAACTCTGGAAATGGGGTTAATCCTAATTGCTTGGCTGCATGTGACTCTTCAACTGTTGTGATAACATAAGCCTGCTTGGCTGCACACACCAACCTTATCTCTGTCTTGAAACCACGAACAAAGATTTGATGGATGTGCTTATTATCTCTCTCTTGATTTATAGCCAGTGTTGGCTGACATCAGTTTGCATGGATTATTCATTCCCCATTTCCCTGAATACTTCTCCCTCCCTCTATGGAAGACAGTGAGATATCTCCTTGGCTTGCTACCTCTTTGGGTCAAAAGGTCATCTGTCTGGAATTGATGGTGAGATACAACCAGACTTGGAATTTCTGAGGGTGAAATAACATAAGTCAGGGCACAGGTCTTTGAGTTCCCCACTTTTAAAAGGTTTGATTTATGAGAGTTGAATAATTTTATGACATTCTCAAGAAAAAAAGGCCTTGAACCGAAGCTCTTGTACTAACAGTAGTTCCAGTATGCAAATAAAACAGATTTACAGGCTAATGGTGTATGAAAGGGACAGTTGATGGCCTTGTGTTAGAATTACAGGGAATGGACTAATTAAACTATTGATCTATTTGGTTCAGTCTGGTCTTCTCCTGGTGGACTTCCATTGTTGATGGGCTGCACCCAAATTTCCAATCACCAGTTGGGATGATGGGCTTTATAGTATACATGAAAGGATTGGCAGCTTTTCATTCCTTTTTAATGATATAATGATGAACCCAAAGAAACTTTTGCCTGCAAAGCTCCTGTGAGAAGCGAAATATCTTCCTCAAGGAAAAAACAGTCCAGTTGCCTTTTGAAAAAGCACCTTTGAGACAACTATGACCTGGGTAACTGAGAATCTCCATAGACATCTACAGTAGTGGGTTCTAAAACCCTCTGCTACAGAGGCGGGTTCCTAATTTTTTTTACTACCACTCTGTGGGCGTGGCTTATTTTGTGGGTGTGGCTTGCCAGCCATGTGACCGGGTGGGCGTGGGCCTCGGGAGCTTGGCAGCGGCCGGAGAAGCAGGGGGGCATTGCCCACCCGCAACGCAGCCCCCCGCAGCAGGAGCAGCAACACCGCAGCAGCGGTTCTTCTAGGAGGCTCCGTCCGGCCTGAATGCTTCTCCCCATTCGATGATCCTAGGCTCCTGCCGCCCATTCCCCCTCCCCTCAGCAGCTCGAACGTGCGAAAATGCCTGGGATCATCACCGCGCGTTCGTGGCTTCTCGGACTGCTGAAGGGAGGGGAATGGAGATAGCTCCTGCCGCCCGTTCTTTCAGCATCTCACGTGCTCCCTCAGCCATCCTCCCCTGCTTGGACTCACTGTGGGGTAGGAAGGCAGTGCATGCACAGTGCCGGAAGCTCGACTTCTGGGCATGCGCAGAAGAATTTTTTTAAAAAAAACTAAAAAAGAAATTTTGTAAAAAAATGGTGGCGCCCAGGCACCAGCAACCGACCACACCGGTACTGTGACGTCACCAGCAGGCCGCTACCAGTGCTATAGAGTGGACCGCACTGGTAGGAACCCACTACTGGACATCTATCTGATGTATGTCTTTCTCAGCAAAATTCATGGGCAGCTTAAAAATTGGGAGCTTGCTACCTCTTCATTAAAATGCACAAAATCTGTTCAGTCTACCTGAACACAGCAAGCCCTGTCAGTGGCTATATCTTCATTTAACGTTCTGAGGGCAAGAAGTACTGCACAAAATTCATTTCTTCATAGTATTCTTAAAAGGAAAAGTCTACACCCACTAGCTGTTCTCTCTGGCAGGAACTTGTCTCAAATTACACTTGGAACTGGGGAATGGGGAGAGAAGGAGCGATGAGAAACTGGATGTTGACAATTTGGAAATAGATCAACCAACAAAATCCAGCAATGGGTTTTCCACATTTCCCATCTGGCTCACAGTATCATAGCCTGGTTGTCACTGACTTGAGATTCACAGACAAATGCACAAAACGGTTATGCCATTCTGGCTGCGTATGTGTAACTGGAGAGTTACACATACGCACCTTGTGAGCCACACCATCCGGCCTCTTCATTTAGAAAAATATACGACCTGTACCTCTTAACTCTCTTGAAATGATTTGTAGAGAGAAACTGCTGGGCCTAGACAGCTCCTAACAGTGTTTCAGATTATGTGTTCATAATGTCTAGTGTACCCATTTTGATCTCAAAGTTTTGAAGGTCCCAAAATGTCCATAAAACTATCTTTCCTTTCCTTTCTTTTCCTTTCCTTTCCTTTCCTTTCCTGTCCTGTCCTGTCCTGTCCTTCCCTTCCCCCTTCCCTCTTTCATGCTTCCTCCCCTTCCCTCCCCTTCCCCAGCTTCCTTCCTTCCTTCCCTCCCCTCCCCTCCCCTTCCCCAGATTCCTCCCCTCCTCCCTTCCCTTCCAATTGTGAATAGGATTGGTTTTTATTTCCAGTTTACCACATATAAAGGCAAATTGCAATCCTAATGCACAATAGAACACCTTGAAACTTGTTGGCCAAAATAAAGTATAGACAATAGTGCTAATATTAATAAAGCTGATATTTTAGGTGATGGAAACACAGCCCCACTGTGATAATTCCCACATATTTTCTTTATCTAAATGATTTCTCAAGAGTGGATTACTAAGCACAACACTTGCTAAGTAACTGACTTTATTGGAAACTATGAAATGATGTGCAGTTATGTCCACAGCACTGGACCAGTGACTGCCATTTAAGACATGCAAATCACTAGTTGACATTTCATCCAACAACACTAGGTAGGTTTATGTGCACAAGAGCTTTCTTGCATAAGGATCTCCCCTATGTTGGTTCCATTTGTCTCTGGCTCAGTGTTGTTCAGTTTGATTGATGATATCTTTCCAGGATCTGTGACAGAGATCTTTCCTATTTCCCGATTCTTCTGAATTAGAATGTCTGCCTTCAAATCATCCAACTTTACCATGCAGGTTTGATGTCTCCTCAGTCATACCTAAGTTTTATCAGGAAATTCCAGTCAACTCCACTATTTGTAGCCTAAAGGAGAATCTTTGAGTGTGAGGTTGTGAGGTTGTGATCTGTGAGCCCCACATTGATTATTTTGCACCACTTAGGCCAGCCTGCTGTCATCAAGTAACATGATGTCCCAAAGGTGCTTTTTCAAGAGGCAACTGGACTTTCTTTATTTCTTTGACGAGCTGAAGAAGCTTCTTGGATGAGAAGTGAAACATCTTCAAAGAAAAACCAGAAAGTCCAGTTGTCGCTTGAAAAAGCACCTTTGGGACAACCATTTATTTTATTTATTTTATTTATTTGGCAGTTTTTCTATGCCGCCCTACTCCCTCAGGACTCAGGGCGGCGTACAACATTTTATAAAAACTCCAAACAAATAATAAAAAAAACAATTTTAAAAAACAGTTTAAAGAACATATAAACAACATACATACATGGGGGAGACATCAGATATAAATCGTCTCAAGAACTCACCCCGCCTGCAGGAAGAGCCATGTCTTAATGGTTTTTCGGAAGGCCAGCAGGGTGGGGATAATTCGGATCTCTGGGGGCAGTTGGTTCCAGAGAGCAGGGGCCCCCCACAGAGAAGGCCCTCCCCCTAGGCCCCGCCAGTCGACACTGTTTGGCTGACAGGACCCGGAGGAGACCCACTCTGTGGGACCTGACCGGTCGAAGGGAAGAATGAGGCAGAATGCGGTCCTGGAGATAGCCTGGTCCTAAGCCATGTAGGGCTTTAAAGATGATGATCAGCACCTTGAATTGTACCCGGAGACTAATGGGCAACCAATGCAGCTGGCAGAGTATAGGTGTCACGTGGGTGTACCTTGAAACACCCACCACAGCACGCGCAGCTGCATTTTGCACCAGTTGGAGTCTCCGAATACTCTTCAAGGGCAGCCCCATGTAGAGCGCATTGCAGTAGTCCAATCGAGAGGTGACAAGGGCATGAGTGACCGTGAGTAGAGCCTCCTTCTCCAAGTATGGTCGCAATTGGTGCACTAGGCGGACCTGTGCAAAAGCCCCCCTAGCCACAGCTGCAAGGTGTTGGTCTAATTTTAGCTGTGGATCTAGGAGGACTCCCATCCATGACCTGGATGACTGAGAATCTCCATAGACGAGTAACATGATGGAAGATCACCTGTTCCCTTAAGATCTGACCATCAGTCTATATTTGGTCTCTTACAATACAATGGAGGAACAACTTTTATTTTGCTTTCATTGCTATGGAATATGCTATTTCATTTCTTCTGCTGTTTTCATCCCATGTGTTTCCGTGATGGCTTTAAAATCTGCCAGTGGTGCTATTTGAGCTTTCAGGGTCCTCCATCCTAAGATACTACTAACTAGACAGTTCAGCAGAAAAATCTCTTGCAAGCAAGAAGCATCTTGTTCCTATTTTCTCAGCCGGAGGTCTTGGCAGAAACGCTTCATTTCCAGAAATAGAATGAACTCTTAACGTACCAAGAAAGAACATATTTTGGAAAAGGAAAAAAAATGAAAGAAAGGGAGAAAAGAAGTTATGAAATGTTGATAAGTGAAGGCACGTTACATTAAACCAAGTAAATCATCACCTTTCTCAAAGGAGATAGGACTGTATGGATTTTCCAACACTGTGACCTTCCCACTTCTGTTGATGGCCACATTCTAACAGAATTCCAAAATTCTTTTATCTCTGTGTATAAGTAAACATATCTTTTTTTCAATGGTTCAGGAATTCTGAATTGGAATGCTACAAGGTTATTGAAGGCACATAACCTTCCTGTTAATGACTACTTCAGCTTCAACCGCAACAATACACAAGCACGTAATAGATTCAAACTAAATGTAAAGCGCTCCAAACTCGACTGCAGAAAATACGACTTCAGCAACAGAGTGATCAATGCCTGGAATGCACTACCTGACTCTGTGGTTTCTTCCCCAAACCCCAAAAACTTTAACCTTAGACTGTCTACAGTCGACCTCTCCCCGTTTCTAAGAGGTCTGTAAGGGGCGTGCATAAGCGCACCACTGTGCCTACCGTCCCTGTCCTACTGTCCTATTGTCCTCTTTTATCGTTACTTTTTACTTATGTTTATACAAACTACTACTATCCTATACATGTTTGACAAATAAATAAATAAGTAAATAAATAAGTAAATAAATAAGTAAATAAATAAGTAAGTAAGTAAATAAATAAATAAATAAATAAATAAATAAATAAATAAATAAATAAATAAATAAATAAATAAATAAATAAATAAAACATGCAAGTCCCAGATCCAGGAGACATCTGTCTTCTCTACCTTGGTGCCCTCCAGATATGTTCAGTCTGATTTCCAATCAGTCACACTTTTAGAAAATGACAAGAAAGTCTGATTATTGGGCAATGCCTCCCATGATGCAGGAATATTGTATTGTCAGTCTTGGTGTTGAAGTCTGTAATGGCTTGGTTGTATACCTATTTTTTTCTTGCTGTATTTCTTCGTATTTCACACCTAAACTGCGATAAAAGAGGACAATAGGACAGTAGGACAGGGAGGCACAGTGGTGCGCTTATGCACGCCCCTTACAGACCTCTTAGAAATGGGGAGAGGTCGACTGTAGACAGTCTAAGGTTAAAGTTTTTGGGGTTTGGGGAAGAAACCACAGAGTCAGGTAGTGCATTCCAGGCATTGATCACTCTGTTGCTGAAGTCGTATTTTCTGCAGTCGAGTTTGGAGCACTTTACATTTAGTTTGAATCTATTAAGTGCTCGTGTATTGTTGTGGTTGAAGCTGAAGTAGTCATTAACTACTTCACATTAACAATATTAACAAACACATTAACAAACATTAACAATATTCTATAGCTGTGTCCTAAAATGGACTCAATTATTCCTTGCTGACTGGCCTGTAGGCCTCACTGGCCTTGTTTCATTCTCTTTGAAGATAGAGGAACCAGGGTTAACAGTGCTCTGAGCAGGCAGGGTGGATTAAAACAATCCAATAGTTTTAAGAGGGAAGCAGTGATGAAGAGTGTCGGTGGAAGGTTGAGCGTACCACACTGGCTCATTTCCTAGCCTATCCTAGAAGATGATCCAAAGGGAAGCAAGCCAACCTGAGCGCTCTACCAGTGAGACTTGGCAGGCATCGCTAATTTTGTGCATCACTTCCTGAGCGTTCTTTTTCATTCTGGCAAAAGCTCGGGCTAAGATTTCAGCATCTGAGGGACCAAGCTTGGCTTCGTCTTCTGTCTTCGAGACTTGCCAGATTACTAGAATAAGCATGAACACCAAAAGAAAGATGCCGTTGGATTTTGGGATGGGGGGGGCAAGGGGACTTTTTTTTCCCCATGAAAAAGAGAGAAAGTTGAAACTGGATGCTTAATGTAAGACAGTTTACCGGATCTGTGCTGCTTTTTGTTCTACAAAACTTTTCCAGTCAGGGAAGTTGTGCAAATTGGTGATATTGGCAACAAACACATACCGTATTTTTCGGAGTATAAGACGCACCGGAGTATAAGACGCACCTTAGTTTTTTGGGGAGGAAAATAGGGGAAAACAATCTGCCTACCAGGTATTCATCTGGCTAGCATCCTTAGTCTGGTCAGCTTCAGCACATTATTTTATCCCCTGGTTAGGACTTAAAAAAACCTTCTTCTGAGAGAGTAACAATGAAAGAGCCTGCAAGCCAGTAAGAGCTGGGAAGATCGTTAGCACCTGGTTAGGGCTAGAAAAAAACTTATTCGGAGCAGCTTCAGCACATTATTTTATCCCCTGGTTAGGACTTAAAAAAAACCTTTGGAGAGAGTAACAATGAAAGAGCCTGCAAGCCAGTAAGAGCTGGGAAGATAGTTAGCACCTGGTTAGGGCTAGAAAAAAACTTATTCGGAGCAGCTTCAGCACATTATTTTATCCCCTGGTTAGGACTTTAAAAAACTTTTAGGGAGGAAAAAGGTGAGTCTTATACTCCAAAAAATACGGTAATTATCCCATAAGACAGTGTTTCTCAACCTTGGCAACTTGAAGAGGCGTGAACGTCAACTCCCAGAATTCCTGAGCCAGCTGAGGAAATCTGGGAGTTGAAGTCCACACCTCTTCAAGTTGCTGAGGTTGAGAAATACTGCCCTAAGAGTCCCCAAATCTATTGTCAGACATGAAGCTCAGGGAAATATTCTTGCCAGACAATTGAATTTCTAAAGCCGTTGTTCCAGTCTTCATTAATCCAGTGGCAAGGGATGATTGAACATGGTGGAGTAGAAAAACAAGGCACAAGATAATAAAAGAGAAATGGGATTATTGTTTATTCAGTTAAATTTGATATCATCGCAATAGTTACGCCAATACTTTCTTCCAGCTCCAAACTTTTTAAAAAATAAAATTGGCTCATAAATGTACAATAAATTACATACAAATAATTGTTAGACTAGCCCTGTATTAGTGACCTTCTCTCTGTTTGCAACAGAGGTCCAAGCCTAATGGAGATTGCTAAAAATGGAAAACTTTGAAATTGGGGCACTTAGTGATTGTTCTCCATCTTTCTTATCCCATTTAAGTGGCAGCTGTTATTTCAAAATTGGTGTCTGTAAAATAACACCCCCCCACATTTATATGCATTCTTCTCCTCTTCCCTGTTTCAGCAAAATGTTTTGTTTTGTTTTGATGAGGTATAGATTTCTTATATCTAGCCGTCCATATGTCTTTACCGCCTCAAACTGAAGCAAAATGGGAACAGAACAGCATGGAGTGTTTTTAAAGATATTGTTACTGGCAGAAATCTGTGATTTCCACTAAAACGATAGCTATCCTCCTCCAGAACAAACTGGGAAAGAGAAGAAAAGAATGACTTAAGTTTTTTTTTAATATATATACCACCCATTGGAACATGCCATGTTTTCTCCTCACATAATGATTCTCTCAGTCTTTGCGCTTTGAGATCTAAAACCTACCCTGACAGATGAGGATTAGCAACAGGGTAAGATCAGATGGCCCGAGGTTTGTCAGAAGCTGATTTATGAAGAATTTTGTAAGTCTTCAAGGAATTCAGCTGAGGGTATGACAAAGGCTTATGGTTGCCTTTGAGGTGGAAACTCAAAGAAAACAGACTGCTGCTACCAAACGTTTAACTCAGACTCCTCTCCATCTGTTTCACATTATTTATTTATCTGTTTACTTGCTTGATTGCTTTGCATTTCATCCTATTCTATTCCAAAACTGGGGTGGGGTTTAAAAGCTACGAGGATCAACAAATCCAAAACATGATGCTGATTTTGAACCAAGACCACGTTGGTTTCTTGAAACCCCGTGATTCACCCAATTTGACATATGCAGTAATGTGCCTGCAATTTGGGAGAGGTGTAAGGGATTGGCTGGATAGCCTGATTGTGGCTTGCTGGCATTTGCTTTCAGCTATCTAAAAGTCACCCTTTTCCCTATCCTTTGTGTTTCCTCCCAGATGATTTCAGCAATGAGATGAATGCTGGTTGTGTTCCTGTATTTAAGTGCAGAGTTTGGGAGTGGTAGTGATGATGGATGAAATCAGATGAAATCATCCAGTTTTGGTCACTATACTACAAAGAGGATGTTGAGACTTTGGAAAAAGTTCAGAGAAGAGCAACTAAGTTGATCAAAGGCCTGGAGACTAAACCATATGATGAATGGCGGCAGATTTTCGGTCTGGCTGGTCTAAAGAAAAGAAGAATTGGGGATGACATGATAGCAGTATTTCAGTATTTGAAGGGCTGCCACAAAGAAGGGGGGTCAAATTATTCTCCAAAGCACCAGAAGGCAAGGCAAGAAACAATGGTTGGAAACTAATCAAGGAAAGAAGCAACCTGGAAATAAGGAGAAACTTCCCAGCAGTGAGGACAATTAACCAGCGGAACAGCTTGCCTCCAGAAATTATGGGTGCTCCATCACTGGAGGTTTTTAAGAAGAGACTAGACAGCCACTTGTCTGAAATGGTATAGGGTCTCCTGCTTGAGCAGGGGGCTGGACTAGAAGACCTCCAAGGTCCCTTCCAGCTCTATTTTGTTTTGTTCTGTTCCGTTCCATTCCATTTTCTATTCATGTTGGATTAGGTCTGTGCAGACCAGGAATCAAATTTACTGTTAATTACAAGATTTTGGGTTGTGTCTGTAATGACAAATATACCGCTGTAAATTTTTGGAGGAAAGGAAAGAATAGAAATGAATGAAAGGAAGGAAGGAAGGAAGGAAGGAAGGAAGGAAGGAAGGAAGGAAGGAAGGAAGGAAGGAAGGAAGGAAGGAAGGAAGGAAAGAAGGAAGGAAGGAAGGAAGGAAGGAAATAAATAAGGACCAAATGTTGGGATGAAATCCATTGTTTTGAATGCTACCGGTAGGCTGAAAGGAGATAAAAGGAGACCTGTAATGAGAAAAGCTAGTTCCTATGTAAGGCTGATTATGACTTGATTCCCTATTTGAAAGCCTGCCTAAGTGTATATTAAATAATAAATATGGAGAGGATGAGAGCCAATTTGATCAACAGCTAATACTTGGACAACAAGCTGAGGATGACCATCATTTGCTTGAAGAGATTAGTATTGCTGTTCTACTTACGGGATTGCCTTTATTTCTAAATGAACAGTCATGCAGATTTGTGTCTTCTACTGTGCTCTTTTCATTAATTACATTATAAATAAATACATTAGAAAGTGTCCAGAGATACTTTACAAGAAGAGTCCTCCACTCCTCTACTCGCAACAGAATACCTTACGCAACCAGACTTGAAATCCTGGGTTTAGAAAGCTTAGAAGTACGTCACCTTCGGCACGACCTAAGCATAGCTCATAAAATTATCTGCTACAACGTCCTCCCTGTCAACGACTACTTCAGCTTCAACCACAACAATACACGAGCACACAACAGATACAAACTCAAAGTGAACCGCTCCAAACTTGACTGTAGAAAATACGACTTTAGCAACAGAGTGGTTAATGCCTGGAACTCACTACCTGACTCTGTGGTTTCGTCACCAAACCCCCAAAAATTTACCCTTAGACTGTCCACTGTTGACCTCACCCGATTCCTAAGAGGTCAGTACAGGGCGTGCATAAGCGCACCAACGTGCCTACCGTCCCTGTCCTAATGTTCCCTCTTATCAATACCCATCTTATGTATATAAACAATGTTATATCTATGTATATCACCAATACGTACTTGACAAAAACAAATAAATTAAAAATAAATAAATAAATGCTTAAACTATTCCACAATCTCTGTTAACCAGGTGGCAAAGAGACCTGTTTAACACCGGCAAGTGACAACCTTGAAAACGGAAGAATAAGGTTGGGTGTGGGCCTTGTGTCATTACCAATAAAGGAGAATATTTGTAGCTCAGGGTTGAAATGAGGGGTCCTTGGTGCTCTCTGAGCTTGGTTGTTTCTTGCAAATGTTTCATTACCAAACTTGGTAAAATCATCCTGATGATGTTACCTAGTTTGGGTGATGAAATGTCTGCAGGAAAACAACCAAGCTCAGAGAGCACTAAGGACCTCTTGTTGGTGCCATTTACTAATTAACAGACCAATGCAAGGTGGTAACAATATGTTGGAAAAACAGGACAGAAACAATGTATAAACCCAACATTTATGCTGCCTTTCCTCTTACTCCTGTTGAAATTAATCACAGGAGAAGTCTGTTAAAATACAGCCATCATGGCTGAATATCTTTATTCATTCCAATTTAACAAGAAAGTCTTGAGTGGAAGTTCCTTTCCTCTTCATGTGTAGCACCATGACAGCAATAAGAAGCTCTAACCAAAGACACCCTGGCTTGTTTTCAGATTCCAACTATGAAGAGGGTGCAGTAAATATACATGAGCTTCCTGCCGGGCCTAACTTGGCATGGCTACTGCAACGGCGTCCAGGATAATATTCTCCCTAACGCTGGAAGACTACTTATTTTCCTAACCAATGCAGCAAAGCTGGAGATATTCTGGAACACGGCTAGAGATGTTTAAGGGGCGTGCATAAGCGCACAATCGTGCCTACCGTTCCTGTCCTAATGTACCCATATATTCATACCTCTTTTACTCTTATTCATGCTTGTAATATTACATGTATATTCAATCATGTTTTACTGTTTACACTTTGCTTATAATCATATATGCTTGACAAATAAAACAAATGCAAATACAAATGTTGACCAAAAGCCACAATGGACTTCTGTGGAAAATGTGCGTACCTGTAAGTCGATGTGAAGAAATTTATCTCAGCCATAACTATGATGTTGTGATGCAAGTATTTTTTATTCATTTATTTATTTATTTTATTTGTCAAAACGTGTACAAGATAACAGGTATGGTATAAACATAAACAAAAGCAAAGTAAGTACAGATAAATGAGGACAATAGGACAGTAGGACAGGGACGGTAGGCACAGTGGTGCGTTATGCACGCCCCTTACAGACCTCGTAGGAATGGGGTGAGGTCAACTGTAGACAGTCTAAGGTTAAAGTTTTTGGAGTTTGGGGAAGAAACCACAGAGTCAGGTAGTGCATTCCAGGCATTGATCACTCTGTTGCTGAAGTCGTATTTCCTGCAGTCGAGTTTGGAGCGCTTTACATTGAGTTTGAATCTATTGTGTGCTCTTGTATTGTTGCGGTTGAACCTGAAGTATTCATTGACAGGTAGGACATTGTGGTATGGACAAGTATGAACAGAGTAGAGTTTTGCATGGCATGCATTTCATCATTTCTGCCTGGTGCCCTTCTCATTATAAATACTGATATTTGGGGTAATATATTACCTCTGGTGATCAGTAAATGATCAATGATTTTGGAGCAGGGGGACTTAAGCCTTCCCAGTGATGATACTCAGTTCAAAATAAAGCCCTTGGGTTCTCTTCAACTATTAATATTTATTTGTGAGATTTGTTGTGAGGAAGGAATAGATAGGATAAATACAGTATTTTTCGGAGTATAAGGCACACCTTTTTCCTCCCTAAAAGTGGCTGAAAATTTGGGTGCGTCTTATACTTCGAATGTAGCTTTTTTCCCAGCCCTAACTAGGTGCTAACAGATCTTCCCAGCTCTTACCTTGCAGGCTCTTTCATTGTTACTCTCTCCGAAGACTGTTTTTCCAGCCCTAAGTCTTTGCAGGTTTTTTTTCATTGCTCTATTTGCTCCAAAGAAGTTTTTTTTCTAGCCCTAACCAGGTGCTAACGATCTTCCCAGTTCTTACTGGCTTGCATACTCTTTCATTGTTACTCTCTCAGAAGAAGGTTTTTTTAAGTCCTAACCAGGGGATAAAATAACGTGCTGAAGCTGACCAGACTAAGGACGCTAGCCAGATAAATACCTGGTAGGCAGATTGTTTTCCCCTATTTTCCTCCCCAAAAACTAAGGTGCGTCTTATACTCCGAAAAATACGGGTAGGTTTGTTCCTTAAATTGACCTTAAAGCAATATTTCTTGTACCAGGACAATTCAAAGGTCACAAAGTATGCAAGCTTTCAGGATATCCAGATTTTTTTTTCATGACGGATGAAGTTCTCAAGCAGATTGAGATGACAGCTAGAAAAACAACAACAACAACCCACTGATTTGACATTGAAGACCAAAAATCTGTTTGCGAGAAATGGAAATTGCCTCTAAAGCAGCCGTGTGAATCTTGCAAAACATATCGTTGCTTTAGCAATTTGAAAAGGGTTTCATTTTGACTTCTGGGTGGTGCAAAGAATTTCTTTTGAATGCTTTGCGTAGTTCTAACCACAGGCAACATTTCACATCCTTATGGAATGGAGTAATCAAGGTAAGATGGCATTTCTTCCAGATCAAAGATTTTTTAAAAAAATAATCTGACAGCTGCTGCAAAAGCAAAGATAAAGGGGCTAAGTTTCCCCTGTCTGGATTTGGAAGCATCTTTGGAAGTTTTTATTTTTTATTTATTTATTTATTTATTTATTTGTCAAACATGTATAGGATAGTAGTAGTTTGTATTAACATAAGTAAAAAGTAACGATAAAAGAGGACACTAGGACAGTAGGACAGAGACAGTAGGCACAATGGTGTGCTTATGCACGCCCCTTACAGACCTCTTAGAAACGAGGAGAGGTCGACTAAGGTTAAAGTTTTTGGGCTTTGGGGAAGAAACCACAGAGTCAGGTAGTGCATTCCAGGCATTGATCACTCTGTTGCTGAAGTTGTATTTTCTGCGGTCGAGTTTGGAGCGCTTTACATTTAGTTTGAATCTATTACGTGCTCGTGTATTGCTGCGGTTGAAGCTGAAGGAAGGCTGGAGGCCTTCTTTGGCTTCTCAGTTTCAAACCTTGCCTATGAATTTAGAGGTGTGTTGCATCCAGAAGACGATCTCAGCAGATACACAACTGGTTTAATCCAAATCAGAAATTTGGCTCCAGATGCTTACTAGTACATTAACCAAACAACTACTGTACATTCTGTTTCCTGTCTCAGCTAAAATGAGGGAAAGTGAATGCATCAATACCACAAAGCTGTATTTAATATACCCACAGTCCTTCTGCGATGATATTTCAAAGGCGGCCATACCAATGCAGCCACCACATTCACTCATGCGCATACAAATACTTTATTCATGCATGCATGTAGGCTGCGAAGACTTCAAAAATGATTTGGAAGAGGTTCTCCAGATCTCTTGTGAACAAAACATCTCTCTGGTATACAAGGAAGCAGCTCAACTTTGTCAACATTCCTTGCAAACATGAAAAACAATTGCTTGTGCTTTAAAAGTCACATTAACCCTTAACAATGACAATATGTTTGTTATTTATTTTATTTTTCTTACATTTATAGATGTAAGAGCTTTAAAGAAGTATGGACTTCAATTCCCAGCATTCCCCAGCCACAAGGGAAATTGTGAGAGTTGGAGACCATGCATCTTAAAGTTGCTGAGGTTAAGAAATATTGCTTTAAGGAATCCACACACACCAAAATGCAGATGTTGCTTCAGCTGTTTGTATGTAATGGGAAAAGAGTCTCTTTCTCATTCACTCAAACATGCACACACACCAGGGGTGAGTTCCACTTACCTTTGCCACTGGTTCGCATTGCGACGCGCTCTCGTCCGCTCGTGCGATTTGGCTTCCGCGCATGCATAGAAGCAGGAATGAGCCCGAAACACAGCTGAGGAGCTCATCAGCTGTGCTTTGGGCAAAGAAATAAAGGTCAGAATTCACCCGTGGGTGGGCAGGAGGGCCTTTTTTCAAGCCGCGGAAGGGGAAAAATTCGCACAAAATCAAAAAAAAAAAGATGGCTGCGCGCACGGAACAGCACCAACAGTGGCGTCACCAGTGGGTTGCTACTGGTTCGAGCGATCGGGTCTGAACCGGGAGGAACCCACCCTTAACACACACTCCTAGTCAGAATCCCATTTATGTACCCTGTCATTTGCACTTTCCCAAGGCTTGCTGCAGTTTCTACAATTCAGAAGGGCTAAGTTAGATGAAAGTTTGATTGTTCCCATCAGTGGTGGGTTGCTGCCAGTTTGAACCGGTTCTGTAGAACCGGTAGCGGAAATTTACCACCGCTCGCCGAACCGGCAGCAATGATCGGCGGTCCACACTCCCAAACCGGTCCTCTGGTCACTGCGGCTTGGAAAAAACCCTCTGCGCATGCACAAAGGCTTCTGCGCATGTGCAGAGGGTCATTTCTGGGTGTTTTGCACAATGTGATGGGGCGCATATGCGAGGGAAGTGAGCACACGTGCACAAAACGCGCACTTCCATCGTGATCAGAACCGGTAGGGAAGGTAAGTAGAATCCACCCTGGGTTCCCATCTAAGATTTGTTCAAAAGATGCGGTAGAAAAGTTTGAAATTTCACTGCAGCCTCTCCCAGTCCTGTGCTGTTCCTTTTCTGCTTTCCATCTTCATATTTCTATTGTAGAGTTTTCCACAAATTCTAAACCTGAATGTGTGAGAAAAGAATAGGATGAGAAGTGTCTATTGTCACTATATTATTGCTGGTTTTGGTTTAATCTTTGTGTACATTAGCATGTTATTACAATTTGTATTTCCCCCTTTTCCTCTGAGAGTTCAAGACAGCATACATGCAGGTCTCTCCTCTGTTCATTGTCATAGTGACAATAATTTGAGGCTGGTTAGCTGGAGAGAGAGAGGAGAGAGGTGAGAGGAGAGAGGAGAGAGGAGAGAGGGAGAGAGAGAGAGAAAAGAGAGAGAGAGAGAGAGAGAGAGAGAGAGAGACAGACAGAGAGAGAGAGAGAGAGAGAGAGAGAGAGAGAGAGAGAGAGAGAGAGAGAGAGAGAGAGAGAGTTGGGGAAAAAACCCAACACATAAAGCTTTTGTTCTTTGGGCATAAAAATATCCAAGTTTCAATGAAATTGAAGGAAAATCAGGGTTTTTGATTGCTGTTTAGTGGTTCTTCTGAACACGTATCCTTCTTCCTCTCAGGTGCTCTCTCTTGCCTTCAATAGCATTATGGTAATCCCACTAATCTGTGTATGATCCAGTTTTGTATGGGATTTTTCATATGTCCAGGAATCAAAATGGTAAGTGTCATGCTCCAGCATATAACTTTTTATATATACTGTTGTTGCTCTCTAGCCCCATCTAGTGGCCAGAGGAACAAATACCAATTATATTGTTTTGAAGCTGACCCAACCCCTTTACCCATCAGCCTGCACTCTCAAAGCAAGTACATGCTGGGAAGCCAGTCTCCATTTTCCTTTAGCATTTGGAGGAGACAGAAGAAGAAAGAAGAATCCATCTTAATATGTGGCACATGTTCATCCAACGACAAGCCCACATCCCACACACAGAGCATCGCTGGTGAGATTTAGTTTATTTGTATTTATTATTTTTTATGTTCAGCAGCAACTCAATACTGCCTATCTTGTATTTGGTTCTCGTTGTATGCATCCCTATTTTCCCCAGTTTCACCATATCCTGGTCTTTCAATAAAGCATTCAGATCTACGCGCACAGTCTATTTTATTGGAGGATAGGTGGGTTTAGCTGCATGTCGAGCTGCACACAGACTAACGTGTAGTGAGGACACAACAGTAAGGGACCTGAAGAAGCAGAAGTGGTAGTCCATTCATTTACGCTGAATCCATGCCATTATATTTTACAACTAGACAACTAGATCTTGGGGGGGGGGGGAAGGAGCCACTGCAATTGGCAGCAGTGGCCAAAGTTGATGATTAAAAACAATTCATCAAAACACACCAACTGACTGAGCACTGCAACCATTTCAGCCTTCCCAAGTTCCTGGCTTTGACTTCAGGTCTAATGTGGAGCCTAATTGGCTTAGTCTTTCTAGCATGACCAATAGTTTGAGTTGTCAAATGGGGCATTTCTTCCCTGAAGAATCCATGAATTCAGTTCACCACAAACAACATCCATGTTCATTTCTAAGTCTAGCCCTGAGTTCTCATATTGAGGTCACTCTTTTTGAATCAGGTCAGTGCCTACATTAATAAGTTTATGGAGTGGTATAGGGGAGCCCACTCAGCCTGATTTTTAATTGTCATTTCTGAGTTTAATGAACAAGTAACTGCCAAGAAACATCAGCAACGAACCGCGAGAGCCTTGGTCAGTTAGTTGATTTATTAAGAAAGCTCAGGATTTCCAGTTTAAAAGACCTGCTTGTCCCTGGTTCATTTGATTGTTTTCTCGCTTTTTCAGCTTCGTGGAAAAGTGACAGACCCCAAAATGGCACGCAGGATGTTTCTAAAAAGAGTGGGATCTACTAACAGTTCTGAATCCTAATTGGCAAGTTCATATGGGATTAATTGACAGACAGGCGGCTAGATTCAGCAATGTAATTACGAATTCCCCTTGAGATATAACTATGGGGAGAAATAACTACTTTGTTGATGAGCTCCCACGTTTCAGAAGATACCATTAGCCTGGGGAGGGGGGAATACAGTATGTTACCTCCGGGACCGCATTCTGCCTCATACTTCCCTCCGACCGGTTAGGGCCCACAGAGTGGGTCTCCTCCAGGTCCCGTCAGCCAAACAATGCCGGCTGGCGGGCCCTAGGGGGAGGGCCTTCTCTGTGGGGGGCCCCGTGCTCTGGAACCAACTTCCCCCAGAGATCCGAATTATCCCCACCCTGCTGGCCTTCCGGAAAGCCGTCAACACATGGCTCTTCCTGCAGGCAGGGGTTTGAGACTAGTTTTTATCCAAGATCTCCCCCAGCATGTATGTTGTTGAACGTCTTTTAACTTTTTTAATGTTTTAAAATTGTTTTTAAATGAATGTTTATTGTTTAGTGTTCTTTTAAAATGTTCTACGCCGCCCTGAGTCCTTAGGGAGTAGGGCGGCATAGAAGAACCTAATAAATAAATAAATAAATAAATAAATAAATAAATAAATAAATAAATAAATAAATAAATAAATAAATAAATAAATAAATAAATAAATAAATGTTCCCCCTCCCCAGGTTTTAGTAGCTTTGGGTCCTCTGCAGAGGTGGGTTCCTGCCTGTTCCTGCCGGTACGGTTAATAGCTGTTGTTCGGCGCAGAGCCGAAGACGCTGCTGCCGTTCGTGGCGCGGGAGCTTTCCCCGGGCGCTTTCCCCGCCCGCATGGACGCTGCCAATTGCGTTCTTTTGCCCTCTGCGCATGCAGAACACCCTGCGCATGCGCAGAGGGCAAAAGAACGCAATTGGTGGCGTCCATGCGGGCGACGGCAGCGCCTGGGAAAGCCCCCGCGCCACGAACGGCAGCAGCATCTTCAGCTTTGCGCCGAACAACAGCTATTAACTGTACCGGCAGGAACCCACTACTGGTCCTCTGCCATAACTCCGTATTTGCCTTCCTCATTTCATCTCAGTTGAAAGTAAAATGGAGTTGCGCTGCGGCCTGCGAAATTTTTGAATAGGGTGCCCAGATGTCCTGATTTTATCAGGATTGTCCTGATTTTTAGAAGCTTGTCCTGATTCTGAAAACGTCCTGATTTTGTCCTGAAATCCGAGTTCTTGTCCTGATTTGTCCTGAACTTTTGTAAAAAATTTAGGATAATCAAGATGAACATTAAATGAAAGTACGTTTGGTGCCATTACAGCTTCTAAGCTACTAGGTTTAGACAATCCGGATTTGGCCAATCAACTTAAAGGCGAATTCATTGACTTTTATACAACAGCTATTAATTATATTGATAAGTGGTTCAGCTTGGACAATTATCCTTGCTCAACTGATTGGCTGATGTTAAAAGCTAGTATTAAATATGATGAAGTTCAAAAGTCAGCTGAATAGTTATTGCCAGATATTGCCATGAAAGATTCATTGTTTGATGAAACTAGCGAGTTGAACTCATTGCTAGAAGCCTCTTCAGATGAATTTAATAATTTGCCAATTGATAAAAAATGGTCCACTTTGTTTCGAAGCAACAAATTCTTTGATCTGAAAATTCTAGTTAGCCTAATTTTTTCAATTTCTACGTCAAACATGGCTGTGGAAAGAGTATTTTCCCTGTGCAAGAAGCAGTGGACAGACGATCGAAATCGTTTGGATGCTAAAACTGTGAAATGCTTGCTTCAAATTAAAATAAATCACTCTTCTTCATCGTGTGGCGAAATGTATAAAAAGATTTTGGGCGACGGAAATTTGCTGAATAAGATATCATCTAATAGTAAATACGTGTGAACGTGATGTTTTATTGGCTTTGTTGGAGTAATAAATGTTATCTTGAGAAGTGCTATTTTTTAAAAAACTGTCCTGATTTTGGATCAAAGGTATCTGGGCACCCTATTTTTGAGGGAAGAAATTCCTCTTGCTTTGCAAGACCAAGTGAGCTTTTTCAGATCCACAAGCAGATTGCAACTGCTCAAATGTCCAAATGTCAAATGTCAGATGTCAGAATGTCCAGCGATACTTCACTAGAAGATTATTACATTCCTCTGTTCACAACAGAATTCCTTATGAAACCAGACTTGAAATTTTGGGACTTCAAAATTTAGAACTCCGCCGCCTTCGATCTGACCTAAGTGTAGCTCACAAAATTATCTGCCTCAATGTCCTACCTGTTAATGACTACTTCAGCTTCAACCGCAATAATACAAGAGCTCACAATAGATACAAACTTAATGTAAACCGCTCCAGACTTGATTGCAAAAAATTGGACTTCAACAACAGAGTTGTCAACGCCTGGAACACTTTACCTGACTCAGTAGTTTCTTCCCCAAACCCCAAAAACTTCAACCTCAGATTATCTACCATCGACCTCACCCCATTCCTAAAAGGTCGGTAAGGGGTGTGCATAAGCGCACAATCGTGCCTACCGTTCCTGTCCTAATGTACCCATATATTCATACCTCTTATACTCTTATTCATGCTTGTACTATTACATATATATTCAATCATGTTTTACTGTTTATACTTTATAATCATATATGCTTGACAAATAAGCAAATACAAATAAATGATGCCTTATGGAGCATCTCAATGCTCCTTCTGGCTGGGCTGATTTCCCAGCCTTTGCAGAGGCAGGAGTGCCAAGAGGAAAACAACAATGCTCCTTTCATCCTTCCTCGTAGGGGTGGGAAGAGGGAGGAAAGGGCTAGGAGGCATCACCTCCCTTCCCCTTTCTTGAGAACCAATTACTGGAGTCTTTGGGGATTTTTAATTGAATATTTGTATTGTAAACAGGAGCAGGACCTCTAGCCTTGATTAGGGGAAGCAGGGAGACAATGGACGAGGTCGTGTTTGCTTTTCATTCTGGATTAAGGATCTTTCATTGTTTCCAAAGCTCATAGATGGTAGCCGTGAGGATAATTAGTCTGAATTTTGCCTGTGCTCCTTTTGCCCTCCACGTCTCCCCCTCATTTCCCAGAGCACTCCCCTGCATGGACATATAACGCAAACGCTTTGGTTTTCCTTCTATCAAGTTCTCTTGTGGGTTTTGCATCTCTGGATCAATTTCACCTGGGGTGAACTTTATTTCTGACTAAGAAGAGAGAGTAGGCATGTGGTTCTGTATATTCAATTCGAACCCACATGTACGGTCTGGAGAATCCTCTCCATGGATCATGTCTTAGAAGGATTACACCTCATTAGCAATAACAAAAGCACTTTTAGATTTATATGCCACTTCATAATGCTTTACAGCCCTCTCTAAGCGGTTTACAGAGTTCAGCATATTGCCCCCAACAATCTGGCTCCTCATTTTACTGACCTCAAAAGGATAGACGGCTGAGACAATCTTGAGCTGGTCAGGATTAAACTGCTGGCAGTGGGCAGAGTTTGCTTGCAATACTGCATTCTAACCACTGTGCCACCATAACTCTATAAAAGAGCAATGTCTGCCTTCCATTCCACTGTAGCACTGTCTCAAGTCAAGCAATGTTCCTACAGAAAATACCTTCTAAGTTCTAGAAAATGACTATGAATAGGCTACACAATATAAACCAAGATATTCTTGGGTTGAGCCTACTCAGAAGTAGAAATATTTTAGCATTAGATCCTCCCATGCTATCTAGCTTATCAGGTAGCAAGGGATCTCCAGCATTTTCAGTCTTGGGTGAGGGCTTCAGCGTCTTTCCATGCGATGTTTAGAGTCTTTAAGTCTTCCATGAATGTTCTTTGCCATGCATTTTAAGGGTCGTTTGGTGTGTGTGTGTGTGTGTGTGTGTGTGTGTGTGTGTGTGTGTGTGTGTGTGTGTGTGTGTGTGTGTGTGTTCCATCTCATTGCCATCTTGGGGATGTGATTGTTTTCTATGCGGAGAATATAACTTGCAAGTGGGAGTCTTCAGTGTGTGACATTGTTATGTAGTTTGCAGGAAAAACTTGGGTCATTTTTGGAGAACTTTGAATGCTGATATATTATTGATGAATGATTTCAATGTGTATTCAGGTAGTGCTCTGCTTATGACCATTTGTTTAACAATGGTTCAAAATTACAACAATGTTGGGAAAAAAGGTATTTACGACCCATCCTCAAAGTTGTGGTTGTTGTACCATCCCCATGGTCATGTGATCATGATGCGGGCAACCGGCTCTCATATACTACACTTGCAACATCTTCTACTTAGGAGATCCTGACCAACCTGCTTTCACCCCCCTCTTTTCTCAATACTTTCTCTGTATTTGCTCCCACCTTCTTGCTAATTTCCTCACTTTCACCCCATGCCAAATTGCTCCCCTCAAAATAAAAGCCTCCAGACTATGATGCCCACTCTTGAAACGTGCACTTATAGAGCATAAAACAAAGCCGGCCAGTTAAATGAAAAAGGGTCTTAAGTGAAAGTTACTCTGAATTTACCAATTCAGCATTCACCTGAACCCAGACTCTTTAGCCATTGACCTTGCTCATAATCCAGTGCGTTTGCATATGTATGAACATATCTGCCAAACTGTCTTTCCTCCTCTTATTTGATTTACTTCGATATGTGCATTTTGGTGGATTTATGTGCCAAACAACACAAGCTGGAGAATTTCCCAAATGTCTGGAGCCCAAATGAATAGTTTCTTTAATTACCTCGAATGAGATCATGGAACAATTGGAATGCTGTGATGAATACTTTGCTAGGTAACTTACGTGAGTGTGTGTTTGCGTGTGTGTGTCTCTCTCTCTCTCTGTGGTTTTACTTTCAGGTGTAACATGGTAGAGAGACATCATGCTCCACTATGCTTCTTCTCCCCTCTTTTGCGTCTCACTCGTGCTAACTGTCAGCCTTCAAAGTCATGCCATATGTTGTCTTCATGGATGTAAAAATTGAGAGGTGTAATATCTATGCAACCATTAGTCATGCTGATGACAAGGCACAACCTGCCCACCAGAAACAAGACGCTCAAGCAATGCTTAGCAGCTGGAAACCCAACATCAAAAGAACGAATATGGTTTCAATGGAATGCAACAGTCTCCATCGGTGACAGAGTTCCGTAAATAACATTAATGTAGCTTGGCATTCTTCATGTCTCAGTGTTTCTTTTCCTCTCATGTAATAGGTAGTATTATTATTCACCCTCTGGTTAAGCGAGACCCAATTTTCAGACCATGAAGCTAAGGACCTCTTGTTCTTGAGCACAGCGGTGTAATTAGAACCGTTCCTGTGCCATTGGGATTTGAACCTTGCTGGAATCACATTGGGGTTTTGCGTCTATGTGATCTGTCTTCTCTTTCTCACTAGGCTTTGGACTTATATATTGATTTCATCGATTTACATGGCCATCCATCTTGCAAATATGAATTGGGGTAGCCAACGACATGTCAAAAACTCCAGGAAAAAGAATAGCAACAAAGGGCAGGGCCTACAGCGGGTCGCACAGGGCAAAATCAAACCGAACAATCACAAGCATCTCTCAACAGGCCATCTCACCTCCTGACCTTCTGTCTCTGGAGCACATCCAAGTCTTCAACACTGTATGAAATGTTGGCAAGGTCAGGGCCAATATAATCTCAGGGGATATGGTGTTCCAGAGGGCAGGCGCTGGTCCTATTAGATGACATTCTTTCTGAGAGGGCTGGAATCTCTCTTCCAATAGGGTCAAGTGGGATGGATAGAAGCCCTTTTTTTGCCACAGTTGTTAAGTGAATCACCGCAGGTAAGTGACTTTTGTGGTTGCTGAGTGAATCCAGCTTCCTGTTCTGATCCAGCTCCCTAAACACAACAAACCGAGCCGAGGTGGTGCAGCGGTTAGAGAGGCAGGTACTGCAGTCCACTTTAGCTGACACTGATCCGCAGGTCAGCGGTTCAAATCTCACCGGCTCACGGTTGACTTAGCCTTCCATCCTTCCGAGGTAGGTAAAACGAGGACCCAGATTGTTGGGGGCAATGTAAATATACATTGCTTAATGGTGTAAACCGCTTAGAGAGTGCTTGCATTGTGAGGTGGTATATAAATCTCACTAAATAAATAAATAAATAAATAAATAAATAAATAAATAAATAAATAAATAAATAAATAAATAAATAAATAAATAAATAAATAAATAAATAAATAAACAAACAAACAAACAAACAAACAAACAAACAAACAAACAAACAAACAAACCCTCTGTAGTTGAAGCAATGATCCCTTTATTAGGAGCACCAGCAGCCCAGGCAAAAAGTTTCTCTCTTACAGCAGGCTAACAAGTCTGTCCAGCAGGGAGATGAATAGTTGTCTGCCACACCTATTCATCTCTGCCCCCTGCCTTTTATCCCCAGAGGTAGGGTGGGGTTTCGCTAGCAGCGGTGGCTCTTCTGTCCCAAGGATCGGCCCACAGATTTCCACTGCTCTCCTCTCCTCTATCTTCTGCGCATCCACACGTCAGGCATTGCACCCAGCTGCTCCTCCTCTTCCTCATCAGCCACTTCCAGACCTGGGGGCTGTTGAGTCTCCATCTGAGGGCTGACGGACGGCCCATGCTCCGCCTCTGTCTCTCTCTCTGACAGCTAAATTCCCTCTTCCCCCTCTGAGCTCTCAGGTTGCCTTGATGCTGACCCTGACTCCCACGCCTCCTCCTCAACTGATTCAGCTGCTGGAGTGGCAGGCGGCTGACAGGCCACAACACTTCCCTTACTGCCTTGGATTGTCGGAAGCTGGCTGTGAAGGTTGTAAATGGCGATCCCATGAATCTGGGATGTAGCAACCATTATAAATACATGCCAGTTGCCAAGCACCCAAATTTTGGTCGCGTGACCATGGGGATGCTACAATGATCGTTTCACAATTCCACCAGACTTGAAATATTGGGATTAGACAATTTACAACTACGTCACCTCCGATCTGATCTAAATGTAGTTCATAAAATCATATACCAAAATGTCCTTCCTGTCAATGATTTTTTTCTGCTTCAACTGCATCAATACACGAGCACGTAATAGATACAAACTTAATGTAAACCGCTCCAAACTGTACTGCAGAAAATACGACTTCAGCAACAGAGTGATCAATGCCTGGAATGCACTACCTGACTCTGTGGTTTCTTCCCCAAACCCCAAAAACTTTAACCTTAGACTGTGTACAGTCGACTTCTCTCCATTTCTAAGAGGTCTGTAAGGGGCGTGCATAAGCGCACCACTGTGCCTACCGTCCCTATCCTACTGTCCTATTGTCCTCTTTTATTGGTACTTTTTAAACTTATGTTATGTTTATGCAAACAACTACTATCCTGTACGTTTGACAAAATAAAAAAATTAAAAATTAAAAAATTAAAAATTAAAAATAAATAAATAAATAAAAATAAATAAATAAATAAATAAATAAATAAAAATATAAATATAAATAAATAAATAAATAAATAAAAAAAAAATAAAAAAATAAAAAATAGAAAATAAATAAGAAAATAAAATCATAACAGTGAGGATTAGTATAAGTCACTTTTCTCAGTGCTTCATATGGTTGCTAAATGAATGATTGTATGTTGGGGACTACCTGTATTGTGTCTTTGGAGGCTTGCTTGGATCTCTGGCCTAGCAGAGCAGCTTCATAGAATACAGTATGTTTTCTTCACCTGGTTTCTGCTTTTCCTTCCATTCTGTTTTAATGGCCTCTTACCTCTGGACTCTTTCAAAGCCAAAGGGTTGGCCCGAGGAAGCTCCCATTTCCAGGCAGATCCTTGCACTCTTAACCTCATGACCAAGACTCCCTTTTCACCACTCAAGCCGTTTAAGCCTTTCAGATACAAATCGGCCACATCTCATTTGTTCTTCTGTCTCTTGATGGACTTCTGTGACAGTACCAGATTTTCACCTCAAGAAATTGTTTGCAGGACCACTGGACTCTTGGTGGCCTTCTCAGAAGATGAACTAAAACAAAGGGACCTCTTCCCACTAATTTGCAAAAAAAAAAGCACCACAGTTCACAAAGAAGCCTTGATCCTGTACAGAAGAACCTGGTGCCATGAAATAATTATTTACAGAGTGTGAATACAACCTTTGGAGGGTTGGTGAGACCTTTGCAGTTCTGAGGCTGAAATTTCTGGGGCTGAAATGCCAAAAGCAAATTTGTATTTTAGTGATCAATTGGTACAATGTAGTCTACACATTGGGTTTTTTTGTGGGGGAGAACGGAGAAGGTGTTTGTTTATTTTTAGTAGAGCTACCGGTAACATTTCAGGAAGAAGAAAAAAGGCTGAAATATTCCTGGATGGATTGATACCAGACATCCATGTGGACTACAACCATAGAATCATAATTTGTATTTGTATTTGTTTATTTGTCAAGCATATATGATTATAAGCAAAGTATAAACAGTAAAACATGATTGAATATATATGTAATAGTACAAGCATGAATAAGAGTAAAAGAGGTAAGAATATATGTGTACATTAGGACAGGAACGGTAGGCACGATTGTGCGCTTATGCACGCCCCTTACCGACCTCTTAGGAATGGGGTGAGGTCGATGGTAGATAATCTGAGGTTGAAGTTTTTGGGGTTAGGGGAAGAAAGTACTGAGTCAGGTAAAGTGTTCCAGGCGTTGACAACTCTGTTGTTGAAGTCGAATTTTTTGCAATCAAGTCTGGAACGGTTTACATTAAGTTTGTATCTATTGTGAGCTCGTGTATTATTGCGGTTGAAGCTGAAGTAGTCGTTAACAGGTAGGACATTGAGGCAGATAATTTTGTGAGCTAATCCTGGAGATGTTCTTGTAGATCTGCTTCTGCTCATTGCAAGAATACAGAACCACAACATTCTCAACATATGGCAGTCAATCTCTGCTAAAAGGTTTCTATCAATGCTAGGGGATAGGCCAGAGAGTGTGCATGAGCACTAATGTGTTCACAGCCTTCTCCCTTTTTACTTGCTGGTCTCCCCTGCTGCACCTCATTACTATTATTATTTAAATTAAAGGGGCACAGGGTGAAAAGTAAAACACTAACACACACTTGACCTTCACTTCCAAGACTGCTTGTGGGATAGCTTGCATCAGGCATTTCAGCAAATAAACATGATGAGAAAACTGCGACCCAAAACTCTTGGAAAATGTCAGCTGACTTTCCAGTGAACGTTGTACAGAACTGCCTGGTTTTTTGTTTTGTTTTGTTTTCCAACCTTTTTCTCTCTCTCAAAATTTCCTGCCTCTTCTGAACTCATCCCCACCTGCAACGCCTTGCTCTGTCTGTCCTCATCCTGCCCTCTTGCTCTGCCTTGACGGGAAGGCAGCTTACCACGTTGTCAGCCTGGAGCCATAACTGTGGTATTTACTAGAAGAGACACTGAATTTGGGGTTTTATTTACTACAATTCTCCATGCTTTGCTTCCCAGATGCTGTTTGTGTAGGATTACAGAGACGGTAATGAAACACTGATGTTGTGTGGTTTACTTGAATTGCAGAGATAGCAACAGTAGCTGCTCTTTTCCTTTCCTTGCCTTTTCCTTTCCTTGCCTTTTCCTTTTCTTGCCACTACCCAATGAACATGGTATCATCGTTAGACATTCCAGGAATAGAGCAGATGTTGTGCTGCTTCATTGACTGACCTCATCTGTTTTTTAACCTGAATGTCACTACTGCAAGATTCTACTTGCTATAGAACCCATGGCCTCAAAACATGTCCCTGAACTCATTGGTTGAAGCGGATATAATATCTATCTCCATCCTGGACATAATCTATTTCAACTTCTCCCCTCAGGAGCTGCTATAGAGCATTATGCCAAAACTACTAGACTTAAAAATAGTTTTTTCCCCTGTGCCATCACTTTGCTGAACACTTAATTCCCATTGAGGTAGCACTGTTTCATTTCTCATCTTCTCATCTTTCCTGTTATCTACTCCGGGGTGTATGGGGTGCTCAGGGAGGGGTAGCACCTCTGGTGTAGGGGCATGTCGTGTCCTTTTACGGCAACTCATTTAAGGGGAACTTTTAGGGCAGCTCGTTCACCTTTGGTCCCCACCTGTCACTCAGCTCTCACCTGTGGCTCCTAGCAGCTGTAGCATGCACAGCGGCCACACCCTGGGCAACAGCTTCGACAGGCTGGCCAAACCAGGTTGAGAGTAGCCGTTGGGTCATTGACCTTCGGTGAGATAGGGACTTGTCTATCCCGAGCATGTGAAGACAGATTCTGGCAGAATGAGTGGATGAAATCTATTAGAATAGGACAACGGTCATGAAGGCGGTCTCTGCAAGCGATGTGGTACGCTAAGAGCACGGCAAGACACGAAAGACGCCCTGGTCAACCACTGCACCCAGCCCATCTCCAACTGTCTCGACTCTTGTCCTGCTATTGGAGCAAGATGGAATCTGGGAAGAGAGAGTGAGGCTGACTATGTGCACCTCTCCCTCACTTTAATCCAATTCACGTGCAAGTCTTGACATCCCCCCCCAAGTTCTGTGAAATGTCCTGTGGCGATGGGCGAGCGACAAAGCAGCAGGTGTGGATACACTGGGAGCTGTAGCTGCGGACCTGCACACAGGCGACTCAGGTCTATGATAGATGTTAAGGTCCTCTTCAAATACGATGGACAAGCATCATTATCTACTCCTATTGGTTTCTTACGATACATCGATTGTTGTTTGTAACTTATGATTAATGATTATAACTATGATTATTACCTATGGCTTATTACTTGCAGTTCATATGTGCACTATGAGCTTATGCACCAGTGACAAATTCCTTGTGTGTCTGATCACACTTGGCCAATAAAGAATTCAATTCAATTCAATTCAATTCAATTCAATTCAATTCAATTCAATTCAATTCTATTCTATTCTATTCTATTCTATTCTACTCTACTCTACTCTACTCTACTCTACTCTACTCTACTCTATTCTATTCTATTCTATTCTATTCTATTCTATTCTATTCTATTCTATTCTATTCTATTCTATTCTATTCTATTCTATTCTATTCTATTCTACTCACTCTCTCCCCCAAATCAGTGCAATACATAAAGAAATCCTTATGGTTTTTTTTTTAAATATGGGAATTCCAGATCAGTGCATATCACCCTACAGACAAGACTCATTTGAATAGAACTTAAAACAGATCTTGACTCCCCTTACTCATGTTCTGGATTCTGCTTTGAAAAGGTTCCTATTCAAAGCTTGCTGTTCAGCCAAGGTATATATTTCCATGACCCTTCATTTAAAGCAATGCATAAATACCATTCTATTCCCAGTTCACTCTTCATCCTTTAGAGCAAGGCTGAAGTTGACACATTCAATAAACTCTTAATATTCTATCCACCTCCCTATCTTCTAATGTTATGGCGACTGGTTGTCTCTTTACAATTGGAACAATATGTGGGTGGTTTTTCTGCTGATCCTTAAAAACTTATGAAAATGCTTCCATTTAGATCAAGTCATTAAGGCAATGTTGTCATCCTGGATTAGGAGGAGTTTCATTTCAAGGTGGGAGTCAGCCTAGGACAGTGATGGCGAACCTTTTTTTCCTTGGGTGCCGAAATAGTGCATGCGCGTGCCCACACCCATATTCAATGCCCCCACACGCCCCTGCTCCCCCATTTCCTGACTTCCGGTGGGCCTGGTAGGCCCATTTTTCGCCCTCCCCAGGCTCCAGAGCAGAGGTGGGTTCCTGCCGGAGCTGCCCAGTACACAGCTCCAGTAGGGAGCGGCCAATTGCACAATTTGCGCGCGACCGCTCCAGAGCCCTCTCTGCCAGTCCACCGTGCGTGTCGCCATTTTTTTTCATGAATTTTTGGCTGATTTTGCTTCTGCGCATGCGCAGAAGCAAAATTGCGCCGAAATCTCGCGAGGGGATGCACGCGCGCGTGAGATTTTGCCAAGATTTTGCTTCTGCGCATGCGTGGAAGCAAAATCGCGCCAAAATCTCTCTCGCGCACGCGTCTCCTCGTGAGATTTTGGTGCAATTTTGCTTCCACGCATGTGCAGAAGCAAAATCGCGTAAGGGGGCACACACGCGTAGTGAGCATGTGCGTGCCCGAAGTGTGGAGATGCATGTGCAGCGCACCGGTAAGGGAGCAACCCGCCGCTACTCCAGAGGCTTTCTTGGAGCTTGGGGAGGGCTTTTTTTCCCCCCTGGAGGCCCTCTGGAGGCCGAAAACACACTCCCAGAGCCTCCGTGCGAGCCAAAAATCAGCTGGTGAGCGCCCACATGCATGCTGGAGCTGAGCTAGGGCAACGGCTCGCGTGCCAGCAGATATGGCTCTGCGTGCCACCTGTGGCACGCATGCCATAGGTTCGCCATCACGGACCTAGGAACTGTCTGGAGCTGTCAGACTGAAACTGGGATTTTTTGGGTGCAATGCAGGCACCCCAGCTCTTCCATAAACCCCCTTTTAGTTGCAATGTCACTTATGCACTTTCTTTGTCTATCATGACAGCTGCCCCAGCTTTGGTCTCCTTTAAATGTGTTGGACTAATGAACAAGGAATAATAGGGAATGAAGATCAATTTCTGGAAAGTGTCAAGTTGGGACAGGCTGATATTGCAAGGCAACAGGACCTAGGAATAAACTAATAACCAGTTATAGCAGTCATAGATAAATATTAAAGGAACATAGCAAAAAGTCTTGCTCCTTATTAATGTCATGTCAGGTGCATAATGGTATATTTGCATATATGACGTCACTCGCCTTCTCCTACAAATGCCTGCCCATCTAAACCAGTAGGGTATACCCATTATTATAGCTTTGCAGTGTCCCACAGAAGTTGACTTTATTTTTATTTTTTTTATTTTTCGTATTTCTAAACCGCCCAACTCCCTCCGAGAAGGGCTTTGGGTGGTGTGCAATGTAATCTTACGATCATGAGTTTTGTAAGCTATGCTTGAACCTACTAATCAAAACTTTAGAATTGTAGTTGAGATTTGAAGGAGAGAATTTGAGATAGTTGTGCCTTTAATGTCACCCTATAAACATTTGGAAACATAAGGCAGTATTTCTTCAAACCATGCCTTTTCATGTTTCATTACCCAAATTAGGTAATATCATGAATGACGTTACCTAGTTTAGGTCGTGAAACATCTGTAAGCTCAGAGAGCACCAAGGACCCCTCATTTCAACCCTGAGCTACAAATATTCTCCTTTATTGGCATGCATTTTCCATTGATGGCATTCACTGGTTCAGGATGGCAGCCTTTATGGGTTTAAATGGCTTGACTAGTGCATGGAGATCTTAGTAACAAAGGTTACTAGCTGTAATAGCCATCTCTCTCTCTCTTTCTCATCTTTTCCCCAAAGTGTTTCTACCACCATCATGTTCATCCAACCTCATGAGACAGGCAGCTTGGCCAACAGGTAGTGTGATAAGGATTGTGTGCAATCAATTGTACAATGAGATTATTTCCCGCTGGGTGTATTTCTCAGAGTCTTCAATCCAGCCCAGGCTGATGAAGCAATTAAGGAGCTCTGTTTCCTGAAGGCCTCCAAATGCTCAGCCAAGAGATTTAGAGTGATTGATGATGTCAGAGAAGATTATCCTCCAAAAAGACCTAGACTTTGCATCAGAATGGTCAAACATCTGGCAACTCCAAATCTCAACCAACAAATGCTCTGTCCTACACATTGGCAAAAAAAATCAGAACACCAAATACAAGCTGAACAGACAAGACCTTGCAGACGACCCTCACTCTGTCAAAGACCTTGGAATACTCATATCAAATGACCTAAGTGCCAAAGCCCACTGCAACAACATCGCCAAAAAGGCTTCAAGAGTTGTTAACCTAATCTTACGTAGCTTCTTCTCCGGTAATATCACACTACTAACCAGAGCATACAAAACATTCGCCAGACCAATCCTTGAATACAGCTCATCTGTCTGGAACCCACACCGCATATTGGACATAAATACATTAGA
Organism: Diadophis punctatus similis; assembly: GCA_023053685.1. NCBI lineage: Eukaryota > Metazoa > Chordata > Lepidosauria > Squamata > Dipsadidae > Diadophis > Diadophis punctatus. Next base: position 3,262,945 of record JALIGW010000020.1, on the reverse strand, counting down.
AAGTGTCCAGAGATACTTTACAAGAAGAGTCCTCTACTCCTCTACTCGCAACAGAATACCTTACGCAACCACACTCGAAATCCTGGGCTTAGAAAGCTTAGAACTATGTCGCCTTCGGCATGACCTAAGCATAGCTCATAAGATTATCTGCTACAACATCCTTCCTGTCAACGACTACTTCAGCTTCAACCACAACAATACACGAGCACACAACAGATTCAAACTCAAAGTGAACCGCTCCAAACTTGACTGTAGAAAATACGACTTTAGCAACAGAGTGGTAAATGCCTGGAACTCACTACCTGACTCTGTGGTTTCATCACCAAACCCCCAAAACTTTACCCTTAGACTGTCCACTGTTGACCTCACCCGATTCCTAAGAGGTCAGTAAGGGGCATGCATAAGTGCACCAGCGTGCCTACCGTCCCTGTCCTAATGTTCCCTATTATCAGTACCCATCTTATGTATATAAACAATGTTATATCTATGTATATTACCAACATGTACTTGACAAAGTAAAATAAAATAAATGAAAAACTATGGGCCACAGAACAGGGATCTGTTAATGAGCTTGATTGGAAATGATTGGAAAATTCTGCTCTGCAAGATTTATACTGGGATCTAAGCTTAAAACTGGTAGAGCTTTAAGAAGGATAAAACCCGGGTAAGTGGCGATTAATTCAGACTGACCAGGGAGAGTGGAAGAAATGGAAATCCTTAATATTGCTGGACATTGGGCAGGATTGCTTTCCAGCTGGAGAGAAAGCCATTAGTTGAACTATTGTTCTTTGTTTCATATAGACTCCTTGTCCCCCTGTGGATGCCTAGAATTTGGACCAAAGTGGACTTCTTTCCTTTTTCCTCTTTCTTCTCCCAAACTCCAAATTTCTTTGCCTTTGTCTCCTAATAAGCAGACTCCGTGGCTGCAGGATTCCAGTCTAGGCTTCCTGAAAGAGACCCTTCTCTATGTGAAGTCTCATTAATCTGGACTTAAGGCTAGCATGGGCTACCCAACAGTGCTTGTTTCCTCATTATACGCCGTGCCTAGTTAGAGCAATCACTTCCAACTCTTGACTTGACTCAGAAATGGATCTTGATTGCAAACCAGTCTTCAGAGAAGTTGATTGTATGGGTGGGGGGGATCAGGCCTCCTGTTTTGACAGCATCGGGGAGTTAGGGGGGAGGGGGGAATAAGATGACAAGAAATTCCCACTTAATGTGACATTTTAAAACATTGTGACAGATTCCTTCCCACTTTGGGGTCGGTCTCAGTTGTACCAACTCCTCCCAAAGGCGTCTTGTATTAAGGAAGTGACCAGTGCTTGCTTGCTTTCCAAAATAAAGATTAGATTTTGCAAAAAAGAGGTGTTGATAGTTGTTGTTCTTTGATGGGAAATATATCAAAACCAGCTGCTGAAGAAACCGGCAGTTCACAAACATTGACATTCGCATCTAATTTTCTTCTTATCCTGCCCTCCTATGCTTAGAACGATGGCAGTTGCACTATGATTTTCCTTTGTACAAGGGTGAGTCAAAATGTAATGGCATTTTCTTTACGACAGGTATAATTACCAACACAGGAACATGTAGCATACATCAAAATGAAGCTGGTCCTCTGTGGATCACATCCCTACTTCTCAACATAGTTACCGTTTCTCTCAATAGCAATGTTCCACCTTCGAATGAGAGCATGTATCCCTGCCTCGTAAAATTTTGTTGACTGTTCTTTGAGCCACTTCTTCACTGCAGTTTTCACTTCCTCGTCACTGGAATAATAATCCTCCATACTCACCAGATTTAGCGCCTTCAGACTATCATCTCTTCGGCCCCATGAAAGAGGGTTTGAGAGGCAAACATTATTCCTGTGACGAGGAAGTGAAAACCGCAGTGAAGAAGTGGCTCAAAGAACAGTCAACAAAATTTTACGAGGCTGGGATACATGCTCTCATTCGAAGGTGGAACATTGCTATTGAGAGAAACGGTGACTATGCTGAGAAGTCGGGATGTGATCCACAGAGGACCAGCTTCATTTTGATGTATGCTACATCTTCCTGTGTTGGTAATTATACCTGTCCTAAAGAAAATGGCATTATGTTTTGACTCACCCTTGCATTTGGTTTTTTAATACAGGTAATCCTCAACTTACAACCACAGTTCAGCCCAAAACCTCTGTTGCTAAGTGAGACATTTGTTAAGTGAATTTTGCCCCATTTTATGAACTTCCTTGCCACAGTTGTTAAGTGAATCACTGCGGTTTGTTAAGTTAGTAACAGGGTTGTTAAATGAATCTGGCTTCCCCATTGACTTTGCTTGCCAGAAGGTTGCAAAGGGGGATCACATGACCTCGGGACACTGCAACGGTCATAAATATGAGTCAGTTACCAAGCATCTGAATTTTTATCATGTGACCATGGGGATGCTGCAGCAGTCATAAGTGTGGAAAAACAGCCATAAGTCACTTTTTCAGTGCTGTTGCAACTTTGAACAGTCACTAAATGAACGGTTGTAAGTCAAGTTATACCTTTATAACATGGATGGTTCCTATAGGCCAGTGATGGCGAACCTATGGCACTGGTGCCACAGGTGGCACACAGAGCCATATCTGCCGGCACACGAGCCATTGCCTAGCTCAGCTCCAGCACGCATGTGCACGCCGGCCAGCTGATTTTTGGCTCGCACGGAGGCTCTGGGAGGGCGTTTTCAGCTTCCGGAGGGCCTCCAGGGGGACTGAGGAGGGTGTTTTTGCCCTCCCCAGGCTCCAGGGAAGCCTCTGGAGCCTGGGGAGGATGAAAAATGGGCCTACCGGGCCCACCAGAAGTTGGGAAATGGGCCATTTCCGGCCTCCAGAGGTCCTCCGGGGGAGCGGGAGAGGCCGTTTTCGCCCTCCCCAGGCTTTGAAGTATGGGTGTGGGCACTCGCGCATGTGCAATAGCACGCACGCATGCACTTTCGGCACCTGAGGGAAAAAAGGTTCGCCATCACTGCTATAGGCCAAGCAGTAGTTGACTAACCAAGCTATGTTAGAGATGTGTGGATCTCACATAATCTGCCCTGATGAAGTCTTTTGGCCTGTGGATTGTCATTTATTGATTAATTAGTTTTATAGGTTGCCTGACTTCGTTATGACTCAGTGGGAATTCTGTCTTGCTGTGGTGAAAAGCTGCAGGAGATACTCAGCTCCATCTCAACAAAAACCAAAATGAGAGAAGGCTGCATTTAGCTTGCAAGCTGTCCATCCTGTGGCAATGTTCAACTAAGGACAACCAAGATAGTATAGGGTGACTTTTCTGTGGCCTGAGTTTTCCTTTGTTCCCACCCCCGTGTTGTCTGTAATTATAATTCAGTCTAAACATTTCTACACCAAAGAAATCCCAAATGGGAGATTTCTTTGGCTACCATTCCAGAAACACAGCTGGAAACTCTTTAGGAAGTTCAAAATTACATTTGCTTTAGCTATTTAACACAAACAAACAAGCAAAGATAAAGAAGACAAAGAGGAGGAAACAAAACTCAACCAGTGGGTTCCTTATTCCCTTTATATTACAACTGCAATATTTGATCTGTTCTCATGCAATGAAATAGATATTGGAATCCCATTTTTGAAGGCAGCTGATTTTACAACACTCCATTTTTTTGTAGGGGCTGAAACCAGTGACTTATTTATCAGTGAGGAAATGTGAAAGACACTGACTTGTATAGAGCTAAAATACAAACAAACCTCTTCCATTCATAGCAGAGCCTGAGGTTAGAGAACAATGAGTGTAGCTCACAAAATTATCCACCTCAATGTCCTACCCGTTAATGACTATTTCAGCTTCAACCGCAATAATACACGAGCTCATAATAGATACAAACTTAATGTAAACCGCTCCAGACTTGATTGCAAAAAAATCGACTTCAACAACAGAGTTGTCAACGCCTGGAACACTTTACCTGACTCAGTAGTTTCTTCCCCAAACCCCAAAAACTTCAACCTCTTATTATCTACCATTGACCTCACCCCATTCCTAAGAGGTCAGTAAGGGGCGTGCATAAGCGCACAATCGTGCCTACCGTTCCTGTTCTAATGTACCCATATATTCATACCTCTTCTACTCTTATACATGCTTGTAATATTACATATATATTCAATCATGTTTTACTGTTTGTACCTTGCTTATAATCATATATGCTTGACAAATAAACAAATACAAATGAGAATGGCATGGTAAGTAAATTGGAAAGCATATAACAAAACCACAGAATAACAGAGTTGGAAGGGACCTTGGAGGTCTTCTAGTCCAACCCCCTGCTCACGCAGGAAGCCTTATACCATTTCAGATAAATGGTTGTCCAATCTCTTCTTAAAAACCGCCAGTGTTGTTCTCTAGAGGCCAATCATTCCACTGCTTGGCTTACAACGAAAATATTGGGGTTTCATATTTTTGGATCTTCAGTCTGAGCATCTTTTTCTGAAAGGAATGAGCTAGATAGAGACACTGTGCAGGATAGATGCTCATGTCTTCCATCATTGCACAAATCTGTCTATCACGTGGGGGGTTGACATTCCTCTTTAGATACCATCAAACCTTGATATAGGCAGCTTAACATTTACACGGTGCTATTTACTGGACTTTTCGCAGTTAGCACCACTCTAAAATTTTCTTATACTCCACACTGCTGTTCCAACAATAAACAAATCATTACTAAGGTCAAAGAGCAAAGTCTGGTTGTTTTATATTCCCTGCTTTTACAAACTGACTTGCTCCTCTCCTTAAAATACTTGCATGGATTATAACTCTATATATGGACTTGTACCATGTCTGAAAATTGGGTTCCTCTTAACACAAAACCTTTATTTGCTCCAACAGAAATTGTTGTAATTCTTAATCTTATGTTATAATTTTCACTGTGCTGATTACTGGTGTTGAAATTTATATATTACTTGGATTTGTTGTTTTAAAATATGATATTGTATATTCTTTTATTTAAAACCAATATATGAATTGTTGAACATTTTAACTGAATTCTATGAAGCTTGTAAATTGGAATCACTTTTCCTTTTTTGTCTCCTTTCCCTCTTTTTTGACTCTGTTCTTTCTCTTTTCCATTTCTTAAAAATGTTAATAAACTATAATATAAAAAAATAAAGTACTTGTCTACACTCTAGACTGTTAGAAAACCAAGGAACTGAAGCCAAGATTTCAAAGGAAAAGATAAAGAGTTATTTTGGTTTCTTTCCCTAGTTCACATGCACGCATGAACACCTCATTCTGGGGCCCATTTCCAACCAAATAGTTGGAAATAAGAAACAAATCACAGTTCTGTAGCATTTGCAAGGATTTTCTTCCTTCCATTTAACTTGATAGTAGCTCTTAGACATAGTTTGACCCACTGTGAGAGATATCTAACCCAGCTTCTGTGGCCTAGAGGTGGAGCTCTTGCCTCATTATCAGGAGGTTGTGAGTTCAATCCTAGGTAGAGGCAGATGTAGGGTCTCCTGCTTGGGCAGGGGATTGGACTAGATGACCTGCAAGGTCCCTTCCAACTCTGTTATTCTGTATGTTATATGTTACTACTAACATATCTCTGCCGTACCATCGAAAATCTTTCTCAGGCCAGCTCAATCAAATCTATACACCTGGAGAAGCTAGTAAAATATCTGGAATTCTTCTTAAGCAAATGCCATTCATCTCAGAGATTCTTGAATGGGCCGCCTGATGTAGCCATGATTATAGAGTTTTAATGTAGACATTTTTGTTTGTTGGAGACAGAAGAAGTGGCCCTGAGGATACATTAGCACTCCACTGTGTAGGCTTTAAAGGTCAAAAACCTTAAAAGAGCCGAGATGGCACAGCGGTTAGAGGCAGGTACTGCAGGCCACTTTAGCTGACACTAATCCACAGGTCAGCGGTTCAAATCTCACCGGCTCAAGGTTGACTCAGCCTTCCATCCTTCTGAGGTAGGTAAAATGAGGACCCAGATTGTTGGGGGCAATATAAATATTAAAAAAAATGCTTACTGGTGTAAACCACTTAGAGCCGTGATGGCGAACCTATGGCACGGGTGCCACAAGTGGCACGCGGAGCCATATCAGTGGGCACGCGAGCTCAGGTCCAGTGCGCATGTGCGCGCTGGCCGGCTGATTTTCGGGCCTTCTGGGCCCACTGGGAGTCAGGAAACAGGCTGTTTCCAGCCTCCAGAGGGGGTGGGGAAGGCCTAGAAGCCTGGAGAGAGCAAAAAATGGGCATGTCATTGCATGCTGGGAGTGGGGGGGGTCATACGCGCATGCGCAGGGGTGCATGGAATTATGGGTGTGGGCACGCACACACGTGATCCCACGCATCCCCCCCTTTTTGGCACGCGAACCAAAAAAGGTTCACCATCACTGACTTAGAGAGTGCTTGCACTGTGAGGAGGTATATAAATCTCACTAAATAAATAAATAAAAACAGTTCTTGTCTATTGGTAAGGTAAAAGAGAAGGGCACCCATTCCAATCAGGAGCAAAATTGGTGTAAAACTGGATTGAAAGTTTCTGACAGTAGACTGGCAGTTTTTTTTAAAGTTAGGCTACTGTTGGTATAACCATTTTTAAAAAGATAAAGGTTTCCCCATCAGTTGTGTCGGACTGTAGGGCATGGTGCTCATCTCCGCTTCTTGGCCGAGGGAGCCAGCATTGTCCAAAGACAATTTCCATGGTCATGTGGCAGCACGGCTCTATGCTGAAGGCACAAAGAACACTGTTACCTTCCCACCGAAGTGGTACCTATTTATCTATTCGCATTTGCATGCTTTCAAATTGCTAGGTTGGCAGAAAGTGGGGTAAGTAATGGGAGCCCACCCCATTATGTGGTGTCCGGGTCTCAAACCCTAGCTGTCAGCTCTCCGGATGATAAGCTTTAACCACTGAGTTAGCGCACCCATTTATAACCAGTTTAAATACACAGTAATTAAGCATAATTTTTATTGGAATTTTATTTTTAAATATACATCAATATCAATATATGAACAGTGTGGCCTTTGGGTATAGTTCATTTTGATACAAACAGCAATAATAATAATAATAATAATAGTAGTAGTAGTAGTAATAATAATAATAATAATAATAATAATAATAATAATAATAATAATAATAATAATAATAATAATAATAATAATAATAATAATAATAATAATAATAATAATAATAATAATAATAATAATAATGTTGAAAACAAACATGCCAAAATACTTTGGGACTTTTGAATTCAGACTGACAAGGTTTTGGAACATAATGCGCTAGACCTCATGATTGTGGAAAAGAAAAAAGTGTGGATCATTGATGTCACCATACCAGGTGACAGCCGAATTGATGAAAAACAAAAAGAAAAACTTAACCGACTTAAAATCGAATTACAACGACTCTGGCATAAATCAGTACAGGTGGTCCCAGTGGTAATCGGCACACTGGGTGCTGTGCCAAAATACCTTAACCGGCATTTGAAAACAATAAACATTGACAAAATCACGATCTGTCAGTTGCAAAAGGCCACCGTACTTGGATCTGCACGCATCATACGAAAATACATCACACAGTCCTAGACGCTTGGGAAGTGTTCGACTTGTGATATAGTGATACGAAATCCAGCATATAAATCTCGTTTGCTGTGTATTACATTTTTTGTGAAATAATAATAATAATAATAATAATAATAATAATAATAATAATAATAATAATAATAATAATAATAATAATAATAATAATAAGAAGAAGAAGAAGAAGAAGAAGAAGAAGAAGAAGAAGAAGAAGAAGAAGAAGAACAACAACAACAACAACAACAACAACAACAACAACAACAATAACAATAACAATAACAATAACAATAAGTTTATTATAATCCTTGTATTGTTATACATGATTCTAGTATCCTATATTATATTAAGCATAATTTCTTGATAACGATGAAGAGCATTTCTGAGAAGGTAAGATTGCAGCTTTCCTTTATCTGGATCTTTATGATCTAACCCAGCTTAGCATATGCTGGCTTGAAGTTGCTGCTGAGAAAGGAATTTTGGCGCAAAACAAATTTTGCTCCATAGGACAATTCACTGGGTAACACATTGCTAGTCATTTTAACCTACCACACAAGATTTGTTTGGAGAATGTGTTGGGAAAGTTAATGCTACCAGCTTTGACGTTTAAATAAGCTTTTAAAAGGCTATGTTGAACATCTCTCTCTCTCTCTCTCTCTCTCTCTCTCTCTCTCTCTCTCTCTCTCTCTCTCTCTCTCTCCCTCCCTCCCTCCCTCCCTCCCTCCCTCCCTCCCTCTCATTCTCTCTCTCTCAACAAATCGAGAGGTTGTAGGTTTCAAATTCGAACCTTCAGTTCCTGTTGTCCTAATCTTGAATTTGCAGGAACCTTCATTCACCATCTGCGGGTTTGTTTTGAGCTGAAAACTGGCATTAAAACAAATAAACCATAATTTATAATCCCGGGTCAATTTCCCTCTCCTTTTTAGGAACTAAAATTAGCGCTCTTCCTTCTTTTCTGACATCTGCAATGGGCTTTCCTCTCACATCAACACAAACCAGATTCCTTGGCAGGTGCTACATTTTAATGACCTCAAAATCCTAGAACAGGTCTTCTAATTCACCCTGCTTTTCCGCCTTTGTGGTCTTAAAGCACAATTCTGTGGGTTAATTAACCATTGTCTTGTTTTAATTATGTGCTTACATGAGCCCAGAGGCCAGGCCATGTGCGTCTGAATGACCCTAGGAAGGGAACAGAAATTTCAACCTTCATCGGCAGCTTAGGAACCACTGTGATTCTTAATAATTATGGACAAAATTTTTTCGAAACTAAAATGACTGAATAAAGCAGACAGAAACATAAATCAACCAAAACAGTGGGTATTCTACTGAAACCTACAAACATTTGGTAAGGAAAAAGGAAAGTTTGCTAATCCTGGATGTGTTTATCAAAGACACATGTTATCTTTTTAAAAAATGTCATGTTGGGTTCAAAGAAAATGAATAACCCTTTTCTGCAAGTTTAGGGTGGAAAATGAAAAATTTTGCAAGGCAGTTTCCATTTGGTTCCTTTATCCGCCTCCACACAGCCCTCCCCCCCCCACCCCTGAGTCATGGATTAAAAAAATGGCCAACTTTCTTTTAATAATATCCTCAAGGTACAAAAGTAAAACAAATGTTAAAGAAAACAATAAATCAACATAAATTAACAAATGTCCGGGATAAACATCCAAAATACATCCAAAAGTCATCCATGATTGCCATATAAATTAAACAGAGATGTTTAACCTTGACTACGGCTGGGTTGGAGGATAGGATTAAGAAGAGGTCAGTCACAATCAACATACAGTATGATTAATATTAATATAAAATAAAGCCAGCAACGTATAAACAATTCCTCCTCCTCAACGTTAGTAATTAATAGGCTGTATGCCAGACGTATATATGGGGATGTTGTTTATTTATTTTCTTTATAAAAATGTCTGTGTGCTGCTTTTTTAATGCTTTTTTTTTGTCTTCAAGTCAGTCTTGACTCCTGGCCTGGACTAGCCACTACCGGGGTTTTTTTGGGCAAGATTTTCAGAAATGTTTGTCTTTGCCTTTTTTCTGGAGCTAAGAAAAAGGGTCTGGCCCAAAATCCTCCACCTGACTTCAAGTCTAAGGCAGGACTAGAATTCATCATCTCCCGGTTTCTAAGCCAGTGCCTTCAACCACGATACAAGGGATGTCCAGCCTTGGCAACATTAAGACCTGTGGACTTTAACTCGCAGAATTCTGAGAGTTGAAGTCCACAAGTCTTATAGTCGGACGCCCCTGCACTATACTAAACTGGCTCTCTTCTTGTTAATAATGCGCTTATCAGAAAAGCATTAACTGAAGCTGGTGTCCTCACCTCACTTTAAGTACAACTCAACCACTACCTTGCCATGGTTCTGTAGTTCATCAGCTGGGAAAATTCATATCTATGTAAACCCTACGAAACTATGTGATCAGGCTTGTCCCCTTCTCTCCTCAGGCTTGCCCCACAGAAGCCTCTCCTCTCCTATCCCCCTTCTCTCCCTCAGGCTTGCCTCAAAGAAGCCTCTCCTCTCCTCTCCTCTCCCCTTCTCTCCCTCAGGCTTGTCCCAAAGAAGCCTCTCCTCTCCCCTTCTCTCCCTCAGGCTTGTCCCACAAAAGCCTCTCCTCTCCTCTTCCCTTCTCTCCCTCAGGCTTGTCCCAAAGAAGCCTCTCCTCTCCCCTTCTCTCCCTCAGGCTTGTCCCACAAAAGCCTCTCCTCTCCTCTCCCCCTTCTCTCCCTCAGGCTTGCCTCACAGAAGTCTCTCCTCTCCTCTCCTCGCCTCTCCCCTTCTCTCCCTCAGGCCTGCCCCAAAGAAACCTCTCCTCTCCTCTCCCCTTCTCTCCCTCAGGCTTGCCTCACAGAAGCCTCTCCTCTCCTCTCCTCTCCCCTTCTCTCCCTCAGGCTTGCCCCATAGAAGCCTCTCCTCTCCTCTCCCCTTCTCTCCCTCAGGCTTGTCCCAAAGAAGCCTCTCCTCTCCCCTTCTCTCCCTCAGGCTTGTCCCACAAAAGCCTCTCCTCTCCTCTTCCCTTCTCTCCCTCAGGCTTGTCCCAAAGAAGCCTCTCCTCTCCCCTTCTCTCCCTCAGGCTTGTCCCACAAAAGCCTCTCCTCTCCTCTCCCCCTTCTCTCCCTCAGGCTTGCCTCACAGAAGTCTCTCCTCTCCTCTCCTCGCCTCTCCCCTTCTCTCCCTCAGGCCTGCCCCAAAGAAACCTCTCCTCTCCTCTCCCCTTCTCTCCCTCAGGCTTGCCCCACAGAAGCTTCTCCTCTCCTCTCCTCTCTCCTTCTCTCCCTCAGGCTTGCCCACAGAAGCCTCTCCTCTCCTCTCCTCTCCCCTTCTCTCCCTCAGGCTTGCCCCAAAGAAGCCTCTCCTCTCCCCTTCTCTCCTTCAGGCTTGTCCCACAGAAGCCTCTCCTCTCCTATCCCCCTTCTCTCCCTCCGGTTCTCCCCATTGATCTGGTTCTGGAGATTTTCGCACTGGTAGTGGCGGGCTGGTGATGTCACCAAGAGGTTACCGACCCAGTGCGGTCAGTTGACGGTCCCTAGGAGCCGCCATCTTTTTTTCAGAATTTCTGGGCTTTTTTCCCCCGCATGCGTGAAAGCAAAATCGTGTGGAAATCTTGTGAGGGGACGTGCATGCGCACGCGATTTTGGCAATTTTTTGCTTCCGCACATGTGCGGAAGCAAAAAAATTGCCAAAATCGCACGCATGTGCGCATCCCCTCATGAGATTTTGGTGCAATTTTGCTTTCACGCATGCACGGAAGCAAAATTGTGCGAAGGGGCACACGTGTGTAGCACACGCGCGCATGAAATGTGGTGATGTGCACGCAGCGCACCGGTAGCAAGGTAAGAGAGCAACCCGCCCCTGGTCTATAGGTATGAGTTTTCCCAGCTGATGTATTACTGAACCAGGGCAAGGTAGTGTTTGAGTTGGCAAAAGTTGATGGAATTAGCAGAGATGGCTAAATTGATAGTGTTTTGATAGAAGAAAAAAACAGAAATACTTGTGTTTCTACTTGGAAGCCGCTTCTGGACTTTGTGCTTGAGGTGGGGAAAAAAGAAACTTTGATTTTGGGTTTTACCAGTTAGATAGATTTGTTGATATAGAAATGGCTAGTTTATACTACTACGTAAAAGTAAAAAGTTGTGGTTGGATATTATTATCTTATTTTACTGCACCAAAGGGAGTTGGAAGTCAACATTTTTTTCTTTCTTTTTTCCCTTGTCCCAAAGGTGCTTTTTTCAAGAGGCAACTGGACTTTCTGGTTTTTCCTTGAAGACGTTTCACTTCTCATCCAAGAAGCTTCTTCGGCTCTGAAGAGAAGCGAAATCTCTTCAAAGAAAAACCAGAAAGTCCAGTTGCCTCTTGAAAAAAGCACCTTTGGGACAACCATGACCTGGAGGACTGAGAATCTCCATAGACATTCTTTTTCCCTTCTTTTCTGCACTCTTCCCTTCCCCCTTCCCGCCCCTGTTGTATTTTAGGGTTAGGGCCCACAGAGTTGGTCTCCTCCAGGTCCCATCGACCAAGCAATGCCGGTTGGCGGGCCCGAGGGGGAGAGCCTTCTCTGTGGGAGCTCCCTCCCTTTGGAACCAGCTCCCTCCAGAGATCAAGACTATCCCCACCCTGCTGGCCTTCCGTAAAGCGATAAAAACTTGGCTCTTCCGGCAGGCGGGGTGAAAGTGAGACCAGCCAGACCAGATATGGGTCTCCCCCCTAGTTATGAATGCTAGATGTTCTTTTTAATTTTTGTAGTTTTTAATTATTATGTCTCTTTTTTATGCTGATAGATGGATTTGACATGTTGTGAGCCGCCCAGAGTCCCCCGGGAGTTGGGCGGCATACAAATCTGTTTAAATAAATAAATAAATATATTATAAACAAATTTTAAAAAGTAAACTAGATGTCCGCTTTTTAGTCCCGTGACTTCAGATGCCAAGGTCACCGAGCTTCACCATGGTTTCTTGAGTTCTGGGGTTTGAGGGTGAGAATCCATTGGATTCCATTAGCCTTGACCAGGGTGGGGGCCAGCGGTTCTCTGCTCCCTTCACATCTGCTCTTGGTTAACCATGCCACGGCTCACTGGGGGACACACGGAGAGAGGGGGACAAGCAATCGGCTCATGAAAGCCACCTTTGCTGGAGGGTTCAGGAAGAGGCTGGAGGCACATGGAGAGCAGTGAAAGGGGACTTTAATGGGAACCAAATGCAGATGGAGGACTTGTGCCCCCCTGCCATTTTTCCTCCCCCCTCCAATTTTTTTTTGCCAGCCATTAGCATTCCTTAGACACCTGTAGGCACTTAAATCCTTGGCAGTGAACAGAAAACATTTTCTTTTTCTTCTGTGCCATGTTTGTTCACAAAAAGAGACACACACATTTGGTTTCAATTAAGAGGAGCTGCCAACCACGGGGAGCTCCTTATAAATCCAGTGTGGAGGAAAATGGGATAAGGAAGGAGACGGAGACCGAGGCTTTCTTTTTGGAAGTAGCTTTCAAAAGCAGAGGAATGGTTAGGTCTCTTCTCCACAAAGACTGGAGCTAATGCAATCTGCCTTGGAGATAGGCAGACTCCTTAAGTAACATTACATCAACATCTAGTTGATGCTGATTTATTAAGGGACTTGACAATTTCTTCTTCTTCTCCACACACCCTGCCCCCCAACACCCCAAATCTATGTTTTAATCTGTAATATTTTCTAGATTTTTTTTTAAAAAACACCCATCTGGAACAATTCTGCATTATTATTATTATTATTTGCTCCTCACCTGTTTTCCTTCCATTTGGTAAAACATATTTTTTGTTTTTGAACTTTCTTTCCAATTTTGAACAACGTTTGAGTGCCATCTCAGACAAGGAGTGTGGTTTTTCTTGCCCTTCTAAAATGGTTTAATTTTTCACTGTGGAACCGTATTCCGAACTGTTCCATGCCAACGTTGTTTCTCAACCGTGGCCACTTGAAGAAGGGTGGACTTCAACTCCCAGAATTCCCTAGCCAGCCTTGCTACCCGTCTTCAAGTGGTCAAGGTTGAGAAACACTGTTTTACAATATAATTGCTTTCTCGTCTATGCTTTATGATACGCAGCATTGGAGAATCCAAGGGCTTTAGCTTTGGTTGCTTTCCAAGCTCAACCTCCATCCCAAGCAATGATCTCACGAAGTAAGCTCCTCCCACATCCTTTTCAGATTGGGAAGAGAAGATTTGAAATAAGCGATTCCAATATTCACATGTATCTGAAAGAGCTGAAAAGCTCCAAAGGTCAGACCAGACGTCAGGAACTTTCTTCAAGTGATTTCTCTTCCTGCGTTTGTCCTCTTCACATTATGACTTCCCTGATGAGGAGAAATCCTATTCTTATCTGTTTCCCCACCTGCTCTTCTCCATAAACCCAACTATGAGACTTCTGATAATTTTCAAATTGAAACAGAAACAGATTAACAGAGTTGGGAGAGACCTTGAAGGTCATCTAAGCAGGAGACCCTACACCAGGGGTGGCCAAACTATGGTTCTTTGAGGACCTGTGGACTTCAACTTCCAGAATTCCTGAGCCAGCCATGCATGCATGGCTAGTTCAGGAATTCTGGGAATTGAAGTCCACAGGTCCTCAAAGAACCATAGTTTGGCCACCCCTGCCCTACACCATTTCTGAGAGATGGCAGTCCAGTCTCTTCTTGAAAGCTTCCAGTGATGAAGCTTCCGCAACTTCTGAAGGCAACTTCTGTTCCATTGGTTGATTTTTCTCACTCTCAGAAAGTTGATCCTTATTTCTAGGATGAATCTCTCCTTGATCAGTTTCCACCCATTATTCCTTGTCTGGCCTTCAGGTGCTTTGGAAAATAGCTTGACCCTCTTCTCTGTGGCAGCCCCTCAGATATTACTGCTTAACAGAACTATTTACACTGTTATTTGGGGATGAGTCCTCCTTCCTTCCTTCCTTCCTTCCTTCCTTCCTTCCTTCCTTCCTTCCTTCCTTCCTTCCTTCCTTCCCTACTTCCTTCCTTCCTTCCTTCCTTCCTTCCTTCCCTCCCTCCCTCCCTCCCTTACACCTCATGTAGAGATTTAGAAGATGTTGCATGGGACCTTAGCTTTGAGAAGAAGGCACCAATAAAATTGTACAACTTCATGGTGATGCAGGTTATAATATGATAGATGGACTTTTGCCAGTATCCATAGCCTACTTTCTCCATGCTAGCGCTTTCTGGAACTGTTGGGACAACTCCTCCCAAAGATTCCAGCCAGCAAAGCTATTGACCATGCATTCAACCATGGGAGTAGTCATCGCAATGTATCTGGGAATGTCTTCTATCACTGAGCTAGTAAATCAGTCCTTTTCATCATTGGCAGTCTCCATATGCCTCAGTTCTAACAATTATTGGGTTGGATGGGGATTCTTCTAACTTGAAGTCAATACACTGGAGGTCATCCAGATGATGGAAGGTGGCATAATAGATCTTCCATATAGGATTATTAAAAGATTTAGCATTACTTGATAAATAAAAGGGAGTGTGGTGTCCAAGACATCTTTCAGCTTTAAGGATGGGAACCAGTCTTTTTTTAAAAAAATGAAGAAAGAGCTAGAGGGAGAAGAATTGAACAGAAATAGATTATAATTGTTGGCAGGTGTTCCTTGACAGAGTTGGACATTTTTTCTAATGATTTCAAGCCAAATTGCTTATCATCTCAAGGGAAAGGTCATCAGGATCTCTCGGGGTCAAAGGGTCACTTCCCAAGCAGTCTTGCTGACTGCCAAAAGAAGGGGGGAAAATCTCTCATTAGTTTAAAGTACCATTTCCCCCTTCCCAAATAATAACTTATTCTAAAATGTTCCACGCTATTCGTTTACAACATAATTGCTCTCTTGTCCATCCTTTATGATATGCAGCATTGGAGAATCTGAAAGTTATCTGCGATAAGCTATGCATTACTCAGAGCAGACAGGGCATTTTTGATAGCTTAGAAATGCAAGATAGAGCAGTCCCTGCTGTCTCATGCATTTAAAATCCAACCCATTTCACTCCCCACAGTTTGGGACTGTCACGATGTGAATATTGTCAGTTTGTGCATCTCTATGTTTTCTACTGTTTCTTGTATTTATGGTCAAGCAGACGTATGATATGTTCTATTACGCATGCCTGCATTCCTGAAGTCCACTCCTTTTTTTCTCTCCCATTTCTGCTGAAGGTAGAAGTGATTTATTCATTAGCCGATAAGATGTAGCTTAATAAGGATTCTTTTTATTATTTTCTACTGAAATAAATATTTTGTTAATTAGATTTCAATCTCGGTTTTATTTTCTAAGTAAGAATGACTTCAAAAGGGAAGCAAAGATCCATCAACCTCCGGAGGATTTATTCCTCCCCGTTAACAGGGACAAGTCAGAATTCTCTACAATAAATGGCAAAAAAAGGAGAGTGAAAATGGTGGCCACAAAATACAATTGAAGCTCCATCTTGACAAATGAAGGTGAATATACATGTCCCAGGATAAATGTTGCAGGGTCCAATCTGAGTCAATCACTGGGGCCAGAAGTTTAGTCTTCTGAGCTTTCAGACTCATGCTGGAGCCCATGTTCAGGGAACTTCCTCTAGCAAAGTGTGTGTTAGAGTATAACTTCATTAGTGACCAACCCAGACTGGATCCTGAAGCTCCACCTGTTTCTTATGTGTTTCCCATGAGCTGCTGTGAGCTTTGATCTTATCATCATGGCCGCCATCTTGACTTTGATCACATCATCATAGATTGGCATCTTGACTTTTGCCACCTTATCACCTATTTGTCCATATCCTTTTATTATTTTTACAGATAACTCAAGGCGGTGAACATATCCAACAAACACCTTCTTCCTCCTCCTATCTTCCTGCCAATGTTTAAATTGTATCAAGCAACTTCATGTACTGAAACCAGCTTTTTTGACCTTTGAGGCATTGTAGGAAGAGAATGACATTGCTCTACAACAGCAACAACAAAAAGCAGTCTGGCATTACTTTTTCCAACTGGCAAATTTGATTAAAGGCATGTTCCTCAGATTTGTTTGGCCCCCAATTCTGTTGGCCATTTTGTAAATCTTTGGAGACCTTTCTGGTTGGAGGTTGGGTGAGTCCACCATTGTGGTTTTCTCTGATGTGGCTGTGCTTATGTTTTTTGCGTTGGATCGTCCTCGGATGCATTGCACTGTAATTATATTAGTGTTGTTTATTTATTTATTATTCTATTGGTTTTAGTTCTGTGTGTGCCATCAGCATCATAACTGCGATATGGGCATCTATATATTGTAAATTGATATAATGAATGTAAAACATACCCAACTAGCTAGCAGATGTCTAGAGTGACTAAATTGATGTACAGTTTAAACTGGGGTGAGGGGATAACTGGAGGATGGAGGGAAAGAGCAGTTGGTTAGACAAACGAGGCTGCTTGTGAGACAGATTACAATTAATTTCTCAATTAACATTTGTAATGCATTCAGGTGCTAACAATTACAATATGTTTCAGATGTCATTTGGAAGCCCTCAGTAGTTAGCCATGCTGCTTAATATGTTCAGGTAACATATCTCTGAATATTACATACAGATAATCCTCAACTTATAACCGTTCTTTTACTGACCATCCAAAGTTACAACAGCCCTGAAAAAAGTGACTTATGACCATTTTTCACACTTACAACTGTTGCAGCACCCCCATGGTCACATGATCAAAATTCAGATGCTTGACAACTGACTCATATTTATGACTGTTGCCGCATCCCAGGGGTCATGTGATCTCCTTTTGCAAACTTCCAACAACAAAATCAATGGGGAAGCCAGATTCACTTCACAACCATTTTCCTATTTTTAATAATTGCAGTGATTCACTTAACTACTGTAGCAAGAAAGGTCCTAAAGTGGGACAAAAATTCACCTAACAACTGTCTTACTTAGCCACAGAAATTTAGGGCTCAGTTGGGGTCGTAAGTTGAGGACTATCTGTATTAGGAATCAATAGGAATAGATAATTCAAATTTATTTGTAAGACTCAAGATTCTTGATGAATCTGAGAGTAATGGATAAAGATTGGGGCTCCTGATATATTTCTGCTTCTGGTTTCAAAAATTCGGTGTGTTCCTCTGGAAAAGAGACAGACTCTGAGTAAACTTTAGCTTATTCCATCCCATTTGCCTCTTTGACGTGAAGAGCCTGAATACGGCAAAGGCGTACTGCATGTTTTCACTCATCAACAAGGTCAGTCAATGCATTCTCTCTCTCTCTCTCTCTCTCTCTCTCTCTCTCTCTCTCTCTCTCTCTCTCTCTCTCTCTCTCTCTCTCTCTCTCTCTCTCTCTTACTCTCTCTCTCTCTGTCTCTGTCTCTCTCTGTCTCTGTCTCTGTCTCTCTCTGTCTGTCTCTCTCTGTCTCTGTCTCTCTCTTTCTCTGTTTCTGTCTTTCTCTCTCTCTCTATGTCTGTCTCTCTCTCTCTGTGTGTGTCTCTCTGACTCTCTCTGTCTCTGTCTCTGTCTCTGTCTCTGTCTTTCTCTCTCTCTCTCTCTCTTACTCTGTCTCTGTCTCTGTCTCTGTCTCTGTCTCTGTCTCTCTCTCTCTCTGTCTCTGTCTCTCTCTCTCTCTCTCTCTCTCTCTCTCTCTCTCTCTCTCTCTCTCTCTCTCTCTCTCTCTCTCTCTCTCTCTCTCTCTCTCTCTCTCTCAGGCCACCCTGGTGCAGAATGGCTGCAAGTTCATTTCCAGGAATAATTAAGTCGGGACTGGTGCGGTGTGTGAATGCAATGGAGGCAGGGGGTGGGTAGCAAGGGTCGAGAGAGCCCTGTCTGGGAGTAAACTTGACCTGTCTTCTCTTAAAAGGGCCATTAGTTTTTGCCACTGCCAAGCAGGCAAGGAAAAGAAAAGGGACTAGGGTGCACTGAACTCTTGCTTTGGCCGACAGTCAGATTAGGATACAGAAAGACAAGTGCTCCATAGAGGAGAGACCCTTGAAAGCAGCTATTGTTGAGAGATTTGGCAGGAGAGAGCCCAGAGCAAAAGAGATTTGTTAGGGAGGCCCAGCCTGCTTATAAGACGCTCTCAGAAATGCACTGAACCGTGCAAAATTACTTAAACCAACACTATTGACATTGCATCCAGCTCTACTTGAAGGGGGCAGTTTCTCCTTCTGTTCATCAAAAATTCATAGTAAAGCCCTCCAGCACGTCTTTCTTTTTCGTCTTTTCTTGTTGCTCATTGATTGGGCTCCTCTCTCTCTCTCTCCCCTCCCCACTCCACTGTCCCCGCTCGCCCCCAAGTCCCCATGCCTTTCCAGTCCCTTGGCTCTGAAATGAAGGAAGGGGAAAGGAGGGGGCCTTTGAACCTCCCCTTGTTTTGGGGAGTTGGTTAAACCCAAGTTGATGACAAGGAAGGTTGGCGTTGGAGGAATTTGCTGAGGGAGAAAGTGCTGTGTCAGAATGGGTCTTACCTCAACCGACTTTCTCTCTGAGGAAAAAAAAGTTCCTGGTGTTCTAGCTCTTTCTCGGGAATTTCACTCAAGTTTCTCTTGAGGTTTCTAAGAAGGCTTGAGGGTACCTATGCTGCTGTTCTCCTTTCCATCTTCCCTTTCCATCTCTCTCTGGATGCCCCTACTTTCCAGACTGAAAAAGGGCTGAAAAATGTATTGTTTCCTGATGTTTTCCCCTGGAACTCCTTGGGAAGTGTGGAATAATAATAATAATAATAATAATAATAATAATAATAATAATAATAATAATAATAATAATAATAACAACAACAACAACAACAACAACAACAACAACAACAACAACAGAGTTGGAAGGGACCTTGGAGGTCTTCTAGTCCAACCCCCTGCTTATGCAGGAAACCCTACACTACTTCAGACAGATGGTTATCCAACATCTTCTTAAAAATGTCTAGTGTTGGAGCATTCACAACTTCTGGAGGCAAGCTGTTCCATTGATTAATTGTTCTAACTGTCCGGAAATTTCTCCTTAGTTCTAAGTTGCTTCTCTCCTTGTTTAGTTTCCACCCATTGCTTCTTGTTCTACCCTCAGGTGCCTTGGAGAAAAGTTTGACTCCTTCTTCTTTGTGGCGACCCCTGAGATATTGGAACACTGCTATCATGTCACCCCTGGTCCTTCTTTTCATTAAACTAGACATACCCAGTTCCTGCAACCGTTCTTCATATGTTTTAGCCTCCAGTCCCCTAATCATCTTTGTTGCTCTTCTCTGCACTCTTTCTAGAGTCTCAACATCCTTTTTAACATCGTGGCGACCAAAACTGTATGCAGTATTCCAAGTGTGGCCTTACCAAGGCATTATAAAGTGGTATTAACACTTCGCGTGATCTTGATTCTATCCCTCTGTTAATGCAGCCTAGAACTGTGTTGGCTTTTTTGGCAGCTGCTGCACACTGCTGGCTCATATTTAAATGGTTGTCCACTAGGACTCCAAGATCCCTCTCACAGTTACTACTGTTGAGCAAGGTACCACATATGCTGTACCTGTGCATTTTGTTTTTCTTGCCTAAATGTAGAACCTTACTTTTTTCACCATTGAATTTCATTTTGTTTGATAGCGCCCAATGTTCAAGTCTGTCAAGATCCTTCTGTATCTTGAGCCTATCTTTTGGAGAGTTGGCTATTCCTGCCAGTTTGGTGTCATCTGCAAATTTGATGAGTTCCCCATCTATCCCCTCGTCCAAGTCATTGAAGATGTTGAAGAGTACTGGGCCTAAAACAGAGCCTTGGGATACTCCACTGCATACTTCCCCCCATGCAGATGCAGTTCCATTGAGCACTACACGTTGAGTGCGGTTGGTGAGCCAGAAGAAAATTTAAAGAAAATGGAGTCTGTTGGAAAGGTGAACGCTCAGTGAAAAAGAAAAGACACTTGTATATATACATCTGGGCTAACCTGTAGGTAAATATAGGAGTCTACCTAACCTTGATGAAAATTTCACCCAAATTTTCTATAATTGGGTGAAGGAAATAGATTTTGGAGCTGGTTAAAAAAAAAAGAAAGACAGTCAGTTTGTTTTTCTTCTTTGTGTTGTTTTTGAAGTCAAGTGGGTATTTTTCCGCCTGAGTTCTCCGCACAGATGCCATCGCTGGATGTTGAAATAGTCCAGCCAAAGCTGAACATTTCTATCTCTGAGCTGGGAAGGGAATTTCCCCCCACCCTTCCACCTCGTCCATTCAATGCCTCTCTACAAATTGAGAGTGAGAAGGAAAGGATAAACACAGTCAAGGGCTACTTCTGTTCTGGTGCTGTGTAAACTCAGCCCAACACTGTTTACTTGGCTGTCAGATTTCCATGTCTTCCCAGCCTGGGTTAGAACACTCTTCTCTTCATCTGCTGTCATCAAGTATCAGCTTAGTTTCCTCTACCAGATTCTCTTCTTTACTCAGATAACCTGGTCTGATCAGAGTTTCAGGATTCAGCCTTTAAAAAAAAAACCCTGAAGATTTTAAATCACAGGATACCCAAAACGTTGGAGAGAGCTGTTTTCTCTCAAGCCGATCCCCTACTCTCCTCCATTTTAAAGATCTCATTCCTTCCTCTCAGAGAGGTGGATATCAGAACGTACATAATAAATCTATTTTGAAAACACATGGAAATGAGTTAAGGCCTGTAATTCTGCATTAGACATCAGTATGAAGGAGGCCCTTGAGATGCTGATGTAACAGGATCATCTGGTGCTGCTTAACCCTGCTTCTTAAATCCCAGACTCTTTTTGCACTCTGTCCCTAAGGTTCAGACGACTGGAAAACCCTAACTCCGTCTCCTTTGGGGATTGCCAGATTATTTTAATAGAGGTACACTGCAACATTCATCTTCAGAATTTCTTGGTTGCCTAGTCCAGCAGTATCTGCTACAGCTAAACTTCAGGATTCTGGTTAACCTCAAGCTTTGTTTGAGAAATTTGTGATGATCTAAGGTCTCCATGAGAACCAAAAGTATGTGAACGCCCCCCTTCTGCTAACCAGCTGGTGTTTCTGTGCAACGTAGAGAAAGTTTCTATAGGAAGATTCCCCCACCCCACCCCATGGTTTATGTTTGGAATGCAAGCTGAAGTACCTTTCTTCAGTCTTACTAGTAATGTGGTAAAAAGCCTGTTATAAACCCAGGCTATGTTATGGGATTTCACTAGAGCTTATCCAAATAAAAAGCAACTATAGATTTTTAAAGGGTTAGAAGTAAAGATAGCATTCCCTGAAAAGTAACCTCTAGATATATTTCCATCTACATTTACAGGATGTGCCCTTAGTGGTACCACCATACTATAATAAATTTTTGAATGAATGGCATTGTAACTGTTCTGCTCACTGTTACGTACGGACATACATAGTAGTTTATTTGCATAGCCGCCGCTGATTGGCTAATCTAGAGGCAGGAGAAATAAACTCCTGTCAGTGGCTAGCAGGCTTCAGGGAAGCCCTTAAAAGCGGCTTCCCTGCAGCCTGCCGGCAGTCCGTATTACTTTTAACTAATAGACTAATAAAGGTGCTGAACTGTTCCTGTGACTCGCCTCTTCATTTACGCGTGAATCTAATACTGGTGACAAAAGTGGTGGAAGAAGAACCACAGAACAAAGGCACCTCGTGGCATCCACGGCCATCTTAAGAAGCAAACCCCGAATTGCCCAGCCAACCTACAGGATGACTACACAGACATCTCCAGCTCCAGCCTTCTTCGACCCTAAGACAGAAGAATGGCATACCTACACGTCGCATTTCCGCATGTTCCTGGAAGCAAACAATTTCCAGGATCTGCCGGACAACAGGAAGAGGGCTCTCTTCCTCACCTACTGCGGGCCACAAAGATATAAAATGGCACAGACCCTGGTGGCTCCAATGGACATCAAGTCCATCTCCTGGTCAACTGTAAAAGCCAAGCTGCAAGAACACTACGAACCTTCTGCCCCCCCCAATGGTCAACAGGAATGAATTTTATCATCGGCGCCAACACGAAGGCAAATCCATCAACGACTTCGTGGCCAAGCTCTGGGAAATCGCATCCAAGTGAGAGTTCATAAACCCAGAGGAGATGATGAAGGACCGGATCATATTAGGTATGAGGGACCTCAACCTACAAAAGAAACTGCTGATCCGGAGGGGAGCAACCTTCAAAGATGTCATCGAGGAAGCAAGAGCTGCCGAATCATCAGAAAACTCCACAGCCGACATCTGCAAAACCAGCTCTGGAATCTATCGCACTCATCCACAGACTGACTGGATGACAGAGGTTCCAGAGGAAGAAGAGGAGTATGAGGACGACGACCACATGCACCGCATCAATCAAGAAAAGAGGGTGAGTCAAAGAGACTTTGATCAGAGACAACCCCACTGTTCAGGCTGCCTAGGCAATCACACTAGGGCTGCCTACAAATTCATTGACACTTTTTGCCGCCGTTGCCAGAAGTGGGGACACATTGTAGAAGTGTGTAGAGCCACTCAACCTTCCCTCTATCAACCTGCCTCATTCGCAACCAGATCACCCATGGGACCAGAAAGACAGAACCAGAGCTGCACAGGGGGACAACGGAGCAGGCGAAGAGACGACTTCCAATACCAAAACCCAAGGGGACTTTATCACACCATGGGCCATTCAGATGCAGATCAAGGGGAAAAGTCCCACATAACTGCAATAATCCAAGGACGGCCCTGCAATATGGAACTGGACACTGGATCAGCTTTCACGATCATGTCCTGGGGAACCCTAAAGAACTTTTTACCTGAAATGACCAGGCAACGACTTAAACCACATCATATAAGGCTAAATGACTTCCAGGGTAACCCCGTTCGAGTACTGGGCAGAGCAGAAGTCCCAAACACCTTCAAAGATTTCAGCGGCATACTCCACTAATGGTCGTCGATGGACAAAGACCAACCCTCCTAGGAGTTGAATGGCTGAAGCCCCTAGGCATCGCAATAATGGGACTAAACCAAATAAAAAGGGACAATCTGGACAAGCTCGCAGCCGAATTCCAGACCTTCTTCACCGGAGGGTTAGGTAAATATAAGGGCAAGCCCATATCATTTAACCTAGACCCCAGCGTGACCCCTATTAGACTCAAGCCCCACAGAGTTCCTCTAACGCTCCGCCCTAAGGTTGATGAGCAACTGAACAAATTAATAGCACAAGGGGTTCTGGAGCCCGTTGATCATGCTACCTGGGAAACACCCATTGTAACCCCAATGAAGCCGGATGGCTCGATTAGGGTGTGTGCTGACTATAAAGCGACCATTAATAAAGCCCTGCAACCTTGAGGTAAGGCGTGGCCAAAGTCGCGGTGCTATGGAGTTTCCCCGCACTCCGCGGGGAAGTCCTGAATCCGCGCAGTCCGGGGACCTGGTCAGAACAGGACCAAGTCAGAAACCACCCTGAAGGGGTGGTGAAGAAGAGGGTGCTTGCTGGCGGACTGGGGGGGACTGCAAACCCCCCAGGGAGCCGGCTTTGCCCTCGACCGGCGGTGATTGGAAGACGGCTCTTAAATGCCGTCCTAGTCGCGGCGGTCACATCGAAAGGCTTGTTTTAAAGCCGATTGGAGTCATCTGGGAGGAGAAATTCAAAGTGATGTGCTGGAGAGTATGGAGAAGAAAAGAAGTTGGTGAGTGATTTTGCCTGAAAAAACCTTAAGAAAGCTACTTAAATACATCAAAGGGGAACAAAAGGACCAGAAATTAAGGAGCCGCTGCTTAACTAATGGAGTTTATGGAGTGAAAAAAAGTTTCTTTTTCTGAATGGAATAATAACTAAAACCCAATATTGAAGACAGGATTTTTGTTTCTAAAGATTTGGGAATTTGAAGGAGGATAATCTATATATTGGAAATGATTTATAATGATTTATAAAATGGAATAATTGAATAACAATTTTAAAAAAAGGGCAGAGCTGAGAAACTGAGATGGGAAGAGCCATCTGCTGGATGGATGAAATTGCTGCAATGCTGGAATATTACCAGGGATGTTTTGACAGCTGTGACCTTGAATAGAGCAGCTTGTTATTACATAAAAGATAACATTTGGATTGAGATGGAGAAGAACAAAATTGGACTGAAATTTAAACAACAAATAAAGGAATAGAAAGACTGTTTGGATTAGTTTGGATAAGACTGAACTTGAACAAAAGCTACTAATAAATAAAGGAACAGAAAGACTTGGACTTTTAACTACAAAAATGAAAATGTATAATTAAAAAAGGCTCTGGATTACATTTTTCTTACAGCTGGATGAAAGACAAAATTAATTATTTGTGACTTTGAAATATGAAGACAAGTGACTACTAAGGACTGGTGGCTCTCTTTGAGGACTTTTGGTAATAGTTTGACTTTGCTGAATTTATAGACTTGAGATTAGTGATTTTAAAGAAATGGAGGAAATTGATTATGAAGAGTTGGTTGGATTTTTGAAAGATCTCTTTAAAGATTTCAGAAGATCTCTAATTGAAGCAATTGATGGAAAAAATGAAGCACAAGAGGAAGAAGAAAAGAAGACTGGTGAAAATACTATATATGAAGCTAAAAAGGGAAAAAATATTGAAAATGAAATACAGATTAATGATTATGTTGATCGATATATTACTTATAATGATTCCACTGGGGTTAACAGTGATAAAGGAGTGAAGGATATTAAAAATGATTATGTTCAGATAGATGATGATTATTCTGAGATGTTTAATGTTAAAAAAGGAATGAAAAAAATTAGATGCATGCAGATAACTTATACAAGAAGGAAGAAAAGTGTGGGGGAAAGAGAATTTATTGGTGTAAAAATAAAAGAAAGAAAGGGAAGAAGCTAAGGAAATGGGGATGGAGAAATTATATATATAAAAAGGAAGTAGTGGAAGAATCAAAGGGAAATGGATGATGGGTGTTGAAATGTTATAGAAATGGTTTCTTTTTTTCCTTTTATGATTATTATATTAGATTTAATTTAGATAAGAATGTTAATTGTTTAGAATTTGGTATGTAAAATTAACATAGTTATTTTGTTAAGAGCTGATAGTTTTTTGTTCTTTTTACATGGATTAATATTATATATTGGATGGATGAATTGAGAATGGTGTTAGATTAATGTTTGGATTTAATATAATTGAATATTTGTATTTCTATAGAAAACAAAGAATTAGAGAGAGTGGGAATTATGATTGTTTAGTATTTAATACATGAGATCTGTTTAAATCTACTTGTAAAATTTATTATGTTAAAAGTTGAAGAATTAATTGATTTGGAATAAGGCAGATAGAATAATGATTAATAGGAGAAGTATGAATGATTAATATGATTATGAGATTTTAAGATAAATTATATAATTGAGGTTTTTAACTTTTACGGGGTATTTAGTTATGATAAAATAGGGGATAAGAAAAATAAATGATGAATAAAGAGATTAAAAAGGGGAGGAAGCAATATGGCTTAAAATTAAGAGAAAGGAGAAACAACAACTATCTTTCTTGGTAAATTAAGCTAATAGCGTTAAATTTGGAGGAAAAAAATTGGAATTAATTGGTGGAGGTCCCAGAGGACAAAATAAGACTTTTTTTTTAGAAGCAGTATTATCTTGGCAATAATATACCTGGAGTAAAGTGTTATATATAAAGAATTTATGAATGATTGATTAAGATGTATAACTATGTATTTTGTTGTAATATTTTAAGGTATATTGATTTATATATGGCGTTATGGAGGAAAAATTTAAAAAAATTGGGGAAAAAAATAAAGCCCTGCAACCAAACGCTTACCCTGTGCCCGTTGTACAGCACCTATTACACTCGCTAGGCAATGGAAAGATTCTTGCCAAGCTCGACCTCGCACAGGCATATCAGCAATTGCCTGTGGATGCAGCTACAGCAGAAGCACAGACTATAGTAACTCACAGGAGGCTTTTAAATGCAACCGCCTGCAGTTTGGGGTCATTGTGGCCCCAGGCTTGTTCCCGAGCATGATGGAACACCTATTACACAGCATCCCAGGAGTAGTCCCCTACTTCGATGATGTCCTTATCTCGGGTGACTCAGAAGACTAGCTACTGGCCAGGCTGAGAGAAGTACTGGGGCGTTTCCAAGAAAGGGGGCTAAAAGTCAGGAAGGACAAATGCAAAATTGGGGTCAACAGTATTGAATTCCTGGGGTTTCTTATCAACAGGTCTGGCATCCACCCAACAGAAACCAAAGTAAAAGCCATAAGAGAAGCCCTAACCCCCAAGAACAAAGCTGAATTGCAAGCTTTCCTAGAGTTGCTCAACTTTTATGCAATTTTTTTAAAACAGAAAGCGACCGTTGCTGAGCCCCTCCATAGACTCCTGGGGAAGACAACCATGTGGACCTGGGGACAAAGAGAGGCCAACACTTTTACAGCTGTAAAGAACCTCCTATCCTCGTATTGGAGAGAACTCAAAATAATTTGTTAAGGAGGATGCTGGGGGTAAATAATTCCACTTCCGCGGCAGCTGTCAGAGCTGAATTGGGACATTTTTCACTGTATACCTATACAATCACTAGGGCGGTAGCCTACTGGCTAAAAATGACTCAGATGGAAGCCAGTAGACTCCTTAAATCTGCCTAGAGGAACAGCAGACCTTAAACCCTCAAAGGTATTTTTGGTTAACTCGGTTGTCAGTTATATTGAATCGATATGGCATAGGGTTTCCGTTGTGCGACACATTGGAGCAAGTTAAACAATGGATTAAAGATATACATGGGCAAATGGACATGGCAACTTTTTCAACTAATCATTCCCTTAAGCTTCTGACAGCAGTTAAAACAACTTTCACCCTTTTACTCCTAGAAATGCCATCAGTGGAGAGAGAATTATTTGTCAAGTTTAGATTTGAACTTTTAGATACTAACGTTAAATTCGGCCGGTATCGGAAAATCCCGTATGATGAAAGAACATGTATATGTGGGGCAAATGTTGTCGAGGATACGGCGCATATAATATTTAAATGTAGGATGTATGAGGAAGTAAGAAAACAACACCTGTCCCCAATTATAAATAATTTTTCCCACTGCAATGTAAGGCATAAATTAACATTTCTATTGAAGGCAGACTCTCCTCCCCTGGTAAGGGCTATCACTCGCTATCTTAATAGGATGACAGCAATACGAGCCAGCTACATTGAAAAGAATTTCATTGATTGTAAGAAAGATGAGCTGAGTTAGAGACGAGATATTTTATTTGGGTTATCTAGTTTTAGAAATTTAGTTATTGAATTTTAATAACGTTGAATTTTGATGTCATGTACCATATATATTTTTGTACGGTTGTTTCTGTACCTGTTTGTTCTGTTTTTCTTTTTTTGAAAAGGCCTTCGGGCTATTCAATAAATGTATAACAACCATCCTATCCTCAAACAGCGTATTGATGCAATACAGCAAGACCCTCCCCCTAGTGTTAACGTGCGACGCTTCACCTTTTGGAGTGGGGACGCTCCTGAGCCACCAACTACCCAATGGCTCAGAAGCCCCCATCGCCTATTATTCTAAGACATTATCTCCAGCTGAGCAGAACTACAGCCAGCTGGACAAGGAGCTGTGGCTGGCATAAAGCGGTTCTATGAATATCTCTACAGCCACAAATTCGAACTCATTACAGACCACAAACCGCTTTTAGGTCTGCTTATGGGGAACCAACAAACCCATCAATACATGTCACCCCGAATGACCCGTTGGTCCATTTTCCTGTTGGGCTACAGCTACACCTTCAAACATAAACGGGGCAAGAGCATAAGTCATGCAGACGCACTCAGCCACTGCCCAGACCCAGAATTCATCGAAGACCCCGCTCCTGTGGCCGAAATTCTACTGGTTGACATCAAACAGACCAGCCCTGTCACATCTCAGGACATCACTGAACACACGGCAAGAGATCAGGTACTATCTAAAGTAAAGAACTGGGTGTTGAGGGGATGGCCACAGGAGGAGGAAGAAGAAAAATTCAGGACTTTTAAAAATAAGCAGGCTGAGTTGTCTGCTGCCTACTGTGGGGGGAAAGAGTAATAATTCCTCAAAGCCTGAGGAAAAGAGTGATTAGGACTCTACATATAGGTCACCCTGGCATAGTGCGCATGAAAGCACTAGCAAGGAGCTACCTGTGGTGGCCACAACTGTATAAAGACATCACAGAGTGGGTGGCAACTTGCATGCCATGCCAGGAAACCAGACCAGCCCCACCGAGAACCACACCTTGTGAATGGGAGACCCCAAGAGGCCCGTGGTCGAGAGTACACATCGACTTTGCCGGACCAATGGCCGGCCACTTCCTCATAGTGGTCGATGCCTATTCAAAATGGTTAGAAGTGATTCAAATGCATTTCTCAACAACAAATGCCACCATAAGAGCTTTGAGGAAGCTGTTCGCAACCCATGGCTTGCCAGATGTCCTCGTGTCGGATAACGGACCGCAGCTGACAGCCAGGCACATGGAAACCTTCCTAGCCAGCCTGGGCATAAGACATGCACTCATCTCGCCATTCAGTTCGACTAGCAATGGCCAAGTGGAAAGAATGGTGCGGCTAACCAAAGAGACTTTAACCAAAATGGGTCCAGGAGACTGGCAAGAACGAATCGACCAGTTCTTGTTGACCCAGCACATAACTCCGTGCACAGCTACCAACTGGAGCCCTGCAGAGCTATTGATGGGACGGAAACGAACTGGACAGACTTAATCCAACATATAACCCGGAGTCACATCTGGATTCAACCAAACCGACCAGAACTCTAGCCATGGGGGACTTGGTGTTCGCTCAAAATTATGCAGGAGAACCCAAGTGAGAGCCACAGTTATAGAAATCACCAGCCCCAAATCATATAAAGTGTGATTAGATGATGGCTGGGAGTGGCGGAAACACATTGACCAACTCCGAAACAAGTTGGAAAACTCCCAAAACAGGAGGCCACAGCAGCTGATGACAATGACCAACGCAGGTCTCCGCCCTGCAGTCCATCCAATACAAGCAACGCAGAAACCAGTGGCGAGAACCAGGCCCTAACTGAGAGACAACCAGAGACCCTATTCTCAAGCCCAGAGGGGGAGCGCATACACCTACCAGCCAACCCTGGAGTCCAGCAAAGTCACCCGGGATCGGAGAACGATGGAGCAGAGACTTCAGCTGCCACGCCTGGAGGCCGGTTCCAGATTTTTCCACGAAATGACAGAGGAGCAGCAACAGGCATGTCCGCTCAAGTCAAAGACTCCCGAGGAACTGAATCGCGCAGGACCAGTAGGAATGTCAGGCGACCTGTTTACTTACGTGACTACATAACCTTTATAGACATCTGGTTGGACACTCCAGAAACTAAGAGGGGAGGGGTGTTACGTACAGATGTACGTAGTAGTTATTTGCATAGCCACCGCTGATTGGCTAATCTAGCGGCGGGAGAAATAAACTCCTGTCAGTGGCTAGCAGGCTTCAGGGAAGCCCTTAAAACCGGCTTCCCTGCAGTCTGTGGGCAGTCCGTATTAGTTCTAACTAATAGACAATAAAGGTGCTGAACTGTTCCTGTGAACTCACCTCTTCATTTACACACTAATCTAACACTCACAATCTATGATAACAAAGTTGTTGAACTACTGTAGATTCTTTGATGCTTCAGTTTATAATCTGTATCCAATTGCAGCTGGAATTCCCTTTCATAAACTAATGGTTTTCAACACCAATGCTGTGATGCTTAGCAGCTGCTTAAAGGTTAGGCAATGAAATCTGCAGCTGTGTGGGATGAGGTGACCATTTACAATGAATGGCCATATCCTGAAGCCTGTCAAGGACTGGGGAAATCAGGAGATTCAGGCAGCTCAAATGAGTATAAAGATTTATTGCAAGCATAAGGTCTCTACAAAAATCTGACCTACTAACAGTCAAGGGAAATGAACAGGAATAAGAAAGCATTCAAGCTGGGCTGGACTTAGCTTTCTTGTGGGCACACAGAGACTTGTGACTTATGACATGTTTGACCCCTCCCTCGGGTTCAGCCTGGTCATCTTCTACAAAACCTTGAATTAGCCTGCCCATTTCATTGAACCTATAAAGGCACAATAAGGCTTTATTGGTTGGGCGTATTGATTGGGTGTTACAGGAGCTCAACCAACACACATATAGAGCAACTCACTGGGAAAGGTTGATATAGATCCTTCCTATAAATGAATAGTTTCGTGTAGGAATTCTCCCACTATGTACAGAATTGTGGACCATCAGCTCCTCCTAGTACTGTCAGCCAGCAGAATTACAACTTGGACCATTTCCATATTCAGGCTAGAAAACCTAACAGTTTCATCTCAACTGCACAGCACAAAGTTGGTGAAGGTTATGCTAAACTCTTATGTGGTCTGGATCTCTCAGTCAAAATGCTACTTGTCTAAAATCAGGTTCTGTGGCAAGCATTTTTGAGGAAAAGTATTACAATTTGCCAAGCTCTTATCAGCTAGCTGTAACTGAAAACAAAACTCAAAACCAGAGTTTATCAAGATTTATTGAAAAAGAATGGAATAAAGTTTCAGAAATCTCCGCAATTTGCATTGCTCTCCTTGTAGCGCCTAACTTATCTTAAAATTAAAATGGAGACTTTTTCAGGGGTTTACTGATAGACTGTATGAAAAGGTGAGGAAGTTGTTTGGCTGATAGCTGTAGGATGGGCATGAATCTCTCATAGCCCATTTTGATTACAGATTACAGATTAACAGAGTTGGAAGAGAACTTGTATGTCATCTAGTCCAACCCCCCCCCCCCCGCTCAAGCAGGAGACCCTACACCATTTCCGACAAATGGCAGTCCAATCTCTTCTTCAAAGTCTCAAGTGTTGATGCTCCCACAACTTCTGAAGGCAAGCTGTTCCACTGGTTGATTGTTCTCACTGTCAGAAAGTTCCTCCTTATTTCCAGGTTGAATCTCTCCTTGATCAGTTTCCATCCATTATTCCTTGTCTGGCCTTCAGGTGCTTTGGAAAATAGCTTGACCCCCCCTCCTCTCTGTGGCAGCCCCTCAAATATTGGAACACTACTATCATGTCTCCCCTGGTCCTTCTCTTCACTAGACTAGCCATGCCCAGTTCCTGTAACCGTTCTTCATATGTTTTAGTCTCCAGTCCCCTAATCATCCTGGTTGCTCTCCTCTGCACTTCTTCTAGAGTCTCAACATCTTTATTACAGTGTGGTGACCAAAACTGGATGCAATGCTATAGGTATGGTCTAACCAAGGCTTTATAGAGCGGTACTAGTACCTCACTAGATCTAGATTGTATCTCTCTGTTAATGCAATTTTTTGGCACACTGCTGGCTCATGTTTAGCTGGTTGTCCACTAGGACTCCAAGATCCCTCTCGCAAGTCACTGCTATTAAGTCTGGTTTCACCCAGTTTATATGTCTATCTTTGGTTTTTCTTACCTAAGTGTAGGACTTTCTTACACAGTCTCTTGCTTAGACTCTGATTTCTTTTTCTTAGCAAAGGTATTTATTTATTTATTTATTTATTTATTTATTTATTTATTTATTTATTTATTTGTTTGTTTGTTTGTTTGTTTGTTTATTTGGTTCGTCTATGCCGCCCTACTCCCTAAGGACTCAGGGCGGCATACAACATTTTAAAAGAACACTAAACCATAATCATTCATTTAAAAACAATTTTAAAACATTAAAAAAGTTAAAAGACGTTCAACAACATACATACTGGGGGAGTTCTCAGATAAAAACTAGTCTCAAACCCCTGCCTGCAGGAAGAGCAGTTAATCCAATGCTCATCGCTCTTACACATTAAACTAATTTAGTATAATTCCAGATTAAGCATATAGCACCAGTGAAAAGAGGTGGCTTCCACTCTCTGAAATCCAGCCCAGAGGTCTTGATCTAAAGGAGATTAGACTTCTTCAGCAGAAAGGTTCAGGTTTTCAAATCTGAGAAGTTTGAAAGTTCATTTATACAGTCTGGAGTTAGTGTTAGGATTGGGTGAGGGAGTTTGGAGGCTGCTCTCTCACGGCTCACCCCATGTCATGGTTCAGTTCTGATTGAGTTTTTCTGCCTCTGCTGCCAGTGAAAAGCCAAAAAGGCATGAATATTATGCTAATAGATCAGCTCTGGCTGTGATGTGAGACAACGCTCATGCACGTCTGAGATGAAACAGATGCCTTTCTGGCAGGCCGGTGATAAGAGGCAGAAATATCCCAGGGCAAATGGAAACAGGGAAGGGGGGGAAACGGCCACAAGGACAAGAGATTTGCGATTCTAGGTTGAACCCTTTGAACGGCTTCTTATTACCAGGAATAAGGAGATTCTCTGTTTACTAATAACCACTCCAGGGACATCACATTCCCGTATTTCCCCCTCCTCTTTAGGAGATTCTTTGCTAAGCAGTTGACGGTATAAATTGTTACTTGTATTTAAACAGGAGCTAAAGGGCAGAATTTTGACCGTGTAATTCCAATTGCCATTTTAATTTTTTGACCCTCCCTGCAGGTACTTCTCCTTAACAAAATATTTTGTTTGTCACAATGTGAATATTGCCAGTTGTGCAGATCTACTGTTTTCTTGTATTTATGGTCAAACAGACATGTGATATGTTTTACTACACATGCGTGCATTCCGGGAGTCAACTCCCTCCTTCTCTTCCTCCATTTCTGCCCAAGGCAGACGTGACTTTTTCATTAGCCGATAAGATGTAGTTTATTAAGGATTCTTTTTATTATTTTTCTACTGAAATAAATATTTTGTTAATTAGATTTGAATCTCGGTTTTATTATCTAATGAGAATGACTTCAAAAAGGAAGCAAAGATCCATCGACCTCCACGGGGGATTGCCCCCCTCTTAACATTGTTTATACAGGTAGTCCCCGATTTACGACCACAATTGAGCCCAAAATTTATGTTGCTAAGGGAAACATTTGTTAAGTGAGTTTTCCCCCATTTGACAACTTTTCTTGCCACTGTTGTTAAGTGAATCATTGCAAATTGTTAATTTAGTAACACAGCTGTGAAGTGGATCTGGCCTTTCTCGTTAACTTTGCTTGTCAGCAGGTCACAAAAGTTAAATACATGATCCCAGGACATGCAACTGTCATAAATATGAACCAGTTGCCAAGCATCTGAATTTTGATCATGTGACCATGGGCATGCTGCAGTGGTTCTACGTGTGAAAAACAGTCATAAGTCACTTTTTTCAGTGCCGTTGTAACTTTGAACGGTCACTAAATGAACTGTTGTAAGTCGAGGAACTACCTGTATTGACTGGTACTAGTTCTCTCATTCTGAAGAAGAATGCCTCATAAAAATGAGGCTTTGAATCGGTGACATTTGTGTGGCCATCCCCTGCATTGCTAAACTACAGTATGAGCTGAATTTCCAAGTCCCAGAGAATTTCACCAATTTATCTGCTTTTGGTTTAGATTTTAGATTTATTATTAGAGTTGGAAGGGACCTTGTAGGTCATCTAGTCCAACCCCCTGCTCAAGCAGGAGTTCCTACATCATTTGAGACAGATGGCAGTCCAGTCTCCCCTTGAAGGTCGCAAGTGTTGGGGCTCTCACGACCTCCGCTGGCAAGCTGTTCCACTGGTTGATCGCTCTCACCGTCAGAAAGTTTCTCCTCACTTCCAGGTTGAATCTCTCCTTGGTCAGCTTCCATCCATTATTCCTTGTTTGGCCTTCTGGTGCCATAGAGAACAGCCTGACCCCCTCCTCTCTGTGGCAGCCCCTCAAGTATTGAAACACTGCTATCATGTCACCCCTGGTCCTTCTCTTCGCCAGACTGGCCAAGCTCAGTTCCTGCAACCACTCTTTGTATGTTTTATTTTCCAGACCCTTTATCATCCTGGTTGCTCTCTTCTGCACTTTCTCTAGGGTTTCAATGTCTTTTTTGTAGTGTGGTGACCAAAACTGGATGCAGTACTCTAGGTGTGGTCTGACCAAGGCTTTATAGAGTGGTACTAGTACCTCTCTGGTCCTTGATTGTAGCCCTCTATTTATGCAGCTCAGGACTGCGTTGGCCTTTTTGGCTGCTGCTGCACACTTATACAGTTGTACAGTTGTAACCAGGGGTGAAATCCTCCCGGTTCGCCTGGGCCAGTCCTTCGGCGTATAGCCGATGGAACTGGCGGCGGTCGCGGCGCGGAGCTTCTCCTGCCCGATTTCCCGGCCCGGCTGAACACAATCACCACTTTCCCGGCCCGGCTGACCACAATCATTCAGGTTATTTTTCCCTCTGTGCATGCGCGCGCATGCACAGAGGGAAAAATAACCCGAATGGCGGCGTTCAGCCGGGCCGGGAAAGCGGGCGGGAGAAGCTCCGCGCCGCGACCACCACCAGTTCCATCGGCTATACGCCGAAGGACGGGCCAGGGCGAACCGGGAGGATTTCACCCCTGGTTGTAACTATTGTACAGTTATCCAATGCAGAAATTTAAAGAGAGAGTACAGACATCTCAAACCATGAGAAGAACAATTGCAGTGAAAGACCTGTGTGTTTTCACTATGTAGGTTAAAAAGAAACCTGTCTATTTTTTTCCAGTCCTTCCCAGTCTCTGTGGTGTAATGTAGTCTGTGCACACTTACATCTAAAAGAAGAGTACTGCCAAGACTTGATGAGTCTTGAAAGATCTATAACCTCATTTTGCCATAATAGGGGACCTAATTTCCCATCCCTAAGAATTCTGGGTTCTATAACATGGCAGGTATTTTCTGGACCAGTAGACAGACACAAACATTGCCACTAGAGGGCTGTGTGTGTGTTTTTTCTGAGACATGCTACATTAGTTAATTAATGCCATGAAGCTTGGTAGATATCTCCCTGGCGTAGAGACAAACCCTCTGTTATTCTTTGTGTAAATGGGTTCAGCCTGTTAAACCCCTGTTCAGTCACAGAATGGTTGGCTCTCTCTCACAGCACTCCTCCAGATGTGTCATAATTCGCTTCCCTGAACGTACAAGGAGGCAGCTGGGACCGCACTAATTCAGAAAGAGCTCGCTGGTTGGAGTGCCAATTCTCTGCCTTTGTGGTGTTATATTGCAAGCTTATGGGAAATAAATAAATAAAAGGGTTTTTACTCCAAGGGCATAATTTAATAGGACAAAGATACTTACTTTTTTAAAAAAATGTGCATTGTTCACACTTTCTCTCCAGAGACTTGTATAAGGGTGCAGCTGCTTAGCAAGCCCTCTGATGCTTCTAAGAAAATGGAGGCCTTTGGCAAAGGGAAGTCTCCAATTTTTGTGGCTCTCAACTGGGAGAGGTGAGTCACTTCCTTTGGGGGGGGGAAGAAAAGCATGAGAGAAATCTACACTGTCTCTCTCACACACAGAGACACACAAGTGGGTACTGTCCCAAACTCCAAATAGAATGTTACTGTACTTCAGGCATTGTGACTCAGGGGCGGGTTCCTAATTTTTTTACTACCACTCTATGGGCGTGGCTTATTTTGTGGCCTTGGATTGCCAGCCATGTGACCGGGTGGGCGTGGCTTCTCGGACTGCTGAAGGGAGGGGAACTGAGATAGGTCCTGCTGCCCATTCCCCCTCCTCTCAGCAGTTCGAGAAGCCTCAAATGTGCGAAAATGCCTGGGATCATCACCGCGTGTTTGTGGCTTCTCGGACTGCTGAAGGGAGGGGAATGGAGATAGCTCCTGCCACCCGTTCTTTCAGCGTCTCATGCGCTCTCTCAGCCATCCTCCCCTGCTTGGACTCACTGTGGGGTAGGAAGGCAGCGCATGCGCAGTGCCGGAAGCTCGGCTTCTGGCCATGCACAGAAGAAATTTTTAAAAAATAACATTAAAAAAAAATTTTTTTAATGGCGGCACCCAGGCACAGGCAACCAACCGCACCGGTACTGTGATGTCACCAGCGGGCCGCTACCGGTGCTACAGAGTGGACCGCACCAATAGGAACCCACCACTTTTGTGACTACAGCACAACATACAAGGTAATCACTATAAGTGTGGATACACCTTATATTGTCATGTACTTTATAGCCTATAATTTGGTTCTCCTTAGCTCAAAGTACTTTAATAACAATAGACCAAATACTGAGTGTTTTAGTCATCATATAAACAGGCTACAATGTTTTTCACTG
The DNA here is from genome assembly GCA_023053685.1 of Diadophis punctatus similis. NCBI lineage: Eukaryota > Metazoa > Chordata > Lepidosauria > Squamata > Dipsadidae > Diadophis > Diadophis punctatus. The sequence continues at coordinate 3,226,381 of JALIGW010000020.1, read as the reverse complement.
GGATTTTCTCTTGAGCTACCACTTACTAGGAGAATACCAATGTATGTACCATTGGATTTCGTTGGTAGTCTTTTGTCTACTACTGCTACTACATTTGTTAGAATTTCAGTTTCTCTTTCATACGAAGTGCCATTAATGGACAGCAGAACTGAAATGTGAGAAATCTTAAGAAATTCCCCCAAAACAAAGAAGGGCAAAGGGTTGTTTTTTGTTGTTGTTTGTTTGGTCTGGGGTATTATTTTTATTTAATCTGTTCCACATTAGTTTTGCAGAAACACAACACTCATCAGAATTGTCTTCTGATTCAAGGGAAATATATCCGAAATAGCTACATTTAAATGGAAGAAAACTTGCTTGCATAGGCATATATATTTCCATAGTGCCGTGCCATAAAAAGCATTTTTCATTACTTGGCCATCCCTTTAAAATACATCGAAATTTCCAAGTGGAAAACGAGCCATTTAATCTTTACAAAGCAGCAGAAAATACACAAAGTATACAGCCGGAAAAGTGGGGGGGAAGAGAATAAGAATGAGATTGCTCTCATTCCATCTTAAACTACATTTGAGCAATTCTGACTAGGCTTTGCAAACATATTATTTGCTCAGATTGATCTAATTTGGTGTTTTTGTCTATCTATCTAACCAGTTAACGATGTCTCTATGAATGATTTCCTTCTAAATCAAAATGGATTTTGAGTGGCGATACTATCAGAGCCAAAGTGGAAACAAAAAAAAGAAAAGAAAAGAAACAAGCATAAGCCTATTTAGGATGAACTCCAAACTGAGCAGAAATGAAAAGTATTTTGAGGAAAAGAAAGTGAGCAACCTCGTCTCTGTAAAAAGCTCCGCAAGGTTTTTATATAGAATAAAATAGAAGAATGGAATGGAATGGAATGGAATGGAACGGAACGGAACGGAACGGAACGGAACAGAACAGAACAGAACAGAACAGAACAGAGTAGAATAAACTGGAAAGGACCTTGGAGGTCTTGTAATCCAACTTCCTGCTCAAGCAGAAGAATCTATACCATTTTAGATAAATGACTGTCTAGACCAGGGGTAGGCAAAGTTGGCTCTTCTATGACTCGTGGACTTCAACTCCCAGAATTCCTGAGCTAGCATGATTGGCTCAGAAAGTCTGGGAGTTGAAGTCCACAAGTCATAGAAGAGCCAATTTTGCCTACCCCTGGTCTAGACCCATGATGGTGAACCTATGGCACGCGTGCCACAGGTGGCACACAGAGCCATATCTGAGGGCACATGAGGCGTTGCCCTTTGTCAGCTCCAGAACACATGTGCACGCTGGCCAGCTGATTTTCAGCCTTCGGAGCGCAGGGGGAGGCTGTTTTTGCCCTCCCAAGGCTTCAGGAAAGCCTCCGGAGCCTGTGGAGGGTGAAAACGGGCCTACCAGAAGTTCGGAAATGAACTTCCGGTAGGCCCTTTGGGCTGTTTTTCGCCTTCCCCAGGCTTCGGGAGGCTTTCCTGAAGCCTGGGGAGGGCAAAAAATGGTCCAACAGGCCTACCGGAAGTCCGGAAGCTTCAGTGAGTTCTGTGTGCATACGCAGGGGGGGGGAGTGTGGAGAGTGCGCATATGCGTGGGGAGAAGGATTGCATTATGGGTGCAGGCACGTGCATGCATGCTAAAGTGCATGCGCACGCTTTTTGGGCACCCAAGCAAAAAAATGGTTCGCCATCACTGGTCTAGACTCTTTTTTAAAAACATCCAGTGATGGAGTGTCCACAATTTCTGCAGGCAAGCTGTTTCACTGGTTAATTGTCCTCACTGTTAGGAATGTTCAGTGTCACTGTGGAAGCGCAGGACATTGAGTATTAATTGGAAATGTAAAGACAGAACATGGGGGATGGTTTGACTAAATATCCTGAAGCCATTTACAATTTTTATTATTGTACTTCAGGTTCAAGAGAAGAGAGGGGGAGGGAGGGGGGAGAAAGGGAAAGAGAGAGAAGGAGAGAGACAGAGACAGAGACAGAGACAGAGACAGAGACAGAGACAGACAGACAGAAGTTAGCATAGATAGAATTTTGTACTCTGCTGTTTTTCCTTTCTTAAGAGGCTCAGATAGGGCTACAAGACTGAGAATGATACTTGGGGAGTAGCTAAAACTTTCCTATTAAGTGAAAAATTAAGGGTAAAAAAGAGAAAGCAAAAAAAAAAAAAAAAGTCAGCAATTTGGCCAGAAGTTCAACCTGACTTTGATTATCTGAAGAATGCTTTGAACCACAGGCCTATTCTTTGCCCTGCCCAGATGGAATGTGGTTTTGGACAATATCAAGAGAATATTTTAGTTGAAGCCTTGCTGCTCTGAAATCGTTTGGTCTTATGCAAGTTGGAGGTCATGATCCTCACTTAAATCTGACCAGCTCAGCTTAATAGAAATGTAACTTCCATAACATCAAATCAACCTGAGTATTGCAGGATGAACTCAGCCAAATTGTGCTGTCAGACCAATGGTCACTGCCATTCATATTCAGAAAAATGTGAATTATTATTATTGGCTTCCTTTGTTCTGGTAAGAATTGATTTACCTCTTGAGGAAAGGTACTGGGAGCCGGAGTAAAGGAGGCTGGTGGAATTATACAATCGTACTGTGGCCATTAAATTTGACCACTTAGCCTTTGATTGAACATATCCAATGAAAAGTAACTCATACTTGTTTTATTCTCTGGTTAAACATCTCCTGCTATTAGTTGAAGTTCTAACATTCAGCTAGCTCAGTGTTTCCCAACCTTGGCAACTTGAAGATGTCTGGACTTCAACTCCCAGAATTCCCCAGCCAGCATTCACTGGCTGGGGAATTCTGGGAGTTGAAGTCCAGACATCTTCAAGTTGCCAAGGTTGGGAAACACTGAGCTAGGTCCTGACTTCCTAGAACGCTGGCTGGGGAATTCTGGGAGTTGAAGTCCACACATCTTCAAACTGCCAAGGTTGAGAAACACTGTCCTAGAACTTAAAACTGTCCTGAATTATGGGTTAAAGGAAAACAAACCCTTTTCCCGGTGTATCAGTCTCCCACACTCATTATTAGTCAAGGTTGAATATTTTAATCTACTTAGGTTTGAAATATTTTTATTCATATTTGAATCTGTTTCAATTTGCTTCCCTTCCTTGAAGGGAAGGGCTACCCCAAACTGGTCATGGTACTCAAGATGAGGTCAAATGAACCTTGAATAGAAAGAGACAATTTACTTCCTGTAATTTGGAAGCTAGGCCTGCACGGATGGAGCCTACAATTTTGTTTGCCTTTTTTTGCAGCCATACCTAATTACAGGCTCAGCACAGTTGTGATGTTTAGCTCACTAAAGCATGGGAGGAAAAAGACACTTTCTCCATTTTGCAAATTTCCTTTATCCTTGGGTGAGATAAAGGGTAGAGCCAGAGAGAATGCGAAGAGAGGGCTATGATGTCTGAAGAGAGAACCTGGATGTCACGTAGTGAATATTGTCAGTTGTATGTCTATGCAGGGTGATGCATCCCTATCTGAATATTATGGTACATTCCAATACGAAGCAGGACATGTGATGTGATCTTCTGCGCATGTGTGCATTCCTGTTTCTCCTTTATTTTTTTCTGCCTTTGATTCTGACCGGGAGCGGTCACAATTCATTAGCAAGATGTAACTATTCGTGATTTATTGTTTTTTGTACCGAAATAAATATTTTCTATTAGACTTTTAATCTCGGCTTTATTTTCTAAATGTCTGAATTCCAAGAAAAGATCCACATCGCCTCTATGAGATTTATTCTCACCTTAACACTGGATGTCTGAATTTGCTCACTATGTGTGATAGGCTGTGAGAATAACCTTGAAAAACAGGAAGAGGGGCCATAGATAAGGCAATAGTCAGAAAAGAGAAATCTGAGTCTAAAATAGGATATAATTTGAAAAATGGTATCTTAGACAGCTGTCCAAGCTCAATAGTGGGTCCATTTCCTGGTGTACCCTTCGCCAAAAATTGAAGCCACTGGGATGGGTATTGTAAAATAAACTTTATTTTGGAAAAGGAAGGACACAGAGAGATCTCACTCAAAGTTCATGTAACTCCCCCCCCCTCCAATATCCAGCATTTACAACAAGATACAACATGATGGATCAGTGGTTAAGACCCTTAGGTCTATAGCTCAGCAGTTTGAGACATGAGTGCTGTTACGTATTGAAATGAGTAATTGAAACTAGTTGCTGAAGTTCTCACTCACTATTGAAGCGGGAAAATACTTTGTTTTCATTGGTTAACCGGCTGACAGCCTCCTATAAAAGGAGTTCTGTTAGCCAGGCTGTTGCTGTTGTTCGCATGAACTAAATAAAAAGAACTTTGCGGAAGTCACTCTGGCTTCGCTTCCATTCTCACCCCGAATCTAACACTGGTGATGAGGATGGGATCGAATGGAAATTGAGGCTGAAAAGAGCTGATCACAGACCCACTCAAGAGCTGAGCACCGGAGACGATCTGCCGTTTGCTGCAGCATTGTTCATCGACCATAACGCATCAGCCCAAATTGCCTGGGCTCACATCGGTCTAGTAGAATGGCTGCACTAACGCCGTTTACTCCGTACAACCCAGCCTCTGAGACATGGGACTCATACATCGTTCGCTTCGAGTGTTTCCTCGAAGCCAATGACTTTACTGGAATTTTGGACAACAGAAAGAGGGCATTGTTCCTAAGCTATTGTGGCCTGGACACTTTCAAGACGGCCAGGGCTCTCCTCGCTCCAGCAGCCATTCAAACAGTACCGCGGGACATGCTGCAGAACAAGCTAAGAACTCACTATGCACCCAAACAGTTGTGGATTGCTCGCTGACATGCTTTCCACCATTGAAATCAGGCAGAGGGCGAATCGATCCACCATTACATTGCAGCCCTTCGGAAAGCAGCATTGTATTGCAAGTTCAGAGACTTAGACTATGTTCTTTTGGACAGAGTGGTTTGCGGAGTGAGGGACGTAAAATTACAACAGTGTCTACTCGCAAAACCAAACCTTAACCTGCAGATGGCACTCAACAAGGAGCAAGTGGCCAAAACACAAATCAATCAACAGCAAAAATCCAGAAAATGACCAGCCCACCATCATTGCGCAAAACAGTTGCTGTCCACCATGACGATGTGGATCCCGGAGAGTCAACTGAGGATGATGAGGATGTCTATCGGCTCAAAACATTAAAAAGGCAAGGCACAGCGACCGAGAATAAACAAACAACTTGTGTGGGTTGTGGCAGAAACCACCTGAGATCGGTGTGTAAATTTAAAACCGCCATCTGCCAAAGGTGCAACAAAAAGAGACATTTAGCTAGAGTCTATCATGCCAGCCAACCTACAAACCAAACAGCCCACAGAAGAGCACAACACAAACAACAAAACCAAGGAGAAGAATGTTTCGCCATTTCCAAAGGCACCTGCTGAGCAGAGACAGTCATTGGGCAAGCCAGCCTCACCTATTCATAAAAAATCCATGTCACCATCATGATCGAGGGGTCTCCTTGTCACATGGAGGTGGATACCAGGTCGTCCATGACCATCATCTCCTGGAGCACAATTAAAAAGCTGGTGCCGAGACTCTCTAAAAGCCAGCTGAAGTATCATCACCTTCACCTCAGAGACTACCAAGGAAACAGCATCCCTGTCATCGGAAGCGGAACCTTCCAAATTTCATTCAACAACTTTGTGGGCCCAGCTGATCGTAGTGAACAGCTCCCTACCAAGTCTTTTAGGACTGGACTGGTTTTCCGCTCTGGGCCTGGGAGTTACTGGCATCAACTCCATCAGGGATTCGGCTATCGAGACCCTAATCCGGGAATTCGCAGACGTCTTTGAAGGAGACCTGGGCAAGGAAGGAACAGTGAGACTTGGAGGGTTTCATTACTGTAGCCCTATAATACAAGTAGTTTGTGTACTATTAATTTTGGTTTCCAAAGGGCTGGTACACCAAAGGGCTGACATGATGTTAGAGGTTCCACAGACTTGCTTTAACATTAACTGCATCACTGAGATTTCAAAATTATTCTATTCCTGAGAGTAATGGACAAGGATTGGGGCTCCTGATATTTTTCTGCTTCTGGTTTCAAAGATTGGGTGTGTTCCTCTGGAAAAGAGACAGACTCTGAGTAAACTTTAGCTTATTCCATCCCATTTGCCTCTTCAACGTGAAGAGCCTGAATACAGCAAAGGCGTACTCCATGTTTTCACTCATCGACAAGGCCAGCCAATGCGCTCTCTCTCTCTCGCTCTCTCTCTCCCTCTCTCCCTCTCTCTCTCTCTCTCTCTCCCTCTCTCGCTCTCCCTCTCCCTCTCCCTCCCTCTCTCCCTCTCTCTCTCTTTCTCCCTCCCTCCCTCCCTCTCTCTCTCTCCCTCTCCCTCTGTCTCTCTCTCTCTGTCTCTCTGTCTCTCTGTCTCTCTGTCTCTCTGTCTCCCTCTCTCCCTCTCTTTCTCCCTCCCTCCCTCCCTCTCTCCCTCTCTGTCTCTCTCTGCCTCTCTGCCTCTCTGTCTCTCTCTCTGTCTCTCTGTCTCTCTGTCTCTGTCTCTATGTGTATGTCTCTCTCCCTCTCTCCCTCCCTCCCTCTCTCCCTCTCTCTCCCTCTCTTTCTCCCTCCCTCCCTCCCTCCCTCCCCCTCTCTCTCCCATCTTGTTTCATGCCACTCGTAAACACTGATCTGTTAAGGGGGACAAACCACAATGTTTTTAAATTGGTATTGTTCCCACCCATTATCCTTTCTTTACTTTCTCTCTTACCTGGCCTACAACTGAGAAATTATTTTATTTTATTTTATTTTTATTTATTTTATTTGTCAAAGCGTATACAAGATAACAGGTATGGTATAAACATAAACAAAAGCAAAGTAGGTCTAGGTAAATTTGGACAATAGGACAGTAGGACAGGGACGGTAGGCACGATGGTGCGCTTAAGTCCTTTTCTTTCCCAGTTATCACAACTAACTGCGTGATATTGGTTAAGACTATATGGAACACCTCCAAAAAAAGAAAAGAACCATGGAAAAATGTGTTGATTCCCCCTTCTTGCCTCTTTTCCTGTGATCATGAGTCATGTAACTTTGACCTTTAAGGGTTTTTATATATATATATATATATATATATATATATATATATATATATATATATATATATATATATATATATATATATATATATATATATATATATATATATATATATATATATATATATATATATATATATATATATATATATATATATATATATATATATATCTCAGCACTTCATTCTTTCTCCCATCTGGAAGGCAGGAGCTGGATCGGCTGCAAAGCAGCTCATCTGGAAGCCAGATGTCAGAGACCTGAGAAAAGTTAGAGCAACTCAGCTGCATTTGGAAGTGTTCCTTGACCTCTTGACATGCGGGGAGCTTTTGGTCCTCACACCCGAAAGTTGGGGAGAATCTACTACAGGTAGTCCTTGACTTACAATTGTTATGGAATTATGGTCCTAAGTCATGCCACTCTTTAAGCGGGTCACCATGTGGCCATGCCCAATCTTACAACCTTCTTTTGTGGCGGTTGTTAAGCAAATGTGGTCATAAAGTGAACGTAGCATCAATTCTCCACAACAATAATCCCCAATTCTCAATAAAAGAATCTGCTTATCTCCAGTTATGAAACAATGTCTGTTGTCTTAGAGATCTGGAATTCAGATGACTTTTACTGTTAATTGCCAATTTGCCTCCTACTGCTTCCACATTGGGTTTATCCTGATTTGGACGGAGAATCTTTTCTCAGATCTTGTTTAACCATTTGGTTGGTCTCAGACCTTGTTTAGCCGTGCAAAATGGACTGGTGTGCACTCCTTATTCCTCAAACTGGTAGAGCTAAATCAAACTTTTCTATACTGGTGTCATCCAAATAGTGGTGGTACAGAGGTGTGTGTGTGTGTGTGTGTGTGTGTGTACACACATATATCCCTCCCTCCCTCCCTCCCTCCCTCCCTCTCTCTCTCAATACCATATTTGCTTGGCCAACCTTCCCTGGTCCTTCCTATGCCAGGGACAATATTCTCCTCAAACCAGTAATGGAATACAATGCCTAAAGTGAAAGACATCAATATTTCAGGATCAACCTGCTGTTAACAGGCCATGGAAAGAACTAAAATGTATAAATCATTACAAAGGTGCTCAGGCATTTCTGTTTTGTTGTAGAATGGGGTTGGAAGTTATATGGTGGCTTTACCTTCCTACGATTCACAGGAATGGAACACTGACTTCAATTGAGAACAACTCCTGTATTCCAATTGCAATATTCTTGCCTGCCAACAGGCTTTCCTGTGACATCAAACATCCTGGCTTGGATTCCTTATCCAATGCATCCCAATTCTATGAAGCCACCCCCCCCCCCATCTCATACTTTTATATTAAATTGCTATTCAGCCCCTCCAGGGGCTCAAAGTTGGCTAATGTCCTCTTGAAGAGAATTTGTGACTATCATACGCATTCATTCCTGCTCCTACAGATCCAAATGTGTTCCCTCGAGGCAACCAGACCAGAACGTGTTGTCCGTGCATTGATCTGCTGGGATATGAAATGGAAGAAGGTAGCAAAGCAATACAAGAGCCAGCCAGCCTTCCTGCCTGCCTGCCAGCCAGCCAGCTGCTCTCACACCGCCAGGTTCATGGAAACCATACCAAGCAAAGAGCTTTCTTTCTTTAATGATCTATAGTTCTACGAGCAACACGTTGAGTGCTTATGCTTTCTTTGGTCAAGATCCAAGGTGAAGTGGAAGCCCACCCATAAGGAGCAACGGCTGAAAGTGAAAATTAACAGCAGCCAATTCCTTTTCAGGCCTCTTCAACCTCCACCCATTCCTATGCCTCTCCTTTTATGGAGGCCCAGAAACCTTTCTGTTGACTTGGCTCTATCGCAGGCTTAATAGAAATGTAAATTGCTTAATATGCCCACCCACCCCCTTCCCCAGGGGAGGGGTGTGTGTGTGTGTGTGTGTGTGTGTGTGTGTGTGTGTGTGTGAATTCTTTTTCTCCTTGCGTATTTCTAACTTGATCTAGTAAAAGATTATTTAAGGACTGCGGGAGTCCTAACTGAATGATGATCACATCAGATGCGACGTGGGGCGTTTTTCTTTCATTCCTGGGAAGAGAGAAAGCCAGGTGGTTGCTATATACAACTCAAACACCTATTCTTACATAGTAACATCTTGGAAATATAGTCTGAGGTCATTTTTTGGCACTAGTCGGCAGCTTGCACCAAACACTTTAAAAGTTTTGTTTTAATATCTGTTTTTTAAAAAAAGGCGTTCTTGAGCAAGTCAGACAGAAGAGTCGGTCTGGATAAGTGGGTTTTTTTAAAAATTAAAAACAGTTTATTCAGTTGACAGTGGTCCAAAGGCACCGTTTGGTACCTTCAGTTAGAAGCAGGCGGCAGACAATCTACCCACTGTGACCGTTCAGAAAGCAATATTGTCGGGTGGGGGGGGGAGTGTGAAATGTGTCTACATTTTCAGAACTCAGAAAAATACTTTTGCGGTTATGAAGTGCATAAATAAAATACTTCAGCTTATTAGCTCCAAGAAGGCATCTTTTCCTTCCTTTGGGTGTGCACAGCTGGAGTAACCTTTTATAACCAAGATGTGACTGACATTGCAAAAAGCAAGACTTTGCCTCCTTCCTTTCTAACCTCCTGTAGGTTTTTACTAGATTAGAAAACGCTTCCTTGTGTTTCCTCAGCCTCATCTGTAGACAGTGGGTGATGGCAGCAGCTTGTGATAAAGACCCATGGAAATGACTTTGTAGATCAGTGGTTCCCAACCTGTGGTACGTGTACCACTAGTGGTACGCGAGGGCCTTCCAGGTGGTACGCGAACACTTTCGGGGTCATGAACGATTTTTAGTTAGTTATTTTTTACTTCACAAAAATGTTTACTGCCTAACAACGATTTGCAACTGTTGCCACATGCCACCCACCTTGTCCCAGCGACCCGAGAATCCAGTTGCTGGATGCGTGGGGCCAAAAAAGGAACGGTACAATTATGGAAATAAAGTGATATCTGATCGAATTTAGTTTCTCTGGAACCAGGTGGTACGCGGCGACTGTACGGGACCTCCAAGCGGTACTCGATCACAAAAAGGTTGGGAACCACTGTTGTAGATCATGTTCAGAAGCCATTACAGAAACAAGAGCAGGAGAATTCCTTAACCCTGGGAAGGAGAGAGCGTTAGGGAGAGACTGAGCTCAGCTTCAGTGGGATACAGGTAGTCCTCGAATTATCACCTACCTGGAAGACAGGACCGAACTCCACCACCCCTGTTCATGTGGCCACACTTTGTGCACTTGGCAACACAGCTGCATTTATGGTCATTTGAGGCATCCTGCAATCAATTATCACAATTATGATAATTTTGCTGCAAATCAGTGCTTTTGGTTTTTGATGAAACTGCACCATGGAGAACAGGTTCTCTTAACGACCACTGTGCTTGCTTAATGACTGCCACGTTCACTTTATGACCACCGCAAAGAACATTGTAAAATTGGGTAGATCATGTGAGTGATCCATTTTATGACTGTTATGTTTGATGACCCTAACAGGCAGGCTCATTTATTCAAGGACTACATGTATAAGAGAACAGGAGCGTAAACATTCTGTCACTATCGCTTATGGTTATAGTCTTCTGGTGCATCGGGCCCTGCTTATTGGATGGTCACCTGCAGTGCAATAATCCTACAGACAGTTTATTACACTATATAATTATTGGTTTCTTAACATTAGGTAATGCTTATCTTTGAGTGGAGAAATATATTTTTTTCCAAACGGATGGTTAAACTTGATCTTTGAGCATCAAGCATGTGAGATTTTGGGATATTGATTAGGCCATGAATAATTCTCACAGTTAATCCTTTCCCATACCATACCCTGCCATAGTGCAGGAATAACATTAGGAAGAAGAAGAGGAGGGGGGAGGAGGAGGAGGAGGAGGAGGAAGAGGAAGAGGAGGAGGAATCCTTTTCCATATGAGAGAAAGGAGTTAAGGAGAGGGGACTTAGGGGTATAGCAACCTCAGAGGTAGATGCATTGAAGAAAATGTAAGGAAGCCATTATGAAAGAACTCCAGTGACTTCTGGGTAATATACTGTATATGAGCCTTATTTGAAGTGAAACCAAGGTTCAATTTGAGCCGAGGTGGCGCAGTGGTTAAAAGCAGCACTGCAACCTACTCAGCTGACTGCTAGTTCAGCAGTTCAGCTGTTCAAATCTCACCGGCTCAAGGTTGACTCAGCCTTCCATCCTTCTGAGGTCAGTAAAATGAGGACCCAGATTGTTGGGGGCAATATGCTGAACTCTGTAAACCGCTTAGAGAGGGCTGTAAAGCACTATGAAGCGGTATATAAGTCTAAGTTTATATAATATATATATTATATCTTTTTCTCTTGGCTGTGCAATGCAACAGGGTGGAAATTTCTCTTTTTGGGTATCAGTTTCCATCTGCATGGAATTTTGATAGCCAGTTGTTCTTATACAGTAGTAGGCTTTTGCTTGTGACTTTATGTACATCTTTTTACACCAGCTCTAATATAGTCCTCCCACAAAAGCCTAGTTATTTGACCTTTCCAACAAGGGTGGCTATCGAAGCTTTCCTTCTGCTTGTATCAGGACCTGGCTTGAACAGCAACAATTTCCTAGGAAAAGATACGTTTCAGGACATTCTTTGGCTTTGACTGTGCAATTCTGAGCACAGAATCTGAGTTCCTGGCAGTGTCTCAACCTTAAGAGATTGTTCCAATACCTAAGGGAAGAGGGGGGTCAACATACTCTCCAAAGCACCAAAAGGCAGAAAAAGAAGCAATGGATGGAAACTGATCAAGGAGAGAACCAGTCTAGAACTAAGGAGAAATTTCCTGTGAGTGAGAACAATTAGCCAGTGGAACAGCTTGCCTTCAGAAGTTGTGGGTACTCCATCACTGGAGACTGGACAGCCATTTGTCTGAAATTGTATAGAGTCTCCTGCTTGAGCAGGGAGTTGGACTAGAAGACCTCCAAGGTCCCTTCCAACTCTCTTATTCTGTTACTTGTTGTTTGTTTTTTCACACTTTATCACAGATTCGTTTCCAGAATTTCTACTATGTGTAGTGGCCTCCATGTGATTGCCACCTGCAGGTGACCATGTTATGGAATCGGGGCAGGCTCTGAAGTGGTGTACTCTTTAGAAGCAGATCCTGTTGTAAAATCAAGTGACATCTCAAATTTATGTTGCAGACAAAACCTAATCAATCTCTTCCAATGCACGTGTGCTTCCTCTCTGCCAAATTTCCTCTAAGGGACAGATAATGTCATTTCCTGATGGGTGGTAGAATGAAAAGGTTGGGATAGATCGTTGAAGGATTTAACATACTCCTTAATTGCATGAGCCAGGAGGAAGAAGACGCCGTGGGGTTCAAAAGAAAAAGGAAGATCTAGTTAAGCAGAATAGATTGAATCCGAGTGACTTAATATCAGCTACATCTGACAAATTACAGTAGCACTGACAGCTTTACAATTTTGTCAATAGAAGGCTCCACCTCATTCCAACTGTCTAGCAAGCATGGATGGGATTTTCTGGCACAGTGGACAAGTTCTGGCTGTAAAAGATAAACTGATGCATTGTGAGACTTCAGGAATACTGAAGACCACCACAAAGAATTTATTTGTTTATGTAAAAGATTTACCATATTTTTTGGAGTATAAGATGCACCTTTTTACTCCCAAAAAGAGGGTGAAAACTTGGGTGCATCGTATACACCAAATGTAGCCCCACCCAGTCACCCCCACCCTTTGGCCTCTGCCTCCCAGCAATTTATCTCCTTGCAGCAAACAGTGCAGAGCCTGTTAATCCAAGCAACAAATTTTCAGCTTCTCAACTCTCAGCTGAGTGAGGCAGCAGGCCTGGCCACGTGCTAACCTGAAAGTGAAACTAACTGCAAGGAGGCAAATTGCTGGGAGGGAGAGGCAGAGGCAGAATTTTATTTTCTTGTGCTAATTCAGACTGCTGAAACTGGATGCAAGGAGGTAAGTCAATAACTATACATGTCTGTAGAATATTCAAATTATTAGGCTTATTTTTTAAAGACTGCTTTATTATTGTTCTAGACAACTTAACAAAATGAAGAAGCTTTTTTAAAATAAATGCTTGCTCTGAAGAGGTCCAGTGCTTTTGTATCTTCTTTTAAATAGCAGAGAATAATGTATACTTCCAGAAAGCCACATCAATTTTAACAGAATCTGTACAAGTATAGTCTGAAATGTAACAGTGTCCTGTTTTAGTATTAAGATAAGGCAGCTGAGTTAAACCCTGACTTAGTCATGTTTGTGGTAGATCTATTTAAATAATTGGGAGGACTTAGTGTGACTACATTTAAGAAAACTTTCTGGCATTAATATATTGCCATAATGTACATTTCTCCAATTCTTTGCTATTTCTATGAGTCAGGCACACATGCACAGAAATACACAACAAACAGTGTATATCATCTGTACTGTTTGCTGTTTGCTGGGAGGCAAATTGCTGAGGCAGAGGCAGAATGTTTTCTCCTTGTTTTCTTCCCCCAAAACTAAGGTACGTCTTATACTCTGGTGTGTCTTATACTCCGAAAAATACGGTATATGGCCGCCCACCTTAAACAACACTGGGCGCTGAGTGGCTCACAACAACATTGAAACCAATAACTATAAAGCAACCATAAAAACAGTAAAATAAACAAAATCAAAAGCCCTTTCTCTTTCTGCCAGTTGTTCATATAATTTTCATACAACTAAGTATTATTTCTGGTAATATCACATCTGTTCTATAAGTCATCAGGAACCAAAGCTGCTTATCAGATGTTCCAAAAACATGTCATAACAGGAGCTTCTGCAAAAGTTTCTAAGAGATAATCAGTTTGAAACAACTATTTAAATTGATGTTTACTTGAATGAAATCTAAATTCAGTGATCTACATGGAATGAGAACTATATATTTGAATATGGGAGCATTGGACAAGCAAGCAATTCTTTCAAGTGGATGTATATAAATCAATATTGTATGGAATGGAAATTGCATAAGGAAATTCACCTGTGGACAAAATGAGTTTACGTGCCAGATTTACAGGGCTGGGCAACCCAAGCTTGGCTCTAGTCCTTCATCCGGACTAGAGTCTCTTCTTCCAGCTTCCTTAGTCCTGCTTAATATCTTTCTTTTCATCATGTTGGTTTAGAACACCAAAGCGTAACTTTCTGGAACAGAATACCACTGACCAGGAGTGAAATCCAGCAGGTTCTGACGAACTGGTAGCGGAAATTTTGAATAGTTCAGAGAACCGGCAAATACCACCTCTGGCTGGCCCCAGAGTGGGGTGGGAATTGAGATTTTGCAGTATCCTTCCCCTTCCACGCCCACCAAGCCACACCACACCCACCAAGCCATGCCCACAGAACCGGTAGTAAACAAAATTTGGATTTCACCACTGCCACTGACTTGATATCTGAACATGTGGATTTCTTAAAATCCCACTTTCTTTTTATCAGACACTTGAGAAGATTATTCCACTTGCTTTCCTCCAGCTGGGCACAGCTGTTTCCTGGACAGAATCCCCCCCCCGTCCCCCTTACATTGTTGGTTTTTAACAGAGAGCTGCTGAGGGCTCTTTCCACTTTAGCTCCCATTGACTTTTCTTGATCCATCTTTTGTGAAATCTAAACCTTGTGTTAGCCTCAAATTTCAACCCTACAGCTAAAGTCTTCAAGGCTTGTTGGGCCGGACTGGAATTCCATTGTAATCATATCTTTTGCCTTCATCTGTGGGCAGGCTGAATAAATGCTGGGAACTCGGCACTGTTGAAAATACTGCAATCAACAAGTATCAGGCACAGATCCAGTAAGACAATGGCCATATTTGTCTAGGGATTTTAGATATAGTATTCTGAATTTACCAAAATATTGAAATCCTTGCCCAAAAGGGAGAGGGAAACTGAATAAAACTTTCCTAAAATATTTTGAATCTCTGCTGTTCAATTTCTTTGTTTTCTACATATTAAGATCACTCGTTAACTTTTGTAATAATATTTTGAGATAACTTTAGGATTATGGCTCTTTATGCATGCTGGTAGACTTCATTTTTTAAACTAAGTTAGAGTTTAATTATGGTTTCTAGAATAAGCCTTGGTAGCTGTCTGGACACAATGAAGCATGTTTATGAAACAGAATCCAACATATGACATTTAAACAATGTGCAAACTCTATTATAGACAGATATTAAATACCGTATTTTTCGGAGTATAAGACGCACCGAAGTATAAGACGCACCTTAGTTTGGGGGGAGGAAAACAAGGGGAAAAGGCCTCTGCCTCCAAACAATTTGCCAAACAGCAAACAGCACAGATGATATACACTGTTTGCTGTGTATTTCTGTGCATGTGTGCCTGACCCATAGAAATAGCAAAGAATTGGAGAAATGTACATTATGCCAGAAAGTTTTCTTAAATGTAGTCACACTAACTCCTCCAATTATTTAAATAGATCTACTCCAAGGTAACTAAACTTTAATACTAAACAGGACACTGTTACATTTCAGACTATACTTGTACAGAGCTGTTAAAATTAATTAAAATTTCAGGAATTTCAGGAACCCACCTCTGATGGAAACCCAGCTAACTGTGATAAATTCACCAAATCACTGTTAAACACACCATGACTCAACGCATTGTGTGAACCAGGTGTGTTTGTATATACACATACACACCCTCTGTATATGTACTCTATTGACTTGGTTAGCCAGATTTTTTCAGAGATCACCATACCGGTGATTGCTGAAAAATCTCCTTAAAAGTCTAATATAAGTATACTGTAGGTTAGTCTGGTTCTAAAATGGTTCTGTATTCCTTCAAAAACAAGTTAAGCTTTCCAAACTCCCTACATGGAGGGAAGACCCTTCACTGCAATTTGGCAAAAGACTTACATTTTTAACATGAGTTTGAGGGCTATTTTATCTTCTCTGTTCTCCTCTGATTTATACATGAAGTTTTATCTAAGCCACTGGATCTCTCCCCTGCTTGCATGATTTATTTTACCTTCTGTGGCTCAGCAAATAAGTGCATTTCACATTCAGCCCTGCCAAGCAAGTTCCCCTCCCAATTTATTAACCTTCCTCCCCACCAAATATATACACATATATATATTTTCTCCAGATTGCTAGAAAAGTATTCTAGCAATTTTCTCCATTTTGGTGTTAAAACTGGGCTGATTAACTACAAAATCATTGAAAAAGAAGAACTGTTTCAAGTCGAGATGGAAAGACAGGCTGCATTATTTTAAATGGAACATACATGTGCTGATTGGTAGAAATCTGTGTATGTTTAATTGATGTGTTTATCATACCTGCAAAAATATAAAAATACAGCCCTCTTTTTGTGACATGACTTTTTGTGACTCTATCCTCCCTCCTGTGACCTTCAACTAATTAAATTAATCCCCAAATATTCTTTTAACTATTTCTAATGCTTTTGTGGTTTTTTGAGTGACTATTTTTCCTTGTAGAATAGAATAGAATAGAATAGAATAGAATAGAATAGAATAGAATAGAATAGAATAGAATAGAATAGAATAGAATAGAATAGAATAGAATTTTTTATTGGCCAAGTGTGATTGGACACACAAGGAATTTCTCTTGGTGCATATGCTCTCGGTGTACATAGATTGTAGCAATATAGAATGCTTTTCTTTTTATGATGAGCATAGTCCTTACAGACAGTCCTTGTCTTACGACCAAAATTGAGCCCAAAATTTCTGTTGCTAAGCGAGGCAGTTGTTAGGTGAGTTTTGCCCCATTTTATGACCTTTCTTGCCACAGTTGTTAAGTGAATCTCTGAAGTTGTTAAGTTACTAACATGGCTGTTAAGTGAATCTGGCTTCCCCATTGACTTTGCTTGTCAGAAAGTCACAAAGGGTGATCACATGACCCCAAGACACTGTCACTGTCATGAATATGTCATAAATATGAGCCAGTTGCCAAACATCTGAATTTTGATCATGTGACTGTGAGGATGCTGCAATGGTCATAAATGAGAAAATTGTTCATAAGTCACTTTTTCAGTGCCCTTGTAACTTCGAACGGTTATTAAACAAATGGCTGTAAGTCGACAAGTACCTATATTCATTCATGGAAAGAAGGACTGGGATGATATGACAACAGGGTTTCAGTATCTAAGAGGCTGCCAGAAAGACAAGGGGGTCAATCTATTCTCCAAAGCACCACAAGGCAGGTCAAGAAGCCATGGATTGACACTAATCAAGGAGAGAAGCAACCTAGAACTAAGGAGAAATTTCCTGACAGAACAATTAATCAGTGGAACGACTTGCCTCCAGAAGTTGTGAATGCTCCAACACTGGAAGTTTTAAGGAAGAGACTGTACAACCATTTGTCTGAAATGGTGTAGGGCAGAGGTCTTCAAACTTGGCAACTTTAAAACCTATGGATTTCAATTCCCAGAATTCTGCAGCCAGCATAGTCCACAAGTCTTAAAGTAGCCAAGTTTGGGGACCCCTGGTGTAGGGTTTCCTGCTTGAGCAGGGGGTTGGACTAGAAGACCCCCAAGGTCCCTTCCAACTCTGTTGTTCTGTTAATCATTCACATTGATAGGGTGCCATCCTCAGTCAAATCCAAGAGACTGTCTAGTCTTAGTTGTGTTAGTCAAATTGTGTCAATCTCAATGGGTTGAATCTTTCTTTGGATTCAGCATCTCAATAGCTTTGAAAAGAGGGATTCTATTGAATTCCTTTATTTCTTCCTGAAAATGAAAACTGGTAAAAAAAAATCCAGCATAGCTCTAAGAATTAAATATTTCTTTCTGGATTGAGAAGTCACATCACAATGACTTGACTTACCTGCATTGTGCCATGTGTTGTCGCTAGTTTCAACAACTTGGCATTCATAATTAGTACCATATTTTACTGGGGTTAATTATACTTGGAGAGAATGATCCAACTTTTGTGGTTCAGCAGTTTTGGCTGCTATATTTTAACAATTTTATGATCCTTGAAGAGAGATCTTCGGAGGACATCTGTTCTTAATAACTCTCTATTCATATTTATTTAAGTTATGTTCCATTATTTATTTAGCACCATAATTAAATGCACATACACACATACACAAACACACACACATACTTTTAAAAAATGATGGCTATCTAGGAATAAGAGGCAGATGAGAAAGCTGGGGAATATTCAATTTTTGAGAATATTTCACTGATTCAGAAGACGTTTCTTCCCAGATAAATAAATGCAGTGAATAAAAAAAAATTATAGAACAGTACTGCAAGTTAGCTGTCGTAGACTATAAAAAGTTAGCTGCTACAGAACAATAATCACTCTGGATGTCAAATGCTAAATGCTTATGTAAATAATTTATTTAATCATCACTGAATAACTGCATAATGTTTTAAAGTTGTTGAGTGGCGTTTTGGTGCATTTGGCCTCTGTCTCTCATCTGATACTGTCTAAATGTGTTTGATTTCCATCATCCCCAGACAACATGTGATTGGCCAAGCTGTCTGCAGGTCCTAAAAGATGCGATCCAGCATATTGGGAAAATGCTAAATTGGAAAAGTTAGATTAGAGGGGTTCTCAGATTACCTGTGGATTGTAACCTATCAAACCAGCAGATGATAAGAAACTATAGGACAGCCAATGATATGGTCTAAAAGACAAGGCACATAAACCAAGAGTCAGCAAACAAGAGCAAGGAATAAGGGATGGGGCAAGATAAAAGACCAACCAAGAGTACAAACACAACATTGAAGTTCTTCTCGCTCTGAGAAGATAAACTGGCATCCATATCTGGTCTGACCTTCTCCAACTTTAAAATATGTGAACTTCAGCATTTAGTACTTTGTACTTTGAACCAACATGGCCACTACTGAAAGTTGTCCACCAATTTAAGGAACTGTTTAGGGTCCTTCCTGCCCAAGAGGATCTCGTGGTTCACCCTGGTGAGCAGGATGAATCTTGAGCCACCGGCACATAGGGAAAGACGCTAAATACAGATGCTGTGCTGAACGAGGGCCAAGAAGATCCATTATCTACTTCGCCAGGGAGCTTTCTTGATTAAAAAAGAGAATTGACTCTCTGTCTCTTAGCCTATTCTACGTCACAGAATTGGAAAGGTAAAACTAGAACAGGCTATTTTTGTCATTTTTGAATCCAATAGAAGAATAATACAAGCAGTCCTCATTTAACAATGGTAATTGGGACTGGAATATCCATAACTAAATGATGCAGTGTTCTTGATTGCACTTGACCCCAGTTGTGAAGTCTCGATAATCTCTGGATCCTTTCATTGCTCGTATGTATTGTGGCAGCATCTTTTTCAACTGTACCAGGGGCGGGTTCCTAATTTTTTTACTACCACTCTGTGGGCGTGGCTTATTTTGTGGATGTGGCTTGCCAGCCATGTGACCGGGTGGGCATGGGCCTCGGGAGCTTGGCAGTGGCCGGAGAAGCAGGGGGGAATTGCCCACCCGCAACGCAGCCTCCCGCAGCGGGAGCAGCAAGATGGCGGCAGCGGTTCTTTTAGGAGGCTCCATCTGGCCTGAATGCTTCTCCCCATTTGATGATCCTAGGCTCCTGCCACCTGTTCCCCCTCCCCTCAGCAGTTCGAGAAGCCTCGAACGTGTGAAAATGCCTAGGATCATCACTGCGCGTTTGTGGCTTCTCGGACTGCTGAAGGAAGGGGAATGGAGATAGCTCCTATTGCCCATTCTTTCAGCGTCTCATGCGCTCCCTCAGCCATCCTCCCCTGCTTGGATTCACTGTGGGGTAGGAAGGCAGCTCATGCGCAGTGCCGGAAGCTCGGCTTCTGGGCATGTGCAGAAGAAAATGTAAAAAAAAATTAAATTTTTTTTAAAAAAAATGGCGGCACCCAGGCACTGGCAACCGACCGCACCGGTACTGTGACATCACCAGTGGGCCGCTACCGGTGCTATAGAGTGGACCGCACCAGTAGCAATCCACCACTGAACTGTACCCTCATTGTGCTTGCCTTCATTTGATCAATAGCCTGTAAGTGAAATTATTATAAATCATCCTTAACAGAACTGATGTTGGAGTAGTATCTCCCCTTTTCTTCCAACATCATTCAAGGACAACCACAACATGTATAAACTGTGCCAACTGAGATTACTGAGCTGACTGGAGGGACTTAAATCATAGAGACAGGATAGCAATGGCAAAGGACGAAGCATATCTCACACCAGTATAACATTGGGCTGACTTGAGCACAGCCTTCAATGCAACAATTCAACAAATCCTCGGTTATACCTCTGCTGTAGTACCACCTCCCTTTCCCTGGGCCCCACAATTCAAAGGCAGTAGCTATTTACTCACACATCCTTGAGACCTCCATTCGCTTCTCGGCCAGAACAATTACTGACGTCATTAGGGTACC
Source organism: Diadophis punctatus similis (assembly GCA_023053685.1). Lineage (NCBI taxonomy): Eukaryota > Metazoa > Chordata > Lepidosauria > Squamata > Dipsadidae > Diadophis > Diadophis punctatus. The sequence continues at coordinate 3,205,943 of JALIGW010000020.1, read as the reverse complement.
AAATTCTAGAAGAATGTTTATAGGACAATTACAATGATCTCTTTCCAATGACTTTTGCTTTTACTAGTGGTATGCACATTTTACTGGTGATACGCACATGTGTATTAGATTACCCCAATGAATTCTTTAAAATGAAGCTCCCTCCCCCCCCCCAAAAAGAAATCTATGGGTTGAATGGACCCTTGTCTACACAAGGCTTAAAACCATACTGAGACACATCGCTGGAAAGAGCCCCTATAGTAACACTAATTTGCAAAACAGGCTGCCTTACTTTTCTTGTTTCATCTCCCAGATCTAAAGCCTTGCCAGATGGCTTACTGACAGGAAACAGATCATGCTTTCTTACTGGTAAGAGCAGTAAAAGCCTTGTGGTCTTCTCAATGACCAGTTGATTGCATTGCTTAGTTGACCATCAAAACAAAACCAAAGGCAGGGATCATGGATCCCTAATGTCCAAGAACTACACTTTTTATAGGAGAAAACAGTATGAGGCTTCTGAGCCATGACTTTCAATCAGAACAGAGTTGGAAGGGACCTTGGAGGTCTTCTAGTCCTACCCTCTGCTGAAGCAGGAGACCCTATATCATTTCAAAGTCCATTCCTGAGATAGATCCTTCTTGGAGGAGGGAGGGAGGGAGGGAGGGAGGGAGGGAGGGAGGGAGGGAGAGAGAGAGAGAGAGAGAGAGAGAGAGAGAGAGAGAGAGAGAGAGAGAGAGAGAGAGAGAGAGAGAGAGAGAGAGAGAGAGAGAGAGAGAGAGAGAGAGAGAGAGAACAGGGATTGCACCTTTTTGAAGTTATACCCATGACAGATGATCCAATATGGAACCAGAGTGACACCACACTGTTCAACTCAAAATATCTCTGTATCAGTAGTGGGTTGTAAATCCTGTCGCTACCGGTTCGCTTGTGCGCGCGCGCGATGTTTCTGTGCATGCGCAGAAGCATCCCAGGCAGGTGGGTGGAGCATCCCGGGTGGGTGGGCGGAGCCTCCTGCTGCCGCCGCCGCTACCAGTTTGCCAAACCGGGCCAAACCGGGAGCAACCCACCACTGCTCTGTATGGCTACTTAGCACTTTTACATTAAGCCAGTTAAAGGCACCAGGCTAGAAAGCAGGAAAGCATGACTTCTAGTCCCGCTTTAGCCACTTACAGTAGCTAGCAAAGTGATCTTAGACCAGTCAGTCTCAGTCTAATCCACCTCACAGGGTTGTTGGGAAGTAGTTAGGAAGAAGCAATATCAATATGTTTATCACCCTGAGTTATTTGTAAAAATAATAAAGGTGGGATACAAATAAATACTATATATATTTTTCTCCTTCAGACCCTTGGAAACTCAATATACGTTCTACACATGCCACTACTCTAGAGAAAGAGTAGCTGGTATATTTTTTCCCCTCCTTCAGTTTATTGTTCCTTTTAGGGTTTTTAAATTATCTGGGATTTTAAATCTCTGTTGATGACCAATTCCTCCATGTCCCATTCCTACTTCTGGGAACGGCAGGCTGGGACATATTTCACCAGAGTCTGGGAAGATTATCAGGCAAACAGATGCATTTTAATCTCATGTGCCAGGAGGTACCTGGGTCATTTGTAAACTGACAGCCCTGGGAGGAGGGTAAATTTCAGTCAGGAAGAGCCAAAACATTCTTGGCTAAAGTTTGTAGCTCCATGATGGAAATATTGGAAGTTCCGTTTAATGCAGACCATCTGGGAGACTCATTGGAGCTGCAAAAAAAGCAAAACAAAAAAACAAAAAAAACCTAACTTCATCCTGGCTGGATTGGTGGTTTTATCAATGTGGAAGATTGTATGCAGATGAAATCTATTCGGAAATTTGGTATCATATTGCTGTCATTGCCTGTATGGCACACCTGTTCACTTTCTCTGTGTTAACACTTTTTGTAATACTACAAGCAGCGTGTAGGAAAGAGCCAACAGCAGCATTTATCCATAACTAGCAGGATTGCAACAGTTAATATATGGTGGTCACAAGGAGCTAATTGGTTAGAAATGTAAAATTTACACAAGCTCAAAATTTAAGAGAAAACTTTTATAGATGGCACCTAGATCCCCCCAAAAAATAGCTCATATGTATCCAAATTTACAACCTAAATGTTGGAGATGTGATTGGGAAGATGCTACTTATTTTCACATATGGCGGACTTGTAAGAAAACTAAGGCTTTTTGGATTAAAATATGGTGGATTGTTCAAAATATTTTAAAGAAAAAAATTAAGTTTACACCACAGGTTTTTTGGCTGGGAATAATTATGGATTGTACTGTAATAGAGACTAAATTGGTTCTGAATTTGATAACGGCTGCCAGGCTGCTGGTAGCACAGTATTGGAAGAAAGAAGATATACCTACTATCGAGGAATGGACATTAAAAGTTGCACAACTGGCTGAAATGGCAAAAATCTCATCATATCTTAAAGATCATTCAAGTGAGAGATACATATTGGAATGGAGTAGATGGACTGATTATATTCAAAAAAAGTATCAGATTAAGAAGATATAAATAGTTTAATAATGATATATGCTAAATTTTTAGAATGTGTTTAAAAGGTTTTAAATAACGAGGAGTTAAAGAACTAGAGAAATTTTGAATTTATAATTTGTTAGTATATTTTAAGTTTATGCTTATTGAATATTATACCCTGTGCTTTTTCTGGGAAGTCGGGGGGGGGGAAGGAGGGGGGGAAGGAGGGGGTTGGGGGAGAAAAAGAGAAAAATGTTTGTATTTTGTACTAATAAAACTTTTTGAATAAAAAAACAAAGGAGCTAATGGGCAGCACCAGTGACATCATGCCTTCCCTTACATACACGGCTTTTAAATTTTTCTCAAGTGCAGTAAGTAATATAGCCATCCATAGAGATGCGTATGAATGTTTTCTCTAAAAGGTTTTCTTCATGCAAAGATAACCGCTTTCAAACAGTGCACTTCCAGTGGATTAATCTCATTCATATTTGTCATATTTAATCTAATTCATATTTGTCCTTTGGGATGCTCTTTTTTTTTCAAGGCTTTTATTTGGTTTGCCCCCAAAAGTAAAATTGATTGGATATAGCTTGAGAGCTCATCTAACAGCTTGAGATCCAGTCTTTAATCTCTCAACACAGAGACAGATCTAACTACCATTTCTTTTTGGGAACTTGATATTCTAAAGACCAAGCCAAATCCAAAAATGCTAGGAAATTCCTGGGAGCTTGGCATTTGGGCAAATCAGTCATCAGCAGATGCATAGAGTTAAACCACATTGACATATCATTTAAATCAGAGGTCCCCAAACTTGGCAACTTTAAGACTTGTGGACTTCAACTCCCAGAATTCTCCAGTTGGCTTTTTCCTTTTAATGTATGCCGATTAGTGTACAATTCAATAAAGTTATTCTTTCTTTCTTTCTTTCTTTCTTTCTTTCTTTCTTTCTTTCTTTCTTTCTTTCTTTCTTTCTTTCTTTCTTCCTTCCTTCCTTCCTTCCTTCCTTCCTTCCTTCCTTCCTTCCTTCCTTCCTTCTTTCCTTCTTTCCTTCTTTCTTTCTTTCTTTCTTTCTTTCTTTCATCTATCTATCTATCTATCTATCTATCTATCTATCTATCTATCTATCTATCTATCTATCTATCTATCTATCTATCTATCTGTGGCCTAGAGGTGGAGCTCTTGCCTCACAATCAGGAGGTTGTGAGTTCGATCCTAGGTGAAGGCAGATGTAGGGTCTCCTGCTTGGGCAAGGGGTTGGACTAGATGACCTGCAAGGTCCCTTCCAACTCTGTTAATCTGTTAAATCTATCTATCTCTATCTATTCTCTTTCTATAAAGAGATGTAATTCCTGTTTTTCAAACCTAGGTCTACTATTCTTTCAAAAAAAAAAAAGCATTTAACCCATGTTTTCAAAAAGCCATATATGACCTTAGAAGTGCTTTGGAAAACACTGGTCAGGTATTATGCAGACAGATGCAGTGGTGGGTTGCTCCCGGTTCAGCCCAGTTCTTAGAACTGGTAGCGCTGGTGGCGGGAGGCTCCGTCCACCCACCCGGGACGCTTCTGCGCATGCACAGAAGCGTCGCGTGCACGCGGGCGAACCGATAGCAACGGGTTTTAGAACCCACTACTGGGCAGGTGCCTTTGTGGAAGACGGGGGTTGATGTTTTCCACACTCTAAGGCAGTGATGGCGAACCTTTTTTCCCTCGGGTGCCGAAAGTGCATGTGCGTGTGTTATCGTGCATGCACAAGTGCCCACACCCATAACTCAATGCCTGGGGAGGGCGAAAACAGCCTCCCCCGCTCCCCTGGAGGCCCTCTGGAGGCTGGAAATGGCCCATTTCCCAACTTCTGGTGGGCCTGGTAGGCCCATTTTTCATCCTCCCCAGGCTCCAGAGGCTTCCCTGGAGCCTGGGGAGGGCAAAAACACCCTTCCCAGTCCCCCCGGAGGCCCTCTGGAAGCCGAAAATGCCCTCCCAGAGCCTCCGTGCGAGCCAAAAATCAGCTGGCCAGTGTGCACATGCGCGCTGGAGCTGAGCTAGGCAATGGCTTGTGTGCCGGCAGATATGGCTCCGCGTGCCACCTGTGGCACCCGTGCCATAGGTTCGCCATCACTGCTCTAAGGCAAATTGGCATGGGGGCAGTTCCCAGCAAATGGGAAGCATGTGCAAAGGAGCTGAAAGTGGCCAACATATTGTCTATGAGGCATGTCAGGTCTTCTCCAGTGCCAAAATTGCACTGGGCGAAGAGGAAAAAAACATTACTTGGAACTTGGAACAGCTAAGCATGACTTCAGCTGTGGGCTGGTGATGAAATCATGTAGATGTGGCATTAAAAACAAACAATTATTAAGGCATTTTCATGCTGAACATAGAACGTCATCAGAGTTGGAAGAGAGCTTGGAGGTCTTCTAGTCCAACTCCCTGCCCAAGCAGGAGACCCAGTCAATGTTCCCTCTAATATTGAAAATCACTGCGCGGCATTTGGAAACTGCTGCGCCGCGTTTTCTTTTCTGGAGGGAGAGTAAGCTGGTGGGCAGCAGCCTTTGATCTCGCTCTCCTCCTCTCCCTAGCAGAGGAGCCCACCTGGGGAGGCAAGAGTTAAAGCCTCCGCCTTCTCTTCGTTGAAGGCTCCTTTCCCCCATCCTCCACCCCCCCCCACCCTCCCCACCCCGATCATGTTCCCTCTGACATAAAAAAACACCGCGGGGCAGTTTGAAACTGCTGTGCCAAGTTTTCTTATCACGTGGACGGCCGGGCAGCCACGCAGCTTAGAGGGAACATTGGACCCAATATCATTTCAAAGAAGCTGTCCAGTCTCTTCTTAAAAGCCTCCGGTGATGAAGCACCCACAACTTCTGAAGACAAGCTCCTTAGTTCTAGGTCGCTTTTTTCCTTAGTTAGTTTCCATCCATTGCTTCTTGTCTTGCTTTCTGGTGCTTTGGAAAATAAGTTGACCCCCACTCCTTTGTGGCAGTCCTTCAGATATTGGACCACTGTTATCATATCACCCCTAGTCTTTCTTTTCACTAGACGAGACATACCCAATTTCTGTAACCGTTCTTGATATGTTGTATCCTTCAACCCCATTAATCATCTTTGTTGCTCTTCTCAGCACTCCTTTCAGAGTCTCAACATCTCTTTTATATCATGGTGACCAAAACTAGACACAAGTGTGATATTACCAAACTCTTATAAAGCAGTACTAACACTACAGGTGATCTTGATTCTAGCCCTTTATTAATGTTGTTGGGGGAGTATCATCATAACCTCCAGTCATAGGAGTCATTCCACTGCAAAGACCAGGTCAATTTCGCAATCTGCTATGGTTGTTGATGACACAAAGATTTCCTATTTCACACAAATAGACAAAGGAAGCATGAGAAGGATGTACAATTCAGCAACAGAGTGATCAATGCCTGGAATGCACTACCTGACTCTGTGGTTTCTTCCCCAAACCCAAAAAACTTTAACCTTAGACTGTCTACAGTCAACCTCTCCCCGTTTCTAAGAGGTCTGTAAGGGGCGTGCATAAGCGCACCACTGTGCCTACCGTCGCTGTCCTACTGTCCTATTGTCCTCTTTTATCGGTACTTTTTACTTATGTTTATACAAACTACTACTATCCTATACATGTTTGACAAATAAATAAATAAAATAAATAAAATAAATTCCACTCAGTCCCTCAGCAGTTGCAACCCTTATGCCCTGATATTTTTTTTAAAGGACATAAAGTTGCTAGAGCGAAATTTACCCCTAAAATAGGCACAAAGATTCTACATCCCATAAGGAAATGTTCTCCCCAACGTTCTTCTCCTTTGGAGTTAAAAAAAACAAGCAATCTGAAGCTCTCACTTCTCCAGAGGCTTCGATCAGAACCCAACCACATGTACATCCACAATATAGGTGATAATAAGAGACATAGTGACTAGTGGTTAGAATGTAGTACTGCAGGCTACTTCTGCTGGCTGCTGGCTGCTGGCTGCCTGCAATTTGGCAGTTCAAATGTCACCAGGCTCAAAGTTGACTCAGCCTTCCGTCCTTCCGAGGTGGGTAAAATGAGGACCCAGATTGTTGGGGGCAATTATGCTGACTCTGTAAACTGCTTAGAGAGGGCTGTAAAGCACTGTGAAGCGGTATATTGAGCCGAGATGGCATAGCAGTTAGAGTGCAGTACTGCAGGCTACTTTAGCTGACTGTGATCCGCAGGTCAGTGGTTCAAATTTCACCGGCTCAAGGTTGACTCAGCCTTCCATCCTTCCGAGGTAGGTAAAATGAGGACCCAGATTGTTGGGGCCAATATAAATATACATTGCTTACTGGTGTAAACCGCTTAGAGCAGTGATTCCCAACCTTCCTAATGCCGCGACCCTTGCCCCGCCCCCACACCCCCACCGTGACCCACCCCGCCGCTGTCATTTGGGTTCTTTTACCCTCTGCGCATGCACAAAGTGTGCTGCGCATGTGCAGAGGGTAAAAGAACCCAAATGGCGGCATTCGGGCGAAGTCTCCAGATCCGGGCGAGGTCTCCGCTCACTTCGCGTGTTGCCTCTGGGAGCTTTTTGAGCCCCGTCGTGAAAGGCGTGCACGACTTTGGCGGGACCGGGACAGCCGGCTGCCCGGAGAGAGCCACCCCCTTTGCAGACTCTCTCCCGTCTACCTGTAGCGTTCGGGGCGAAAGGTATGGCTCTCTCTGGGTAGCCGCCTGTTCCGGCCCCGCCAAAGTCGCGCACGCCTTTCGCAGGGGTGAAATGCTCCCGATTTGTTCTTGCCTGTCGGTTGTTGCAGAGCCGATGGAGCTGGTGGCGGACACGGTGCGGGGCTTCCCCCGGCCACTTCCCCCGCCCACCTGGATGCCGCCATTTGAGTTCTTTTGCCCTCTGCGCATGCAGAACGCTTTGCGCATGCGCAGAGGGTAAAAGAACCCAAATGGCGGCAGTGGGGTGGCGCGGGTTCTGGGGTGCGATATGGCCAGGCTTATGGCAGTGGGGGGGGAACTGAGGATGCTGGGGCGACCCCTGGGAAATGGTCGTTCGACCCCCAAAGGGGTCCCGACCCCCAGGTTGGGAACCGCTGGCTTAGAGAGTGCTTGCACTATGAGGCGGTATATAAGTCTCATAAATAAATAAATAAATAAATAAATAAATAAATAAATAAATAAATAAATAAATAAATAAATAAATAAATAAATAAATAAATAAATAAATAAATAAATAAATAAATAAATAAATAAATAAATAAATAAATTCATTCTAGGCTGCTTCTCTCCTCGATTAGTTACCATTTTCCCATGATTAGCTTGAAGGAGAATAAGAGCTCTGATACCCAAAGCAAAACAATGTTTTCTCCGCCCTCCAACAAAAAAGATCCCAGCTGAAATGGGAAAGCTCAGGTATTTTTTGTCCCCCTCCCCCTTTCTTATAAGCTCTTTTCTCTGACTCACAGCCCCCCACTGGGTTTGATGAAGGCTGACATCCATCCTGAGAGGCAGGGAAAGCAAAACCAACCCTTAACTAAATAACTCCCTGAGATGGAGAACTTGGCCCTTGTCCACCACGCCTCAGCCTGCCTGCTAATCTGTTATGTCTTTTTCGGTAATTTAGCACATTAGAACTGTCCTGGTTATGCTCTGTTTATTTTTTCTGATCCTCACAAAAACCATATTATAGCTGTAGGCCAGGGGTAGGAGGACTGAATGGGAGAGAGATGCCTTGTGCTTAATACTTTTAAAGGGGCTGGGGGGGGAAGACTAAGGGAAGGCACCGTGATTGTGTTTTTGGCCCCCACATCTGCTGTACAGCTGTTAAAATTAATGTCCCCGTTTAATGAAATAGTGGTTGATGTTGCAGCCCCAGGCTGTGTTATTTAAAAAGATTTGTGAAATCATTTATCCTTTTTTTTCCCAAGAACCCCTCCCCACAACCTGTCTGAAGTTCTCCAGTCCTCCCCCTTTCCTCCTTCTACTTTTCCATCATCATTACTCTGTGGTCTGGTTTATAGCAGATGCTGAATCATCCTGGGCTACGTTGGATTTTGGTCTAGTGCCATATATGAAGTCAGCTGCTGCAGCTTACAAACTGTGGTTTACGTTAAGGTGACCAGACGTCCCGCTTTTGGCGGGACAGTCCCGCTTTTTAATAATTTGTCCCGCGTCCTGCGGCGTTTCAAAAAAGTCCCGCTTTTTTAATTTGAATTTGCCCTGCCCACCCCTCTGCCTCCTGCCTCGCCTGCCTCATCCTGCCAGGCGGGGAGGGAGGGCAGTGACAGGGGCAGCGGCGGTCTTGCCTGTTCGTCACCGCAGAGCCGAAGAAGCTGGTGGCGTTCACGGTGCAGGGCTTCCCCCGCCCGCTTCCCCCGGCCGCCGGGACGCCGCCATTTGCGTTCCTTTGCCCTCTGTGCAAGCAGAACACTTTGTGCATGCGCAGAGGGCAAAAGAACGCAAATGGTGGTGTCCCGGTGGCTGGGGAAAGCGGGCGGGGGAAGCCCTGCGCCACGAACGCCACCAGCTTCTTCGGCTCTGCGGCGATGAACAGGTAAGCCTGCGCCGGTAGGAACCCACTCCTGGCTGCGATGAAGGGGGGGTGTTGGGGGGTGCACAAAGCTGCAGGATAAGAGAGGCGGACCCCTCCCATCTTGCTCCCCTAGAAACCCCTTCCCCCCGTCAATGGTGTCCCGCTTTACAAATATTAAAATCTGGTCACCTTAGTTTACGGTGTGGGCATGAAGAACCCTGCCAGCATCCTCCTTGTGTCCTCCAGAATTAGTAGAGCCCCAAACCTAGTCTCCTCCTTTGGACTTTTGGGCAGGGTTTGGAAGGAGGGCTTAAGGGCCAAAATGTAAGCCATGCAATTGCTTTAGGCACCCATTTCTCCTCTTACATTCCTGAAAATTTCACCATTTTTGGTCCCATGCATTTTAGATGATACCTTTGGATGTGTCACCCAAATCTTTACTCTCAAATTGATGGAAGTTGCATTGTCTTTGTTTATGGCTTGTTGTGTTGGGAATCAGTGCAACCAAATTTACTTTATTCAGTAAGCATATTTTAGCTTAAGAAAGGTTTTTAATTATTTTTAATTATTAATTAATTATTTTTATAAATAATTCAAGCTGGCAAACACACACAGTACTCCCTCCTCTTATTTTTTCCCACAACAATAATGCTGTGAAGTGGGTTGAGCTGAGAGAGAATGACAAGCCCAAAATTACCCAGTCAGCTTTCATGCCTAAGGCACCACTAGAACTCACAATCTCCTGAATTCTAGCCTGGTGTTTTCACCATTATATTTAGATTTTAGATTTAGATTTATTAGATTTATTATTAGAGTTGGAAGGGACCTTGTAGGTCATCTAGTCCAACCCCCTGCTCAAGCAGGAGTTCCTACACCATTAGACCAAAGTGGCCCTATGTTATGTGATGTGTGAACCCAGCTTAAAAGTCCTAGATGTGTTAATTTTCTGCATGCAAGGATGATTTTGCAAATCAACACATTGTGAAGTTGTTGGCAATTTTTTTTTTTTTTATTTTTTGCTTCTGCTTCTCCCCACCCCCTTTCAAAATGCTCAATTAAAAAAGAAAGAAAAAGAAAATGCACAGGATAGTGAATACCCTTCAAATAAAACTCTTGATCAAGGCTCCCTCGCCAAGACAATATTGCCTACATTCGGTGTTGCAATCAAGCCTCTGTACACTCAGACCTCTTTCTTCCCATTTTCAGCATTCAACATTGACTTATGGAATGGGGAAGTATGTTTACATTAAAGATTAATGTCAAATAAACAGGAAAGTTAATCTGCTTCCCTAATGCTGTTTGCTTCCCATCCTGCCCGTTCTTGTCCCCTTTTGCATGTCAGGAGGGAAAGGCACTTGTCAGATGATGCCCACTTCCTCTCTCCATGCGTCAGTTTCCAAGTAGGTAATAGTAATAATAACAACAGAGTTGGAAGGGATCTTGGAGGTCTTCTAGTCCAACCCCCTTCTTAGGCAGAAAACCCTACACTACTTCAGACAAATGATTATCCAACATCTGCTTAAAAACTTCCAGTGTTGGAGCATTCACAACTTCTGGAGGCAAGCTGTTCCACTGATTAATTGTTCTAACTGTCAGGAAATTTCTCCTTAGTTCTAAGTTGCTTCTCTCCTTGATTAGTTTCCACCCATTGCTTCTTGTTCTACCCTCAGGTGCTTTGGAGAATAGTTTGACTCCCTCTTCTTTGTGGCAGCCCCTCAAATACTGGAAGACTACTCTCATGTCTCCCCTGGTCCTTCTTTTCATTCAGCTAGACATACCCAGTTCCTGCAACCGTTCTTCATATGTTGTAGCCTCCAGCCCCCTAATCATCCTGGTTGCTCTTCTCTGCACTCTTTCTCAGAGTCTAGGTCTTGAGAAGAGTAGAAGAACTAGGCTTTTCATGATTTCTCTTTCAAGAAGGAAGGGGGGGGATACAGATTGTCCTTGACTTACAGCTATAATTGAGCAAGTTCAGTTGTAAGTCACGATGGTCATAAAGCAGATCACCATTGTGACTGCACCCCGATTTTACAATCTTTTCTGTGGCAGTCATTAAGCAAATTGGCAATCATTAAATGAGCTCAATTGCTTGCTATGGGAGGTTTCCCCGCCCTCCTAAAATCGAAAATAAATGCCGGTTTCCAGCAAAAGTGTTGTAAATCAAGGTCACACGACTGCAGGATACTGCAAATGGCCCTGAATGTAGGCTGGCTGCTGAGCACCGAAAGTGTGGCCACGTGACCATGGGAAGAGATGCCCGTCAGAACTTTGGATCCAGGTCATAAATCCCTTTTTCAGGGTCCACTGTAACTTCAAATGGTTTTAAGTGACCAGTTGTAAGTGAAGGATTATCTGCAATAGCAACCTTTTGGAAGAAAACATATTGATTTAGAAGACCAATGATTCATCACACCGATAGTGTTCCTATCACTGGTTCTTCTCTTCCACAACACAGATGATGGAAGGCCCATATTGTTAATGATAGTGAAGAAAGGTTTTTTTTAGCCCTTATGTATAGTTTCTTTTTTTTTAAACTGAAAAATCAACCCTACCAATATTCTCTTCTTGAAAAGCCAGGAAAAGTTGCAATTTTATGAGAAAAGGTTCTTGTTCTGCCCCAGCTAAGAACGTAGCACAACACACAGTCTGTACGAACTTATTTAATCAAATAACCACTACTAATAACTGTCTTAACAGTGGATATGCACACACCAATCTAAAAGCAGTCTTTTCTTGCAAGCAACCAGCTGCTAATTATTCATCATTAACAGCTGGTATCAGTTCAAAAAGTCTTAAAGCAAAGAAGAGCAATTAGGTCTTGATATCTTATGAAGCTTCAGAGAGTTGGCAAAATGCCTAGAAGTAATCCTTGATAACCAAACCGAAGCAGAGAAACAAAGCAGAGGTTTTTCACGAAGCACATTATGTCCAGACGGATTTCCAAATGTTGTTTCCTGCAGCCTTTCAGCTGCCTCTGATGTCCTTAAGTAGACTAGGGGAGTGGCCAATTAGCCCCAAGTCTTACTCCTGAGGAGACCTTCTCTGGAGTAACCATTCCTGCCTCTTGGCAGCTCTGCGTGCTCGTGCATTAAGAAGAGGAGAAGCCTCTTCTTCCTCATCACTGCTATGAGGTGCTGGAGGTTCCGAAGGCCCTGGCTGAACTTCAACCTCTGGCACCGAGTCCTCGCCAGCCTCCTCACTGTCCGACTCGGGTGCCAGCTGCACAGGCCGCTGGCGCAATACCAAGTCGGTCTCCTCTCGAACGGGATCCTCTATCAGCTGCACGGGCTGCTGGCGGGCCACAACAGTTCTGAAGCTTTCTTCTACCTTCTGTGGATGCCAGTGGCTTTTTTCAACATAGCAATAGCAATGGCACATAGATTTATATATCACGCCACAGTTCTTTACAGCACTCCCAGAGCAGTTTGCAAATGTCAACATATTGCCTCCAACAATCTGGGTCCTCATTTTACTGACCTGGGAAGGATGGAAGGCTGAGTTGACCTCGAGCCAGTCAGGATCGAACTAGCCTGGCAGAATTAGCCTGCAATACTGTATTCTATCCATTGTGCCAACATGGCTCTGGATATTTTGTGTATTTGTTTATCAAATTTGTATGTCACCCGACTCACAACAATTCTGGGCAGCTCACAACAACTAAAACAAGAGAAATGAACAACAAGTGAAAAGTAACAGATGGTAAGAACAGCAAATCAGACAGGAATGAATCAAAAAGGCTTCACTCGCCATCCCCAAAGGGCTCAACATTTCCCATAACACCCTCATGGTGCTTTCTGTACAACAATCTTGAAAGATTAAAATGGTGCTCTAGATACCGCCATGGTGGAACTGAAGGAAATTTAAGATGACGGATCCTAGGCTAAAGCAAAGCAAACACTATCAATGCTCCTCCGCCCCACAGACAGCTGTTTATCACTAATGGTTGGTGATGCTGAGCTTGTTTTCAGTGGTGTGGAGTAGGAAAAGTCACATCCCCAAAAGTGATTCTCGGCATAGTAATAAACAGGCCATGTTTCATTCAGAAAGAATGCATAGCCCTGGTGGCACAATGGTTAGAATGCAGCATTGCAGACTAACTCTGCCCACAGTCCTAGAGTTCGATCCTGATGGGGCTCAAGGTTGCCTCAACCTTCCATCCTTCTGAGGTTGGTAAAATAAGGACCCAGATTGTTGGGGGCAATATGTAAACTGCTTAGAGCGTGCTGTGAAGCACTATGAAGCGGTATATAAGTATAAGTGCTATTGCTATTGCTCATGAGATCTTGGACCACAATGGTATCTTGCCATGGAGTACCCCAAACTTGTCATATATTTATCTAGAAGAAGGTATGAGAATTACTTTTAATTGCCTTAAGAGCCATGATGGCACAGTGGTTAAAGTGCAATATTGCAGGTTAACTCTGCCGACAGCCAGAAGTTCAATTCTGTTCAGCTCAAGGTTGATTTAGCCTTCCATCCTTCCGAGGCTGGTAAAATGAGAACCCAGATTGTTGGGGGGTGATATGCTGACTTTGTAAACTGCTCAGAGATTGCTATAAAGCACTATGGGGCGGTAAATAAAATAAGCTTTTGCTATAGCCAACACCACTACAGACATTTCATGATGGTTTAACGGAAGCAACAGGGAATACAAACCAGTTCTTATGTTTAGGGTTAACAGCTCCCCTTACCTGTGAATATGGATCGTCCCAGTTGTTTGGGAATTTTAATCCCAAACATCTAGCAAACTGTATTTGTCTACCCATGCTTTTAGGGGTCAACAGTCCAAGGAGAATTTCTGGCTGTGGGTCACCCTACGGTCACAGTTGAACTCCAACAAGGTTATTGTTTTCACATGGCGTTTGCACCCCACTTTCCCCTTCTCTGTCCCAGAGATCTGCTTCGGGCTTGCTTGAATTCAAAAGTGAAAAATGTCATCTGGCAAGCTTGCAAGAAATGGAATTCTGAGTCACTCCATCATTCTGTCTTTGGGAGTTAATGTTCTCCCTTGGAAGAGAAAACACACTTTGAGATGTTGTCTGTCTTGGCTGGGCTGCCAAACTAAATGCAGCTCTGCACTGAATAGTTATTCCTTTCTTTCTCTGGAGAGACTTCTGTCAGTTCGAGAAGGGTGGTGGCTTTCCTCTCCCGCATCCCTTCCAAATCTCTCTCTCTCTCTTTTTTTTTTGCAAGGGAGGAGGGGAGAGAGGTGGCTGTACTCTCTTGCCCTTTATTATTCCAGGGCTAATACTTTCAGCCTGTGTTTATTTAAAGAGAACAGCGAGTCACCTCCCTTGCGGACTATCCCGCACATCCTCGCGTGGGTACAAGGGGAGGGGGCAGCCATCACGGGTGTGCACAAACTGCATGCCACGGCAGTGAGGATGGAGGGAAGGGTGTTTGTTTTAGAAGTGTTGCTAGATGGAGGATGGGCGAGATTGGCGGGTGAGCGGCTTGTGAACAGGCCAAGTGCTGGGTTTGTTTACTTAGCTGAGTGGATAGTTAGGGAGTGGGAGGGAGAGCAGTGCAGACCTGACAAGGAAGTTCTCTCCATCAGGGCTAAAATAAACCCACAGAAAGGAAACAATGGCTTCTGGGCGAGAAGCATCTTTCGTTGCAGAAGAGATTTGGGCCTAGTAGAGAGATGGAAGAGAAATTTCATTTCCTTTGCAACCAGGCACAGCCCTGTCTTATTTGTTTTTCCCCTCAACAAAGCACAAACTAAAGCTTTATTTATTTATTTATTTATTTATTTATTTATTTATTTATTTATTTATTTATTTATTTATTTATTTATTTATTTATTTATTTATTTATTTATTTATTTATTTGAGGTTCTTCTATGCCGCCCTACTCCCTCAGGACTCAGGGCGGCGTACAACATTTTAGGGAACATCAAACAAATCATTAAAAACAATTTTAAACAATTTAAAAAAAACATATAACATCATACATACATGGGGGAGACGTCAGATGGAAGGTCGTCTCAAAATCACCCCGCCTGCAGGAAGAGCCATGTCTAAATGGCTTTTCGGAAGGCCAGCAAGGTGAGGATGATTCGGATCTCTGGGGGAAGTTGGTTCCAGAGAGCAGGGGCCCCTACAGAGAAGGCCCTCCCTCTAGGCCCCGCCAGTCAGCACTGTTTGGCTGACGGAACTTGGAGGAGACCCACTCTGTGGGACCTGACCGGTCGAAGGGAAGTATGAGGTAGAATGCGGTCCCGGAGATAGCCTGGTCCTAAGCCATGTAGGGCTTTAAAGATGATGATCAACACCTTGAATTGTACCCGGAGACCAATGGGCAGCCAATGCAGCTGGCGGAGTATGGGTGTTACGTGGGTGTATCTTGAAACACCCACCACAGCACGCGCAGCCGCATTTTGCACCTTTCTGAAGGTTGCCAGAACGCTGGTGAATTCAGTAAAAGCAATGGCATTGTTAGAAAGAAAGGCACAGAAATGTAACCCTTCGTGAAAATAACAGAATAACAGAGTCGGAGGAGACGTTGGAGGTCTTTTAGTCCAACTCCCTGATCAGGCCAGAAACCGGGAACCCTATACAATTTCAGACAAATGGTTGCCCAATCTCTTCTTAAAAACGTCTAGTGTTGGAGCATCCACAACTCCTGGAGGCAACTCATTCCACTGATTAATTGTTCATGAAGCACTGAAGTAATACTCGGGAAGTTACCTACAGAGAAATACACATCAGACCCAACTGAATATCATAATGCAAGGTCTGGAGGGCTGTGCCCAAAAATGCATGGCCATTTTACTGCAAACGTTTTTGTTTTGTTTTTTTTTAAATGTTCAGCACAGGAATAAACCGAGGTGGCACAGCAGTTAGAGGCAGTACTGCAGGCCACTTTAGCTGACGGTGATCCGCAGGTCAGCAGTTCAAATCTCACCGGCTCAAGGTTGACTCAGCCTTCCATCCTTCCGAGGTAGGTAAAATGAGGACCCAGATTGTTGGGGGCAATGTAAATATACATTGCTTACTGGTGTAAACTGCTTAGAGAGTGCTTGCACTGTGAGGCGGTATATAAATGTCACTAATAAATAAATAAATAAATAAATAAATAAATAAATAAATAAATAAATAAATAAATAAATAAATAAATAAATAAATAAATAAATAAATAAATAAATGGGTCAAAGCAGGAAATGAAGAACTGAGAGGAGCCCAAACTAATATTCACAACTATAAGAAATTGAAAGAAACTCATATTAGTAAATTGGCTCACCTCTAGATGAGAACGCAGAATTCCCTCCATTATTTCATAGGTGAAATCAGGAACAGTCTTCTGATACATCCAAATAGCATCTTAATTTGTATACTGACACCTTTGCTGCACAGGCCAATAGATCTCTTTGTCCCAGCTGTTCCTTATGGGACCTTCTGTATCCCAGCCAGGGAATTAATCCTGAGTTGGAAAGACGGGGATATAACTGGTAGTTTAGCCAGAATTCAACTTGGGAGTGAAATCCAAAGCCCATTAATCAAGATGAGATGATTTGTCAATGGCAAGAAGCCTTAGCATCGATGTACAAACTACTACTTGTTGTAGCATTCTCTCTTTCTGTGCATATTTTGATTTCAATAATGCTTTTGGAAACACAATCATATATGGTCTTCAAGTGCCCTAATTCAAAGAGTGGATTTATATAAACTCAGTTTTGGCATTGTGTAATGTGTAAACTTTGATACTATAGCTTACAAACCAACTTTTATAACTTAGCATGTTGTGCAAACCCAACCATATCCATCATTTTCAATATAATAGTTGTTCAAGCTCTAATTATTGATCATTCATGGTAATGGGAGAACATTTCCTTCTTCTGTTGGGAACTTGTTTTTTAGTATTAAAACACCCTCGCTGAAATACCCAAACTTGTATATTTAACATACAGTGGAACCTTATTTGCTCATAGTAATGTTCAAACAGTTCCCCTTTCATGTTTTAAGCTCATCCCAATTGTATTCTTGTCCTCATTGATTTGGTATGATTCAACGCTCCTTTTCCTCTGCTGGTTTACATTTTGGCAAGGATGTTTTTGGCAAAACCCTGTTTTTACAGATCAAAGAAGAGGAGAGGCCAGGTGGTCCTGCTAAATTCTGGGACAATGGCTGCAAGCTTAGTAGGAAGGTAAATGGCAGTTAAGATTCTTTCTTCCCTTCCATTTTAAAGAGACTTAAATAAACATATTTTCTTTCTAATATGGGAATTATTTCAAAGGGTGCTTTGGACTTCATGAAAAGCAGCTAGAGGCCAGTTGCTCTGCTGATTTTAATCAACAAGAGAGAGAAAGCTTGGATTCTCAGAAACAGAGCTTTCTACCTGCCCACTCACCATTGCAATAATTTACCAATGAAGTTAATTACACGTCAGAATCAGAACAGAACCCAGACGTGGGCAACAAGATATCAGAACTACATGCAGGAGCTTCCATATTGAAGATGCCATGGCTTTTGCTTCATTTGATATCGCAGGATTCGTGTGCCCATGTGTCATTTTCTGTTCTAGCAAGCACTCCAGGCCCCACTTTCCACAGCCCAAATAATCTATGGTCCTCAGCTACCAAAAGGTTGACCTGAAGTGCAAGTGTAAGATTGGCCCATTGCTGTAAAAGGGGATTCAGCGCAGTTTATTCTCTCCAGGATCTTCTTTGTAGATCTGATTCTGAGCTGAGATACACTTGTGCTTATTACTGATCCTACGGTCAATATTCCAATGGGGAATGGACTCTGGAAGTGAAGGTAACAATACAAGTCTGACGTGCATAAAAGTCTGGCGTGCATAAAAGCTAAGGAGGATTCCTAGACAGGTTGTCCTTGACTTACGACTACAACTGAGCCCAAAATTTCTGTTAAGTGAGACATTGGCTTAAGTGAATTTTGCCCCATTTTATGACTTTTCTTGCCACAGTTGTTGAGCAAATCAATGCAGTTGATTAGTAACTTGGTTGTTAAGTGAGTCTGGCTGCCCAATGGTGGGTTCCTACCAGTGCAGTCCACTCTATAGCACTGGTAGCGGCCCGCTGGTGATGTCACAGTACCAGTGCGGTCGGTTGCCAGTGCCTGGGTGCCAATTTTTTTAAAAAAATTTTTTTTTTAAATTTTCTTCTGCGCATGCCCAGAAGCCGAGTTTCCAGCACTGCGCATGCGCTGCCTTCCTACCCCACAGTGAGTCCAAGCAGGGGAGGATGGCTGAGGGAGCGCGTGAGATGCTGAAAGAACGGGCGGCAGGAGCTTTCTCCATTCCTCTCCCTTCAGCAGTCCGAGAAGCTATGAATGTGCGGTGATGATCCTAGGCATTTTCGCATGTTCGAGGCTTCTCGAGCTGCTGAGGGGAGGGGGAATGGGCGGCAGGACCTATCTCAGTTCCTCTCCCTTCAGCAGTCCGAGAAGCCACGCCCACCTGGTCACATGGCTGGCAAGCCACACCCACAAAATTAGCCACGCCCACAGAGTGGTAGTAAAAAAATTAGGAACCCACCCCTGTGGCTGCCCCATTGATTTTGCTTCTCAAAAGATTACAAAAGGGGAACACAGCAAAGATCATAAATATGAACCAGTTGCCAAGCATCTGAATTTTGATCACATGATCATGGGGATGCTGCAAAGATCATAACTACGGGGGGAAAAACCCAGTCATAAGTCACTTTTTTCAATGCCGTTGTAACTTTAAACAGTCACTAAATGAACTGTTGTAAGTTGAGCACTACCTGTACTCCGTCTGAATGAACCTGCCTGGCAGCTGGAACAAGACAAGGGCAGCTGTGGCAACCTTTAATGAAGACCTTAGGAATGTAATACAGCATTGGCCAGGTAAGCGAGACCTCTTGCACAGTGCCATTGCTAAATAACCCTTTCCCCATCTTACCTGTCAAGAAATGAATTTCTGAATTCCTGCCCATGTTTTCTTTATATCTGTAATTGACTTGGTCTGATTAGGATAACTACTCTGCTACACAATGAGCCGCTTTGTGATTTGGGCTAGAATATGGCTTTCCCAGACTTGTTTCCCAGGGAGTAAAGGGAGGGTGAGCTTCCCTTTGATCCAGCCCATTCCTCATGGCATCTAAGAGGAGACGGCTGAACATGCATCTTTGAGTTTTGCAGAGTTATGGCTCCCCACTTTTTTTATCAGCTCTTTGGCTCCCAGCCAGAAAAGATGTTCTGACTTGTTTGCTTGCCAGATGTGATGGGGGTGTGTGGGGGAGAAAGTGGGGGAGGAGGACATGTCTGTTGATGCTTGGAAAGAAAAAGTCCTCGGTTAAATCAAAAAGAAATGTTTGCTATGAGTAAGTGAGGCCTGCAGAAGTTGATCTGTCTTTATAAAAGCTAACTTATCCCAGGAGAGAAGTGGTGAGACTGATCCACTCATCTACGTTCTCTTATGGCTGCCGATGGCTTTCATCTGAAACTAATGGTTCGCTTTCTGGAACCCTCTTTTCTCCCTCATTTAAATCTTTCTTGCCTTTTGGGGGGGGATATGTGTTTTCACACATATCACTCTCTTACATTCAGGATTGAAAGTACTTTTTAAAAGCTTCACAAAAAAGAAATAAAAAGTATAAAGTATGCCAGTAAATTATAACACAGAAAAATAATGTCTCTTGAATGAAAACATTTACCTTCCCCAAAATGACAGGCGTATGACTCATGAGCCTATATTTTCTTTTAAGATTAAACAACAACCAAAACCTGGATCCCAAATTTTTCAGCAATCCCTCTTATCCCTTTAGTGATTCCAAATAAACCATTATTTGCTGATTTATATAGCATATCTATTTATTTATTTTTATTTTTTTAGAATTTTTTTTATCCCACCTTTATTATTTTTATAAATAACTCAGGGTGGTAAATATACAGTATTAGGAGTGCCTAATATTCCTTCAGGGGTGTATGGGGTGTTCAGGAAGGGGTAGCACCTCTGGTGAAGGGGCATGTCATGTCCTTTTACGGCAGCTCATGCAGCTCGTTCACCTTTGGTCCCCACCTGTCACTCAGCTCTCACCTGTGGCTCCTAGCAGCTGTAGCATGCGCAGTGGCCACATCCCGGGCAACAGCTTCGACAGGCTGGCCAAAGCAGGTTGAGAGTAGCCGTTGGGTCACCGACCTTCGGTGAGATAGGGACTTGTCTATCCTGAGCATGTGAAGACAGATTCCGGCAGAATGAGCGGATGAAATCTACTAGAATAGGACAACGGTCATGAAGGCATGGTCATGAAGCAATGTGGTACGCTAAGAGCACGGCAAGATACGAAAGACTCCCTGGTCAACCACTGCGCCCAGCCCATCTCCAACAGTCTCGACTTTTGTCTTGCTATTTGGAGCAAGATGGAATCTGGGAAGAGAGAGTGAGGCTGACTATGCGCACCTCTCCCTCACTTTAATCCAATTTATGCGCAAGTCGTGACATCCCCCCCAAGACCTGTGAAAAGTCCTGTGGCGATGGGCAAGCGACAAAGCAGCAGGTGTGGATACACTGGGAGCTGTAGCTGCAGACCTGCACACAGGCGACTCAGGTCTATGATAGATGTTAAGGTCTTCTTCGAATACGATGGACAAACATCATCATCAATATTCCTTCATCCTCTGAATTTCCCAACAACAACCCTAAGGTGGCTTTCATGGCTAAGGCAAGACTGGAACTTACAGCCTCTTGGTTTCTAGCTTCATGCCATAACCACTAGACCAAACCAGCTAATATAATTTATAATTACATTATTCAATACTTTGAATTTGGATTGCTCATGGTTGAGATCATAGTTCAACCTATCCTAGAATGCCACATCCAATAGCCATATTATGTCCATCAAAATGATTCCTTTCTCAGGAGCTTTGTACCAACCTGGAAGTCAATACTATGCTTGTTTGGTCATCCTTCTTCTTCCCTCTTCAAGGTCTGCCTGGATGGTTTGAGTTACCCTGTGGATTCAAGAATGGATTGTTGCTAGACCAAATACAAAGGATATATTTATCCCATGGTTTTGCAAAAGACCAGGTGTTATCCTCTTTAATCTTCTGGGTCAAAGGTCAGCATTTCTGACACCGAAGTTATCAAGCAGAAGATGGAATTGGGGTGATTCCCAGGGGTGATATGTAGCCTTGGCTCAAAGGGATCTTTCTTTCTTTCTTTCTTTCTTTCTTTCTTTCTTTCTTTCTTTCTTTCTTTCTTTCTCTCTTTCTCTTTCTTTCTTTCTTTCTCTCTTTCTCTTTCTTTCTTTCTTTCTTTCTTTTTCTTTCTTTCTTTCTTTCTCTTTCTCTCTCTCTCTCTCTCTTTTTCTCATTAGAACTTAAAATAGTGATATGCTTGTCAGCCAATGCAAATTTAACATATAAGAATGTGTACGGATAAATATATTCTTAGCTATCATAGCCTTTCGTGCATTTTCTGGGGGGGGGGATCCTTAGGGAAAACAAGCATCCAATCTTCATGATTTCCTTCCTGATTGTTTCTGAGGCAATTAAAAGTTGGAGATGGATGCTGTGGGCTTGAACTAGAGCATTAGATGGATTGTTGCAGTGTTTCTCAATCTTGAGCACGTGAAGATGTATGGACTTCAACTCCCAGAATTTCCTAACCAGCCACATATCTTCAAGGTTGAGAAACACTGGGTTGTTGATTTATCATGGCCCAATTGCTCAAATGCTCAACTCAAAGTGCAATGCTAGGGCTGTTCTTAAAGATAAGTCAAAGGATATTGACATTTTCTACTGTGATGCTTCTTAACATACAAAGAACATACGAAGAGTGATGCAGGATTTGGGTCTGGCTAGTCAAAAGAAAAGAAGAATTAGAGGTGACATGATAACAGCATTCCAGTATTTGAGGGGCTTCCACAAAGAAGAGGTGGTTAAATTATTCTCCAAAGCACCAGAGGGCAGGACAAGAAACAATGGTTGGAAACTAATCAAAGAGAGAAGCAACCTGGAATTAAGGAGAAACTTCCTAACAGTGAGAACAATTAACCAGTGGAACAGCTTGCCTGCAAAAATTGTGGGTGCTCCATCACTGGATGTTTTAAAGAAGAGTCTAGACAGTCACTTATATAAAATGGTTTAGGTTCTCCTGCTTGAGTAGGGGGCTGGACTAGAAGACCTCCAAGGTCCCTTCCAGCTCATTCTATTCTTCTGAAATATGTTTGTCTCTACATAGTAAAGTGGCTTATCTCCATTCATCAATCCTAATAATGTTTACACTAACTTTTTTTGCACATTGTAAACCATTATATAGAGCATTTAATGGGTTAAAGCTTATATATAGTGATTTGTGGCATAATATTTATATTCGTTGCAGTCACCTGGTCATTAGTACTGTTTCTAAGATGGTTTGAGTTTCTTGGAGGTTTATCTGTGCCCTCAGGGTCACCTCAGGGCACAGATAAACCTCCAAGTAGCCTCAATGACTCTCAGAACTAGTGCTAATGACCAGATGGCTGTAAGGAATATAAATCCTTCCATCCTCCACCATTCAGTCAGAACTGAAGAAGCTTCTTGGATGAGAAGTGAAATGTCTTCAAGGAAAAACAAAGTCCAGTTGCCTCTTGAAAGAAGCTCCTTAGGGGCATCCCAACAGATGCTTTTGGCCAAATGCATTATGGCATTATTATGCAAATGACCCAAATTATGCATGATCTTATGGCACATATGACTTGATTGTCCTGTAGATGCCCATAAACTTATCATCTTTCTCAGACTGATCAGAGAGTTGCTAAGCAAAACCACAAATGTGCTTACAATCTAACTTCAGCTTTCCTTTGCTTTACAGACTGGTGAAAGTTGTAACTGTGAGCATTACTTACAAAGTTACTTTTCCATCATTGTTATAACTCTGAATTGTCATTAAACAAGGCAGTTGTTAAGCAGGGACTACTTGTAATTCTACCATTCAGCTATCTGTGTGTAAGACTATACCTAGAATACTGCATCCAGTTTTGGTCACCACACTATAAAAAAGATGTTGAGAGTCTAGAAAAAGTGCAGAGAAGAGCAAGCAAGCTTATTAGGGGACTGGAGGCTAAAACATACGACGAACGGTTGCAGGAACTGGGGATGGCTAGTCTAGTGACGAGAAGGACCAGGGGAGACATGATAGCAGTCTTCCAATATTTGAGGGGCTGCCACAGAGAGGAGAGGGTCAAGCTATTTTTCCAAAGCACCTGAAGGCCAGACAAGGAATAATGGATGGAAACTGATCAAGGAGAGATTCAACCTAGAAATAAGGAGAAATTTCCTGACAGTGAAAACCATCAACCGATGAACAGAAGTTGCCTTCAGAAGTTGTGGGAGCTTCATCACTGGAAGCTTTCAAGAAGAAACTGGACTGCTATCTGTCAGAAATGGTGTAGAGTCTCTTGCTTGGGTGGGGGGTTGGACTAGATGACCTACAAAGTCCCTTCCAACTCTGTTATTCTGTTATCTTTGCTCCAGGGCCTCAGGGTGGTCTGGGACTTGTAACACAGGCTCTCTTTTATTGTTTGCTTACTTTACTCTTACTTTTAGCACATATTTTTGGAATTCCATGACTACTTTGAAAACTGATGGCAAAATATTAAGGACTGAAATACTGGTTTTTTAAAAAAAGGCAAGATATTGGCCATACAATGATCAGTTTTTTTATGTGCATCACAGAATTCTTGAATGTTTTGCTTCTCGATTTTGCTGCTTTAGGTGAGGAGCAGAAGTTTGCGTTTTCCCTGCATACAAGCATTGGTTTGCGGAAAGGGGATTTTGTTGTTCTATTTTAACCTCCAGGGATCCTAAAATCCAAATTGCTTCATGACCAAACTGTTGACAAAGCACAGCTACGCCTGAAGAAATTTGGAAGTAGAAGCTCTTTGCCCTCTGCAGTGGTCCACATCCTACAAAATGAGCTCTTGGAAGAAATGCAAACCTCTGGATAAGTTCCCTTCCCTGTTCCTTTTGCATAGTGGCTAGAAAAGAATGAAGAGCATCTAAGGCAGATACAGAAGAGTACAATTCCTTGGCATTCGCTTGGCTGAGAGGCATCAGATGTAAACATGCAATTAGTTATCTCATTCCAATGCTCTATTATAATTAGTGAGTCATTTCAGCCCTCTAGTCAGAGACAACTTCCTTCAAAAATCATGTAAGAGAGACCAGATGTGAGGTTGCTAGTTCTCCTCTACTTTGGCATCAACGTGGACTGGACTGGTAGGTAATAGCGCCTATCCACGATTGCAATATTCCAGCTATCAACCCTGAAGCTGACCTGACCGGAGCCATCTTGGAGCTTCAGTGTTGCCACACTGGAGCTATGGGATAGGGAGGGGGGAATTGAGATAGTTGGGACTCTGTAGCCAAAACAAAATACTTTCTCTTGAGAATCAAGGACATTCTCATACCTGGTCAGAGGAAGGAGGGGTGATGTGACAGAGGTGATAATTAATCTCACAGAGGAGACGTTTGATCTTTTCCCAGACATGAGACATTAGAAAAGAAACCACAGTTTAAAAGTCTAAGTAAAAATATTTATTTCGGTACAAAAGCAATAAATCCTCATTTGTTTACATCTCTAATATAAAAGTGCGTCTTCTCTCAATGGAAGACAGAGCAAGAAGAGAAGATCGGAGAAAGGAATGCACACATGCGTACAAGAACATATTAATCACGTGCTCAGGAATAAACCATTATATTAGATAAGGATGCATCTTCCTGCATATACATGTAACAGGCAATAATCACACCGTGACATGATGTCACCAGGCAACCAGACGGAGCTGTGATTGGACCATGTGACTGATTGTTTTGAGAAAATGAAAACAAAAACTTTTAATAAGGTGAAAACCGCAGGAACCTTCAGAGTCGGTTTTCACCAGATATGTGCCAATATGATATTTCCAATAAAGCTATCCTTTGAGGAATCCACCTGCCTTGGAGTTTTTCTTGCTATGGATCTATTACTTGGAACCCTGACACCAGCATTTAAATCAGTTTTTCCTCAACTTTGTCATCTTTAAGAAGTGTGGACTTCAACTTCCTAAATTCCCCAGACAGACAGACTAGTCAAGGTTTTTACAGCCTTTGATTCTGGAGATAGTAAATATCCATTAGTATAAGTATCGACTGACAGGTTGGTTCTTGTAGTCATTGACTCTGAAAACAATTAATTGCCAGTGACATGGATTCTCACAAATGAACTGGACTGTGTGAACCATGTATCTTCTTCCATCGGTCCTGAATTTCCCTGCATTTAGTTCTAATAGACACATTCAGTTATACCATGTGAGAAAAAAAACATGTTTTCTCTTCTCTTCTCTTCCCTGCCATGCCATACATCGGTTTATGTGTCTTTATCCTATCAGTACTTACTCTCCATTACTCCATTCTAAAAATCCCATTTGCTGCATTTTTTTTCCTCGCAGAGCAGCTGTTTCCAGCCTGTAATCATACGTTTCATGCACATTTATGCAAGGGCTTAATTATATCACTCAACTTTGTTCCCTTTCAAGTGCATAACCCAAATGAAAAAAGAAAAATATCCCTGGTCTGCTAACACAATGCACAATAATGGGAAACACACTGTCTTCTGGTCCTTTTCCAATGATGATGATGACGATAATGATGATGATGCTATCCATACAATTGTGTCCAACTCTTGGCAATTCTATGGACCACAGCTCTCCACGTCTTCTGATCTTGCACTTCTTCTTTGAGTTGTTCTATGCTCTGGCTGGTGTCAACTTTGAAGATGTCCAGCCACCGTGTTCTTTGGCAGCCTGGTTTCCTTTTACCGCTAACTCTTCCAAACATAATTGCTTTCTCCAGCGAATTTCCCTGCATGACAAGGCCAAAGTAAGTTGCAGTTTCGTGGTTTTTCCTTCCAGTGACATGTCCGGTGTTATATGCTCCAGTACTTGCTTGTTAGTCACCTTTGCTCTCCAAGGAATACACAGGAGACTTCTCCAGCACTATGGGCTCAAACGAGTTGATTTTCTTCCTATCTTGCTTTTTTTAAGGTTCAACTTTCACAACTATAGGTAGTTACAGGGAACAAAATAGGGCGGCCTAGCCTATATTTGGTTGCCAGGCTGATGTCCTTGCTATTCCAACATTTCCCCCCCACACACACAAATGCTCCCAAGATCATGCCATCAGAACAGGCCATCATATTTTGTTGCCATCTCCTTTATTAGAGCCGAGGTGGTGCAGTGGTTAAAGAGCAGCACTGCAGTTTAGCAGTTCAGCTGTTCAAATCTCACCGGCTCAAGGTTGACTCAGCGTTCCATCCTTCTGAGGTGGGTAAAATGAGGATCCAGATTGTTGGGGGCAATATGCTGAACTCTGTAAACCGCTTAGAGAGGGCTGTAAAGCACTGTAAAGCAGTATATAAGTCTAAGTGCTATTGCTATCTTCCAAGTTGTTGCGGGATGAAAAAAGTTCTGGAATTGAGTGTAGAATGTCCAGTAAGTTTAAAGCCACCTTTTCAAAACAAAACATAATTCCAGCCTCCCTCCATTGCTGATGTGAGGCCCATGCAAAACTGTACGCCTAGAGACTGAAATAAAACAGGTGAAAATCAGGAGCTTTTGAGGACAAAAGTCACCCCTGTCACATTGTGTTGTAAACTGTGATTTGGTACAACAATTACAATAGGCATTAGCAACTTTACAATAGCAATAACAATAGCACTTAGACTTATATACCGCTTCATAGTGCTTTACAGCCCTCTCTAAGCGGTTTACAGAGTTCAGCATATTGCCCCCAACAATCTGGCTCCTCATTTTACCCACCTCGGAAGGATGGAAGGCTGAGTCAACCTTGAGCCGGTGAGATTTGAACAGCTGAACTGCTGAACAGCAGTGCTGCACTTTAACCACTGTACCACCTCGGCTACAAACCAGATACACTGTGTGAAGATGATTCTGTCTGTGTTAATAAGTCTCTTTTCCACCTCTTCTTCCTCCCTTCATACCAGGAGAATACAGCAAAGTTGTTTGCTACCCACCAGGCGTGTCTAACAGCCATAGTCCCTGCTCAATTTTCAGAGTTCACAGCTGTGCTAAAATACACTCTGTTGCAAGCTGATATGTTGAATTTAAATATATTCCAGTTGCATAACTTCCCCACCAGAGAATTTATTCCAGTGGTTAGTTAACCTCAAATTTCATATAATGTAAGGCAAACCTTGACCACTCTAGCTTTAGTTCCAGACAGTGGATCATGTTCTGTCTTTTGTCGTCTTCAGACTTCCTCAAATATTTCTCATCGGCCTTCACTACATGCCCTCCTTGATTCTAATAAAAGAGAATATTTGGAGCTCAGGGTTGAAATAAGGGGTCCTTGGTGCTCTCTGAGCTTGCTTGTTTTCTTGCAGATGTTTCATTACCCAAGCTAGGTAACACCACCAGTGCCAGAAAGGAGTGGGGTTTGTTTAGTGGAAGAGAAGGAGAATGGGATGAGGAGGAGGGTAACTGTGGCAGTGGTGGGTTCCTACCAGTGCGGTCCTGTCATGTAGTGAATTTGGCAGTTGTATGTATATGCAGGGTGATGCATCCCTATCCTAATATTATGGTACATTCCAATACAAGCAGGACACGTGATGTGATCTTCTGCGCATGTGTGCATTCCTGATTCTCCATTATTATTATTCTGCCTTTGACTCTGGCCGGAACGGTCACGATTTATTAGCAAGATGTAACTATTCATGATTTATTGTTTTTGTACCGAAATAAATATTTTCTATTAGACTTTTAACCTCGGCTTTATTTCTAAATGTCTGAATTCCAAGAAAAGATCCACATCGCCTCTATGAGATTTTGAATTTAAATATATTTAAATTCAATATTTAACAGGTCCACTCTATCACACTGGTAGCGGCAGGCTAGTGACATCATCAAGAGGCTACCGACCCGGTGCAGTCAGTTGCCGGTGCCTAGGCGCCACCATCTTTTTTCACAATTTTTTCAGCGATTTTTTGCTTCTGCGCATGCACGGGAGCAAAATCACGCCGAAATCTTGTGAGGGGGCGCGCGAGAGATTTCAGCGAGATTTCGCTTCCATGCATGTGCGGAAGCAAAAAATCGCCGAAATCGCACACGCGTGTCCCCTTGTGAGATTTTGGCGCGATTTTGCTTCCGCGCATGCGTGAAAGCAAAATCGGGTGAGGGGGCGCATGCACATAGTGTGTGCGCGTATGCACAAAATGCGCACACGCGTGCACAAAATGTGGTGATGCACGCGCAGCGCACCGGTAGCAAGGTAAGTGAGCAATCCGCCCCTGAACTGTGAGTGTTGGTGTTGCATTATTCAAATTAGGTAACATCATCAGTGCTAGAAGGGAGGGGGGAGGGAGAGGAGGAGGAGGAGCTCCTTGGTGCTCCTTGAGTTTTAATCTGTTCTCCTACATTTATTTATTTATTTATTATTTATTAGTGACATTTATATACCGCCTCACAGTGCAAGCACTCTCTAAGAGGTTTACACCAGTAAGCAATGTATATTTACATTGCCCCCAACAATCTGGGTCCTCATTTTATCTACCTCGGAAGGATGGAAGGCTGAGTCAACCTTGAGCCGGTGAAATTTGAACTGCTGACCTGCGGATCACAGTCAGCTAAAGTGACCTGCAGTACCCCACTCTAACTGCTGTGCCACCTCGGCTCCTATTCTCATTGTACATATTTTTTCTTAGAGGCATTTTATTCTTCCTCGTATAACATAAGAGGAGTTATGCTTAAGAAAGAGGAACATATATCTTATAGTTTTAAGGGAGGTTCTCTTCTTCTTTCCTCTCAAATATGATTCTCTTTCTTGTCCGGAATAGTTCTGTGGCCGAAAAATCTTATCTGGCCATTAGCTTCCAGCTGTAGAAAGGAGGAGGAGGAGGACTTTGATGTCCTTGGTGCTCCTTGAGCTTGGTTGTTTTCTTGCAGATGTTGGATTACTCAAACTAGGTAACATCACCAGTGCTAGAAGGGAGTGGGGTTGGAGGAAGAGGAGGAGGAGGAGGAGGAGGAGGAGGAGGAGGAGGAGGAGGAGGAGGACGACGACGACGACGACGACGACGACGACGACGACGACTTTGATGTCCTTGGTGCTCCTTGAGCTTGGTTGTTTTCTTGCAGATGTTGGATTACTCAAACTAGGTAACATCACCAGTGCTAGAAGGGAGTGGGGTTGGAGGAGGAGGAGAGGAGGAGGAGAGGGGGAGGAGGAGGAGGAGGAGGAGGAGGAGGAGGTGCCTGTGCTCTCTGAACTTGGTTGTTTTCTTGCAGATGTTGGATTACTCAAACTAGGTTTGATTGGATTACTCAATTGAGTACTTGATTGGATTACTCAAACATCACCAGTGCTAGAAGGGAGTGGGTTGGAGGAGGAGGAGGAGGAGGAGGAGGAGGAGGAGGAGGAGGAGGTGCTTGTGCTCTCTGAGCTTGGTTGTTTTCTTGCAGATGTTTCATTACTCAAACTAGGTAACATCACCAGTGCTCAGAGCTTACCTAGTTTTGGTATTGAAATGTCTGCAAGAAAACAACCAAGCTCAGAGAACACAAGCCCTTCTCCTTGACCCTTTCTGGCTACCTCTAATAAGCTGCCATCTAGAATGAGATGTGAAACATGTTTAAAACAGGACTCATCTTTGCAACTTGCAATCAGCAAAACTGTAAGCTCTCCTAGTTCAATCTGTGTTTACCTCTTAAAATAACATTGTGAGGATGGTATGTGGCTTTTTTTAATGACCACATTGTCTCTGTCACTGGAGCAGACTTTTAACTGTTTCACAAGGTTGTTCTTTTTGCTTTCTCTCTTAGTATGTTTTTTTAAGGAAAACTATCTACCATATTTTTCGGAGTATAAGACGCACCGGAGTAAAAGACGCACCTAGATTTTAGAGGAGGAAAACAAGGAAAAAAATATTCTGAACCAAATGGTGCAGTAATATATTATTTAATAAAATACCAGTGTAGCAGAATACTTTTTACAATCATGTATACTTTTTACAACCATGTATACTTTTTACAACCATGTATACTTTTTAAAAACTTCAAACTTGACAGCTTTAAGACTAGTGGACTTCAACTCCCAGAATTCCTCCTCCAGTCATGCTAGCTCAGGAATGGGAGTTGAAGTCCACAAGCCTTAAACTTGCCAAGTTTGAAGACCCTTGCACCCCTAACCCCTAACCCAGGTGTCTTCAAACTTGACAGCTTTAAGACTAGTGGACTTCAACTCCCAGAATTCCTCCTCCAGTCATGCTAGATGGGGTAATTAGAAGGCAAAAAAGCCCCAATTTTTGCAAAAAACGGCCCATTTTTCGCTCATTTTTTTGCAAAAACAGGGCATGCAGAGGATTTGGGAAGCCTGCAGAGCACTCCTAGGGGGTGGGGGAAGACAAAAATGCCCCAATTTTTGCAAAAAATGACCTGCTTTTTGCTCGTTTTTTTGCAAAAACAGGGCATGCAAAGGATCTGGGAAGCCTGCAGAGCACTCCTAGGGGGTGGGGGAAGGCAACCCCCCCATTTTGCAAAAAAAAGGGGCCCGTTTTTTGCAAAAATTGGATGTGGGGGCAGGGCTTCGGGAGGCTAAAAATTGCTGTATTCGGTGTATAAGACGCACCGACATTCTACCCTCTTTTGGGGGGCAAAAAGGTGCGTCTTATACTCCAAAAAATACGGGTATTTAAAAACATATGGTGTGATTTAGAAAGCAGCAGGCATCATCTGCAATGCAGGTGTCATCTTGTATCTTAGCCTCAAGGAGAAATTCCCTTCTGATTTTTTTAAAAATAATACCTAAGCTGAAAATCAGATGGGGTGGTGGTGGCAACTATGTAATTCACGGTGGGAAGTAGTTTTGTGTTATCAAAAGCACTTCTCAGATCTCTTACCTAAAAAGATGACAAAACTTTGGACCGTTTCAGAAAAGTAGATGACTACTGCAAATTAATATTTCCCAGAATATAGAAAGAAATTTGATAGGAGGGAATGAGAAACCTCATACATGCCAAATGCCAAAATGCAACAGTTTTCCCAATCCCGACACCCCCTAGGAATATTGGATTACAAATTCTATCCTGCACAATTGTCAGCCGATACTTCGTGGAAATAAGATGGAATGAATTTAAGACGGGAACAACGAGTATTTAGAATTGACTTCATGGGATGAATCAACACGGTGCAAAACTTTCAGCCTTCTCAAGGAGAATTAAGGAAGGATTTAGACCAGCCTGGTGTTTTCCAGATGTTTCAGGACTGCAACTCCAGTAGGCTGAGATTTGGGGGAATTAGGACACCAGATTGGGGAATGTGTTGTGAGAACTGAGGACTTACAAGCAGGCTTTCGCTTTCATCAATGCAATGTTGCAAATTATAAGTAAATTAGACTTTGTCATTACTCTCAGAGTAAATCTGCTAAGCTGCTTGTCTCCCATGCAGCTCCCATCTGTTTCTTAAGCCTTCTTCAGAAATTCCAAGCTAGAATGCAGTAGATTGGCGACAGGGTTGGTTTGGTGCTCAATCTAACCCCCAAGACAGCTTCTTGATCATTCTCCTGCTTCTTGGCCTTCTCTGTGCAGGAAATGAAAGGCTCACCAGCTGACTCCTGTGTGGACAATTCTATGAGGAATGGGACAACTTGCCACAGCCAACTTGCTGCGGCAAACTCACTGCGGCCAACTTGCCATGGCCAACTCACCACAGCCGACTTGCAGCGGGCAAACTCGCCACAGCCAACTCACTGCAAGACAACTTGTTGCGGGACAATTTAACAATTTTATTTTATTATTTAAAATAAATAAAAATTATCTTAATTTTTGCCATTCACATTTCATTCTGCCCCTCCTTTTGCATCCTTTCTTTAATTATTCTATTCCACTATTTCTTCGGTGTTAGTGTAACTCTTGTCCTGCAGTGAGTTGGCCGTGAAAAATTGGCCGTGGTGAGTTGGCTGTGGCGAATTGTCATAGACCCAATTCTATTTAAGCCTCTTTCATTTAAGCTAGCAAGATTCTGTTACCGCAGCTTAAAATAAAGGTACTGTTAGTATTTATGGTTGGTGCTTTTTGTCTGGACTTCTTCGAAGGGCTGTCTAGAAGATATAATTGTGTTAACTGAAAAACCCAGCTGAAGACTCAATCTATATTTCCTGGCAATATTGGCCAAGTTGAGATGCTGAGGTCACTGATAGGAGTATCCACCATCATGTTTAAAAGATTGGTTCTGGATGGAAGCTTTATAGTAGAGTGGAGTAAAGAGCCCTGGTGGCACAGTGGTTAGAATGCACTATTGCAGGCTAACTCTGCTCACTGCCAGAAGTTCGATCCTCACTGGCTCTAAGGTTGACTCAGCCTTCCATCCTTCCAAGGTCGGTAAAAGGACGACCCAGATTGTTGGGGGCAATATGCTGACTCTGTACACCACTTAGAGGGGACTGTGAAGCACTATGAAGCACCATATAAGTCTAAGTGCTATTGCTATTGCTACTGTAGTCTTGTCCAAACAGGTGCCCTTCAGATATACCATGATTATCCCCACAATTCCAAATCAACGTGGCTAAAATAATCCAAAACTGTTAATATCAGCTTATTAAAACTGGAATAAAGCTAACCAGTAAGAGCAAATCAAAATGTAGCTGCTCTCTATTTGCAACAAGGAATGTTTGCAGACAGACCTTGCCTGTAACATTCCCATTGCATGCATGTTTTCAAAGGGTTGTCATCACTTCAGCATCTAAATCACACTTTATTGAAACAAGCATCCATGGCTTCTGCCAAAGAATCTTGCTGGTTTGTGCCTGATCAAAGACATGGGGATTGGGCTCCAGATCAACGAAAAGAGCTATAATGATGCCATGTGATACTTATTAGCTGCAGGTGGAGATTCTCCCTCACACCTATTATCTGGCCCATAATGGTGTTGATACCATCATTCCCTGCAAGGAAATAAGTGGTTTTATCTAAGGCAGTGTTTCCCAAAGTGTGGTACGCGTACCCCCAGGGGTACGGGAAGAGTTTGGTGGGGGTACGCGTTGCACCGGAGTTTGGTGGGGATCACGTGGGAATATCCACTGCACCGTGCTTAGCTGTGCCCACAGAACAAGGAAAGAAATAGGTGTGTATCGCAGTTTTTACATGGGAACTGGGGCCATCGTACATCGTATCGCAACTCATTATGGCGGGAACTTCTGCGCATCCTTCGCGCAGCTCGGGTTCAGCCATTTTTAAACTGCGGGAACATTAACAGTTGACTTTGAGCCGCGGAGCTGTTTAAATGCCGGAGAATTGCAGTGTTATCTAACGGTTAGACAGTCTTGTGAGGCGTGACACGGCGTGAATATACTGCACTTCGTTACAGAGACAACTTACTTCTTTAATAGTTAGTTCCGGGCGCCTGTTATCGTGCTTTAGTAAGTTCCACTGATTTTGATTATTTTTATAAAATACAATTTTTATCCCTAACAGAGATTATGGATCGCTGGAAAGAAAAAATAAATATATTTTGATTTTTATTAAAGCATATGTTTTT
Source organism: Diadophis punctatus similis (assembly GCA_023053685.1). Classification (NCBI taxonomy): domain Eukaryota; kingdom Metazoa; phylum Chordata; class Lepidosauria; order Squamata; family Dipsadidae; genus Diadophis; species Diadophis punctatus. The sequence goes on along the minus strand of JALIGW010000020.1, from coordinate 3,172,462 downwards.
ATGAGTGGTACTCAGCGTTACGAAAATTATAGAAGGGGTACACATATGTCAAAAGTTTGGGAAACACTGATCTAAGGGGAGGGGAGAAGCAGAGAAATGTGGACTTATTGTCACTGTAGACCATTTTCTTTCTTCTTCTGCATGAGAATTACTCGCTCCTATAAGCTAATTGGGATTTTGCCATTTGTATGATATTCGTTTCTTAAACACATTTCTGTGGCAATCCAATCAAAGGCCTCTTGGCAATGTACACAGAAAAGATTCAATATAACATTACAAAATAAAAATACAATAATACAGTGGTATTGCAGTAAAACCACAAAAAAATAAAAACAAAATGGTGACATCAAATCAGAGAAAGGGTTTCTGAAATAGCTCAGCCTTTAAAAGTCCCCCCCCCAAAAAAAACCCTAACAATGAGGGAATTAGCCCATTTTCCTCAGGGAGGCCATTCCACAGCATGGCACCATTGCAGAAAAATACTGCCTCCTGAATCAGCCCTTGGAACCACCCCTAGGTTTGGGATTGGTAGTATTTTTTTCATGGTAAATCTAATCAGTTGGGCTGATGCTTCCTGGAGAAGGTGCTCCTACCAGTCTCCGGGTGTCAAACTTTGAAAAGCTTTTATAGGTCTAAACCAGGATCTTAAACTGACCTGCAAACCAATTAGTAAACAATACAGGTTCTGCAAAAAGAGTATTATATGCCAACGTGATCGCCAATGTCTGATGACAGATATGGGGGGGGAGGAGGAGGAGGAGGAGGAGGAGGAGGAGGAGGAGGAGGAGGAGGAAGAGGAGGAGGAGGAGGAGGAGGAAGAGGAAGAGGAAGAGGAAGAGGAAGAGGAGGAGGAGGAGGAGAAGGAGAAGGAGAGGGAGAGGGAGAGGGAGAGGGAGAGGGAGAGGGAGAGGGAGAGGGAGATGGAGATAGAGAAGGACTCTCATGCCACTAGTCAAAAGGTATGTGGTATGTTGGACCAGTTTCCGAATACTCTTTAAGGGGAGACCCAAGTAGAGTGCATTATAGTAGTCTCATTGAGTGGTGTCAAGGGTATGAGTTCCTGTAACCAAGCCCTCCTGCCCCAAATAAAGCATTATGAAGCTACACATGGAAGAGTGTGTTGGGAATAGCTATAGGATGAACATAGGATCCAAGGATAGAAGGAGAAGGCTCAGTTGGACCCAGGGACTCTTTTGAAATGACAATCTTTCATTAGAAGCCCATCATAAGAGCAAATTGAGCATTTTTAGCGTTTTGAGGCATAGCCTCAAAAGGTTCTTGCCAGCCACCCTCAAACAGAAGAGTGTTTCTGATGCTTATGGAGATGCTTTCTTTTCTTTCTTTCTTTCTTTTTTTTACTTGGGGAGGGCACGCAGATGTGGAACAGGCAGGAGAATGAAAGCCCTTGGTCTCCAATCAAACATTCTGTAATAATCAGTATTTCTGTTTATAGTCAGTTGAGCTGGACCATGGCCAACCATGTGGATTTTCAATGCAGTCAAGTTCACAAACACCAGAAAAGCACTCAGGAATTAGTTGCATACCTACTTATATGCTTTGTTTGTTTATGGTTATTAAACAGCTGTTTGGTGTGGCTTTTATCATACTCGTTTGTTGTGTAAACAGTAAATGCGTAACAGATGGATTTTTTTTTTTAAAAAAAGCTTTATTACAGTTGCAAGTCTTCTAGTGGGCTCTCAGTGGTTTCCCAATCCGTGTCATTGACCAGACTTTGGGTTGGTTTTGCTTCAGTGGTATTGCAATATTTTGGATTCTTAAGCCATTTCCCTGAACCACGTTTGCGGAATGTATATGAATAGTCAAGACTAGCAGGAGAGAATCCAGCCAAATCTTATTTCAGGGTTATCTATGGGATCTCGCCGAATTTCATTGACACCTTTCATGTTGAGATGAGAATAAGATCTCGTAGAGGCGATTTGGATCTTTACTTGGAATTCAGACAGTTAGAAATAAAGCCGAGATTAAAAGTCTAATAGAAAATATTTATTTCAGTACAAAAACAATAAATCCTGAATAATTACATCTTTGCTAAGAAACACAACCGTTCAGGTCGACAGACAAGGCAGAAGAGAATTAATGGTGGCTTAGGAATGCACACATGCTTACAGAACATCATATCACGTGCTCTGCCTGTATTGGAATGTACCATCATATTAGATAGGGATGCATCACCCTGCATAGACATACAACTGACAATATTCACACTTTGACATTCATAGCAAAATTGATTGAAATATATGGGATTTTTTTCCTGAGATGTATTTTAAACTATTCTGCACCTATAGTAAAACTGCTCTTTCTTTATAATTAATTAATAGCCCTGCAAGGAATGGCTAGCCAATGGTCTATGCCAGAAATCTTATAGAAAGGACCTGCAGGAATCTTTCTTTTGTTCCTGGTGAGTCATCGCTCTATAATGGCAATAAGGTAGCAAGCTCTCTTCATGATTTCAACCACAATGAAAGGAAAGAACAGATGATTATTGTGTGTCATATAATTGTTATTGGAATCACACAGTCCTTGGCCCTGTTTTGTCCAACAACCTCACACCATCCAAGTTCATGAGTTCCACCCTTGCAAAGCTCAACAAGCTCAATAATGCCTAATACTGCAAAGAACTTGGGAACCTTGACTTGTCATTAGCCAATAATCTCACCTAGCACATTAGAAGATGACACCGTACTTGCCTTGTGCTTTCTAAGATAGCCTAATTGTCTTCAGAAGATCCAGTTCTGTCATAAAGCTTCAAGCAGACAATCCAGTCAGGTTTTTTGTATGGATACAAGAGCTAGGTTGGCATCTTATTTCCCTTAGGCCAGGGGTGGGCAAACTATGGTTCTTTGAGGACCTGTGGACTTCAACTCCCAGAATTCCTGAGCCAGCCATGCAGAATTCCTGAGCCAGCCAAGTCCACAGGTCCTCAAAGAACCATAGTTTGCCCACCCCTGCCTTAGGCCATGAAAAAGCTGTTTGGGAATCATGTTCAGATTGTTCTGCTACTGAAGACTATAAAGACCATCCAAAATAGCAGCTTAGCTTATCCCATTTTTCTATGTCATAATGATTAACATCTTCTTCTTTTTTTATAATATTTAACTTTAAACATCATAATATCATAACACAGATCTACACCTATTCACATCTATTATTTTTCCTTATACAAAACTTATACAATATTTCCGCATATTTACAATCTTACATCTTCTTTTTCATCCAACCTTATTTCTTAGTCCTTTGTCTTTCCTGACCCATTCGTACCATTTTGACCATACTTCGTAGTAGTCCGAATTATTTTGATCTTTGAGTTCAATAGTCTATCTGTCCATTTCTGCACATTTGTAAATTTTGTCCAATAATATATTTTATTTTATTTATTTTTATTTGTCAAGTACATGTTGGTAATATACATAGATAAAACATTGTTTATATACATAAGATGGGTACTGATAAGCGGGAACATTAGGAAAGGGACGGTAGGCACGCTGGTGCACTTATGCACGCCCCTTACTGACCTCTTAGGAATCGGATGAGGTCAACAGTGGACAGTCTAAGGGTAAAGTTTTGGGGGTTTGGTGACAAAACCACAGAGTCAGGTAGTGAGTTCCAGGCATTTACCACTCTGTTGCTAAAGTCGTATTTTCTACAGTCAAGTTTGGAGCGGTTCACTTTGAGTTTGTATCTGTTGTGTGCTCGTGTATTGTTGTGGTTGAAGCTGAAGTAGTCGTTGACAGGAAGGACGTTGTAGCAGATAATTTTATGAGCTATGCTTAGGTCGTGCCGAAGGCGACGTAGTTCTAAGCTTTCTAAGCCCAGGATTTCAAGTCTGGTTGCGTAAGGTATTCTGTTGCGAGTAGAGGAGTGGAGGACTCTTCTTGTAAAGTATCTCTGGACACTTTCTAATGTATTTATGTCCGATATGCGGACATATTCTTCAAATATTGCGCATACGCAATTCTTGCCGCTGTGATAATATGTAGTAAATGATTAACGTCTTCTATCTTCAAGGAAATCAACCTTGACTGTTTGTTGGAAGGACTCTGGGAGACAGGGGAGGACAGGAGAGCTGGCATGCTATGATCCTTGGAGTCACAAAGAGTCAGACTCAGCTTAGTGACTGAGCAACAACACCTTCTATCTCTTCTTCAAGAAGGAAGAGTGATATTCCCATACACAATTTACCCATGATCATTTGGGGCTCTAAAACAGAACTAGCTTGGCCAGGGGCGGGTTCCTAATTTTTTTACTACCACTCTATGGGCGTGGCTTATTTTGTGGGTGTGGCTTGTCGACCATGTGACCGGGTGGGCATGGCTTGCCGGTCATATATTAGTTATTTCAGAGAGATGTTACTACTATTTTTGCTATTTTATACCTTACATGAAAAGCTTTGCATACAAAGTGCGTGTTACACCATGGCAACACAGCAACCTTTATATGCAGAAAATGCTATGTTAAAAGACAAGTAAGTCTCATACAGCATTTTTGGTTTCAGCCATGGATTCCTTAGACGAAAATATTGAGGACTGTTAAAAGAACAGTATCTTTTAACAGTCCTCAATGTTTTCGTCTAAAGAATAGCAGTATAAAACTGTATAAAATTAACAGTATAAAAGGTTAAGCTTTCAGAAAATGCCCACTTTGGGAATCTTTAGGCAAAAGCGAAGGAAAAGTGTCAAATGCGAACTTCTTATTATTTTCAAGTGAAGGGACGGGGAAAGACTTAATTGTCAGGTTTCTGGGCATGCGCAGAAGAATTTTTTTTTAAAAAAATATTTTTTTTAAAAAAATGGCGCCCAGGCACCGGCAACCGACCACACTAGTACGGTGACGTCACCAGCGGGCCGCTACCAGTGCTATAGAGTGGACCGCACCAGTAGGAACCCACCACTGAGCTTGGCCAAGATAGACCTGAAAAGATCAGCAACTCCAGTTCTCTGTGAAGAAACTGAAGAATTTTGTTGAAAGTTTCAAGCATCTTTGTCCAATTTTATTCCAAGACAGGGGCTTCTGGGGGGGGGGGAAGTACCCTTCCTCTTTTTTTCTAATTTTCTCTCTCATATTTCTTTTTTCCCCTGGAGGGGAAAAAAAATGGGTCTCATCTTCCGAGTTGCAGCAAGAGTTGGCCTCTGACCCCTTTCAGACACAAGGAAGGTGTCTGCCCTGAAAGGCAAGCTTATGTTGAGCAGCCCAAATGAATAAAGCATGGGAGAAGGGAGGGGGAAGGATGTTTTATCCAAAACACATGTTTTTTGCCACTATTCTAGTTATCTGGAATATTTCCTGCATGTTTGTTGCCATGGCAACTGGCCCCGCATGAAAGACCTATTTACTAGGCTATAGGATAAGAAACAGCCATGTGTTGGCAATTTTTGGAGTGCTCTCTGTCTCTCTCTCCCCCAGCCTCTTACACACACACACACACACACACACACACACACACACACACACACACACACACACACACCATTATACGGTCCCCCTCTGTTGCATTCCTGGATGGTATAAAGCCTAAAACCCCAAGATGAGAGCCATCTCTCCGTTTCGCATCATTCTCTAGTAATTTTGTTTTCTCCTTGAGTGAGGTTTTCTTGGCTCCATGTGGAAAGGAACTGGGCAAGAAGCCACACTGGGATGGGGTGGGTGGGTTTTTTGCTTTGGAGGAAATGTTAAGAAGTGTCTGGTGCCGTAGAGGCGTGATTTGAACAGGGGAAGCTCCAAGAGCGGAGAGCAATTTACCGATTGAGCTGAAGGTAAGTGATCCCTTGCGCTCTTGCGTGGCAGAGCCGGGGAGGGCAAATCCTCCCCTTGGTCTCCATCCTTAGCATTTTTGCTCTTTAGTCAATAAGTCTTTAGAGCATTTGGACCTAAACTCTGCATCTTTCTCCTTGCTGCTTTCTCGCTTTCCTCGTGAAGTGAGCAGCTCGTCAAGGACCAAATCTGTAGGGAAATGTGAATTGCATGTGCTGTCTGCAAGGAGAGATTTGAACCCAACTGGCTTCTATGCTTCACCGGAGGAGGGAACATTATTTGTAAAGAATAGCTACATCTTATTATCAAGTCTTTTTTTTTTTCTGGCAACAGAAGGAGATGGAAAACTGTGTTGGGACTCTTTTAGGAGGCCTCAGAAATGGACATTTGATCAGGGTTGTTATTATATTCTAAGCATCCTCACAATCATTCTCTGAGAGGGTCCTGGAGATTGACTGGGGAGTCCTCAAAAGACTCCCTGCCTCCAACATAAACGAAGAGGCACATGCCAGACAGAACAGTTTTGTCTGCTCCCTGTTGGATTCGGAAAAAGCTGTTCCACGGTGAATCCAAGCCCTCAAGGAGACATCTGCAACCTAAAATTGGCAGGTGTAAACCCTCTGGGGTATTGCAGTAATTAAAAACAGCCCAGGTAATTTGCCTGGATTAATTATCCTAATAAAAGGCAAATGTTTTTTCCACCTCCCCACCCTGCCCAATTTCCCTTCCCTGGATGAATTAGAATAAATTTGGAGCGAAAGGAGTATCGAGGGGCGTAATTTGCTCCTGAAAAGGTATGATACAATCAGTGATGAAATTGTCCTGAGACTGGCTCACAGGGTTTTGCAGAAAGCGTTTGGTGTTTTTCAGAAGAAAGATGGCAACATCAGCTTTGTTAAGTCACGTCATTAAAAATAGTGGGTAGGGTTGGTGTGGGCTGTGTGATCCCAAAGACATAAATATTTTTTTTGTATTTGTTTATTTTTGTCAAGCATATATGATTATAAGCAAAGTATAAACAGTAAAACATGATCGAATATATATGTAATAGTACAAGCATGAATAAGAGTAAAAGAGGTAAGAATATATGTGTACATTAGGACAGGAACGGTAGGCACGATTGTGCGCTTATGCACGCCCCTTACCGACCTCTTAGGAATGGGGTGAGGTCGATGGTAGATAATCCGAGGTTGACGTTTTTGGGGTTAGGGGAAGAAACTACTGAGTCAATATATATAAATATGCTACATACAAAGAAAAGTCAGAGGAATTGATGCATGTTATCCAAACTTTTATTGCATGTGTGTCTAGAGCAGGGGTCCTCAAACTTGGCAACTTGAAGACTTGTGGACTTCAATTCTCAGAATTCTCCAGCCAGCTATGCTGGCTGGAGAATTCTGGGAGTTGAAGTCCACAAGTCTTAAAGTTGCCAAGCTTGAAGACCTCTGGTCTAGAGCAATCCAAATAAATGGAGTTGAATTGAGTTTGAAAGCAATGACTGAAAAAGAAAGCAACCCCAGAATGGACCATCTATCACAGGGGTGGCCAAACCGTGGCGCATGCGCCAAACGTGGCGCATTGGCTGATTGCAAGTGGCGCATTGCAATCATCCAACGGACAGAGCGAAAGTGATTCCGACCGCGGAGCAGAGGTGCCCACCAATGTTGAGTTGAGTGGGGGTAGGAAGGGGGGGCAGGGGCAAGGGGCGTGGGGGCAGGGTCTGCTCCCTCTGCCTCTTACGTCGGGCTGTCAAGAGCCGCCAGGCGCCCACTGACTTGCGATAAAGTGAAAAGCAGCCGCTTCGGCTGGGGGCAGACTGGCAATTCCACATGCAGGGCGGCGGCAGCGGCAGTTCCCGGCTGGCAGAGACCCGGGGGGCTGGAAGGAGGAGCAAGCATGGGGTAGGCGGGGTGGAGGGGGTAGCAAAAAGGAGAAGGCCAGATCCTCCACAGAGCCTGAAGAACCGGGAGGGGGGAAGGGTGAGGAGGAAGAGGAGGAGGAGGCAGAGGAAGGAGATTGTAAATTAAAAGGAGGAGGAGGCAGAGGAAGGAAGGAAGGAAGGAAGGAAGGAAGGAAGGAAGGAAGGAAGGAAGGAAGGAAGGAAGGAAGGAAGGAAGGAAGGAAGAAAGAAAGAAAGAAAGAAAGAAAGAAAGAAAGAAAGAAAGAAAGAAAGAAAGAAAGAAAGAAAGAAAGAAAGAAAGAAAGAAAGAAAGAAAGAAAGAAAGAAAGAGAAAGAAAGAAAGAAAAAGAAAGGAGGGAGGGAGGGAGAGAGAGAGAGAGAGAAAGAAAGAAAGAAAGAAAGAAAGAAAGAAAGAAAGAAAGAAAGAAAGAAAGAAAGAAAGAAAGAAAGAAAGAAAGAAAGAAAGAAAGAAAGTTGTATGGCTGCCCTGAATCCTACGGGAGTGGGGCGGCATACAAAAACAACCAAAAAATAAATAAATAAATAAATGGCGGATCGGAACTCGTCTGCGAAAAAATTTGGCGGATGGTATGCTTAAGGTTGGCCACTACTGATCTATCATATGATATGGGGAGTACAACTAAGTAGTGCCTTTGGGCTTGGAAGGAGCTGGTTTGCTTTGCAAACACTAAATTAAGATCCATGTAAGTTGGTTGGTCTGCTCAAACTGGTGTCTTCAGCATTCCAGACAATAACGGTTCCTATTTTTACTGGTGATTCCAGGCTCTGATCAAGGGCATTTGTGGGCACAAGTCTTATGCTGTCTACCTGAACCAAGATTCAGTTATTAAAAGGGCAGCTAATACAATGGATGGATTCAACACATTACTGAGTTGCAATGCACAGGATCTTCTTGCCATTGGCCATGCTGCCTCGGCTGGTTGTTTAGCAACCTAAGAACCTCCAGAGTCCTTGTAGAGCGTGTCAATAGGCCATTTAATCCAATATTCTGTGTCTCATGTTGGCTACCTCATGCATCCAGGAATCTCATGAACATGGATAGGAGACAGTCATTCACCCAAGTTGGTTTCTAGTAGCTAACCATTCAAGGCATGTTTGCTGTGATACCAGAAGTAACAAATGGCCATTAAATGAAATAGCTGTTGAGAGACTCACTCCACTATAATTCAGTGCCTTACAAAACAGAGCAGTGATAAATGTGCATCCAACGCCTCATATGAAGGCAGCAGGGGTGGGTTCCAGATTCTTCTACTGCCGGTTCGCTCAGGGATGTGCCGCATGGGCGGTTTGTGCGCACGTGCATGTGCAGTACTGAAAAAAGGCTTCTGCGCATGCACAGAAATAAAAAACAAGATGGCTGCGCCTACAGCACTGCCGAGAGAACCGGTTCGGGGGCGTGGCAGGCCTGCGTTGCTGCCGGTTCCAGCCAAGTTACTTACGGCTCTATAGAACCGGTCCAAACCGGTAGGAACCCACCTCTGGAAGGCAGCCAGATTCAGAGTTAGCACTTAATATTCTGATTCCTTGTCTTAATTTTCTTTAACAAAATAACAGAGTTTGAAGGGACCTTGGAAGTCTTCTAGTCCAATTCCTTGCTCAAGCAGGTAACCCTATAACAGTTCAGAAAGATGGCTGTCCAATCTCTTCTTAAAAACCTCCAGTGATGGAGCACTCACAACTTCTGGAGACAAGTCACTCCACTGATTAATTGCTCTGTCAGAAGTTTCTCCTTAGTTCTAGGTTGCTTGTCGCCTTGATTAGTTTCCCTCCATTGCTTCTTGTCCTACCTTCTAGTACTTTCGAAAATAAGTTGACCCCCTCTTCTTTGTGGCATTCCCTCAAATATTGGAACACTGCTATCATGTCACACCTAGGCCTTCTTTTCACTAGACTAGATATACCCAATTCCTGGAAACCATTCTTCATATGTTCCAGCCTCCAGCCCCCTAATCATCTTTGTTGCTCTTCTCTGCACTCTTCCCAGAGTCTCAACATCTTTTTTACATTGTCATAACCAAAACTGGCTGCAATTTTCCAAGTGTGGCCTTACCAGGATTAGTACTAGTAGTACTAACACTTCACGTGATCTTGATTCTAGATTTTCTTTTGGTTCCAACCACCAAGACCTATTGAATGATTGTTCCATTTGTTACCCTTACAATCAGTTTACCTCATAATGTGGTTATCAGGATGTTCAGTCCATTCTAATCATATTGTTGCCGTTTCCTGCCTTTCTCCCACCCACAGAGAGAAATTATACGTCTTTAATAGCTTCATGAAAGACAGAAATCCAGGAACTGAAGCTTCACCCATCATTGCGTTTCCATGCTGGAAAAAATCCTGTTATTTGTTAGGTTTCTATTCACCAGGCAGAAATTAAGACCACTGTAGACCTGCCAAGGGACACAATAAAAATGGAGGGTGATCTTGGGCTGGTTTTACAGGGAAAACCAGGAAATGCAATGAGGTCCGATCAGAAACAGGTAAAATTACCCTTGAGTACAGCGGTGGGTTTCTTCCGGTTCGGCCCAGTTCTGCGAACCGGTAGCACTGATGGCAGGAGGCTCCGGCTACCTGCCCGGGACGCTTCTGCGCATGCGCAGAAGCATTGCACTTGCGAGCACTTGAACCGGTAGCAACGGGTTTTAGAACCCTCCACTACTTGAGTACCAATTTTGCTTCAGAAGGGGGCAATCTGGGTCATCATAATAGTCTTTCTAGCTTGCATTAGCAATATGTACCTACAGCTGGGCTCCCCTACTGAGGAGAAAACATTCCTCATATTTTCATATGGATATGAAGTGACTGTTTCCATACCTTTAGCCAAAACAATGCTTCAAGCCATTTCTGAAGGACCAAAATGCCCAAAACATTCATTTTGGCTTGTGCACCCTGGCAACAGCACAGTGTCCTGCCATGTGCCAAGGAAAACAACTCTTGACATTGCCTTACAAAAATAAATGCCCACGTTTGCTTGCAGTATGAAATAACTTGAATATTAAAAAGAAACGGAGGCCCAGACACAGGGCTGGAATGAAAAGGGCAGAGCAGCAGAACGTCTTAAGACCGATGGAAAAAAGAGGAGGGGGAACTTGCATTTTTGATGCTATTGGCTCTTGATTCAATCAGTAAGCAAGAAAGGAGAATCACTGTCAGGTTTCATTCATTTTAAAAAAAACATTTAACTGCAGTATTTGGTGAAATCAGAGATGACATCCTTCAAGAGGCCCCTCTGAGGCCTCTACAATTGATTGGTGAGTTGAAGATGGGTACAAGTTACTCATCTGAGTGAAACAGATAAACACAGGACAGTTAGTTGACTATTCACCATGCATGCAGGCTGGCACCAGAAGCTGAAAATGCTCCCTGGGAGTAGCAATAAAACAATGTATTAAATAAGACATTAGTCTTGTAGTACTCTTTAGTGGCTCTAAATATCACAGAAGAGCCTGTCTTGGTTTTCTGAAATGTCACGGCTGCAGAGTTCCTAATGTATTAACCTAGCAACCACTCTGTTTTTTTAGGAAATACTGCATCCCCCAAGACACGGTGTGGACATGGAAACTTAACCCTCACTTAGCTAGAGATCTTAGGGTCTAAGTGCTATAACCCAACTGAAATGTGAAAAGGTTCACAGTTTGATTTCTGTTACTCCTGTCTCCTAGATCCCATCATGCAGATATCCAACTACTCAATTCAGAATGAAATATGCTGAGAATAGAAGCTCTTTATGGGCATTGTTGATGGGCACCAGGCTAGAGACCATAAATTTTAGTCTTTCCTACCTTAAATCCTAAACCTGCTGGGTGACTTTGGGACAGTCGCTCACTCTTTCAGCCCCAGGAAGAAGGAAACATCACCAAGAAAACTGCAGTCCAGGGTAGTCACCAGGAATCAAGTCTGGCTTGAAGGCAAAATATTATTTATTTATGATGTCATAGAATTGTTCTGACCTAGGCTTCACCAAAGTACAACACAGACTCCTTGTCCCAAAAAAAAAAACCTTTTTATTTGGCTAATGTGAATTCCTAGCATTCACATCCAGCAAAGTCCCGGCAAACAGTCTTTCAAGGGTGAATTGCAAACACAGACCTTATCAGTCCTTGGATAGTTGCCAGGCCGATAGCTTCTTGACGCAAGGCTGTACAAGGAAATACTTGGCAAGGAGTTTCTGTGAGGCACAACTCAGATAAGCCAATCTTCACACGAATAATGAACTGTCTCCTGCAAACACCACTCCCTTTCACTCCTATTTATTTCCTATGGGAAGGGCCAGTCAGCATTCCCTTGTGCTTTTACTCCCAAGTCGACCTCTGTTCCTTAATTGTTCCCTTCTCCTGACAGCTCTACACATGCGCACATCGGGAACAGGCTCCAGCTGTTCTTCAGCCCCACTTATCTCCAACTCCGAAGGTAGCTGATAACTGTCGGAAGGCCCTAACTCCATTTCTGCCTCCGACACAGAGCACTCATCAGGGCCTTCCCCAGACTCCAGGACTGGCCCATGTTCCTCCCCAACCTCCTCACTGTCCGAGTCTGCCGCCAGCTCTGCTGGCCGCTGGCGGGCCACAACAAGAATAGAATATAGAACAACTGGCTCTGCAGATGTTGAAACCCAACCTCCAACAAACCCAGATATCATAGCCAGTGGTGAAAGATGCTGACATTGTATTTTACTAACATCTGGAATGTCGCAAACTCTCCAGCCTTGCTATACAAAATCCCTAGGTTCATAGGTTATGTCACTGACTACTAGTTGTTGGAGAACAACAGGAGTAGGAGGATCTTCCTTCTATGGAGCATCTAATGGCTTAACAAAAAGTGGTTTTCAAATACGTTTGAAAGAATTCCTCATCAGCACAGTCATCCCAGTGCATTTGGATAGCACCAGTTTGGGAAGATAATTCTAATGTTTTTCTGAATCAAGGTATAGATACGAATAGGTAACTTGATGCCAGGAGACATTTGCATTGGCTGGGTGTGCAAGTGGATATCTCTGAGTATTGTTTTGACAACCATGGAACAAAGAGGAGCTGCAGTGTAGCAGTTAATGGTGTTGTTTTACAGGTCAGATGTGGGAATATCTGGATTTTCATTTAGCGTAAACTCAACAGGAAAAAAAATTTGCTCATAGCTCTCTGAACAACATCTTTGCCGAGTGTAGACACCTGACATATTCACCCACGAAGGGTTTTGGTGAGCACTTTAATGAAGGGTGAGCATACTCTACGATCTTTCCTTGTGGGTCCATTTGCACTCCACTTTCAACTCTCGCTATGACTACAACCGCTTTAGATGTTTGTGGATTTAAGCAGATACTGTAGGTGGGTGTGCGGCGATTGTGGGTCACTTGAGCTGAGAGAAAAACCATCATTTTGCAAAAAATTGGCGAGTTTTATAGTGAAGCTTGTAACCCAGCATTTGTTATACACTGGTGCTATTTTCAGATTTATATTTCTCAGAAGTGTTGTTAAACATGTACAGATGCTGTTTCAGTTTTCAAGAAAGTTAGAAAAATCCCATCATGAAACAAGAACAATATCCTTGGGAACCTCAGTAAAGTATCAGATTTTGCACTTCATCCGGTGTGTAGAGTCTACTTGGAATCAGCCCCTCTTTTATAGGTGTTTGGAGCAGGACTGGATCTAGGTTTAAGCAAGTATCGTCACCAGGGTAATAGAATCTCCCATTGACCTGTAACAGGTTCACACATAATCATATTGGCTCTACGCATCATTGGGCCTTAAAGGAACATTCCTTTCTCCCCTAAATTCTGCTATTGTGCTGTGTGGGAGAGCAAGACAGCAGTTTGTGATCATCCATGGTACGTGCCAGGGATTGGGGTGCCCAGACGACCAGGCCCTTGTTTATAATAACAGTGGGATGTGTGTAGTAAAAGCAGCCTATAAAAGGCAATGCAAGCTGAAGGTTGTAGAAGAGAAATATAAACATGCAGCTGAAGGTTACAAGCATCTATGCAGGGCTGTGAAAAAAAAATGGGTGTGTAGCTCAGAAATGGAACGGAGGCTGAATATGGCTTGTTGGGCAGAATTGTGAACTTTGATGCAAGGGAACGAGCTCATGTCAATATTCAAAATACAACAATATTAGGAATTAAGCTGTAGCCTCTGGATTTGTCTCTATGAAACCTGAGAAGGAATCTCAGCTTTGTAAAACCTGGGGCAGATTGGCAAAATGTTTTGTCCAATCTGCCCCAGAGTTGTATGTAGACGATTTCTTTTCCTGTTTTCCACTCCACAGAAACAAGTGTTTTTCATCTGATAGATATCTAGATGGATAGGAGATAGATATACATTAGATAGATGATGGTAAGTAGGTAGGTAGGTAGGTAGGTAGATGATAGATAGATAGATAGATAGATAGATAGATAGATAGATAGATAGATAGATAGATAGATAGATAGATAGATAGATAGATAGATAGATAGAGAGAGAGAGAGAGAGAGAGAGAGAGAGAGAGAGAGAGAGAGAGAGAGAGAGAGAGAGAGAGAGAGAGAGAGAGAGAGAGAGAGAGAGAGAGAGAGAGAGAGAGGAGAGAGAGATACCGGTAGGTAGGTGGATGGATGGATGGATGGATGGATGGATGGATAGATGATAGATAGATAGATAGATAGATAGATAGATAGATAGATAGATAGATAGATAGATAGATAGATAGATAGATAGATAGATTAGGAGATAGATATACATAAGATAGATGATGGTAGGTAGGTAGGTAGGTAGATGATAGATAGATAGATAGATAGATAGATAGATAGATAGATAGATAGATAGATAGATAGATAGATAGATAGAGATAGATAGATAGATAGATAGATAGATAGATAGATAGATAGATAGATAGATAGATAGATAGATAGATAGATAGATAGATAGATAGATAGATAGATAGATAGATAGATAGATACCGGTAGGTAGATAGATACCGGTAGGTAGGTAGATGGATGGATGGATGGATGGATGGATGGATGGATGGATGGATGGATGGATGGATGGATGGATGGATGGATGGATGGATGGATAGATAGATAGATAGATAGATAGATAGATAGATAGATAGATAGATAGATAGATAGATAGATAGATAGATAGATAGATAGATAGATGATGGATGATAGACAGACAGACAAATAGATGGAAGGACAGATGATAGACAGACAGACAGACACATATAGATGCTTACATGTTTTTGAAATCAAGGTTCAAAACATAGACAATATTGCCCAAATCCTTGGAGTCAGATCCAGCATTCATAATACATATTAATAAAACAGAAGATAGTGAGTGCACAATTAAATATTCTATTCATTCTTAAAATCAGAGTATTAAAATGATGAATGCAGCTAATCAGCGAAGATAATGCAAAACAGCCAGAAGACGTCACCATCCTAATTAATAAACAGTCTCTTGCGATGTGTATTAAATACTGTATCTCACTTTACAGAAGGTTGGCCTTTTAAAAAGCTGCCAGGTTTCAAACTGTGCTCTGTGGGACGGAGTGTCCAGTCCACAGCTGGTTTTCAGACCAAAAAGAACAATAAGAAGGGAGAGCGACAGAGGCCTCAAATTTTGTTCATCATAACTTAGCTCCTGGAGAAGCAATCACACAGCAGGGATCCGGTCACTAGGTCACAAATGTCCCCCCTGTTGTGAGAAGCGTTTTTAACTCCCTTAAAACGTGAGTGGCAATTTCTAAATTTGCATCTATACATACTGTATAGATTAGCATATATAACATTTAATGCAAACAGAGGCCTACTTTTTGGTTTTGGTGTTCCTTGTTCATTTTACATTCATTTGTTACAGGCAGGATGTTTTAGAACATTCATTTATTAAATATCATGGTGACCTGATTTGCACATATAGCTAATCTCTAATTTACGACTGGTCACTTAATGACTGTTCAAAGTTACGACAGACCAAGCTACTTATGACCCAGTATCCAACAGCAAACACACACACACACACACACACACAGAGAGAGAGAGAGAGAGAGAGAGAGAGAGAGAGAGAGAGAGAGAGAGAGAGAGAGAGAGAGAGAGATTACATGATCATATTTTGGACGCTGGGTAACCAGCCTGCATTTACAGTTACATTTAACTTATCAACCACCACAACTTACAACTTAATTCTGTGCTCAAATAAGTCAAGAACTGCCTATATAGCTGAGCCACAATGTTTGGGCTGGCAAAACATACTAAGCTACAAACAAACTACATCCTGGGTTAGCCATGGGAAAATGAGTGTTCAGGGTCATCTGAATCTATCCAATGAAATACACATCAAATCGCCATTGATTTACACAATTTGTAGAAAGCTGCTGCATTTTATGGCTTTTTACGATTCAGTTAGTGGTCAAGTTGCCAAGACATCATTCTTCCCACGGTTTCTATCCTACCTCTCCAGGATGATGCGATGACCATCACTAAAAGGAAGTCCCGCCCTTGAGAAATTGTTCAAAATTTTCATTTTTCCCTGGAAAACAACAGGTCAATTATCCATGTCCACCCAATTTCTCTGACCACAAATTTAGAGGGGGATTTTGAAAGGCTGTTTTTGTGGAGTCCTTGGCGATCTCTGGGCTTGGTTGTTGTTTTTTCCCAGACATTTCGTTGCCAAACTAGGTAACATCTATGCTATTTTTGCCCAGTTCTAAATCTATTCATTATGCTTTAATGACAATGATATAATTTATACAGTAGGGTCAGGGGTTAGTGGGGTCAGACAGATGTTACATTTCAGATCCGTATGGAACCAGGCTACTGAATCGGAGGATTCTCAAGCTTTGAACTCACCTCCAGATGCTATATCCCCCTCGGGCTAAAGCATCCAAGCATCTCTTAGATTCTTCATTAGATCACCTGGACATTCAGAGCTGTTTCTTGTATTTCTTGTTCAAGAAACTGCCATTAAAATGCCACAGATGAGCATATGGGAAAGACAGGAGGCCACTGGCCTTCCCCGAGGTCAGAATTGCACAGCACAGGTGTTGAGTCAGAATTCCTCCAATGGAATTCCTCCAGATCGACATCAGTGTTACCCAGAGGAGCACCTGCCATCGTTCTCCCACAAACAGCACAACGAGCAGCCCTGAGGCCATCCAGTAGGTCAAAACCTGACCTCTAAAGATGCAGCTACACAGGCTGGAATGTGTTTCCACAGCAACCTGTTGAGTCTGGATTTCTCCTCCCCCCCCCCTCCCCACTTATCAAGGGGACAGTTTATGTTTTGGCAGCTAACGGAGCAGCCTGGGAGTGTAACTGGATCCACCCCTGGAATTAAAGCAAAAGTCTGCATTGTTTAAGAAGTTTGATAGATAGAGCGAGAGGAGGAGAGGGCTAGATGTTCAAGGCCGAGCCTCAGAAGCAAGTGCTGAAAGTAGAAGGACACCTGTCTGCATGGCCTGGAAGCTGTCCTACTGGATCATTTGTGGTCTAATGCCTGGCTAGATGTCATTAGGAAAAAACGGATGAGTGGCAAAGCCAAGCTGCAAAGCCAAGTGCAGTGGTCAGGAGGATTTGCATACATTCAAGACCAAAATAAGGAAACCACCATGTGTTTATCAGCCTGGTAGAAAATATGTATCTTAGATCTTACATCCCCTATAGCTGTGATGGCGAACCTATGGCACGTGTGCCACAGGTGGCACGCGGAGCCATATCTGCCGGCACACGAGCCGTTGCCCTAGTTCAGCTCCAGCTGATTTTTGGCTTGCGCTGAGGCTCTGGGAAGGCGTTTTTGGCCTCCAGAGGACCTCCAGGAGGGCGAGGGAGGCCATTTTCGCCCTCCCCAGGCTCCAAAAAAAGCCTCTGGTGCCTGGGGAGGGTGAAAAACAGGCCTACCAGGCCCACTGGAAGTCGGGAAACAGGGGAGCAGGGGCATCATGTGTGGGGGGCAGAACAGTGTGGGGGGGTCACACGTGCATGCGTGGGGGTTGGGAGCATTGAATTATGGGTGTGGGCACACACACGTGTGCGATAGCGCATGGGCACGCGCTTTCGGCACCCGAGGAAAAAAAGGTTCGCCATCACTGCCCTATAGCTTATAATCTGTCTTTAGTACGTGTTATAGAAGGTGTGCTCATGGCCATTGTCTGCCCTTGAAATATTGAAGTGAAGATCCACTTCCGATATCAAATTTTTCTCTTGTTTATTAGAGGCAGGAGGAAATTCTTTGTACACGGTCTCCAGTTGTGTACCCAAAGGGGATTTATCATCTTGAGCATCAAGGGCAGCCTTTTATGAGAAACATCACTTCCCCCCCACCCCCAAAAGGGAAGATTAGCTTGGCGCAAAAGCTTTTGGTCATCTGGGCAACTTTGTTTCTTTGCTTTGAACTAAGGAAAAGGTGTGGTTCTTTTCCAGCAAGTGGAGACCAGCAAGTTCTGCTGTTGGTGTAGGGCAGAGGTCTTCAGGCTTGACAACTTCAAGACTTGTGGACTTCAACTCCCAGAATTCTCCAGCCAGCTATGCTGGCTGGAGAATTCTGGGAGTTGAAGTCCACAAGTCTTGAAGTTGCCAAGTTTGAAGACCCCTGGTGTAGGGCATGGTTGGATTGATCCTTAATCAAGGTTCCAGAGACAAAGATCTTCTAAACTTTCTGATCTAGATAGTGGGACAAACCTCTAAGCAAGACAGTGGGATCATCTATGCAGCTCAACCCACACCGGATATAGGATTTCCTCCCCCTCCATTGAGGTCTGTATTTCTTTGGAGATAATCTCCAAAAAGTCGATGGTGGAAGCAGCTGATGTAAGCAGAGTCAGATGTTGCTGGGGGTGGAGATGGCCTGAATCCTGGGAATTTAAGAAAGAAAGCTAATGTGAAATGGAATAAGAATTCCATGTCGGATTCCTTAGCCGAATTGCCTGGCATCTTCTACATCCATTCTCCTCATTAACCAGCTGTAGTTCCAATTGGATGATGGTCAGGAGACAGACAAAGGACAGGAAAGAAAATCTTTGGAAGCACATCTGTTTTTAGCACCACTGTAATAACAGCAATCTGGACAGTCAAAAGAAGACATAGTCCAGGTGTGGGAAGGTTAAGGACTAACAAAAGAGGTGGGGGAAGAGAGGCTTTGTTCCCACGGTTACCAGGATGCAAACATGGCCCCAGAAATCCTGGATCTAAAGATGCTTCAGGCAAGGAACCGCTTCTTTGGAAACGTTGTCTGCAGCCTTTTGGGTTTCATAGTGTGTCTGTTGAATAAATATTTCCTTTTCTCCACGGTGCAGTGACACTTTCATTGTTTCTTCTTCGTAAACAAAAAAGGCTGGATTTTCACCACTTTGTTTATCTTGCCTCTTGTGCCATGTTAAAGCCAGCATACATATCGGTAGTAAAAGAACAAAAATGCCAGAAGGAGCCTTCTATGAAACAGTCACATTATCCTAGCAATATCCAGAAAGGTTTCTTCCTTTCTCTTTTTAAAGGGCCTTTGGGTTTATTTTATTTTTAAAATAAATGGTTGAGGAAAAAGGTATCCAAAGAGACAAAATGAGGGTTATGATTATGCAATCTTTCAACCTGCCCCTTTTTTACCCGTATCATAGGCCCAGGATAATTTCATGGACAATTTTTCTTTTTGCTTTTTCTTTGACCCTAATTCTTTACAAAGTGAACACCTTGGGGAATAGCCACAATCTTTTTCTTTAACCCTAATCCTAACTGAACTAGTTTAGAAATGATCACCTTAGTGAGTACCGTATTTTTCGGAGTATAAGACGCACCGGAGTATAAGATGCACCTTAGTTTTTGGGGAGGAAAATAGGGGAAAACAATCTGCCTACCAGGTATTCATCTGGCTAGCATCCTTAGTCTGGTCAGCTTCAGCACATTATTTTATCTTCTGGTTAGGACTTAAAAAAACCTTCTTCTGAGAGAATAACAATGAAAGAGCCTGCAAGCCGGTAAGAGCTGGGAAGATAGTTAGCACCTGGATAGGGCTAGAAAAAAACTTCTTTGGAGCAAATAGAGCAATGAAAAAAAACCTGCAAAGACTTAGGGCTGGAAAAACATTCTTTGGAGAGAGTAACAATGAAAAAGCCTGCAAGGTAAGAGCTGGGAAGATCTGTTAGCGCCTAGTTAGGGCTGGAAAAAAGCTACATTCGAAGTATAAGACGCACCCAAATTTTCAGCCACTTTTAGGGAGGAAAAAGGTGCGTCTTATACTCCAAAAAATACGGTAGCTAATATTTTCTCCAAATCCAGTTATAATGTTTGCTTAGCATGGTAAGTCAAGAAAAACAGGACTCTGTGATTTGTTCTTTTAGCATGTTGGATGAACCCGGCCATTAAAGAACTATAACTTAAAGGTAAAGGTTCCCCTCGCACATACGTGCTAGTCGTTCCAGACTCTAGGGGCAGTGCTCATCTCCGTTTCTAAGCCGAAGAGCCAGCGCTGTCCAAAGACGTCTCTGTGGTCATGTGGCTGGCATGACTAAACACCAAAGGCACACGGAACGCTGTTACCTTTCCACCAAAGTTGTCCCTATTTTTCTACTTGCATTTTTTACCTGCTTTCGAACTGCTAGGTTGGCAGAAGCTGGGACAAGTAACGGGAGCTCACCCCGTTACGCGGCACTGGGGATTCGAACTGCCGAACTGCCGACCTTTTGATCGACAAGCTCAGGGTTTTAGCCACTGAGCCACCGCGTCCCTTTTTAACTATAACTTACAGGCATTTAACTTACAACTATTCATTTAGTCACTGAAGTTACAACAGCACTGGAAAAAGTGACTCATGACCATTTCTCCCACTTACAACCGTTGTAGCATTCCCATGGTCATGTGATCAAAATTCAGATGCTTGGTAACTGGCTCGTATTTATGACCGTTGCAGTGTCCCGGGGTCCTATGATCATCTTTTGCGACCTTCTGACAAGCAAAGTCAATGAAGAAACGAGATTTGCCTAATCGCCGTGTTACTTACTTAACAACTGCAGTGATTCGCTTAACAACTGTGGCAAGAAAGGTCGTAAAATGGGACAAAACTCACTTAATAACTGTCTCACTTAGCAACAGAAATGTTGGGCTGAAGTCAAGGACTACCTGTAGTTCATCCATTGGACTATTCTGATTTACATGAATTATTTTTGGCTGATGTGTATTTAGAATGCTCTGCGAACCCAGTTTTCAAATGGGACCATTCCAGGTACACTTTGGAGAAGATATGATGGCTAGGAACTGACAGATGCTAGGGAAAAATTGCAGGTGCCCCTCGACCACCCAAATGTTATTTGTAACCTGGTTCCGAAGTTCCAAAAACTGGGACTTTTAACGGAAAATCGGGTTGCTTATTTTATTGAACAATGTCTAGATTTTAAGGGAGGGTTGACATATAATAAAGAAGCAAAATATCAAGACATTATCCACTGCAGTTTAGCATAGACCCTTAGGAAAAGGTTGGTAAAAGGCAGAGCATTTGAAAAATCTCTCCCCACCACTGCCAATACATGCATATAGACAAAACAAGGGGATTTTCAAGGAAATTGGCACAGATGGTGGTATACAGGCTGCAGTATCTCCTACAAAATGCAGACAGTTTTAAATTAAGCCTTTCTCTTAGGAGCTAATGCTACATTTTGACTTTGCTAAACACGATTAGCTATAACTTCCCATCCGGGTTTCGTTAAATTGTTTTTCATTCCTTTAATAAGTTCTTCAATTCAGTCTGCTACTTTCCATCTTTTACATTGGCCACAAGGTACCGTATTTTTGGAGTATAAGACGCACCTTTTTCCTCCCTAAAAGTGGCTGAAAATTTGGGTGCGTCTTATACTTCGAATGTAGCTTTTTTTTCCAGCCCTAACTAGGTGCTAACAGATCTTCCCAGCTCTTACCTTGCAGGCTTTTTCATTGTTACTCTCTCCAAAGAATGTTTTTCCAGCCCTAAGTCTTTGCAGATTTTTTTTTCATTGCTCTACTTGCTCCGAATAAGTTTTTTTCTAGCCCTAACCAGGTGCTAACGATCTTCCCAGCTCTTACTGGCTTGCAGGTTCTTTCATTGTTATTCTCTCAGAAGAAGGTTTTTTTAAGTCCTAACCAGAAGATAAAATAATGTGCTGAAGCTGACCAGACTAAGGACGCTAGCCAGATGAATACCTGGTAGGCAGATTGTTTTCCCCTATTTTCCTCCCCAAAAACTAAGGTGCGTCTTATACTCCGGTGCGTCTTATACTCCGAAAAATACGGTAGATTATTATTTCGGAAAGCTCTGGTCAAAATTGTTCCGCTATTTCACAGGGACATTTTTAAAGAGAACTTTGCCTGCCTCTAAAATCCTTGACATACAGTTTACTGAAAGGCCAAAGACAGCTACACTCTGTAAAACATTCATCATGCACTTTGGCTAAAAGGCCATATAGAACATGTTGCTTGATTTAGTGACATTTTAGCAAAGCCAAAGAAATACTTGTGGCAAAGTTAAAGGATCGGAGGGCTGCAGCTTAAAAAAAAGTGGTCAGTTATTTTTAAAACGAATGTTCATTTGGAATGGGAAACTCCAAGAGTCTGCCAACCTGTCTGTCCCTAACCACAGCTTACAACCACATGATTCACTTAACAACTGCAGTGATTTGCTTAAGAACCGTGGCACCAAAGGTCATGAAATTGGGTGTAACTCACTTAACAATTGCCTTGCTTAGCGATAGAAATTAGAATGCATTATTGCAGGCTAATTATGCCAATTGCCAGGAGTTTCAATTCTCATCGGCTCAAAGTTGCTTCCGAGGTCGGTAAAATGAGGACGCAGATTGTTGGGGGCAAAATGCTGACTCTGTAAATTGCTTAGAGAGGGCTGTAAAGTACTATGAAGTGATATATAAATCTAAATGGTGTTGCTCTCCTCCTCTTCCTCCTCCTCCTCCTCTCCTCTTTTGCCTCCTCTTTTAATCTTATAAGTAGCCCTGGTGACACAGTGGTTAGAATACAGTATTGCAGGCTAATTCTGCCAACTGCCAGCAGTTCAATTCTGACCAACTCAAGGTTGACTCAGCCTTCCATCCCTCTAAGGTCGGTAAAATGAGGACTCAGATTGTTTTGGGGGCAATATGCTGACTCTGCAAACCACTTAGAGAGGGCTGTAAAGCACTGTGAAGCAGTATATAAGTCTAAGTGCCATTGCTATTGCTACTGTAGTCTTGTCCAAACAGGTGCCCTTTAGATATTTCAGATGGTCATCCCCGTAATTCCAAATCAATGTGGCTAAAATAATCCAAAACTGATAATATCAGATTATTAAAACTGGAATAAAGTTAACCAGTAAAACAAATCAAAATGTAACTGCTCTCTATTTGCAACAAGTCTAAGTGCTATTGCTATAGGTCAGGGGTGGGTTCTAACTTACCTCACTGCTGGTTCACTTCCTCCCATGCCGCGTGGCCGCACTTTGTGGGCGTGCGTGCGCTTCACGTGTGTGCGCATGCGCAGTGCCGAAAAAATAAAATAAAAATTCCCCAAAAAACCCCACCCGAAAACAAGATAACAACACATGCACAGTGCCGGAAACTCAGCTTCTGCACATGCACAGAAGAACCCCCCCCCCAAAAGATGGCGGTGCCCACGGACCAGCACTGACCGAACCAGTTCCGTGGCATCATCATGACATCACCAGAGGTTTACTACCGCTTCGGGTGAACTGGTCCGAACCGGGAGGAACCCACCTCTGCTATAGGTTGAGGGCTACCTGTATATTCTATTTTTAATGGAAAAAAAGTGTGGAGATTATTACAATAATTGGCAAATCAGGAGCCTACTAAAGCAGAGCAAATTCAAAGTTAGCTTCTTGGTTACATGGAAACGCAAGAGGGCGAGATAATGGCATGGAATTCTGTGTTGATTTGCTTGGCCCCAAACAGTAATTTATATTTAAACATGTTGTGAACACATTGGCAGCAAGAAATGTTCAGAGACAATAGCAATAGCAATAGCACTTAGACTTATATACTGCTTCATAGTGCTTTACAGCACTCTCTAAGCGGTTTACAGAGTCAGCATATTGCCCCCCAGCAATCTGGGTCCTCATTTTACCCACCTCGGAAGGATGGAAGGCTGAGTCAACCTTGAACCGGTGAGATTTGAACAGCTGAACTGCAGCTAGCATTCAGCTGAAGTAGCCTGCAGTGCTGCACTTTAACCACTGCGCCACCTCGGCTCTATAAAGACTACCTGAACAAATTCTAGTACAGGTAGTCTTCAACTTATGACCACAACTGAGCCCAAAATTTATGTTGCTAAGTGAGACGCTTGTTGTGATTTTTGCCCCATTCTATGACCTTTCCTGCCATGGCTGTTAAGTGAAGCACTGCAGTTGTGAAGTTAGTAACAGAGTTGTTAATTGAATCTGCCTTCCCCATTCATTTTGCTTGTCAGAAGGTCACAAAAAGTGATCACAGGACCCCAGGACGCTGCGACTGTCATAAATATGAGTCAGTTGCCAAGAATTTTGATTACGTGACCACGGGGATGCTGCAATGGTCGTAAGTGTGAAAAATGGCCATAAGTCACTTTTTTCAGTGGCTTTGTAACTTCAAACTCTCACTAAACAAACTATTATAATTCGAGGACTATCTGTACATCCATGAAGAAAATTTTAAAAGTATAGACAGTAGATTTGGTCAGTGTAGCTGAGTAAGTATATATGTCTGCTTTGCAAACAACAAAAGAAAGAAAACATGGGAATAGCCCCATTTAACAGATTAACAGAGTTGGAAGGGAACTTGTAGGTCATCTAGTCCAACCCCCCTCAAGCAGGAGACCCTACACCACATCCAATAAATGGCAGTCCAATCTCTTCTTGGAAGTCTCAATTGTTGAAGTTCACACAACTTCTGAAGGCAACTTCTGTTCCACTGATTGATTGTTCTCGCTGTCAGAAAGTTCCTCCTTATTTCCAGATTGAATCTCTCCTTGATCAGTTTCCATCCATTATTCCTTGTCTGGCCTTCGGGTGCCTTGGAAAACATATTGACCCCGGCCCCTCCTCTCTGTGGCAGCTCCTCAAATATTGGAATACTGCTATCCTGTCTCCCCTGGTCCTTCTCTTCACTAGACTAGCCATGCCCAATTCCTGTAACCATTCTTCATGTTTTAGTTTCCAGTCCCCTGATCATCCTGGTTGCTCTCCTCTGCGCTTTTTCTAGAGTCTCAACATCTTTTTTTATAGTGTGGTGACCAAAACTGGATGCAGGACTCCAGGTGTGGTCTAACTAAGGCTTTATAGAGTAGTATTAGTACCTCACTAGATCTAGATTGTATCCCTCTGTTAATGCAATTTAGGATTGCATTGGCTTTTTTGGCTGCCGCTGCACACTGCTGGCTCATATTTAGCTGGTTGTCCACTAGGACTCCAAGATCCCTCTCACAGTCACTGCTATTAAGTCTGGTTTCACCCAGTTTATATGTATACTTTTGGTTTTTCTTACCTAAGTGTAGGATTTTACTTTTCTCTACACTGAATTTCATTTTGTTAGATAGGGCCCAGTGTTCTAGTCTGTCAAGGTCCATCTGGATCTTGAAGAGCTGAAGTGGTGCAGTGGTTAAATGCAGCCATTGCAGGCTGACTGCTAGTTCAACAGTTCAGCTGTTCAAATCTCACTAGGCTCAAGGTTGACTCAGCCTTCCATCCTTCCGAGGTCGGTAAAATGAGGACCCAGATTGTTGGGGGCAATATGCTGAACTCTGTAAACCGTTTAGAGAGTGCTGTAAAGCACTATGAAGCGGTATATAAGAAAAGTGCTATTGCTATATTGAGCCTATCTTCTAGGGCAGTGGTGGCGAACCTTTTTAGGCTCGCGTGCCAAAAAGGGGGGGCGCACTCGCGCGCGCTCGCATGCCCACACCCATTCCCTCCCCCCCATGCATGCGCACAACACCCCCCCCATGCTGCCCCCTGCGCATGCGCACACACCCCCACCCCCGCACAAAGGCTTACCGGAGCCTGGGACGACGAAACCGGCAAACCGGAAGTGCGAAAAAAACGCACTTCCAGTTTGCCGGTATGCTGTTTTTTGCACTCCAGAGGGTTCAGGGAAGCTCCCTGAAGCTCCGGAATGCAAAAAACTACAAAACGGACAAACCGGAAGTGCGGAAAAGTGCACTTCCGGTTTGTCCGTTTTGTAGTTTTTTGCATTCTGGAGCTTCAGGGAGCTTCCCTGAACCCTCCGGAGTGCAAAAAACAGCACACCAGCAAACCGGAAGTGCATTTTTTCGCACTTCCGGTTTGCCGGTGGGCAACCCTCGCGTGCCGGCTTCTATGGCTCCGCGTGCCACCTCTGGCACGCGTGCCATAGGTTCGCCACCACGGTTCTAGGGTGTTAGCTATTCCTGCCAGCTTAGTATCATCTGCAAATTTGGTAAGTTCCCCTTCTATTCCCTCATCTAAGTCGTTTATGAAGATATTGAAGAGTATTGGGTATTTGATTTTATGTTAGATTATTTAAAACAAGGTTGAAATGAAATATAAAATAAAAAAGTGAAGTGTGATTGCATCTCAACTGCTGATGTATCATATACGCAGAATCTCAACTATTGCTTATTGTTCCGCTTAATTCTTTTGTTCCACCCAATCTGAAAAATGTCCCAGGCAAAGGGCCAGCCATAAAGAGGAAATAGAAGCCATCGTATTTTACTATGTCTAAAGTTCTCAAATAGATTACTTTAATCTGCCGCCACGTATAGGTTAAAGATACAATAATGAAGTCCCTTTTTCTGTTCCTGGAGAGATTTTGTTTGAAGACAGTTCTTAATTTCCTGCTTGGGCTGCTTCAAAGTGAAGGGATGCCTTAGGGAGTATATGGAACTGGTTTCTAGCAAAGAGTTTGGATGCAGAACTCCTGGGAAAAGTGACAGCTGCAGCCTTAAATATGATGGTTACTTTATAAATGAGCTAAATTACTAGCAAAGCACTTTGCCGGGCTGAAACATTGGGCTTTGCATACAGGAAGACAACTCTGCTCTGAGCAGTAGAGAAATCGCCCTCAGAATGTCTAACAAAAGCAGGGATGTTTTCTTTGAAAAGGTCATTTGCTACGCTAATTAATTTATTGAGCTAAAAACAACATACCCAATTAAACTAGCAGAGAGGGTTTTTTTAACTTCTCCAACCAGTAAAAGGTAAAGTAGCCCCTGCAGATTTTAATCGTTGCTGACTCTAGGGGATGGTGCTTTTCTCCGTTTAAAGGCCATTGAGACAGCGCTATCCAAAGACATTTCCCCAGTCATGGGGCCACCATAACATCATGGAGCACTGTTACCTTCCCACCGAAGTAGTACCTATTTATCTACTCGCATTTGCCTGCTTTTGAACTGCTAGGTTGGCAGGACCTGGGGCGAGGATGGGAGTTCACCCCGTCATGTGGAGCTCAGGTCTCGAACCTGGAACCTGCGGCTTTCCAGCTGACAAGCCCAGTGTTTTAACCTCTGAGCCCCCATGCCACCCTCTCTGTCACGTGGTGAATATTGTCAGTTGTATGTCTATGCAGGGTGATGCATCCCTATCCTAATATTATGGTAGATTCCAATACAGGCAGAACACGTGATATGAATTGTACTCATGTGTGCATTCCTGATTCTCCATTACTCCTCTTGTGGTTTGGCTCTGACTGGGAGCAGTCGCATTTAATTAGCAAGAATGTAATTATTCAGAATTTATTGTTTTTGTACCGAAATAAATATTTTCTATTAGACTTTTAACTTCGGTTTTATTTCTAAATGTCTGAGTTCCGAGAGAAAGATCAATATTGCCTCTATGGAGATTTATTCTCCTTAACACTCTCAGACCAGTGGATAGTATGAAAAGAAAGCCACTAGGCCTCCAGCCCAGTTGAGCATATTGGATGAGCTCAGCCACTGAATACTTGGATAAGCAAACTCTTGTTGAGAGTTGGTTCAACATCTGAACTGACTGGAAAACACATTAGCTGACTTCTGACAATATGCGATTTCCCGGTGATAGGCAACATCATTTGATTAGAGGCCCCTACTTAAAGAAGCCCTAAGGACCTACAGTATGTGTAGACCAAGGTTTCCACAAAGAAATGAAGATAAGCAATCCGCTTAATGTAGAGTTTAGTTGGGAGATCTATCTGGTTTCTCTGTCATGCTACTTAAGCACAATGCAAAGAACAGTTGCAATAAAATGTTGACCTGCAGTGGCAAGACAAATGTGCCATGTGACATCCCCTATAGCTGGTGTCCCATTTATATTAAAACACCCTTCTCCAACCTGGTGCCCTCCAACTCCCTTGAATCCCCAGGTTAGTGGCCTTGTTGACAAACAATAGCAAAAGCCACCGAGACAGGAACATGCATAAAAATCCTTCAAGTCATGAGTCACTGTATTAGGTCAGCTAAAATATACCGTATTTTTCGGAGTATAAGACGCACCGGAGTATAAGACGCACCTTAGTTTTTGGGGAGGAAAATAGGGGAAAACAATCTGCCTACCAGGTATTCATCTGGCTAGCATCCTTAGTCTGGTCAGCTTCAGCACATTATTTTATCTTCTGGTTAGGACTTAAAAAAAACCTTCTTTTGAGAGAGTAACAATGAAAGAGCCTGCAAGCCAGTAAGAGCTGGGAAGATAGTTAGCACCTGGTTAGGGCTAGAAAAAAACTTATTCGGAGCAAGTAGAGCAATGAAAAAAAACCTGCAAAGACTTAGGGCTGGAAAAACATTCTTTGGAGAGAGTAACAATGAAAAAGCCTGCAAGGTAAGAGCTGGGAAGATCTGTTAGCACCTAATTAGGGCTGGAAAAAAAGCTACATTCGAAGTATAAGACGCACCCAAATTTTCAGCCACTTTTAGGGAGGAAAAAGGTGCGTCTTATACTCCGAAAAATATGGTATATGAAGATTCGTCTATCTAAGCAATTCATTCTTGGAGGAGAATTTGGGTTTGCCCAGTCCTAGTTTAACTCTGTAGCCACTTTTTTTTTCCTGTTCAGTTGTGTCAGATTGCAGTCTCCTTGCAAGGTTTTTCCACAGGTGGTTTGTCATTGCTTCCTTCCTAGGGCTGAGAGAAAATGGCTGGCCCAAGGTCACCCAGCTGACTCTGTGAGTAAGGCAGGAGTAGAACTTAACCGCAGAGGTCCCCAAACTTGGCAACTTTAAGACTTGTGGACTTCAACTCCCAGAATTATACCTTTTTTTTAAATCAAAAAATTCTCCCCCTCCCCCACAAAAATGTGCAACTTAAAACTTCTAGAAACAAACACACCAAAGTTAAAACCTCTGCTAAGCTTCACAAAAGGTGTACCTTTTACCAAGCTTATAATTATTGGCCATAATACAGTATCTTTTCTGCAGCAAAGCACTCCGCTGTGGTAGGAAAACAACTAGGCCTAATTTGAAATGCTGCATTTTTTTATGGCTACCACAGAAGTATTAGCACATAAAAGAGCAAAATAGGTTTTAGAGACATTGTTGATTTCCATGTTAGCTTTCAGATATCTAAAGGCAGGTTTTCAAAGGTGACCCCTCCTTCTGGGAGAACCTGCTGCCTTTCGGATAATGAACTACATGTTGTAATGACCTCTCAGAACACGAAGAATACCAATTAGTAGCCCTCACCGCAAACATCATGCCTTTGGTTTCTGTACTCCACCCCCTGATGACTTTAATGCAAACTTCAAATTACTCTGCTCTTTGATCAGGTCACCAAAAATACCGCCGTAGAACTGGCAACCAGCCAGTAATAATATTCAAATGAGTCCTGCAAATTTCGAAACGGTTCACTTCATAATATCCGGAGACCTCTCCACCACAATGGCCGTTAAATTAAAAACGTGGTATGGAAACCCCATGAGAACGTGATAGGCTAAAGTGATGCGGCAAAGGAGGACACGGGTGTTAATATTAAACCTTCCTCGTCCATTTACAACCTGTTGACATTTTAAGAGTCACTTTCTTCAAGGCAACTGAGCTCACTACAACAAAAACTGACTCTGGATGAGTGGGAGTATGATTTTATTTTTCCCCACGT
The DNA here is from genome assembly GCA_023053685.1 of Diadophis punctatus similis. NCBI lineage: Eukaryota > Metazoa > Chordata > Lepidosauria > Squamata > Dipsadidae > Diadophis > Diadophis punctatus. The sequence goes on along the minus strand of JALIGW010000020.1, from coordinate 3,142,769 downwards.
GGGTGGGTTTTTAAATGTGAAACCTAGAAAAATGGCTACGGGAACGGAGACAGGAAAATTTGAGAGCTTAGCCTGCATGCCTTCTCCCCTTAGGCCTCTGACTCACACACCCTCCGTCCCCTGATCTGCTTCCCTGTTGATCTGGCTTTAGCAATTTGAAATTGATTATTTTGGTTTGCGTGTCTGCGTAAAGCCCTTCCTTTTCTGCTGGCAAATTAAAATGTGGCCTTGTTCAGGCAGCATGCTTTTAAATTGCTAAGGATTGCCAGGCTGGGCTTAGGGACAATGGCAACAAAGAGGAATTCATTAATTCTAAAGTGACAGTGTTTCTTTAAGAGGGGGCTTGCGGTACAGGAGAGGGGCCGGATCCCCTTGATTGGGAATCCTGTTCTCATCAATCTCCCGCCCTGTGCAAAGGCAGCGGAAACGCAGCTCCAGATTTTGGCTCTCGGCTCAGCTGTTGGCTGAGCTGGGATTGAAAGTATCTTTCTCAGGCTCCATGTTTCTCCTGGGGGAGGACCGGGGAAAAAGATTGCTGGGGGCCTATGTGCAGCCAAAGGCAATGAAGCATCACTCCTCCTCAGCGAGAGCGCCTGTTGGGTATTTAAAATTCTGGAGCCCCAAGACTGCGGTTGTTCAGCCAGCCTTGGTCCCGTCCTGCCAGATTATCCCAGAGCCGAGGGTGAGATATCTAAATGAGAGCAGCAAGGCAATGTCAGTTCAGCTTTCTCAGATTCACTCCCATGAATGCCTGAAAGGTTGCCTGTACAAACTGCATTAGACGCGCTCCAAAATGTTCATTCCTGATTGGCTACGCTGTGACCCACAGCTGCATTCCCTGGCTAGGGAGTGAAAGATGCACAGTGGCCTTTGTTCTGCCAAAATCAGGGCTTGGAACCATGACAGGACGATCATATTACTGAAATGGAGGGTCATCTGGAGAAAAATGATCCTCGCCAGGCCTGGAGGGGGGTTTCTGTCCCTCCCTGGAGGAACAAAAAACATGCAAACTCTCAGGTCTGCTTTCCTAAGACAGAGTCAGTGAAACCGAGGTGCAAAACACAGATCTAAAGGAGCCTCAAACCTCCTGCTCCTCTTTCATCTAAATCACAGCCAGAGGACAAATATCCCCCTTGCTTTTTAATCACACAGCATGCTAAGCCATAATATGGCTTTCTTGGTTTTGATTTCCCAGGTTATGTGAACCGTGCTGCACAATATAGTCTTAGTGTGATGGATGTACTCAGTCAATGATTTGTCCAGCAAACTGTGACTGTATAACTTTGTGAAATGGTTGAAGTTATCCAATGAACACTTAATGGGCAATTGGGGCTTGCCAGTGCTTTATTCAGCAAACCATGGTTAGATAAACTGTGACTCTGCACCACAGATAAACTCAATCTGCATTAGTCACTGGAAAATGTAGTGGGAAGGTGTTACTGCGTTGTCCTTATGTCCCATTTGTAGAGCAAGGCCACAAGTATCTGGCTGGATTACAGAAGCTGCTAGTGTGATCTACAGGTCATTTTTTTATTTATTGCAAACATTATTTTAATCGGAGTTGAATTGGTTTATTGTCCTTCAAACAGAAGACCAATGATAGAGGGGGGAGGAGGGAGGGAGGGAGGGAGAGGGAGAGAGAGAAAGAGAGAGAAAGAGAGAGAAAGAGAAAGAAAGAAAGAGGAAGGAAGGAAGGAAGGAAGGAAGGAAGGAAGGAAGGAAGGAAGGAAGGAAGGAAGGAAGGAAGGAAGGAAGGAAGGAAAGGAAAGGATGGATGGATTTGTAACTGGCTGACCAACTGCACTCAATGTGTAGTCCTCAATGGAACTGCATCTACATGGAGGGAGGTATGCAGTGGGGTACCCCAGGGCTCTGTTTTAGGCCCAGTACTCTTCAACATATTCATCAATTATTTGGACGAGGGGATAGATGGGGAACTCATCAAATTTGCAGACGACACAAAGCTAGCAGGAATAGCCAACACTCCAGAAGATAGGCTCAAGATACAGAAGGATCTTGACAGACTTGAACATTGGGCGCTATCTAACAAAATGAAATTCAATGGTGAAAAAAGTAAGGTTCTACATTTAGGCAAGAAAAACAAAATACACAGGTACAGTATATGTGGTACCTTGCTCAACAGTAGTAACTGTGAGAGGGATCTTGGAGTCCTAGTGGACAATCACTTAAATATGAGCCAGCAGTGTGCTGCAGCTGCCAAAAAAGCCAATACAGTTCTAGGCTGCATAAACAGAGGGATAGAATCAAGATCACGTGAAGTGTTAATACCACTTTATAATGCCTTGGTAAGGCCACACTTGGAATACTGCATCCAATTTTGATCGCCACGATGTAAAAAAGATGTTGAGACTCTAGAAAGAGTGCAAAGAAGAGCAACAAAGATGATTAGGGGACTCGAGGATAAAACATATAAAGAATGGTTGCTGGAACTGGATATGTCTAGTTTTATGAAAAGAAGGACTAGGGGTGACATGATAGCAGTGTTCTGCCACAAAGAAGAGGGAGTCAAACTATTCTCCAAAGCACCTGAGGGTAGAACAAGAAGCAATGGGTGGAAACTAAACAAGGAGAGAAACAACTTAGAACTAAGGAGAAATTTCCTGACAGAACAATTAATCAGTGGAACAGCTTGCCTCCAGAAGTTGTGAATGCTCCAACACTGGAAGTTTTTAAGAAGAAATTAGATAACCATTTGTCTGAAGTGTTGTAGGGTTTCCTGCCTAAGCAGGGGGTTGGACTAGAAGACCTCCAAGGTCCCTTCCAACTCTGTTATTCTATTCTATGAAAGAAAGAAAGAAAGAAAGAAAGAAAGAAAGAAAGAAAGAAAGAAAGAAAGAAAGAAAGAAAGAAAGAAAGAAAGAAAGAAAGAAAGAAAGGAGGGAGGGAGGGAGAAAGAGAGAGAGAGAGAAAGAAAGAAAGAAAGAAAGAAAGAAAGAAAGAAAGAAAGAAAGAAAGAAAGAAAGAAAAAGAAAGAAAGCAATGGCTTAAGATAGGAATAAGTTCAGGCATGAAATGCCACCGGTTTGGCCCAGTACGGGTGTACCGGTAGCGGCGGCCGCCCGTGGTTCGGAAAACTAGTAGCGGTGGCAGCGCGAGGCTCCGCCCACCCGCCTGCACGTCACCATTTTCTTTTTTTAACCCTCTGCGCATGCACAAAGCCTTCTGCGCATGCGCAGAGGGTAAAAAGCACATGCGATGGTGGCGCGCACGCTTCCGAACCGGTAGGGAAGGTAAGTAGATTTCACCGCTGATATAAGTTGTTAAGTGAGAAAGTCAGCTGACTTGGCCAGTTAATTGAGCAGGAAGTAAAGAACAAACAAAGAATGAATACGGTGAACTATGCAGATTTACTGGCAATTTCTAAGCTAATAAATCAAACTAGAATCTGGAAGAAAGGGAGGGAAGAGGACAAGGATCTTTGAACCACCTGTATGTGGAGTAGATTGGCAAAAATATTTGCTCATTCATGAGTCATTGGAGACCTCAGAAGTTGAACAGAGATTCTCATGAGCGATTCCAGCCGTGTGGAATTCTGTGTGAATCTTCCTTGCTGGTATAATCTTAGCAGCCAGAAGAAGCAAAATCCTGTGAATTGTGTCTGAAATGACATATGATGTATAAGTTCATCTGTTTTGCCAATTTTTTTTTGTTCCCAGGACTTTGTGTTTGCGTATGTTTTTTTCCTCCCTCTTCCCATCAACAGTTCATTGATCAGCTGCATTCACATAAAATGTCTTTTGCTCTCTAGCTAGTTCTGAAATAAAAATACGTATTACATGTTGTAATATGGGATAGGATTATGTGGGGTTTCAGGCTTAATTCAAAAATGGTATTTCGGAGCATACAGGATCACAAGCCTAGCGCTGGTCCACAACACTTTGAAAACAGCTGCAGTTTTTCCTGAGTTCATATGCTGGCAGCTGCTTCAAAAAGTTGAAGATAGATGGTAGGTTTATCTCTCCTAATGCACTGAAACAATTTGGGAGGATAAAATCTGAAAAGCTGCACTATCTTTGAGTGGAAAGTTTTCATCTGGGATTTTATCTATCCAACTAATCAATATGCTCTTCTTAAATAGTTCCATTCCATTCAGAATTCCCTCATCTCCTCTACATCATTTTCTATCCCATTTCCTTCACAATAATCTTATTCTTTATTTGATTTTTTTTAAAAAAAATTCATCTGATACAGGGATGGGTTTTGGATTCTCCTGCTGCTGGTTTGCTCAGGGACGAGCCGCGCAGCCGCGTGGAGGTTGCATGCATACACAGTACTTTAAAAAAGTACAAAAAACAAGATATCGGCGCCTATGGCACCACCGGGAGAACCAGCTGGGGGTGTGGCAGGCCTGGGTCGCTGCTGGTTCTAGCAACCCAGGCCGCCAAATTACTACCGGTTCTATAGAACCGGTCTGAACTGGGAGGAACCCATCTCTGATCTGATATTTTCTCAAGTGCTGGGAGAAAAATTGTGGCCAATGGGCAAACATATCCTGGTTTAGGGTGTTCTGTCAACTAAGCTTTGAAGGCATCCAACAATGCACTTTTTATTATAATGCAAAGAATAGGGCCCCTCTTTGTAAATTATCATCTATAATACATTATAAATATCTATAATTGCCTTTGTTTAAAAGGTTGTGGCAAGATACAGCTCAATATTCTAACATGCATACAACCACACATTGTACCACAGTGTAGCCAGTCATATGTTAACCTAATTGTTTGAACCCAGCCATTGTAGTTAGTGTATGGCTTGGGCATAATGCACATCTAAACCATTGGGTCAATTCTATAAACCATAAACTATGATTAGCAATGAGTAAACATGTTATGAAAACAACCCAAGGTTGCATATTTCTGCTTTAAAAAACTACATGGGCCAAGTTTGTGCTATAATCTGCCTCTGGGTAGGGATAAATGAATCTACCGGTATCAATTTCACTTTGAATCAGTTTCTTGTTCTTTTTCTTTGAAAACTGTGGCTTAATCTTCTGGATATACTTTGGATTTAGCCCCTTCTGAAATGAGGTTCTTCAACCAGTTTGAATTTTCCTTATTGATTGAGGCAATCAGATAGAGTGTGCTGGAAGGGGAGAAAGAAGGATCAGCTGTTAATTTCCAAAGATCTGTTCATATTTTCCACAATCTGAAATGCTGTCACTTCCTGTTGACTCAAAGCAAAAATCATAGCATATAGAGCCCCTTACAAACAAGGCGAAAAATACGTTTTTCTACACTTGAGCACTCAAATTTGACCTGTTTGTGCTTCTTGAAAGGAACTGTCTTTTCCTTTGATTGCACAGCTGCTCATCACAGGAAAAGAAGAATTTTGGTTTAAAGAATTAAAAAGAAGAAGATTCTATATATGTGCTCTGTAACCCTAAGAAATAACAAGGACTATAATGAAACAATATACTTTTTACAATATCTACTTTCTCTGTCCTCCCACTAACACAAGCAGCTAAACTAATCAGAAATAGTTCATTTATTCACTCGGGAATCATAATTTGTTGCTGGCAAACAAGCCAGGGTTTATGAATCAAAACTTAATCCTGATTGAGCCACTAGGAGGCTGGGGAGTGAGAAGACACCTCAGAGGTTGCAGCACCATGGATAGTTCCAACTCCTCCAATAAGATCTAAGGGGACAGTACCTGAACAGCCAGGGCTTTGATTCAAACTCCACCCCTTGTCTTAAAGGGGCAGGCCTCTGGCCTAAAGCATAAACTCACTCCTTTTTTCTAACATTTATTGTTAGATGTATTGACCACATTGGTGCACCAGCTTTATGGGGGTGAAGTTCTGGAGGTGGGAATGCTGACTCTTCACTGGTGTTCCATGAACATCTCTAGAAGTTGTAAAGCAGGGCTGTTCAACCTTGGCAACTTTAAGACTTGTAGACTTCAACTCCCAGAAATCCCCAGCCAACATAGCTGGCCAGGAAATTCTGGGAGTTGGAGTCCACAGGTCTTATAGTTGCAAGATTAGACACTCCTGCTGTAAAGTCTTCCTACAATGGTTTGTCCTCCAGATACAGTGGATTATAATGCTTTAGCATTCTTGCCCTATATTAATCAGAAGACAAAAGGGAAAATAAAGGTCCAGACGTTATTCCCAATCCCTTTCTAATAGTTTGTATGAGGGTGAGTCAAAATGTAATGCCATTTTCTTTAGGACAGGTATAATTACCAACACAGGAACATGTAGCATACATCAAAATGAAGCTGGTCCTCTGTGGATCACATCCCTACTTCTCAACATAGTCCCCGTTTCTCTCAATCGCAGTGTTCCACCTTCGAATGAGAGCATGTATCCCTGCCTCGTAAAATTTTGTTGACTGTTCTTTGAGCCACTTCTTCACTGCAGTTTTCATTTCCTCGTCACTGGAATAATGTTTGCCTCTCAAACCCTCTTTCATGGGGCTAGAATCTGAAGTATTGTCTTCAAACACATTTTGTAATCGTCTATGAATGTTCACAGGGGTTTCCCCCTCAGCAACAAGGAATTCAATCACTGCTCTTTGTTTTTGACGCAACTCTAAGGGGGCAGCCATTTTGAATTCTCCTTGCGAGTCTACAAACCTGAAAAGTAAGAAACAAAATATTTTAGAACATAAATGATATAATTATTTATAACTGGGAAAAATTTCAGGTATTTTTATCAAAAACTCCATAAAGAAAATGGATTTACTTTTTGATTCACCCTCGTACACAGTTGCTGCATCACACCACCAAAATCCAATGACACTTTTTTTCTTTTCATGTTTTAAGTGGAAATAAATGAAATGCAAGTATTACTGGAGTCATTCCCATCTCACTACCATGTCTCTCTCTAGTATTAAATAATACTTATGAAAAAGTGCAGTCTATTGCCGCAAATAAATAATAAATAGTTCTCCACCCCTCTTTTATAGCAACAACATGGAAAACGTTCATGTCATTCATAAGAAAGACTTCATAATATTTTTTTAAAAAATCAAGAATAGAAGGACTTCTTCATAAATAAATTTAAAAAATCAAGAATAGCTTTTGACCGAATTATCTCAAACTTTCCATCTAGCTGTTCGCTATCTCCGGGGTAGACTGTGTATGGTAAGACGTGAAGAGAAGACCTGTCTGTCATCCCTTCTGAACCATAAAGTGGCTTGTCCTCTGATGTTAATTTAGTTAGATCACGGCCAAAGGGCGTAGCTTCTATCAATGCCAGGTCTTAATGAGCAGCTCATTTGAATCCATGCAAAGTACCAGGAAGCATGGAGACATGCTAATTAAAGTGACTGCTGTTCTTTAATTAAGCAGTAATTCCCTGCACAGAGGCGATTCTCATGTAAATTGGGCACCACTGAAGTGATGTAAATGGTGTGGACAATATCTGACCTGCTTTCATTGGAAAGAAGGAGGGAGGCATTATGCCAGTGTTCATGTACTGGTATTAAGCAAGCAGATAAAAGTTATTCATTTATTGAGCTGTTGGGTTCTCAAGGCTTTGTCGGGGAACAATGGGATCAGGCAACAAGGGTCTCCTTACAATAATATATTTATGAATAAACCCACTTTCATGCTAAAAGCCTTTTCACAGTGTTCTCAACATTCAAGGGCATTCAAGGCTGCAGATGTAGAGTTAAGGTCTGCCAGGAACAATGTGTGGGTGCCTGTGTGGGATGGGCACATGAGAGAAACTGGCTGAGAATCTGGCAATATCAGCATTTGGAACCGATCAAATGGCATAAAACGGTAGGCCAATTTGGGGGTTCTCCGGAGCTGTTCATCAGATCAGTTGTTACAACAAGCGGAGCATTGGAGGACTCCAAAAGTAAAGTCCTATGTTTTAGCCACAGACTTTATAGATTGAAGAAAACCTCAGGATGAGCTGTTTGAATTCACGTTGGTATAATACCTAAATTGATTTTGCAAAACTGCGGGAGGTAGACCTTGTTCCCAAATTCTTTCTGAATACTGCATTCCCACGTAAGTAATGTTTGTTGCAATACCAACCTGTCTATCAAAGCACGCAGTGTTATATTGCAGCCCTGTGGGTTTTTTTAATTTAAGAGAGAAACTTATCTAGCTTTCATGGTATCTCTGCTCCATCCTTGCTCCCTCAAAATTTCATTCTCACTGTACTCTTCCTTGAAACATTCTACATGAACTCATATGCCCACCCACCCACCCACCCCTCTCTCTCTTTCTTTCATTTCTATATTTTGTCCTCTTTTGTAGAATTCTTTGATCCTGATTGTGTCTTGGGGCATGTATCCGCAGGGGTGAAATCCAGAAGGTTCTAACAGGTTCTGGAGAACTGGTAGCGGAAATTTTGAGTAGTTCGGAGAACCGGTAGCAGAAATTTTGAGTAGTTCAGAGAACCGGCAAATACCACCTCTGGCTGGCCCCAGAGTGGGGAGGGAATAGGGATTTTGCAGTATCCTTCCCCTGCCACGCCCACCAAGCCACACCATGCCCACCAAGCCATGCCCACCAAGCCACGCCCACAGAACCTGTAGTTTAAAAAAATTGGATTTCACCACTGCATGTATGTCCTTGTACAAGCAGCTAGCAATCAAGGTTTCCCCAGTGAAATGAAAGGCAACCACCTTTGTAGGACATCCGGCAATCACAGATGCATTTCATCATCATCATCATCATCATCATCATCATCATCATCATCATCATCATCATCATCATCATCATCATCAGGTCCTGTGCAGAAGACATTGGGCAGCAAGTGATTTCCAGCAGTTCTGATCATTAGCAGCATCTTCAGCTTTGTCCTAAGAGACATTGATAATCTTAACATCTTCCTTAAGTGTTTGGCACCGGGTTTTCCAAGGCTGGCCTTGGTTCCTCTTTCCTCCAGGAGGCATCCAATGTAGTGCAGTTTTTGGATGCCAGCCTTTAAGCAGTTGCATTTGGGATGCTGTAATTTCCTGACCCCTTAAAAATGCATATAGACAAAACAAAACTCTGCGGTGGCCACAGCAGGTAGAATTGAGGAAGGTTTTACCCACCATTTTCTGCAGATCTTTTAAGGACCAATCCTATGTGGTCACAGGGAAGATGGAAAGTAAATTGATCACTGAAAGGTAGTTCCCAGCGAAGCCCCATTTTTAATCTCTGCTGATGAAAGGAAGAGTTAATCCTCATTTATGCATTCATATCATATACCAAGAAATATTTGATTAGTCCCAAACAATCCTGGGCTGCTTTTAGAGTTATAACTACCGTATTTTTCAGAGTATAAGACACACCTTTTTCCTCCCTAAAAATGGCTGAAAATTTGGGTGCGTCTTATACTTCAATTGTAGCTTTTTTCCAGCCCTAACTAGGTGCTAACAGATCTTCCCAGCTCTTACCTTGCAAGCTTTTTCATTGTTACTCTCTCCAAAGAATGTTTTTCAAGCCCTAAGTCTTTGCAGAATATTTTTTCATTGCTCTACTTGCTCCGAATAAGTTTTTTTCTAGCCCTAACCAGGTGCTAACTATCTTCCCAGCTCTTACCGGCTTGCAGGCTCTTTCATTGTTATTCTCTCAGAAGAAGGTTTTTTTAAGTCCTAACCAGGGGATAAAATAATGTGCTGAAGCTGCTCCGAATAATTTTTTTTCTAGCCCTAACCAGGTGCTAACGATTTTCCCAGCTCTTACTAGCTTGCATGCTCTTTCATTGTTACTCTCTCAGAAGAAGGTTTTTTTAAGTCCTAACCAGGGGATAAAATAATGTGCTGAAGCTGACCAGACTAAGGATGCTAACCAGATGAATACCTGGTAGGCAGATTGTTTTCCCCTATATTCCTCCCCAAAAACTAAGGTGCGTCTTATACTCCGGTGCGTCTTATACTCCGAAAAATACGGTAGCTCCAATCTCACAACTTGAATTATTTGCACGACATATTAACCTTGGTTATAACCTAATTAATCATGTTACATAAGCACAACTTTGATAAGGCTAGCATTGCAACTTGGCATTCTCCAGAACTTTTTTTGTGATTGCAGAGTACTTTCCCATTGGTTGTGCTGCCCAGCAATGTTAGGGAAAACAACAAAGGAAAAAGACTTAATTATCCCGAGTTCAGACTACACATCAATTGGTAAGGTGATACTCCGTGAATTAGGTTACAGAGATGAGCCAGAATTGACCCAGTGTTTTTGAACTACATCTTACACTCTCTTACCACTTCCCATATTTGCTAGGTTGTTGGGAGTTGTAGCTCAACAACATCTGGAAGGCTCCAGATGGCTGTTGCTCAGCCATGACTTCAAAGTTTATGGTTCTATGAAATTTAAGAGAATTATACTTTATAGATTAGATATGGCTGGTTAAGGCCAAAGGGGCATGCACAAAAATATCAGGAAACAAGTAAAGTTCACAAATCATATCTAATCAATCAAGATCTTTCCATCTCAGACTGTTGGGACATTTCAGAGGCTACCAGGGTCAGTTCACCATTTCTACACGGGAAGGTGGATTGGCCAATCTGAGGATCCATACAACCAATACAAAGAGTTGTAGCGTGCTGGACCTTCTCTGAAGCTGTATTTCACAGTCTCCTTCCAAGATGTGGTTTTTAAATAATTGAGGTCTTGATCTTGTTTATTTGGCTTTTAATCCACAAAGAATAATTATCCTCATAGGGGATTTAGTGTTTTATTAGAGGAGTGTTTCTTTTCTTTTTTTAAAAAAAAAGTCCTTAAGCGCATCAGACTGATGAAATGCATCTGTTTCCATGGGGCTTTACGATGCTGTTCCATCATGTAAGCAAAGATGAGAATAATGGACAGTGGAAATCTGGAGTAATCCCAAACGGCAAGAGGAACCAATGTGCTATCTGAAGAAGAAAACAAAAACAGAGGCTTGAAGCTTATGGCTTTGTTTATTTTATACTTGGCCTGCGGAATCCTTTTGCAGAAAAGAAAGAAAGAAAGAAGAAAAAAACCCCTTAAAACAGCAGTAGCTATTTATACAGCCAAGCCCAGAGTAAACATTCCGGGATGGAGTTGTCTCCATTCACAACACAGCAGCCATTTTCATGGATTCGTGCCATTTCCTGTTTCCATAGCAACACGGCTCACCCTGGTTCGCCTTTATCACTTCCCTACTGCCTGAACCTTATGGAATTCCAAAATTCAAACTCATTCAGCTTTCCAAAATAAGTTTAGCTGAGGGTCAGACCGAGTTATCTCAATGCACATTAATAAGGACTCGATAGGCTGATAAAAATGCCAAATCCAGTCTAAATCCTCTGGCTGTCTATGTGACCAACCATAATAATACAACAGTTTTGTTGACTTGACTTACAATAGTTAATTTAGTGACTGTTCAAAGTTACAAGGGCACGGAAAAAAGTGACTTATGACCATAGTTCACACTTATGACCGTTGCAGCATTTCCATGGTCACTTCATCAAAATTCAGACACTTGGCAACTGACTAGTATTTATGATGGTTGCAATGTCCCTGTCACGCAGTGAATATTGTCAGATGTATGTCTATGCAGGGTGATGCACCCCTATGCTAATATTATGGTACATTCCAATACAAGCAGAACACGTGATATGATCTTGTACGCATGTCTACATTCCTGATCCACCATTAATCACTTCTGCCTCGACTCTGACCGGAACGGTCACATTTATTAGCAAAGATGTAATTAATCAGGATTTATTGTTTTTGTAACGAAATAAATATTTTCTATTAGACTTTTAATCTCGGCTTTATTTCTAACTGTCTGAATTCCAAAGAAAAGATCCAAATCGACTCTATGAGATTTATTCTCATTCTCACATGGTAGCATTCGGATGAATGCTTCCCTTGACAGTCCCAGGGTCATGTGATCACTTTTTGCAAACTTCTGACAATCAACGTCAATGGGGAAGCCAGATTCACTTAACAACCATGTTACGAAGCTAACCACTGTGGTGATTCACTTAATAACTTTTGCAAGAAAAGTCATAAAATGGGGCAAAATTCACTTAACAACTGTTTCGCTTAACAACAGAAATTTTGGGCTAATTGTGGTCGTACGTCGAGGGCTACCTGTAATAATAATGGAACATCATTGGCATTGACAAAACCATCATCAGTCAATTGCAAAAGGCAGCTTTACTCGGAACAGCTTACATCCTGTAATAATACCTTTCGCACCATCAAACAACAACATCTGTCTAACGCAAGTCAACATATCACTTAGAAAGGACTGGATAGGTGGATAAAGATGCCAAATCCAGTCCGAACATCTGGCCCACGATGTGCTCAACCACAATGGCTAAAAACATCAAATCCAGTCTAAACATCTAACTGACTGTGTGACCAACCATAATGAAGACTATATCTTAAAATTCCTTGAAACATTAGCTTGACAAGGGAGAAGTTAAGATAATTTTTTGTTTGCTTTTGGAAACTGAGATCCCATGGCTTCAGGGCAATGCATAGCAAAGCCACCATTTGGTGCTGCTTCTAATATTGTGAAGGTCTTCCTGTCTGACACGTACTGTATTTTTCGGAGTATAAGACGCACCTTTTTCCTCCCTAAAAGTGGCTGAAAATTTGGGTGCGTCTTATACTCTGAATGTAGCTTTTTGGGAGTTTTTTTCCAGCCCTAACTAGGTGCTAACAATCTTCCCAGCTCTTACCTTGCAGGCTCTTTCATTGTTACTCTCTCAGAAGAAGGTTTTTCCAGCCCTAAGTCTTTGCAGGGTTTTTTTCATTGCTCTACTTGCTCCGAAAAAGTTTTTTCCTAGCCCTAACCAGGTGATAATGATCTTCCCAGCTCTTACTGGCTTGCAGGCTCTTTCATTGTTACTCTCTCCGAAGAAGGTTTTTTTTAAGTCCTAACCAGGGGATAAAATAATGTGCTGAAGCTGACCAGACTAAGGACGCTAGCCAGATGAATACCTGGTAGGCAGATTTTTTTCCCCTATTTTCCTCCCCCAAAACTAAGGTGCGTCTTATACTCCAAAAAATACGGTACCTTGTTTTAATGTGTTTTAAGTAAAAAAAAACACATCTCCAGGCAGTGCCTCCTGGCCCCATCTACTTCACCAACATCTTTTCAACTGTCAGCAGCTCCCTTTGTGAAGGGACTGGACAATGTAACATGAATGTTCCTTTTCACATGCTTTCTTTAAAAAAAAGAGCACAGTGCCCTTTGAGCAAGTAATATAATATTTTAACACTTAGGGCAGCGCCATTATCTTTTCTGCACTGAAGCTTTCTGCAACCTCTTTCCTGCTTTGGATGTTGGTTTAGCAATCCAGCAGAGTAGCCCTAAGCGAATGAGGATAATTGCACCTTCAAGAGGATTGTTGTGGATATTATGCTGTAGAGCAGTGTTTCCCAACCTTGGCAACTTGAAGATGTCTGGACTTCAACTCCCAGAATTCCCCAGCCAGCGAATGCTGGCTGGGGAATTCTGGGAGTTGAAGTCCAGACATCTTCAAGTTGTCAAGGTTGGGAAACACTGCTGTAGAGGTCCAAGGTGTTTGGTTAAATATCATCCTTTTCAGGAGAATCATTCTAAAAATTCAGCCTTCTAGTGACACAAATTAAACTGGGGTTTTTAAAGGATGAAAGGTCAGTTCCCAGCAAGAGATGCTGCTCGTCTATGCTGAAGAATGAGCCCATGGATTCATTTCTGTAGCCATCCAACATATTCAGCTTAATTGTACAATTGTGCAGGAGTAATAATGGTTAGAATGAGCTACAGTCAGGGCTATGCAAATGTCTGCAAAACTCTGCATGCCCACCAGATGTAACCAGAGTAAGTTTTCACTATCACATTTCTGCCATCCAGAGCTCATCTGGAGGTTTGCAGACCAGATTCAGTAGCCATAGTAGGAGTATTGATACCTGCTGTGACTTATGACCACCACTGAGCCCAAAATTCCTGTTGCTAAGCGAGATATTTGTTAAGTGAGTTTTGCCCCATTTTACGACCTTTCTTGCCACCGTTGTCAAGTACATCACTGTAGTTGTTGCATTAGTTAGATACAGACTAACAGAGTTGGAAGGGACCTTGTAGGTCATCTAGTCCAACCCCCCCCCACCCGAGTTGTTAAAAGAATCTGGCTTCTCATTGACTTTGCTTGTCAGAAGATCGCAAATGTTGATCACATGATCCCAGGACACTGCAACCGTCATAAATAGGAACTAGTTGCCAAGCCTCCAAATGTTGATCATATGACCATGGGGATGCTGCAATGGTTGTAAGTGTGAAAAATGGTCATGTCACTTTTTCCAGTGGCGTTGTAACTTTGAACGATCACTGAATGAACTGTCGTTAAGTCGAGGACTGCCTATATTTTAGGGCCATGTTTTCTGCTAAGATGCAGAAGAACATTATTGTTGCTGAGCTTATGTTAATTTATATAAGAACCCTCAAGGACTTCCATCCCATTTCCCTAACATAGAAACTCCAGATACTTTAAGGTAAAGGTAAAGGTTCCCCTTGCACATATGTGCTAGTTGTTCCCAACTCTAGGGGGCGGTGCTCATCTCCGTTTCAAAGCTGAAGAGCCAGCGCTGTCCGAAGACATCTTCGTGGTCATGTGGCTGGCATGACTAAATGCCAAAGGCGCACGGAGCGCTGTTACATTCCCACCAAAGGTGGTCCCTATTTTTCTACTTGCATTTTTTACCTGCTTTCGAACTGCTGGGTTGGCAGAAGCTGGGACAAGTAATGGGAGCTCACTCCATTATGCGGCACTAGGGATTCGAACCGCTGAACTGCCAACCTTTCGATCAACAAGCTCAGTGTCTTAGCCACTGAGCCACCGCATTTACTTTATACTATAAACTCATTCTCGGCTAACTAGCGCCTTCCTCCTCTTCTCCACACAGAGGCATCTTATGTTCTTCTGCTCAGGTACTAACTATATCCAGACCAGCTTAGCTTTTGGTAAGGACTATCTCTCCCCAGTTACAGGTGGTCCTCAAGTTATGACTGTAATGGAGCCTGTCCATCACTGTTGTAAGCTGTGACAGTAAAAAACTGGGTTGTCATGTGATTGGACCCAGTTTTAGAACCTTTTTTGTGGTGGTCATTAAGCAAACACCGTGGGTTGTTAAACAAATGCCACAGTCATTAAGTGAACCTATAGTTTGTTATGGGACATTTTTGCCAAAAAAAACCAGATGTAAATGCGGTCACAAGATCACAGGATACTCCAATGTTAAAATACTGGATACATTTTTGGACAATATGTCCCAGAACATATTATATTGTATAAAAGGCTTAGAGAAAGATCATCAAAACAATCAATATGTAGAATGTGAGAATATGTAGCATTTTCGAGCAGTTCCATTTAGACAAAAGGGGGTCATGAGATTAAAATTTGAAAAGTATGGAAAAAGTGGACAAAGATTCTACAAGACCTAGTCCTCAATACATGAGATCAATAATTAGCAAGCAGGACCCAAATCTCGGGAGTAACTCAATAGGTCTTACTTAGGAGTAAATATGTAACAAGCTTGCATATTGTCTCCATGCCTCTTTGTAATGTTATGCCAAAATTCTAAAACAGAGGTGGTGAGAACAGAAAAGCATTAAGTTGTCTCAATAGCAAATGCGTCCCGGAGTTTGTACGCATGTGGGCACATTGAAGCTAAGACTGAATTAGGACGAGAAAAAACAGATTGCGAGCCTACTTGAAGTTTTGGACAGCTAACAATACTTTATTCAGTTACTGTAAAATAAACGCTTTGTGTTACAGCATGCTCTAGATATGATCTCAAGAAAAGGGGGGGGGGGAATCCTGCCAGTTTTGTATTTTCTGTGCCAATCCTCAAGCTGCCTTTGGAAAAGAGAACCAACTGAAGCAAAGCACTGCCAAGTCTTGTTAGGAAAATATTTTCACCATTCAGAGAACTGCCTTGCTTGAAAATATAAAAGACGTCAAGCAAAGCCAGTGACTCATATATATACATAGAATTTACTTTTTTTTCTTTTGAGAAATACTCTCTGAATTTAGTAATTACAGTTACCGTATTTTTCGGAGTATAGGACGCACCTTTTTCCTCCCTAAAAGTGGCTGAAAATTTGGGTGCGTCTTATACTTCGAATGTAGCTTTTTTTCCCCCCAGCCCTAACTAGGTGCTAACAGATCTTCCCAGCTCTTATCTTGCAGGCTTTTTCATTGTTACTCTTCTGAAGAATGTTTTTGCAAAGTCTTTGCAGAATTTTTTTTCATTGCTCTACTTGCTCCGAATAAGTTTTTTTCTAGCCCTAACCAGGTGCTAACGATCTTCCCAGCTCTTACTGGCTTGCAGGCTCTTTCATTGTTACTCTCTCAGAAGAAGGTTTTTTTAAGTCCTAACCAGGGGATAAAATAATGTGCTGAAGCTGACAAGACTAAGGACGCTAGCCAGATGAATACCTGGTAGGCAGATTGTTTTCCCCTATTTTCCTCCCCAAAAACTAAGGTGCGTCTTATACTCCAGTGCGTCTTATACTCAGAAAAATATGGTAAATAAAACAAATATATCGTTATTTTTCCCCCGTGTGTGTATGTTTGCGCACATGCATGTTAACAGAATGCATGCGATACATGAGAACAGTGATAAATGAGCATCCATCACCACATATGAAGGCAGCAAGATCCAGAGTTAGCTCTTCATAAGTTAGCTTTTAAGAGTCGTGGTGGCACAGGGATTAGAATGTAGTATTGCAGGCTAATTCTGCCAACTGCCAGCAGTTCGATTCTCACTGGCTCAAGGTTGACTCAGTCTTCCGTCATCCTGAGGTCAGCAAACTGAGGACCAGATTGTTGGGGAAAATATGCTGACTCTGTAAACCGCTTAGGGAGGGGCTGTAAAGCATTATGAAGTGATATATAAGTCTAAGTGCTATTGGTATTGCTATTAATATCCGGAGGGCTTCTGATTCCTTGTCTTAGTTCTTTTAACAGAATATCAGAGTTGGAAGGGACCTTGGAGGTCTTCTACTCCAATCTCCCACTCAGGCATAAAACCATATACAATTTCAGATAAATGGTTGTCCAACATCTTCTTTAAAACTTCCAGTGTTGGAGCATTCACAACTTCTGGAGGCAAGCTGTTCCACTGATTACCGTATTTTTCGAAGTATAAGAAGCACCTTTTTACCCCCCAAAAGAGGGTGAAAACTTGGGTGCATCTTATACACCGAATGTAGCCCCACCCACCCACCCACCCCCATCCTTTGGCCTCTGTCTTCTAGCAATTTACCTGTTTGCAGCAAAGAGGGAAGAGCCTGTAAAGCCAAGCAAGTCACTAGCACTTCCCGATCTACAGCTGATTTGCCACGTGGGAAAATGAAAGTGAAACTACAAAGAGGCAAATAGCTGGGAGAGACAGCAGATTTTTATTTTTTGCTGAACTAGATGGAAGGGGGTAAGTGAATAACTATAAATGTCTGTAGAATGTTCAAATTATTAGACTTATTTTTTAAAGACTGCTTTATTATTGTTCTAGAGCCAGGGGCAATTTTAAGACTTGTGGACTTCAACTCCCAGAATTCAACAGCCAGCTTTGTTAGCTTTGCTGGCTGTGGAATTCTGGGAGTTGAAGTCCACAAGTCTTAAAGTTGCCAAGGTTGGAGATCCCTGTAAATCTAGACAACTTAACGAAATAAAGAAGCTTTTTAAAATAAATGCTTGCTCTGAAGAGGCCCAGTGCTATTGTATCTTCTTTTAAATAGAGAATAATATATACTTCCAGAAATTTTAATTAATTTTAACAGCTCTGTACAAGTATAGTCTGAAATGTAACAGTGTCCTGTTTAGTATTAGAGTTTAGTTACCTTGGAGTAGGTCTATTTAAATAATTGGGAGGAGTTAGTGTGACTACATTTAAGAAAACTTTCTGGCATAATGTACATTTCTCCAATTCTTTGCTATTTCTATGGGTCAGGCACACATGCACAGAAATACACAGCAAACAGTGTATATCATCTGTGCTGTTTGCCAAATTGCTTGGAGGCAGAGGCCTTTTTCCCTTGTTTTCCTCCCCCAAAACTAAGGTGCGTCTTATACTTCGGTGCGTCTTATACTCCGAAAAATACGGTAATTGTTCTGCCAGGAAATTTCTCCTTAGTTCTAAGTTACTTCTCTCCTTGGTTAGTTTCCATCCATTGCTTCTTGTTCTGTCTTCAGGTGTTTTGGAGAATAGCTTGACTCCCTCTTCTTTGTGGCATCCCCTGAGATGTTGGAACGCTGTTATCATGTCACCCCAGTCCTTCTTTTCATTAAATTAGACATATCCGATTCCTGCAACTGTTCTTCATATGTTTTAGCTTCCAGCCCCCTAATCATCTTTGTTTCTTTTCTCTGCACTCTTTCCAGAGTCTCAACATCTTTTTTTATATCGTGGTCACCAAAACTGGATACAGTGTTCCAAGTGTGGTCTTACCAAGGCATTATAAAGTGGTACTAACACTTCACGTATTTGTATAAAATTTTTTACAGAAGGTGTCTATGTTAATGCTTACCTTCCTAGTTAGACTTTATAATGAACCTATTAAGCTTCTCAGAACCAAACTCCTCCTGAAGGCAAAGAAATCAAAGAAAGGGGAAAAGAGTTGGTTAGTTAACAAGGCCACATCTGTATTAGGACTTATTCACCTGGGATGAATCCAAGTGTAATTTTTCACAAATTTGACTCTCAATGGCTGGGTTCATACCTCCTACCATGTTCTGGACAGTTTCAATTATGGTTTGTTAAATAATGCATAGCAGTCTGGATTACATAGCTCAACCATTGCGCTAATCCAAAATCAAATACGGGTACCGTAATCCTCCACTTACAACCGGTGACCATGTGAAGTTAAGATGGATCCCCTCCCCACCAAAATACTGCCTTGAATTCTCAGAAAAAAGTGTAACACAAATGTAATAAATGAATAAATAGTTTCTTTTGGTTAAGAGCAAGTATAATAAATTCAAGAATAATACAATAAAGTATGTGGTATGAACATCAACATCAATACCTTGCAGTATGCTGATGACAGTACCCTGATAGCTGAACACTCAAAGGCTCTGCAAACTTTAGTGTTAAATGTTAAAGAACACAGTGAAAAAAATGGGACTAAGATTAAGTATAAAGAAAACCAAACTAAAGATAACAGGTAGAACAACCAGCCATAGAGCTGACTCCCAGAATTAAGATACAGTGGTGAATAGCTTCTGCCTTTTAGGATCAAAGCACAGATGACCAGGTTCAAATTATCTTATTTTGGACACATTATGCAAAGACCCAGCTCTATAAAAAAAAGACTTTGAAGCTGGGAAAGGTAGAAGGAAATGGAAAAAGAGGATGACCATCAGCAAGGTAGGCTCTGTAAACTCAACTATAGTGGTGATGAGTGAACCATCAGAAATCCTAAAAGAACAGGTTAGGAATAGTTCATCAGGTAGAAAATCTATCTGATTATTAGGAGTTGAAAGCGACTCAACCACACAATGCACCAATCAATCAATGCATATTACTGTCCTCATATGTCTTATTAAATCATGATTTGTTTAATCACAATTTATTCAATCAATCCCACTTCTGGAATCAGACAGCATACTAAACCAGAAACCGTGGCATGGCCTTCATTCCACAATAGCTCTGGTCAAACACTGAAACAAACCACATCATGAATTAATCCACGCTCTATGAATCTGGCCAAACAAAATTCCTTATGAAAGAAAGATGACATTGATATTTGGGCTGCAATCCTGGAAAATGACTCCGTAAACTTGCAAATCCCTTTCACTCCCAGGATACGGGTTGATCGGTGATTTTCAGATTGTGCCTTACTCGTTTCAATGCATTGCAGAAGTAGGGCTGGGGGTGTCAAAAGGCAAGTCTTCCTCTCCTCCCCCTGCTGCCCCCCACCTGCAATCAAAACAAAATCTCAAAGCATGGGGCCAAAGAAGCCAGTTGGTTCAACTTCCTGTCTCCTGGGGACAGGTCAGGCCAAGTTAAGTGATTTAACTTTCTAGAAGTGTTAAGTTCCCTTTCTTTAGCCTTCGGTTTTTGTTTTGTTCCTCCACCCACCCTTAGGCTTAAAGAAATGTGGATGTTTCTCCAACTCCCCTCCTCCTTTCTTGTTTAATTCTCCAAGAATGCAGAAGGATGTGTTACCCCAAGACGTCTAACTTTAATCACAAGGTTTAAAAAAAAAAGTTTTGAAGGTCCTGTACTGAAGAGGGGGCGGGCAGGTTGGGAAACAGCTTTTCTAGGGTGCTAATTAGCTCTGGAGTTAAGCTTCTGACAAATCCAGTTGAAATCAATGCAAGATGGGAAGCACACACATCCAGGAATGCAGGTACAAGAAAGGAATGGAGGTGAACTGAATGGCGTGTTGGGATTATACAACCTCTCCCCTGCTCTCCAGCAGATAGCTAGTGGGAAGGAAAGAACCCTTAATCAGAGACCATGGAAAATTGCTTTGTGGTCTGGCTTTTTTAGCATCTCGGCTTGGGTTTTCACTATCAGCAGGACTATCCTCTCCTTAAGGAAAAGAAGGAAGAAAGACTCAGTCAGAAGGATAGATGGATGGGAAAACACCATGCTGGGGTATTGAAGGCATCTTGGTGGGGAACTGGATTAGAACAGGTCCTTTGGTAGTCCTAATCTCTGCCAAAATAAAAATAAAAAACTGTCTCTGTGAAGAGGCAAGAAGCCACATTAAATGGAGGCTATACAGGAGGTTGATATGATCATTGCAGTGCATTTCTAGCAAATATTTGGCTCCATACCAGGGATATCCAACCTTGGCAACTTGAAGACTTGTGGACTTCAATTCCCAGAATTCCCATCATCTAGTTCAGGGGTCGGCAACCTTAAACACTCAAAGAGCCACAAAGGTCCTAACTGGAAGCCCTCTGTTCAATTCTGGAGCCAACTGGAAGTCCACTTCCCCTGCCATAGAGTCTCCTCCTAGCGTGGCGTCCTTTTCCTCTGCCGACCAGAAGTCAGGTTCCCTGATCATAGAGTCTTCTCCTAGTGTGGTGTCCTTTTTCCTCTACCTGACCTAACTGAAAGCCCTATCAATTGTGGAGCCAACTGGCAACAGGGAGCTGCAGCAGAGGGATGAAAGAGCCACATGCGGCTCCAGAGCCGCAGGTTGCTGACCCCTGATCTAGTTCAATAAGACTTTCTGATAATAGGTTTGGGGTAATAAAGGAAAATTTAGGAAGCACTGGTTTAAAGGATCTCTCATTGCGGGAAAGTTCTTTGAGGTTAATTTGCTACAGTGCTTCTCTTTTTGAGAGGAGCTGTTTACGACTCGCTGTAAAAGTTCCCCCATGACTGGCTGGGTTCAGCTGTAAAAGTTTAATCATTGAAGTATCTTGAACCATATTAAAATATAGTCAAAAATGCAAGCAATATATCAGTTTAAAAACAAAGCTTTTTGGGAAGGTTGGGAAAAAAAGAATACTTTTCAACTTATAAATCCAATTCGAAAATTTGGATAAAAAGCTTGATAAAACAACAGTGGTTTTAAATCAACCTGAGGATGATAACCAGATGCAAGTAACGACAGTATAACCAGATTTACAACCAAATGGATTGGAATGTAGTTTCCTTCTAGTAGACCTGAAGGATGAGGTTAATTCAGAAAATAGAACATAGAATAACAGAGTTGGAAGAGACCTTGGAGGTCATCTATTCCAACCCTCTGTTTCTCCATACAGGACCAGGTCCCCCAAAATTTGAGGATATAGAGCAGGGGTGTCCAACCTTGGCAAGTATAAGATAAGTGGACCAACTCCCAGAATTCCCCATGCAAGATGTTGACTAGGGAATTCTAGGAGTTGAAGTCCACATATCTTAGTTGCCAAGTTTGGAAAACACTGACTGTCCGAATTGATAGTTGAAGAAAAGAAGGACAGAGGCAAATTGCTTTCCCTTTGGGAGAATTGATTAAGGACAGAAGGAACTCTATTATCTGCTAACTGGTTGGATAACATTGCAAGAAATAACACTTTTGAATGCAAGAATTTTCTTTGTCTACCAGCTTGTGAGAAATGCTTAAATAATTCACTAATTGTTAGGGAGGTGAGGTGACATAACATTACGTTTGAATACTTTAAATAAATGTCTTTTACAAGTAAGACTATTGTGATAAGAAAATTATCTGGATGGAATTTAAATACTATATTAAAACTCCCTCTTCTCTAATCTTCCATGTTATATTTCAAAATCTAAAAGAGGTGAAAGTGAGGCACAGAAATGGTTTCATTACATTTAATGTTTTACTTAACTTGAACCTTTTATTTTCAATTCCCGGCTAATGTCAATATAAAAAGTCCACAGTGAAGACTTTTGTTTTGTCTGGTGACGTTAATCCTTGCAAAATGCTTATTTTTAGAAGGCTGGAAAGTCAGCCAAACATGCTACAACCTACAATCTGTCTTCCTTTTGGATGGGTAGAATGCGAACGTCCGTTATTTCATGTTTATTGTTAATCTTAAAAAACCCTTAGCAGTCAAGTGCATTCTAAACACAGCCATATGAATCATACCCACACACAAACTAAATCATTTAAAATCTGAACTTTTCATGCTACGTGGTGATTCTAGGATAAGATTTTATGGTTCAATATAATGAGGAAAATGTAAGAATGGAATTCCCAATAAACTTATTCAGGAGTATATACAATGCAATGCAATAGAGTTAGAGATTAGTTAGATATACCTAATTTGGAAATCTAAGATACTGAGTACTAGAGGGATTGTAGAAATAAGGTGAACTTGGTTCAATAGCTGAATAGTAGTTAATCTAATCACATTTGACTTTTTGGAAGACATCAACCTCCATCTGCATCGCTAAGCAAAAACAGAGGTAGGCAGCCCTGCTGAGCACTGTTTTCAAAATATTCTGCTAAGTATCTGTTCAGAGGTCTAGCAAAAGAGAACCATCTCTTGCGAAACAGCCTGAACCACAGGAAGGGGAAGGGAAAATAAAGACATGGAGAATGAAGATGGTTATCCTGCATTCAACATTAACATATGGATTACAAACCATAGTGGTCTGGTTTGTCCAGAGGTGACATTCAAATTTTCCCCCTACCGGTTCTGTGGGCAAGGCTTGGTGGGCGTGGCTTGGTGGGGGAGTCACGTGACTGAGTGGGCATGGCCAACTTGATGTCACTCACTGCAAGGTGGGGCGGCACCACTCCACCAAGCCACGCCCACAGAACTGACAGAAAAGTTCCGCCAAGTCTTTTAGCGTTCAACTTGGCTGCTTCTTGCCTCCTTCTCATGTTTGCTCTGTGTGTATGAGCCCGAGGAGGAGGAGAGAAGGAGTGAGTGGGAGTGGCGGGGCGGATCCAGTCAATGGTGCTCCGAACTGCGCATAATCGCCGCCACCGGTTCTATAGAACCTGTCCAAACCTGCTGAATTTCACCCCTGGGTTTGCCTGGGACACTGAATCAAATGTTCTCAAACCTGGCAACTTTAGGTGTGTGGACTTCAACTCCTAGAATTCCCGAGCCAGCCATGGTGGCTGGGGAATTCTGGGACCCGAAGTCTATATATCTTAAAGTTACTGAGGTTGAAACATTAGCCCTTCGGGGTAGGCCAACTCAGAAAAATATAGAGCCAGTCTGAGTTTCAAATTGTTTTTCTTTGTTCCTCAGGATTGAAAACATGTTTTTCTAACTGGCTCTGCAAAGCCACCTCTGTGATTCTGCATAACACTGCACAAAATGCAAAGGCCATTTGGGCATGCCTACCCTGCAGGACTGTTGTTGTGGGAAAAATAGGTGGCAGCAGTATTAGATATGTTCGCTGCCTTGAGTTAAGAAAAGTGGACTTTTTAAAAAAGGCGATGGTGCTTCAATCACAATGCAGGATTAAAATGAAAACATTCTTGCCTACTCTCGACACACTGAGAGCATTTCTATCTACACAGTGGAGGAAAACACAAGTATTTCTCTGGAATAAAAGTGTTTTGCAATACATGGATATGAAAAGCATGCCCAGAAAGCATAATAGAATAAGTAGGTGGTTGTTTTTTTAAGTATTTCTCATGAAAAAGATGTCATTGCACCTGCCTTACAGGTGCAAAGAGTAGAACCGGTTACGTAAAATGCATTTTAAAATTTCTTTCTCTCCTGGGGGCAGATTTCTAATTATTAAACGTGTGGTTTTATTAATTTATGACATTAGGTTATTTTTAATTTTAGCATTTGTTATCCATTTTGCCACTGTGGTCTCCAGAGGCATCAGAAGTAAAACGGAATCTCTGCATTTTATGTAACCGGTTCTATTCCATACTGCTGAGGGTAAATATATTTTAACTCAGCTTTATAGATGTCATACAGTAGATCAGGGATCCCCAAATTTGGCAACTTTAAGACTTCTGGACTTCAACTCCCAGAATTCTCCAGCCAGCATAGCTGGCTGGAGAATTCTGGAAATTGAAGTCCAGAAGTCTTAAAGTTGCCAAGTTTGAAGACCTCTGCAGTAGATTGTAGCAGGTCAGTATTCCGAGATAGTGCTCGCCTTATGACTAATGTTCCCTCTAAGCTGCGCGGCTGCACACGTGATAAGAAAACGCTGCGCAGCAGTTTCCAACTGCCGCGCGGCGTTTTCTAATGTCAGAGGGAACATTGCTTATGACCATTTGTTTAACAACTGTTTGAAGTTACAACTGTGATGAAAACAGAGACTTATGACCAGTTCTCACACTTATGATTGTCACACCATCCCCGAAGTGACTTGATTGTGATTATGGTATTTGGCAACTGGACTGTATTTATGATATGTGGCAAAAAAGTGGTAAAGTAAGGCACAGTCATAATGACTGTATCATTTAGCAACAGCAATTCCAGGCCAGTGGTGAAATCCAATTTTTTTTACTACCGGTTCTGTGGCCGTGGCTTGGTGGGTGTGGCTTTGTTGGCGTGGCAGAGGAAGGATACTGCAAAATCCCCATTCCCTCCCCACTCCTGGGGGAAGGATATTGCAAAATCTCCATTCCCAGCCCACTCTGGAGTCAGCCAGAGGTGGTATTTGCCAGTTCTCCAAACTACTCAAAATTTCTGCTACCGGTTCTCCAGAGCCTGTCAGAACCTGCTGGATTTCACCCGATTCCAGCCCCAATTGGGGCTGTAAGACAAGGACTACATGTACTGATACCTTTTATTATTATTTAGTGGTGTGCAAATGCAACTTTCCAGTTTTTTAAGTGGTGGAGTTAAATGTGTTTCATGAACACAGCTTCTATGTTGCTTATGTGTCAGCTCTTCCTACTGTTAAGAAACCTCCTTAAACAACATTAGAAATATTTACTATTAGAAACATTATTAGAAGCATCCAATAATATTAGAAATATCATGACCTGTCTGGGGGGACATTTAAAGTTAAGCCATTAAGACCATTCTTCCACAATTTGGATATTTCAAATCTTAAAAACCAGGAATCATAGTCATTGTAAATAAGCATGATCAACTAGCCCACAGACTTTCCCCAAATTAAAAAAAAAACACGGTCCTAAGAGGGATGGCTATATAAATTTAATTAAATAAATAAAAGTAATATTCCATTGATCAAATTACTAGACCTTCTGGAGTCAAAATAACCCCACCCTCCTCCTTTTCTTAAAGGCAAAGTCCACATTCAAACTAGGTGGAGGGCTTCTTCCTAAGCTTTACTTACACTTATCCTTAGGGATGTTGTTTTACGATTTGTGGACTTCAACTCCCAGAATTCCCCAGCCAGCCATGCTAACTGGGGAATTATGGGAGTCGAAGTCCCCAAATCTTAAAAGTTGCCAAGCTTGGAACCTCTGCATCATCTATCTCGTCCTTTAAAAAAACAGGTATTTCTTCTCACGCTACTTATGTTGTACTAGCGGTCGGAGACCGAACACCTACTTCGCTTTGCCCGACCCTAGCACCTTCCCCTTCCCGCTTTCGCCCCCGTTGGTATATTCCCATCCAAACCAAAATAGAGGAGCGGGGGTGGGAGAAGGGGGAGGAGCGAGAGACCTGGAATGACAAAGCCGGTTGGCTGAGCGGGAGCTGAGGGCGGGGCCCGGACGCGAGCCCGGCTTGAAGGAGGCCAAGAGGGAGGAGAAAGGGGAGAGGCGGGGCTGGGGCGGGCGCGTGAGCGCGGCCGTGCACGCGAGCGATGGGCGGGGCTTCCTCCGCTGCGGGCGCCTCTAGCCGAGCCGGGCGCGCAGGCTCGGTGGCTCGCGCGTCGCCTCAGCCCGTAGGTCCGTCAGCGCGTGAGGGAGCTTTGCCCGGAGCGGCGGCGGCGGCAGGACGGAGACCGGGACCGGGCTGCTGGGTCGGCCGGTCGGTGTTGGATGGAGGCTCCCGTCCGCCTCGCCGGTTCTCACTGGAATGTCCTGGGGAGCGTCTGTCGAGCGGGAGCGGAGCCTCTCTGGGCGCAGCCAGCGCCGCGGCGGCTGAGAGGTGTGAGGGGGACCCTTGCTGGCTTGGGCAGGCGGCGGGAGCACCGGGGGGGCGGGAGGGAAAGGAGGGGACGCGGGAAGCGCGCCAAGGTCGTGTGAACGTGCGCACGGGCTTCTTGGAACGCGCGTGTCAGGATGGCGAAGCGCGGGGAAGGGATGCTCTCGTGGGTTGCCCGACTTTGTTTTTCATTCTTCGGGTCTTGCAATTGAGGGGTGGGGGAGAAAGGTTACCTGCCATTCCCGTGTGTGTGTATGTGTGTGTGCAAATGCGCGTTCGTGCAAACCCCGATCTTAAAAGACTTGTAAGGTAGGGAAGGGGGGGGGTGACTGGCTGAAATCCTCCCACGGGTGTGCTCGTGCAAACCCACGGGTGTGCTCGCAGGCTAGGCTGGCGGAGGCTGGTCAGCTTCCATCACCGTTTGCAGCAAGGCTGGTGGTGACATCCATTTGGGGAGGGGGTGGTTGGGGAAAAGGGGAGGGGGGGCGACAGGAAGATGAAAGAGCTCTTGGCACCTTGGAGATAGATTTATGATCGCTTCTTCCGCCCCCCCCACTCCCCCCACTCCGCGTTGGATTTCCCATCTTTTGGGGTATCCGAAACTTCTCTTGGGTCTTTTGAGAAATGGGTTGGCAAGATTCAAGGGGCGCATCTCTCTTTTGGACCGCGATGGTTGAGCATGAAGGGAAAGGGGGGGTTAGTCGGGGTGGGGTGGGGGGGGTTGTAAAGCCCCATTGGCTTTCTTTAAACATTAGGGCTTGCAGAGAGTGGGCTGGGTTTGAACTACTGCAACAAAATCAACCTAAAATTCTTCTGACACCTTAAAAAGACAAGGAGGTATATTGTAGGGTAGTTTTTCTGGGTTATAATGCACGCCATTTATTGCTTTGTCCCAAGAGACCAGTCCTTTTTGCACCCATAGTTGCACCTTAATCATAGGGAAGATCAAAAGGAAAGGAAATGCAAGGAATGCCAGCTGTGATAATTCTTCATAGGGCCATTCAGATGTGCACATAAGTACCCATAGAAGACTGAATGGAACGGGAAATGCTTTTTTTCTTTCTATAAATCCTATGACATTGAAAGGAAGGAGTTAAAAGTGATGTTTTTCTGATGCCAAGACATCTGCTCCCCTAAAGTTTAAAGGGGGAGGGGAGAGCAAAAAGAAATGTTACCTGGTTTTGAGCACATGCTCTTGTATGTTCACTTCTGTTGCAGTGCAAAGTGCATATGCAAAATAACACTGGAGTTTGTCAGGAGTTGCTGTTACTTCCTCCTTCCTATACATAATCAGGCAGTATGTATGGAAGGGAGTTGACCCTGCTTTACTGTTTCTTAACCCATGTGTAGCTTTTGTTTCCTTGACAGAATCGGAGATGAGTTAATTACTCTGTATGTATATCCCCTTGTATTTATTTCCCACCATAAGTTGACTTGTGCAAGCCATTGCTTTTTTCTGTGTCCTTGTGAATAGTCTGTAATGGTACTTTTGATTTCAAAATGTTTTTTTCCTTCTTTGGTTTATCAATCATTTTTAGTTCTTCGTGCATCATATGGAAAAGTTATTTCTTAAATCTAGAGATTACTTTAGCATTAACGTTGCTCCAGAGGCATGGGAGAAATAGAATAACCTTGTGTTAGCTGGAATTTGTTTCTGTTTACTATGGAGGATGATACTTCATTTCCATAACAAAATCCTAAGAAGAAGCAGATAATTGGATCCTGTGCAGTCTTTTTGATACTGACTTGATCAGAAAGTTGCTTTGATAAAACCAAAGGCAGTGCCTGGCACTTCAATGAGAAACATGATTGAGAGGCTCAGTTGTCAACTTCAAACTGTTTAACTTTTGGCAATAGTTCTTTTTGAATGTGAAATTGTAAGCTGCATCTTGTTTTTCTTAAAGAGTATTTATAGCAGCAATATGTTGGGAGGTTTTTATTTGGGCGAAGATGAAACACCACATTTTGTCTGGAAACTTTAACTGTTTTTATGTGCTGCTCAACTAGAGAACATTCTTAGTAGGAGCAGATTGTATTACTGCTATCTGTTATACACATGTCAAAATTGCATAGTGTCCAAAAAGTTGTGTGCAAAGAAAAACAAATCTAAAAAGGAAATTTTAGTTTCTTTGTATCCAATAAATCATAATATAATTCATTTTGATTTGTGGGTTTACATAAGAACATTCCTTGAGTTAAGTGCTTTCAGCATATTAATTAATCAAAAATACACAAGATTGAGAGAATGGTGGGGGGAGGGTCAATTCTCATAAATAGAATTGAAATCTCTGATTACAGCCATACTCTGTCTTGAAACTTGTATTGCTTGTAACAGGTATATTAGCTATGAGTTTAATTTTATTTTTAGCTGATAATTAATATAATTCAAATGTATAAAGTCAAAAAAATTCCTCTTCTCCAAAATAGTGAAGAATTGGATCTTGTTCTAGTTTGTATTGTTTTCATCACACTGGCCATGGTTGCAGGTGGTTTGACTTTCAAATAATGAAATTGATTTTGTTTAGACAGCATGTTTGACAAGTTTAATAATACAGTAGTGGCTGGGTCTTGTATACAGTAGAATAAAACAGCTGTGCTACTTTTGTAAAAGTCACGGGAACTCAGTATTGAATTCCTGGTGGGAGGCTTATAATTCTACATTTCTTCCATGGGATATAAAATTCATACAGAGCTATTTTTGCATCTAGTATAAAGCGTGAACTCATTTCTATTAGTTTTATTATGCATATGCTAGATGCTAAACTTTATTGTGTATAAATGACAGCTGTACTTTGATAACTGAAAATTCTTTAGGACTATAATTATCTGCACTTTAAGCCAATTTTTTAAAAATATAAAAATATGCCTGATTGGGAAATAGTCCATTTATTAATTATAGCTTAGGGATTTAGAAGTTGAAGGTATAAATATGCAGCATTTCATATGAGCCCTATTATTAGGGGATTTTATTTTAAAAGAGAAACTGTAAGGGGGGGGGAAGGAATCACTGCTGGTTTCTGTTAATACACAAAGAGCTAACCATGACTAACTACCTTGCTGTTAAAATGAAACCAGGCAGTATGGTATAATAGGAAACATTCAATGCAGAATGTACAGCATTTTGCATGATTCATGTTCAGTTATCCTTCAGTTTTTCAAGCTTAAAGCATACAGTATCACTATCATTCACAATCTGATAATAGGACCGAGATGATATTAATGTGGCTCTTTTAAAATCAAACTAATTATATTTGCCTGAAAGAGCCACATTAGTGTGATTCTAGCTCCCTGGTGTTTTTTTGGAGCCCTGGAGACAACCTAGTGAATAGGGTTGAAAATTCATTCTGTATTTGATTAAATGGAACAGACTCGCTGCTTCTTACCCCAGCGGGAGCTATGAGATCTCTTGATCCCCAAAGCGGCTCATAGACCCTGGGAATTCCATTAGCAAGCACCTGAAGAATTTCTGCCCTGCAGTGCCTTTTTTTTTTTTGTAAGGGAGCAGGGGGAGTTGGTGGGGGAAATAGAACAAGAAGTATATCACTCTTGATGATAAGTGGGGGAGGCTGAACTGAAGTAGAAGAATCCATGTGTTGGCAGATCTAAAATCAAGGCATGACTTAACAGCCCAACCTGAAAGAATAGTCAGACACTAATGTTTAAAGTCAATCTGTGCTGTACTTGAGGCATTAAAATTAGTTCATCCACACTTACTGAAATCATCTGATTTGATTCCTTGTTTCTTAAGTCTGAAGAGGCAAACTCTTGGGGAAGGTATGTGAAAACAGACAATTGTACTTGTGAAGTGGGTGAGTTATTCTTTTTTTAATGAAATGTAATACAGTAGGCAGTGGTGGTGTATGCTTTTTGTAATCTATGTATACAAATAGGAAAACGATTAACATGTTTAAAATACAGCTTTTCAACTCTTAAAATGATAACATTCTAGTAATTATAATACAAATTTGTGGTTTCCTTGCAGAGCATTATTTTTATTATGCCTATTACAAATTTGTATTATGCTGAATTCTTGGTAAGCAATTAACTTCTCTTTCAGGATAATGTATTGTTTTCCAATATTTAATCAGTTCCAAACATTGTTTACTTTATTTCTAGAATGCTGATAAATGTATATGTAGTAGATAATTGAACCCTATATGTAAAAATGAGTTCTCTCAGGAAAAACATCCTTATTTCTATTAAGACGAGTAGTGCTGATTATCAGGTAGTAATTCTATACTAAGAAGTCTTTCAGAATAAAGTACTGATTTGTACTGAAAGCTTGTTTTATGTGTAAGTAGTGGGTTTAGCTAAGCCACTTTTGATAGGTTTTCTGTTAAAGATTTGTCTTATTTATGTTTCATTTTTATTAATGATATACAGCCAGGTAGTTGTTGACAGGATACCTTGTCCAATCATAATTGCAAAAATAATCAGGAATTAGTCCTCTATTTTGTGAATATTTTTATGATAATTGTTTCTAATATGTACACCCACTCTCTTTGGCACAGTCACTCACAATCTCTGCTTCTTTACTTGCCCCAATATTTTGACATTTTTTTTGACTCAGAGATTTAGGAAGCTTGCTTTTGAGCTTATATAAACAAAACCTGCAGTTGACACACTGAAGCTCATATAAAACAATAACATCAGAGGGAATTTATTGTTTGAGTGACTTTTCAATGTTTAGCATTGGTAGATAGGGTAAATATGTGAAGTTATCAACTGGGATTACAAATTTATCTAATACTGTTCCAGTTTATCATTTGAAATGCTAACACTGATCATATAAGTGAATATATGATAAAATGTATTTGTAATATAACCACTTTAAAAAGTGGTTAATTATCAGCATAATAGATAGGATATGTTTAACTATATTGAACAACACTAGACCTAGTTTTCTATTTTTTATGTTTAAACCACTAAACATCTGCTATAGTTTTGAAATGTATCATTTCGGAAATAATTGTTATAGTCAGTTTGCAAGATTACTATATAGCTTTTCTGAATTTTTGCAACAGTTGAGTGAAATTATATTTCAGATCAAATATTTATTTTGAAAACCTTGAAGATCATTTTCTGCGTACCTGAAAATGTTCATCTATTTAATTTTGGTAGACCAGTTTATTTTGTTCTCGTACAAATTTGTAAATGTTTACACTCTGTTCAGTTCTACAAAATATTGACTTATCTGTGCTCCCTCTGCTGGTTAGTTCCAGCGTTGTTGTAAATACCCTGTATCCTCATGTTTTTGTAGCATACTATTAGGTCTGTTACCTAAGGCTTAAAACTAATTCACTAATGTTTGTCCATATGAGCAAGCATTGCATATGTCAAAATTATGTTAATCAGCAAGAATTCTTATTAGGTCTTTCATTGTTGCTCTCAGTGCAAGTTTGGACTTCAAACTGTGCCCTTTTTCTATCATTAAACAAGCAAATCTGATATTTTAAATTTGGTGATTTTTTTTTAGATAATTTATTCCATACTTCTATTGCTTTCTTCCTCTTTCTGATTCTCCAACTAATTCTCCTTTAGGTTCACAAGGAAAACAACATAGTGTATTGGAGGCATTTGTCATTTTCATGAGGACCAAAACCATAAAAATAGTGAAAAAGTTTTCTACTCATTTGATTCCACTATTTAAGACGTTTCAGAAGAAACTTGTCATTCGTTCTTGCAAGTGTACACAGCTTGGTAGTAGTCTTGTGCATTTGTCCATTAAACACAGCATTTTATTCTATCCCATCAGATTATTTACTTCCTGCTATAAGCGATTGCAAAATAGCCCAGTATTCCAAGCATTTGCTTTTTAAGGAGATATTCCCATCAAGGTTTATACCCGAACAACACTTAACAAGCGTTTTTCAAGTATTTGATTTTAAGTCATGACATGACTGTGGTATTACATTTTGATTTTGATAAAACTTTTTCAACAGCAAAGTAACAAGACACTCACTTCTCTTTATTCGAATATGTAGACCATTGTTATGGATATTATTTGAAAACTTGTGTATTTCTATGCCTCGTTATCTCTTACCTAGCATTCTATGCTGTATATACTGACAATCAATAGGAACTATCATTTATATTGATATTTGCTTCTGCATTATGTGTTCACTTCCCTTTTTTTCTTACACTAATTTGCTTCGTGAGTAGGAATTTAATATGGTAGAAGACTGGCATGAAAGAAAATATATGAGCCGAGGTGGCGCAGCAGTTAGAGTGCAGTACTGCAGGCTACTTTAGCTGACTGTGATCCGCAGGTCAGCGGTTCAAATCTCACCGGCTCAGGGTTGACTCAGCCTTCCATCCTTCCGAGGTAGGTAAAATGAGGACCCAGATTGTTGGGGGCAATATAAATATACATTGCTTACTGGTGTAAACCACTTAGAGAGTGCTTGCATTATGAGGCGGTATACAAGTCTCATAAATAAATAAATAAATAAATAAATAAATAAATAAATAAATAAATAAATAAATAACACAAACAACATGTGGATGTGATGTAAGCTAACTAGTTGTGAATGAGAATAAGTGACAAACATCTGGAGAAAGCACCAGCCAAAGCACTAGGGTGCTGGCCTCTAGTGTCTCAGAATGCAACTAATTTAATACACTTTTTATAAAAAGAAAAATATTTGTATGCTTCAGTGAGTCATTGTGCATCATAGAGGCACAAAAGGCTGTTTGGCTAATGGAAGTGCTGGAGGAGGCCATTAGTGTGATGGAAAACAAAGTTGAAATTAAACTTTCTGGAAGCAAGTGAGAATTTGGGTTGCTTCATGAGGGAGCTTGGGAGAGATAACGTCACTATAATGGAAGCCCCTTTTTGAAAATGTAACACAACCCCAATAGTTGGAATCCAGTTTTCAAAAGTCTCTAGTATTGCTCCTTCTGACCAAAAACCTAAATTGTGAGAGCATGTCAGAAACAATTGAATGAATTAATAAATGCATTGAGTTTGTAAATTAATATGTGCATTAATAAATTGAATTGTTTAGTGCATTAATAAAGACTAGACATCAAGTAGCCCTGAAATACTGTTGTTTTTAAAGCCACAAATATGCTGGGTCACACTGTTTTTAAATAAAAATATGGTCATGTATTTTGAGTGGTCATGCTTTGTGGCTTGAAAAACAATGGCTAGCATATTGGACAAATTAATTTTAGGGAAATATTGTGGAATAATGATTTATTCTTCCATCATTTAATATATGTGCAGCCGAAGAGGTCTTCCCTATTATTAGGGGATTTTTATCATTACAATATACAATCATAAACGTTGCCCTTAGTACAAAAATCCTTTTTCAAATAGATTTATTAATCTTTGATTTTATTGTAATTTCTTGGTTGTGAGCAGGTCAAAGTCATTGGGCATTGGGTAGCACACAAGTTTAATAGATTGTTATTACTGTATTATTAAAGTCTGATTTCCCTATAAAGCTGTTTCACCTGTTAGGGTCTACTAGTTTTGATTGTTTCATATTTAGTCTAGAAATAGTGCCAGCAGATTAAAATACAAGCTAAAAAATAGATGTACTTATTGCATCTTGTCTTGTCCTTGCTATATTTTTGAAAGGAAAAGTAGATTTGGAAGCTTGCCTTCAGTTCATTGACAAAAATTAACAAGGTTTTTTTATCTAGTTTTGTGGGGGCAGGGTGGCATCTTAATTTTAGAGTTAATATCTTTATCTGTATGTATAATATGCCAAAAAATGTAATAGGAACTTGAGTGAGTTACAAAAGAAATAGAAACTAAAACTTAGCAATTATGTGTGTTTAATATGCTTCAGTCAAATTTAAATAATCTCTATTACCTAGACATTATACAGAGTTTAAATCTGAGTTATTTTATTCATTATGCCTGCATTTTCCCTCTGGCCGTAGAATAACTGGTTTCTAATGGCTGGTGATGTAACTTATTAGTAGATTAGTGGGTAACTATAAATTCTGGTTGCAGGTGTGTATTTATATATTCCTTTCTTAAATGTATAGTCTTCTTTTCCTAAAATGAAAAGTCTGTAACACAAATAGTTGTGCTTTCGTATTGTAAATGTAGTTGTGAAGCAGGAAAAGGGTTTCATATCTTGGGTGGGAGTGCTCACCACCTAAAGAAACTGCTTTTTTCCTGTGTTTGCACAGTAGTCACACAGCTGCAGGCATATGCATTTGAGTTAAAAGAGAGGGGGGTTTTTTGGGGGGGATAAACCAGCCTGCAGAATAAATCTCTTCAAAATGAATGAATGATAGCAGTGATACCTTTCAAATGCAGATCGGCAACCTAAATTATGGACATGTCTGAAACAGAAAAATCCTTTTATGAGTTTGTATTGGCTTATATTGTGATTATTTATGTTTCCTATTTCAGAATGGCAGGAAACCTCTGTGGAGACTGTCAAGTAGGGGTCAGCAGCCTTTTGAACCCATGAACACATTTGGCATATAGGGAAATGTTGTAGGCAGTCTTAGAGTCCTAAGGGCTCCTAAGAACCAGCCCATTTGTAAATAGCTACCATGGAGGATGGACATTATTTTTAAATTCCAACTGCCAGCCCTCTTCTGAAGGGTCCCACTATGCTACCCTGTGTATCCTTGTCTCTTTGTGGGGAGGGGGAGAAGGTGCATACAAAGCAGGGTCGGCCTTCTTCACGTCCTGTCAGCTAGACAGTGTCGGCTGGCGGGCCCGCGGGGGAGGGCCTTCTCTGTAGCTGCTCCGACTCTTTGGAACCAACTACCTCCCGAGATCCGTATTACTCCCATCTTACTGGCCTTCCGGAAAGCCGTTAAGACCTGGCTTTTCCGGCAGGCCTGGGGCCAATGATCGGCCCATGTATGTATGTGTGAATGGATTGTATTTTAAATATGTTTTTATTTATTTTTATTTGAATATGTATTTTTACTTGTTGTGAGCTGCCCAGAGTCCCCTGGGAGTTGGGCGGCATAGAAATTTTATTAATAAAAAATAATAAAAAATAATAAAGCAGTGGTCTGCAATTACCTGTTGTTTGCACAGGTAGTCCTCGACTTATGACCACAATTGAGCCCAAAAGTTTTATTGCTAAGTGAAGTGAATTTTGCCCCATTTTATGACTTTTGTGCCACAAGAG
Organism: Diadophis punctatus similis; assembly: GCA_023053685.1. Classification (NCBI taxonomy): domain Eukaryota; kingdom Metazoa; phylum Chordata; class Lepidosauria; order Squamata; family Dipsadidae; genus Diadophis; species Diadophis punctatus. Next base: position 3,107,260 of record JALIGW010000020.1, on the reverse strand, counting down.
TTAAGTGAATCATTGTAGCTGTTAAGTTAGTAATACGGTTGTTAAGTGAATCTGATTTCCCCCATTGACCTTGTTTGTCAGAAGGTCGCAAAAGTTGATCACATGACCCCGGAACTCTGCAACGGTCATAAATCAGGTGCCAAGCATCCAAATTTTGTTCACATGACCATAGGGATGCTGTAACAGTCGTAAGTGTGAAAAACGGCCCTTCAGTTGCCACTGTAACTGAACAGTCACTAAATGAACTGTTCTAAGTCGAGAACTACCTATATTTTCTAAAATAAATGTGGCTTAATTGAGGTCTTGAAGCATTCTTGGATCAAAAATAACACTAGAGAATATGAAGCCAGTTTCCCATATGTGAAGAAAAGTTATTTTTTGTTTTAATGTCAAAAGTAAGAAGGGGAAGCACCAAAGGAGATGGTGGCAAGCTTTAGATCTGGGAGCTGTTAAAAGGAATGTGGAGTCACAGGTTACCCACCTCTGTGTTTCCTGCTTTAATCATTGTATGGATTATAAATGTTGAATGTAACAGTTTCTGTAAGAAAATGGCACTTTTATGTATTTTACCAAAAAAAACATAATGATAGTTGATCAACAAGATAACATGTTACCTTTGCTTTAGATCTGTTGTCTTATGAAAATGTCATGATTAGCACAGTCTAAAGATCTTTTGTAGAACACATTTGTGATTTAAAATGACAAAAAACAGTGAAATTGCCATCTGCAATTTCATGAGCCAATTTAAATTGTAGCACATTTTTTCTTGATAAGCAACTGCACTACAGTATCCTCCATTAAAGGACTCCGGCTCTGTTTATCACAAATACAGTAATACTAAAAGAGATTGATAAGAAACATTAAGACTCTTGATTTAGTTTTAAAGTAATGCTTAGTTACCGGCACAGTGAACTGAGGACCATAGTTAATTGTAACAGCCAAAATGCTAGAAATCATTTTTATGTGGTTTTTTAAATATACTTTTATACGCTAGCATGGTTTTACATTGTAGGTCAAATTACCTATGCAACTAATTCCATTTCTTAGCCACAGTGAATAATAGTAGAAGTCAAGCGGCATTGACCAAAAGAAAGTCCTGTTACAAATATACAAGAATTGTTTATTTTGTGGTTTGTAGTGATGTGCAAATATGTTTTCTATTTGGAAGAAGTGCTATTGACTTACCTTTTGCTGCCATAGAACTTCTAAGAATACAGTTTTGAAGGACTGAAATTTTGAAACCAACACTGTCTCCGTTTCTTCTTTCCCTTGCTACATCAAACTTGCATTTTAATCCACCAAAATACAGGCGACATCTTTCCTATTTTGAATAGAATCTGTAGGGTTTTAAAATGATTGCTAGCATTAGTTTGTGATCAAATTAAAAGTTACTTTGAACTCAGTCTTTCTGTGAGTGTAATTCGGAACACACTGATGCTTATTGCAGCTGGCAGCGTCTTGCTATTGCCCCTTTCTGTGTGTGAAACCCACCCCCCTTGGTGACCTTTCCTGGGGCTGGTCATGGTCCCTTTTCATTGTGATGGGCTAGAAGTGGCTCATGTGGAGTTGATTATTTCCTTGCTTGTCTGGTCTGTTTGGTGCCATAACTTCAAGTCATTTCCATTTTCTTCCTCTGTTTTTGGCTGACCACAGTGAAAGGAAATGCTTTTGCTGGCGACAGGATCAGTTTGCATGCTTGGCTGACTTGATTGAGCCTGTGAAAAGGTGGGAGTGCCTAGTAAATAAACCCCAGAGGTGCTATGTTCCTTTGGTGTAGTTAGTTGTGATTATTAAACTCCTAAAATCTGCCCAAACATATATTTCTTAGTCTTCGTTTCACTCAGGTCTCTTAATTAAGGACAGCCTTGTTTAATGGAAAATTATCTAGTGTGAGAAAATACTAATGCCTGTTATGTATAAACTTGTCAGCAGATTTAACAGTTCTCTAAACAACAAAATCAGTCCTGTAGTTAAAACTAATGGGTAGCGTATCAGTTGTTGGTAGCCTACTACTAATTGCTGTTTGCCAAAAAAAAAAAAAAACCCAAAAAAACCCCATAACCCCTAATGATCTTTGCATGCCAACTCTCTTCCATTTATGATGTGGATTCTCTTAAATATTCTGTTGTTCATTGGAGAGTCAATGGTGGTGGGGGGAATGGCTGTTTAAATACTATAGCTTCACTACTTTTTACTTTAAAGGTGCCTTGGCAAGAAGCTTGTAATCCAACTTCACTTTCTAGGATTAAAGTACTGTGTGGTTGTATATAAACTGTATATAATTTAGGTAGGGGACCCTGTGGTCTTCTAGATATTGTAGAAAGCCATAGAACCGTGCAGCCTCCCCAAAGCCTTGTGAACAAAATTTTGGATGCTTGACAATTGGCATCTATTTATCATGGTTGTAGCATCCCAGGGTAACGGTGATCACCATTTATGTCCTTCCCAGCTGGCTACCAACAACAAAGTCAATAGGGAAAGCTACGCTAAAGAGATTGTTGGTCTGACTAGATACATAGCTTATTGAAATCAATCAATTTCCTAATTTTTATTCTCCACAAAGGAGAGTGGTTGATTTGTGCCTCTTCACTTGTGCTTCTCACCAGATGTTGTCAGAGGTCTCCCAAAGTGTCGTAAAAATTGTAGCATCAGTAGGAACCATGCATATGTTTGTATAAATTCCTTGTGTCAAAATACTTTTTTCTGATATGGTCCTAAACTCTTGTTTCTGCCACAAAAGAACCTATGGGAAAAGAAAAATCCAAGTGTTAATATTTATAGTTTATTGTTTAAAAGTAGCAGAAGCCAACTAGGCTGAAGCTGTTTGGGATTATTTCCTTTTGGTAAGATAGCTAATTTGTTTGTAGAATTGTGGAGTGTGCTGTGAACTTAAAAAATAACAAGATTCATACATGTTTCTACAAGTAAAAAGATTGAGGGTATTAAAGGCTTTCCATTCTGTGATTTAGTTCTGGTACATATGGTTGAAACTATGTTAGCTGTCAACACCTAGCTGACTGGGTTTGGAAGCTAAGCGGGATCAGCCCAGGTTAGTACTTGAGATGAGATTAGCAGGCAGTACCTGGAGGAGGAAAGGGCATGCCGTTTCTGTCGTGTTGCCAGGAAAATTACATGGATGTGTCCATGAAGTTAAACGCCAACTTATCTTTAAGCCTTACATTTTCACTCATGAAAAATATGCTTCGAAGATGTTGCCTACACTGTCTTCTTTTGTAGGTTCCTCATTGAGTCATATTATTCTGAAGCTCTCTGCCACCAGCCTTTGTAACTTGGCATTATGCATCCTGATCCAGTACCTTCACACGAACTGCTTTTTCTTACAGTTTTCCTCTCCACTGCAGCTTCAGGTAAATTCACTTTCCTTGATATGTTCCTAATGTTCTCTTTTAGACTGATAAACGTCTGCCAGTTAACAGTAGTGATAAACACCATATATGTGTGTCTTTTTTTCCCCCTCCCTAGAGTTGATTCCTCACTTTATTTCTGAACCTCTTTCTACCGTCCAGAAGCCAGGAGCAACTGTGAAACTTTACTGTTCCGCTGAACCCTCTACAGCTCATCTCTCTTGGATATTCAATGGAGAGAAATTGCATAAGAAAATAGAGCAAGTAGACCCACAACCAGGATCCCTTACCATTTTCTCTCTTAGCCCTTCAAATTCTGGAACCTACCAGTGTGTTGCTAACAACAGTATTGGTGCAATAATCAGCAGGCCTGCAACTGTGTCTGTAGCATGTAAGTTATATTCTGATTGATGGTGAAACTGTACACCTCATAAAAATGTTATTCTTCCCATTGGCCTCTTTTGTTTCTGAGCGTTTTATATCTCTAAACAAAGCTTATTTCAGAGTAGGTTTAGTCACACACAAAATCAGAGCGAAGTAAAATTCTATGGATATATCTGAACTAATGTAGAAAGAAGCTTATAAATATTATCTTTCAAACACAGAGTGGAACAGACACTTACACAAAATGAAATCTCTGTGAAGTGCTACACACACACACACACACACACACACACACACACACACACACCATATTTTTGGACTATAAGACGCACCGGAGTATAAGATGCACCTTAGTTTTTGCTTCCTTCTCTCCGCTTCTCCCCTCCCCCATATCTGCACAGAAGACTTATTTCTGTTGAGGGTAATTTGACTATTTCAGATCAGAAATAAAATGTCTGAATTACTCCTTTCTTATGCCTGAGCTTGATACATTTCCATTATAAATATACTTTGCTTTTGAAGCATATCCAAAATACCCATAAGAGAAAAACTTCTCATAATTGAGAAGAATAAATGTTTTTGTAGAGTACTGACCCATGGCAAAATCCTCTTGAGAGTGTATGAACATTAGTTGGTACTTACAGATGCTAAGGACTGTAGAAAACTGTGAATGCATTAAGTGCCTTTTGTACTGTATTGATTGCTGATGAAATGACTGCAGCAGGACCAGTATTGCATTGAATTGCCATTTAAGCAAAGTAGACATTTATCAAGTTATAGTTGAGATATCAGTTAGTTTAGGTCAACGTAGAAAATACAAGTGTTGAAAAGTCATTTATTGGCAAACAGTTTGATTACCTGTTAAGATTCTACTAATATTGTCCCAGTATTTACCAAAGTAAATTAGCTAATGGGTTCATTCGCTGTTTTAATCAGCTGTGCTGCAAAAAGGCACAAGGTGACTGTATTCAAAATGGTTAGATGTGAAATATAAATGATAAAATATGTAAAATTCAACCACTTTACATGCCATAATGCATTACATGACAATGTAGGTACAATAAATAATCCTCCAAAGAGCAACTATTTATGGTCTACATCATCTATCCAGTTGCACAGGGAACAAATTGGCTGGAGAAAAATACGTTGTAAATAGGGCAAACCTTATTAGGCACTGTGATACTAGTCAGACAGATAGTTGAGTTAAAGCTGTTCCTATTCCCTCCTTAACTATTTAGGAGATTATATTCTTTTGAAACTCAAAGGTTCACACTCACCTTTTAACGTTGTGAAGAACAAAACAGATTCTCAAGTTCTATAAAGAACCTGACATAACTAGAGCTTCTCCACTAAGGCACATTTGTAGCTGGATTTATACTTATTCAGCCAAATTACTAAGGTTGAGAATATGCAGGAGGCTTTTACTGTTTTCTTACTTTTATTATTTTTATTTAGGAAGGGGAAACTCAGCATCCAATCAGCTGAACGCAATAACTTTTATTAAGCAAACACTTTTGGTAAAGACCTACAAAATCTACCAAAAGTTGAAAATAAAAAAAAACACTTTCATTTTTTCTAGATCTTGATGATTTTGAACCTTCACGGAGAAACATAATTTCAGTGGAAGAAGGGAATACTGCTTTAATAGGTTGCAAGCTACCAAAAAGCAAACCAAAAGCACAGGTTCGCTTCCGTGTACGGGGAAAATGGCTGGAACAATCAACAGGCGAGTTTCTATGTCCCTTAGCTTATTGAGAACTGCTACAAGTTTGCATTTTAACATATGATACAAGCTAAACACAGTATTTTCAACATAAAAAAAAAATCAATATTCTTTGTAGTCTAATTAAAATAACTCTGTTTTTATTAGAAAACTACCTTATTCTCCCATCTGGAAATCTGCAAATTTTGAATGTATCTTCAGATGATAAGGCAATTTATAAATGTGCAGCATATAATCCAGTTACTGATGATCTCAAACTTGAACCTACTGGACATAAGCTCGTAATCAGTAGTGAGTATTACATGTCAGTGTAATTAAACTGTCAAGGTGCAGTGCCATTGCTTTGCTAGGTCTCTCATCCATCTAGTTTGCTGGAATGTCTGCTTGCTGAAAAGTCTTATTACCAGTAATTATATTCATCATTTGTTAAATGCTGTATGTGAACGAATATTCCCAGAGTTAAGGATGTGAAGCATTTCTAGCCTTTATCTAATAACTGGTTGTTATTGAAAGCTGGATTTGCATATCATGGGAATCTTTTCTTTGTATCTAGGTCTCCAGTCCATCGAATGTCCAGCTAGAATTGAGAAAGGGTCTTGTATAAAACCTGGGGTACTTTGATAGAGTATGCTGAGCCAGATATTGATATAAGGCAATTTCCCACATTAAAATAGTTCAGAGCAGGTGAGGTGTGAAGCATGATGAGCAAATAGAATAGAATAGAATTCTTTATTGGCCAAGTGTGATTGGACACACAAGGAATTTGTCTTGGTGCATATGCTCTCAGTGTACATAAAAGAAAAGATACGTTCATCAAGAATCATAAGGTACAACACTTAATGACAGTCCAGGTACAAATAAGCAATCATAACAACTCTGCTGTAGATGACAGAATAAGCTTGGCAATTTAAACTTAGACTTTTTACAGGCTTTGAATTTAGCCAAATATTACAGATAACAGATTACAATTAAATATCTTTTGTGACCTAACTTCCACAGTGGATAGTTACAACAAAAATATATAAGAATTGCAAACAAAGCAAAATACTCTTGGGGGGGGGGAGAACTTAGGAATCCAAGGAATTTGAGATAGCTTATCAGAAGAGCTCACACTAACTTTTTCCTCAATTTGCAGACTCTTCCTCAGCGGATTTTCATATTCTTCATCCAACCAGTTCTCAGGCATTGGCAATACCTCAACATAGACCTCTGATGTTGGAGTGTGTAGTTAGTGGGCTGCCTGTTTCTTACGTTCACTGGTATAAAGATGGCAGAGATGTGCTAATTCAGAAGAGATGGAAGCTCTTTCATTCGCATCTTACCATTGATTCTGTGGATCTGTCTGATGCGGGAAATTATTCCTGTGTAGCCCAAGATAATTCTGGAGTTGTGAAATACGTGAACTACAGCTTAAATGTGCTTGGTACGATGACAATTTTTAATTTACAAATTCAGAGTCAAAATACTGCTGCTGCAACAGAATGAAATGGGATATAATGCTTTCTTTTTCTTTTCTTTTTTTTCCTCTTTGGTTTTAGAACCCGCTTTTATATCAAGAGGATTACAAAATCAGTTAGTGTCTTGGGGCAAAAATTTGCATCTATCCTGTGAAATACATGGAAATCCTTTACCTAATGTTACCTGGTACCATAATGGAACTCCCGTCCATTTTTCTTCCCGGCACTTTCCTTCAGGAAACAAGCTAAGAATAAATCAAATTGTTCCAGAGGACACAGGATTGTATCAGTGTTTAGTAAACAACGGCATTGGATTTTCACAGTCTACTGGGAGATTTCATTCCCAAGCAGGTAAAAAGCACATGATACATTTTTTCCTATTTTCCTTTAGTCTATTCAGAAATGGCTTGTTGGCTTTGTGGGCTATTTCTAGTGAGTAAATCTTGACCACTGACCTATGCATCGAATTGTAAGACCTGGCCACTTTTTGACACTGTTAGGAAATCTTTTTCATTATAAACTCACCTGAGCTCTAAAATTATCCACGGAGCTCTTACTGCAGCAGATGGCACAAATTGTGAATTGCCATCCACTTGTGTAGTAAGCTTCTCAGAACTTATGCCTGCTATTTAGAGTGTTATTACCTACAATAAATACCTACAATATTTGAAGGTTCCCGTTCCTTCCCCCCTCCTTACCATCCTTGTTCTTTTTGTTTGTTTAACATATGAGACAATTAATTTGATTCATGAGGTAGTTCATTGAAAGCAGTATGTAAATATTTAAAATAAACAAAAATAATCACTGGGGCCTTTATTTTTCCCTACCAATCCAAGTTTCTTCCATACATCTAGTCTCCGATGACAGTTCGGTTCTCTTGAGAAGTTCTTTTATTGTGTTAGGAGAAGAAAAGAATGCTAGTTATACTAGCTGCCTTGAGTCACTTATCAAAATAATAAAGGTAGGGAATAAATCAATAAAGTAAATATATTTGTAATTCAAGGCATTCTGCATATGTATAGTCAGAGGATTATTATTTCATGTTATTCTTTGAAGCTTCACGGTCTTTTCTGTGGATGTGTAAGTGTATATGTATATAAACTGGATGAATAGTAAATTGTATTTTTTCTGCTTTCATTTTTTAACCAGACAAAAATTCCAAGCCAGTTATAACTTCACTGCCAGCAAATACCAAAATGATAGAGGGCGACACTGTGTCATTGTCATGTAATGCCACTGGATTGCCTACCCCTGTAATCCGTTGGTACAACAGGCATGGAGTAATCAGCACCCATCCTTCACAGGTGCTCTACTCAAAATCACATAAGTCATCCCCCCAATCAAGAAGTGGTAACTCCATTGCGGACAGAGCCTACTTCATTATGTCTCGCAGTGGATCAAGTTCCTTATATATTCAGCCTCTTACAGCAGCGCATGCTGGGAAATACATCTGTGAAGCAACAAATGATTATGGACTTGCTCGTTCAGAGACTTTCCTTACAGTTGGTGAGTGCCACCCTAATTGTCTTACTAAATAGTGTGCAAATATTTGAGCCATTTGAGGTTTGCACTAATTGAATGTCCACAAATTGCCACATTGTAAACTTATACATTTTATAGCTCATCAAATTTCTGTTGCTTTCTATGTTGAAACATGCTCTTTCTGTGCCAGATCTTTGCAAATTAGGTGAATTATTTAAATCATAGTTAGTTGTCTGTTTCTAGAATTATGGCCTATAATCAACACTTATAACAGCGGACTTGAGATTATACTAAGTGTTGTTATGTTTTGAAGTCAGCTGGGTTCAACTTGATGATGTTGCTGACACATTAGCATTCATGTTGAAACAATTAAACTTTCTTCCTCCTTCATTTTTAATGAATCAGCTACTCACAGCAAGCTGATTAGTATTTCAGCAGAGGCAGGCAAGCAGGCATAAAGTGTTGCACAATGAAATGTTTACTTTACAAATCCTTTCTATTACTTTTTTCAATGCCGTTGCAACTTTGAACAGTCACTAAAGTAAGTTGAAGATTACCTGCATTTGAAGCATTTTATATGCAATACTGCAGGCTACTTCTGCTGACTGCCGGCTGCCAGTTCGGCAGTTTGAGTCTCACCTGCTCAAGGTTGACTCAGCCTTCCATCCTTCCAAGAACGGTAAAATGAGGACCCAGATTGTTGGGGGCAATAGGCTGACTCTGTAAACCGCTTGGAGAGGGCTATAAAGCACAATGAAGCGGTATATAAATCTAAGTGCTATTGTGATTGTTGTTTTCAACATAGGTTTAGCCATGTATATAAGAATCTAGAAACCATGGGGACCCTTGCAATGGGATTTAAACCTGTTCTTATTTGCTGCTATAATCTAATTTCCTTTTAAAAAGATATAAATCACTTTGATGATATACATTGGTTCAGTTACGAAGAAAGGTTGATGGGAGAAGTGATAGTATGAAGTGTCATTTGTAAAGATCTTTGAGCCAATGCCTGTCTTCCTTCTGCAGTTCCCTATGAAGCCAATACAAAAACCGAAGCTCCTCCTTTTGAAATTGCCCAGAATGATGATGGAGATGGAGATCTTGATTCAGAAACGGGCATCCCCAGAAAGTCTCCGGCCGAGATTCTTACTGACAAAACCGCTACAGAAAAAGCATCCAGTGGCATTTCCCCACCCGAAGCTCCCATCATTCTCAGCCCTCCACAAACACTTAAGCCAGACCAGTATAACCTGGTCTGGCGATCTGGAAAGGATGGTGGTCGGCCAATCAATGTTTATTTTGTGAAATATCGCAAGGTAGGACTATCCTGGCTCTAAGCAAATATTAGTTTTTGTGGCTTAAAAAAAAAACTTGGAAAGCTTCGGTATCCTAGTATTAACTATGAGAGGGGAAAACAATAGGATGCTGCTCTACATCAATTTAAAGCATTGGCAATAATAGTAATTCATGAAAGTTGGCCTGTTTAAAACATCTTTGTTTAAAGATGTTTTGTTTAAATGGGCCTTGTATTACAGGAAGATTGAAATTTACTTTTTGCAGTATGTGAAGGAACTTTTGTGGAGATCCTGAGCATTTCATCTTCAGCATTTGTGGAGATCCTGTGCTTTTGTTTTTTAAATACAGTTTGGTAGCTAGATAGCAACTATATAAATAATATAGTTAATATTAGAACCAGCAAATTGTTCACCTACCTTCCTATAAACTTAAGTTTTTTATATCATTTTTTAATTCTCCTTTTTCAGCTGGATGGCAATGTTACTAATTGGTATACAATTCGTGTTCCTGGAAGTGAAAATGAACTTAGTCTTACAGAACTAGAACCTTCTAGTCTATATGAAGTCTTGATGGTTGCAAAAAATGATGCTGGTGAAGGTCAACCTTCCATGCTTACTTTTCGTACAAGCAAAGGTAAGAAAGCTTTTTGTTAGACTACGCATCATTCCCTGAAATATATTTTAGGTGACCTTTTTTCTGAAGTTTGCACACTTGGAAACCTCTGACATGTTTCCCCTAACAAACAGTTCCTTCTCATTTCCCAAAGCAGCAGAGGAAATGGCAAAGCAGGGTAAAATCAAATTCTGTCACGATGTGAATTATTGCCAGTTGTGCATCTTTATGTTTTTTACTGTTTCTTGTATTTATGGTCAAGCAGACGTATGATATGTTCTATTACGCATGTCTGCATTCCTGAAGTCAACTCCTTTTTTTCTCTCCGCCATTTCTGCCAAAGGTAGAAGTGATTTATTCTTTAGCCGATAAGATGTAGCTTAATAAGGATTCTTTTTATTATTTTCTACTGAAATAAAATATTTTGTTAATTAGATTTGAATCTCGGTTTTATTTTCTAAGTAAGAATGTTTTCAAAGGGAAGCAAAGATCCATCGACCTCCGGAGGATTGATTTCCTCCCGCTAACAAATTCCCCCATCCCATGAGCAACTCTGACAAAGATGTTTCATATGTGGAAGAGCATTTCTTAGATATTTCACATTGGTTTACTTGTGGATGCTCAAAGTATCTTCTCTTCTAACTCACTTTCATGTGGGAGCTTTCCTTGAGTATCGGTAATTAAACCAAGCAACATGAATAAAATACAGTGGTTTTCAGCATTTTTGTTGCCTGCTTGCATAGAATAATAAGATGTAAGGGACTAACACCAAAAAGACTAAAAAAGTACCTGAAGACATCTTAAATTATTTCCTGAATACACATTTTTTTTCCTCAGAAAGGTCATCCTCTTCAAAAACGTCACAGACTCCCTCTCAACCAATTGGTATTCCTAAAGATTCTGTCATTCAGGAAGGAACAACCAACAATTTTGGCGTGATCCTTCCAGATCTGTCTCGACATAGTGGCGGTAAGTCCCACCAATGCATCTGAAAATAATGTACTTTTGAAACATCAACTTTAACCACCTTTCAGATCTTCTGTTCGGTGTGCACTTCCAAGGTCACGTGTGTGTTTAACAGAACAAATTTCAAAAGAAAATAAGAGCATATTTTCCAAACTCTTCTTTGGAGTTTAGTTCAGTGATAGAATATATGTTTTGCATGAAGACTGTGTAGCTTAAAGATCAGGTAGCAGATGATTCACCAGGGCCTGGTACTTGCAAAGTGTGTATGTGTGTGTCTGAGTATCTGTCTGACATAATAAGATAGGTGGATAAATAGGCCGAACTTGTGTAAGGCTGCTTCCTTTGTTAAAGTTAATGATTTTAGGCAGTATTACCAGAAAACGCTTCTGTTCCAATGTTTTGTGAAACTGCTGCTGAGGAGAATAAGTGAATCATCTAATTTAATGATCTTAGACAGCTTTAGATGTTTAAATGCCTTTTTTCGGGAAGCAATCAATTCTTCTTTTGAAGCAAGAAGCAACATTCTGCTTCTGAATATTACATAGTTCTGTGGTAATAGCATAATTATGTTTGATTCAAAATTTTTGCAATTTGAATAATATCAGAGCTTGGGTTATCGTACTGTTTTTCCATGTCATTTGTTTTATGAAGCAGCTTTAGGTTATATGTCAAGGTGTTAGAATTAAAGGAAGTTATACTTAGTTAGATTTTTAACATTTTTAACATTTAACATTAACAGTTAAATGTTTTCTGTTACTAAAATAAATGCGAATATAGGGCATGTTCTGTCACTCTGGCTATATTGCAAAAATGTGCAGATTTTATAATTTATGAGATTTTAGGGCTATCCCAATTTGTTATGATTGGGTCAATATAATAAAACCATAGCATATATCATTAAAGTGTCCAAAAACCCTCAACAAACTATTCAAAAACTAGAACATTATACACCACCAACTCTAAAGCATTTCAAAATGGTTTTGTTATTGTAAATTGATTTCAAATAATGCAGTCAAGTTTCATATCTTGAATATAATATCTATTCTGTTAAAAAAGTAAAGAGCATTCTGAACTATTTGAGTCAATGTATAAAGGTAAGTTGGAAACATCTTAAAAATATACAATTTTTCAGTGTTTCACTGTATCTTTCTTTTTCCAATTAATTATTTTCCTTTCTTCACGGTGTATCTTGTACAACTTGATATAAAACATACAAAAAAGATTTGGGATAATATCTCAGACTTACTAACATTCCTTTTCTTCCTTTTTCTGTTTCCACTGCTATCTAACTTCAAGTGAGTTCAGTAAGTATTAATGTAATCTGCATGGTTTTGAATACTAGCTTTTTGGTGGGGGAAGGCGTGCCTTTGAGTCATTTTTTTACTCCTGTGGACCTCCTGGACTAGTCCCTTCAGTTTCCTTGGCAAGATTTTCCAAAAGTACTTTGCCATTGTCTTTTTCCTACAGTTAAACGAGAGTGACTGGCCCAAGATCATCCAGCTGGCTTCATGTTTACACTGGACTAGAATTTATAGTCTCCTAGTTTCCATCCTGGTGCCTTAACCACTGCATCAAGCTACCTAAGCTGCTAATACTTAACAGAGATAGTAATAAAGTTTTCATGAATCAACGAATTTCACTTTACATTTTAGACTCGCTATCATGCAAAACTATTTAGCTTCTTTAAAATAAGCTGAACTTATTTTGGTATTAACTGGTTTCTGTGTCCATTTCCATGGTTGTGAATTAAGTTATGCAAGTCTCTTTGGTGTGCTAATGCTTCAGGATCCATATGTTCTGGATTAACTCACTATTGTTGCATAGGATTGTCAATAAATTGTAGCAGCCAGTACAACGTTTTGCTTGTTTGATTGATTCCATAAGTAGCTTTGATTCTGTCTTTGAAAACTGGAAAAAAGTTGCATTTCAGGAAGGATTTTCTAGAATTAAACCTTAAGTTACCTTGTGTAGACCAAACTAAGAAACCCATGCCATATAGGTTAGGAATACTTCTATTGCACCAGCTGTAGTAACAGAATTTTGTGACTCTGAATGCACTTCCCCCTTCCCTCGTTTTATCTCAGTGTGAACTAGAGAGGGGCTTCTTGAAATGGGCTTCTCTGCTTCTCTGTTACCTCCTTCTGTCCTTCAAGTCCATTCCATATGCCCTTTAAACATTGGGTGTATCTTTTTAATTTGACTGACAAACAACCTACAAATATAAAAATCAATGTTGTTGTTTTTCTACACAATTTTACATGAAGATTTGTGTATTTTCTTTTCTAGTTCCTGAGGCACCAGATCGGCCTACTATTTCAACAGCATCAGAAACCTCCGTTTATGTCACTTGGATCCCACGGGCAAACGGTGGCTCACCCATCACTGCCTTTAAAGTAGAATATAAACGTGTTAACAGAAATAATGAATGGCTGATTGCAGCAGATAACATCTCTCCATCTAAACTTTCAGTGGAAGTTGACAATTTGGATCCAGGTATGTAGATGTATGCCTTGTCCTAATGTTGGCCATTTCTCCTTCCCCAGAATGGTATTTATTTAATCTCATTCTCTCTCTCTTATTTTTTTCTTGAAAGGAACTGCATATAAGTTCCGTGTAATTGCTGTTAATAATTATGGGGAGAGCCCTCGAAGTTCTCCCTCTCGACCGTATAACGTGGCTGGCTTTACCAACCGATATTCCAACCGCCCCATCGCAGGACCTCACATTGCTTATACTGAAGCAGTCAGTGACACCCAGATTATGTTAAAGTGGACTGTAAGTATCCAGTTCCTTTTATGGAAATAATGTTTTATGTTTTTTAAAAAAGGCATTGTGTGTGCAATAAAACAATTTGCTCACTAACTGTCTTAGAACAAAGCTCTGTATTAGATTGTTAGGTGTAGGCCAGGGGTCCCCAAACTTGGCAACTTTAAGACTTGTGGACTTCAACTCTCAGAATTCTATGCTGGCTGGAGAATTCTGAGAGTTGAAGTCCACAAGTCTTAAAGTTGCCAAGTTTGAAGGCCTCTGGTGTAGACAATGCCATCTAAAGAACTTTGAACATTTAACATGTGTTCTGCAAATGCTATTCTAAACAGGCTGTGGTTTGCATACGGTCATTTTCCATTTTGGTAGTTTATATTATTTATTGTTTAGTGCAGTATAAAAAGTAAAAGTGAGTAATGAAAATCTAATAGAATATTCAAATGAATATTAAATGCTGATACCTTAATTTTTTAAATCTTAGGTTCTAATACTAGTTGTTTCAGTTTTTAATGATTGAATATGTAAGTTAATTTTTAAAACTGAAGATGGAAATGCACTATAAAATGAATTCTTTCCCTGCGTAGTGCTTAAGTTTAATTTTGGGGTGGTTTTTTTTTTGCAGTTTAATTTAACAGTGTCATTAATCTATCTTCTCCACATCTTTATTCCTTATTGAATGTTCTGAATTCTCACATGCTTAAACATTTCTGTTTTAGTATATTACTTCAAGTAACAACAACACGCCTATCCAAGGATTTTACATTTATTATCGCCCAACGGATAGTGACAATGATAGTGATTACAAGCGAGATGTTGTAGAAGGTAAGATCTGTGCACAAGTCCTTTGCTTTGTGTGTTAATGCATGGAGGCCTGGTTAAATGAGATGTAAATATTATCCTTGTATAATTATATTCTTATTAAGACTGTACAGTAATAACCCATTGGATATATTACATTTTTGCACTCATACTTTTAGAGAGCAATGGGTTAGAAAAGGCTGACATAAAAGATACTGCTTTGCCTAAACTTGTCTAAGCCTGACCGTATAAAAACGATTTATCAGATTTGTCAATGATTTAATTTAGGAATTAATTGCTTTTTTTTTACATACTCTGCGAACGCAGAGTTTCATAGACTTTTAACTTTTGTCTCATAAGATTTTCTATTCCTTTTTTTTAATAATGCATTTCATTTGAAAGAATACAGTTTTATTAAAGAGCATTTCTCTTTGCTCCTTCTTTTCCCAGGTACAAAACTATGGCACTTGATAAGCCACCTACAACCTGAAACATCGTATGATATTAAAATGCAGTGCTACAATGAAGGAGGAGAAAGTGACTACAGCAATGTGATGATGTGTGAAACCAAAGGTAAGAAACAATTGTGGGATCTTTGGTGCTCTCTGAGCTTGGTGGTTTTCTTGCAGACGTTTCATTACCAAACTAGGTGATGTTATCCATCATTGTTGCTTCTGATCATAAATCTGCTTACTGTATATACTCGAGTATAGGTCGACCCGAATATAAGCCGAGGCACCTAATTTTACCACAAAAAACTGGAAAAGTTATTGACTCGAGTATAAGCCTAGGGTGGGAAATGCAGCAGCTACCGGTAAATTTCAAAAATAAAAATAGATACCAATAATGTTTTTGAATATTTATTTCAAAGAAAAACAGTAAACTAGCTCTGTAAGTGGAAAAGAGGGTCAATAAAAACAATATGGTATCAACAATAACTAAGGAGGAGGTGGGACATCGTTGCAGAGCGGCAGGAGGGGGAGGAAGGGGAATCGTAAGACAGCCCTGCATTACATTAGAACGTGAGGAGGGGGGATGGTGCGGTGCGCGCTGCGTGGCAAACTGACACAGAGGGAGGGGAAACTCACAGGGGCGCCGGGCCATTCACGAGCGTCACCCAGCGGCATGGCCCCGCCCCTTTTTCTCCTCCATTTCGGGCAAATTTTTCACTGACTCAAGTATAAGCCGAGGCGGCTTTTTTCAGCCCAAAAAGTGGGCTGAAAAACTCAGCTTATACTCGAGTATATACGGTATTAATAAACAAACTTGATCAGTTTTAAAAGCAGATGGTTATCAAAAAGGGAGAAACATTGTCTAACTAGCATATATTTTATTATGCCTTTCTAAATTGAAACAGTGCTCTTTAAATTGAAGGCAAGTAGAATAATACGGCAATCTTTACCTTCCCTCCTCTCTTTTTTTTCATTCTTCTATGCTTGTTTGAGATTATTTACTGTATGCCAAAACAAATGCATTTAATTTTAATAGTACTCTAACTAATGGATTTAATAATTTTAAAGCATCTTCAGCTGTTGCTGAATAACAGTTGCCTGAATTCACCATTTAATTTTTTTTTCATTCAACCTTTTTGCTTTCATTCCAATTAGTGAAACGGTCACCTGGAGCATCTGAATACCCAGTAAAAGACCTTAGTACACCACCTAATTTCCCTGACCATGGAATTGGGAGCAATGCAGGTCAACCAAATGGTTCAGTCCGGAGTAGCAACATGTTGTATCTCATTGTCGCCTGTGTCCTTGGAGGGATGGTTTTCATTCTGATTGTCTTTATTGCCATGTGTTTATGGAAGAACCGCCAGCAAAATGCCTTGCAAAGTATGTTCCTTTTCATGCATAACAGCCCTGTTTTATTAATAGGCCATAGATCATAAATCATAGTTACAACCATTAATCATAAGTTACAAAACAATTAATAAATCATAAGAAACCAATAGAAGAAGATAGTAGGAAAGATGAGGAATGAGACAGTGCTATGGGAATTAAGTTTTCAGCAGGGTGATGGCACAGGGAAAATACTACCTTTATGTCTGGTTGTTTTGGCATGCAATGCTCTATAGCAGTATCCTGAAGGGAGAAGTTGAAATAGATCATGTCCAGGATGTGAGGAGTCTGTAGGTATTTTCTCAGCCCTCTTTCTGGCTCGTGCAGTGCAGAGATTCTCAGTGGAAGGCAGGCTGGTTGCGATTGTTTTTTCTGCAGTCCTAACTATCCATTGAAGTCTGTACCTTCCACATCTCATCTCTGCTTTATCATTACTGTGGAAGAAAAGACAATTTCTACAGGAGGTTTTTTTTTCCAGCCTGCAAATCCTCTATTATGCAGGTTGTAACAAAAAGCTGTGTAGTAGTGGTAAAAATGAAACACCAACCTATGTTTATGACTCAGCTTATTTGTTAACCATCTTGATATCAATCCAATATTTTATTTTATTTAACCAACTTTATTCATGTTTTTACTATTTTATTTTAATCTTTACTACTGTTTAATATTCCTTGCCCTGGCAATAATAAAGTACGATTGATTGAGTCACAATGATCTTGACTGTTAAATTCATGAAACTGTGTAATCCATAAGTATTGCTATGTATTTTTATCATGATCTCCACTTAAACGTGAATATAAGTAAAGACAACAAGTTTGTAAATATGCAATGAAATTTAATGCTTACTCTGACCCCATGCCTTCCTGATTTGGCTAATGGGGATTAAGTCTTGGCAGAGATTCATTTTTATTTTTATTTAAGTGAAGCCAACTATGCTATTTGTTTTAAATTATATTTAGGAAGATTCTTCCTATTGTAAGATTTGCTATAGACCAGGGGTGTCAAACTTGATTTTGTTGAGGGCCGCATCAGGGTTGTGTTTGACCTTGGGGGGGGGGGGGGGCGTGGCCAGCTCGACATTTCTCGTGTCGGGGGCGCCTGTGGTGGCCTGAGCACTCTGCCAGTGAAAACGAGCTCCATTTTTGGCTGCGACGGCCTCCTGCAACCCTCTGCCAACTAAAACTGTCCCTCCCGAGCTCCGTTTTCTCTGGCAGAGGCACCGTGGGCCGATCCTTTGCTGTTTCCAGGGCGGCCCTGTGGGCCAGATCTAAACACCTGGCGGGCCGGATCTGGCTCTCAGGCCTTGAATTTGACACCCCTGCTATAGACTAAAACTATTAATTGACATGGTATATAAATGCAGGGAAGAATAGGTCACGATCTTCGTCTGCATGCAGTACATCGAAGTGTTATTGCAATTTCTAAATGATGTTTTCTTCTTTGTTTCTATAGAGTATGACCCTCCCGGCTATCTCTACCAAGGTACGGATATCAATGGGCAGATGGTTCAGTATACAACGCTCCCAGGCACAAACCTCATTAATGGTGGCGTACATGGAAACTTTATCAGTAATGGAAAACAACATAATGGATGCCTCCACCTCCATCATAAGGTTGCTAATGGAATGAATGGGATCATGAATGGTGCCATCAATGGAGGAACTGGGGTTTATCCAGGACATTCTAACTCCCTCTCCAGAACCCACGTAGAATATGAACACACCCATCACATAGGAAATGTAAGTAAGCTCAATGCTTTATCGGTCAAGCTCTTGAAGCTTTGATTGTTATGAACATTAGAAAAGAAATCTACTTGAAAGAGAGATGTTGCAAATGTCATATCATTTTCATCTTGTTCTTGAAGATTATATTATCGGACACCTATTAAAGTATGCTAAAGTCACTAAAATTAAAGACTTCATCATGAGAGAAATAAATAATATTACTATTTGGATTATTTGGAAACTTGAACACCTTCATTACTAATAGGCCATATGTTCCTCCCATATGCTCATTTTTGTATAGGGCCCTAAGTTACTGAATTTGTAGCAGTCAGAGTTTTCTAATGTAAACATGTTGCTGAATGGAAACAAACAAAGGTTTTGTCATTCCTATGGTTACTGAGAAGTTCTGTTATCAGGCAAAGATGCATGGTTTTGTTTAAACTTTCAGTTTCTAGAAATTTTTAAAAAAACCTGTGTTTCCCCGAAAATAAGACCCTGCCTTATATTTTTTGAACCCTGAAATAAGCGCTTGGCCTTATTGCCCTGCACTCAAAAGCCCGATTGGGCTTATTATCAAGGGATGTCTTGTTTTGGGGAAAACAGGGTAGTACGTTAAAGAATAAGGGTTTTGTATATAAATTTGTGAAGCTGATTCAATCAAATTCAGGTACAGTTTAAGAACTAATGCTTCAGATGGACTAGGTTTTAAAGGTTTTAAACCATAAAAATGCAATAAAATATTTTTATAGTCACGTGATGCTATTTTACCAAATGGTGAATATACATAGGCAAATATAATGTGAAGTTAGAGATAACAAGCACATAGAGCACACATTTGTATTAAGTTTCCATGTTTGTTTTTGAGTTGTATCCTGCAGTGTCTTTCTGCCAAAAGAGTAGACATAACTAGCAGATCAAATCTCTCCTTTCCCAATATTAAGGGATCTCCCTCCCCCCATCCCCAGCAGATTTAATGAGGACAGAGTGGAAGGAAAAAGTAATTTTAATCATGGGTACAGAAATCAGTTTGAATAATGTTGGATACAGCTTTTTGTATTCTTGAAAACTACATTCATATAATCCTGATAAATTAACTGCCCATTTCCATACCTTAGCTTTTATTTCATAATAGTAAGGACATTTGCTTTTGGAGAAAGCCAGTTCTAGTCCCATTTTAGGCATGAAAGCTGGTTGGGAGGCTTTGGGCCAGTGACTCTGTCTCAGCCCACAACATCTGGCTCAGACAACAGTTCAGCCAATGGATCAACACTGAGTTGATCTGGAAAAAAACCAGATCCTACAGTTGCAGGAACAATGCTAAAAAGTGGGGAAATGTCCTTTGAATATCCATCCAAACTCTTATGTTATGTTGAGATTTTGAAAACGTCAGATTAGGGGATTCCTAGCAGACAGGATATTCACTTTTTTAAAAATATGTACAGATTTGACGTGTGCCAAGTCATTTTGTGACTAAGCTGTACTTCAGATCTAATTTTAAGTAGGTACCCTTAATTACATTTCATTGTGCCAAAACCTGGGGCTCATAAACCGAAGAATTCCTTTTTTTTTTTTTTGGTTCTTGTTCAGCCACACCATAATATCTGCTTTCTTTTTAAGTACTTCCTTTTTAAGAATGAACTATTCTATTCACGTCTGTTTTGAAAAGCACAGTTCTTGGGCTGCATTTTTATTATGCAGCCTACTTTAAATAGTGCTTTCTTTATTCATGCTGAGCCGAAGACAGTTCAGACAGAGCTTTAAGGTTTGAGGAGTGAAGAATGCAGGTTGATCATTGTTTGTGCTGCTTGAGTAGCAACAACTCAGGAGGAGCCACTAGGTTAGAGGTCCTACACAAAACCGTTTGGATGTTTTATGGGAAACCAGGAATGTGTTCAGAAATTAAGTAACATCATCTGCTTCGAGTGGGAGGGTGAGAGGGCAATTGTTTGCTCTGGTAATTGAACATAAACACTTCATTTCATGAAATAACAGATTGCTAGACGTACAAGTTCAGATCACCTCTTAAGTCTCTCACAGTCTTCATGTTTCCTTGTTGTGGGCTTCTTAGATCCTTAAGACCCATTTAAAGGCTAATCCAAACATTGATTTTAGGAATATTTAAATGTAAGCACATAGGGGAGGGTGGACCCAGCCGCTGTGAAATTAAATTAGAGCCTAGGCGGCTGGGTGGGTGAACTGAGAACACAAACTTAAAACAGGTGTTAAAGATTCTCCTCTTAGATGCTCCCCAAAAGCCTAATTCTCACATTTAAATTTATCTCCAAGTAACATTATTTCACTCAAGTAGGAAATCCTACATTCATCATTCAATATGCAATTATTTCAAAGATTCCAGTGCTTATAGGTATTGGTCAATATCCCTGAGAATTTTAAAACCATTTGCTATGACTATTCATCACTTACTGAGTTTTAGTCAGTTCATATCCTGCTTTTCTTTGGAGAAGTGTCCCTAATGCTCTGAGTGAAAAGGAAGAATCTACACTAAAACATTGGTTTTGCTCTTTGTGCTAAAAAAAAAACACCTTCACAAACATTAAATAAATGTTATGGAATTGAAAATAGTTGTGCATGGATGGCAACATTTTCAAATAAGGAGTTGCAGCCTCTTCACAGAATTAGTTCCCAAGATTTATAGATGAGAAAAAGTTATCCTGTTTCTCCCCCCCAATAGTTTAATTACTTTATCTTATATGCATGCAACAACTTGGGAACAGTTGTCTTGAATTTTGTCTTCCACTAAGACACCATCTGAGTATTTAAAATGTAGATTCATATTACTACTTGTGTTGCCGTATCTGCAAGTATTTCTCAGATCTCCCACATACATAGAATTTAGCAATGAGTTATGTTATTAATGCTGTTTTTTTTAATTTGCAAAGATTGTACAGCCAAAACCAAGAGCTCAGAAATCCCCTTGCCTTCTTTCTCCATCCCTTTTGGCTGACGAATTAATGAATCTGTAAAAATAACAGCAAATTTCAAACCCAGAGTTTAGTCAGGCAAGCTGATCTAATTGGAATAATTTGAAGAAACTGGGACATTGATTATATTTCATCAGTCACACAAGCAACATCCTGTCTCCACCAACACACAGTAGTTTCCAGTAAAGAAAAATTCCCTTCATGTCTGTCATCAGTAGCATTTTCACTTCTTTCTTCAAATTAAACTTGGGCGGTTCAAACTGAAAATAAGGCCAAAAAAATGATGATGTACATGTCTAAGCCATATTATTTTGCTTTGCTTTGGCATGGGCAACTCTTGCAACTTTATGACCATGCTGGCTCAGGAATTCTGGGAGTCGTAGTCCACAGGTCGTAAAGTTACCATAATTGCTCATCCCTATGAATGTCATGGGATATATACTGTGCCTGCTTGTGTAATTTTCACATACTTAGACTCATTTGTGATTCCTTATTTTAATTTTCAAATATTTCCATTCCCCCATCATCCAGGGTGGTGACGTATATACATCAGTCCCTCAGACAGATCCTTCAGAGTATGCCAATTGCAGGAACTGCTGGAATAATAACAGGTAATCAAACTAAAGAGATCAAAATGATCTTTGGATCTCTGAATTTGAGCCTGCACAGATCCCAACTATGTGCATCTTGATATTTGCATTCTTATATTCCAGATTTACACACAGAAAATACTACATGGCTTCTAGAATCTGGCTTCTTGAAAACCTTCCTGCCTCATAGTATTTAAATTCCTTCAGTTTTACGTTCAGAGCTAGTTTTAGTCAATTATACTTAGTGAAGGCAGTTTTGTTCTACGCAGACATTTATCAACTGCATGGTTTGCTTGAACTATTTCATTTGTTCTATTTTGATGCCAGCTGACTCTGAATCTGGGCTAAAGTACAAGATGCAACCAAATTTCGGCTTTGTAAATTACGGGCCCATTTCTTCATGCAATTAGCCATTTCTTAATATAGGAAACAGCGCAATCTGGCACATTCGTTGCAATATTGAAATGGAAATGGCTTGAATGAAGCAGGCAGTTTTTGCTCTGAGACGGGAAGACTCTTGGTCTAATTTAGATGCCTTGAATTGCAAGGAAGCATAAAAATAGTATTCAGCCTCACGGCTAGTTGTTGAGCGAGTGGTTAGGCTGGATATAATATTATCCACAGTGGTTGTCCCAACTTCACTCTTTTCTGAAAGCTGCCAAGTCCTTTTGGTCTCCTTCAGCAACAAGATCCTAAAACCAGAGCCTGAGCAGACAGGCTAAAGCAGGGGTAGGCAAAGTTGGCGCTTCTATGACTCGTGGACTTCAACTCCCAGAATTCCTGAGCTAGCATGATTGGCTCAGAAAGTCTGGGAGTTGAAGTCCACGAGTCATAGAAGAGCCAACTTTGTCTACCCCTGGGCTAAAGCAGTGTTTCCCAACCTAGGCAACTTGAAGATGTCTGGACTTCAACTCCCAGAATTCCCCAGCCAGCGAATGCTGGCTGGGGAATTCTGGGAGTTGAAGTCCAGACATCTTCAAGTTGCCTAGGTTGGGAAACACTGAACTAAATGCTTCAGCTTTTCCATTCCCACTGCACATTTTCTGAAGTTGCTTGCCCTGCATGAAGAAATCTTACTCCGTTTAGGGAAGATGACCCTATAATGCTTAGGTCCCGCCTGTTTTTCCAATTTCCCCTTAGCAGGTTTTAACCACAATGGCCAGCCTTGAAGTTATGAACTGTCTCAGAAACCATAAAGAATTCCCAGAAGGAGCGCTTTGGTCTCATGTAGTACACGGCTGTCCCTTGCAGGCCCTTAAACCAAATAAACTCAATATTTGTGGTTCAACACCACTATTTTACTAGCCATCCTGTTCAAAATAAACGTGGAATAATAGTTCCGCTTTGTGGATTATAAAATGTGTGCCTTGTGTTGGCTGTATATTTTAAGCTTAGTGGCTCATGCAGTAAGGGGGAAAAACTTTATGCAAATACTTTTAACGCTTGTTTATAGCAGAGTTGAGCCATTTTTTTTCTCTTCCATGAGAAACAAGCAAAAATCAACTTTTTACATATGAGCCTTTCTTTTGCTTCAGTTTAAATAAGCACATAACCTAGAAATGGATTGATGGACTATAAAATTAAATAGCAGCTTTCTGTCAGTAGTTCTTTTTTTCTTAATATTTCACAAGGCACCCTGGTTTTTCTGCATTGAAGACTCATATAATAACAATCTTGGGATTGTGCAACGGGTGCTTGTTGTTGCCTGTGTTATAAATCATACTTTTATTTAGATGTTGTTTACTGCAGTCCCACAGCACCTAGTACACCAGGCATACAGTTGCATTGTCATTTTTCCAATAAAATCAAACTGAAAGTCAAGGATTTTACATGGTGCAAAATATAAGGTGTTGGATTATGGTTCAGGTTCAATTTAATTCTTAGCTGTAGAGCTCACTGGGTGGAAAAAAAATAAATTAATGAAAGTTAAAATGTGCCAACTCGGCTTGGCAGCCAAAAGTCAGATTTTTTTTGGTTTTTGCAATACTGCATAAAATACTCAAAATTCTACATGTTGCATCTGAACAGTTCCATTGTGTGTGTATCTGTTTACAGTTAACATAAATGGAAAACTAAGAGAATTTTTGGTATAATGGCTGGGGCATTCTGGGAGTTGATGTCCGCAAGTCTTAAAGTTACCAAGGTTGGACACACCTGCTTTAAAAGAAAACTCATGGTGAATGTAACAAACAATTGTAACAGATAAGAATAGTTGGAATTGTGCTGCATTTTGCCCCCTATGGACATAGTCTTTGCATAATGAGTTAGTATCCATACTCCTCACTTTATATTCTCCCTGAGTTCCCATCTCTTTTATCTAGTTCGTTCTCCCCTGCTAAAAATGGTAGCAAGCATCTTGAATAAATCAGAATTCACCCACTTTTTAAAGACAAATGGGAAGGTGTTGTGAAGTGGCTTATTTGAAAGCTTTGAAATAATCTGTGAGCTGCTGTCTAGCATTTTTACAACCAACAAATTTGTAGGAAGAATACAAAATACAAAATCCACAGTGATCATTCCAGATTATTTTGTTAGATCCAGCATTTACTTATATAATCATTTAAGATACTTATTCTTTCTGGACCTCGTGCTTTATGCAACAGTTCCGACATCTTCCCTAAATAAATGTAGCTGTGATGTGGTTTTTCACTAAATTTGTTTAATCACCAATAATAAAGTAAAGTGCTTGTTAGCATTTACTGTGCATGTTGAGAAAACAACTTGATAACTGCCTTCATGTCTTTGGAAGTGATGATCCAGCTGCAAATGTTTAAAGTACTGGCAGCTTCCCAAAACTTTGGATTAGAGCTAGCTTGCCTACAAAGGATTTCGGTTGTTAAGTTGCCTTTTTTGTTGTTTTCTTTTGTTCAAAAGCTGAGTTGCTTCAGCTATAAGAAACTGACTTCCTTCTCTGCTTGACTAGCCGTTCACAATCCAGAGCAAGAGAGAATTATCAAAATGTCTTTCTTGGGAAGAATCAAAAAGCATGTTCTCGCTTTCTAGGATTACAGTGGAGAAGAATGTCATCATGAATGAAATCATTCCGTCAACAGCAGATTTTCCAATTTGGAGAGCAAACTGGCAAATATAGCAAACAATCAAACCCCTTGTTATATTGCCCGAGTTACCCCAATAAAAATTATCAAGATAAGCTCTTGAAAAGAAGTATGAAATAGTACTTGTTATTGGACACAAAAATTCCTTGTATGTCCAATCTCACTTGGCCAATAAAGAATATTCTCTTCTATTATGTATATTAATAATTGTAATTATAAGCATTTTGTACATGCTTGCGCTGCTAAACCAAGTTTAAGATTTTAATGTTAGTCATTCATATCCTAAACAACATCTAACCCAGATAATTGAAATAAGTTAAAGCTTTTGCTAGCCTTACATAGTTTAGTTGCGGATTGAACACATTATTATTAATGTTGACATTTGGTAACTTACTACAGATCTACTATTCATTGCAGGTGAATGATCATACAGAGGCATATGCATGTTGTATATTTCCTGGTGATAACTGCACAGCAGGCATTATAGAAATACTTTGAAGAAATAAAGAATATATTGGTCAGTGAAACATGATGTGCATTCTGATCTATGTTCTTTTCTCTTGTCTTGGGCTGAATATTTGTAGGTGTTTCACTAAAACCAATGGCAATTTTGGCAACAGCTCTGTACCAGTGATGCCCATGATGGCACCTTATCAGCAAGACAGTCTAGAAATGAAACCATTAAATCACATGATTGTGGCCATGTGCTTGGCATCCACAGTCCCTGGATGCAGCATTGAGACTGAGGAAAATGACAAGGAGAAGGCAGAGTCGCCATCACATCAGGATTCTTGTGGCCAAGAAAATGTGAGCCCACTCAATACGAATTGTACATCAGGTATGTCAGAAAAATGTAAAAATGTGCTTCTTTCTTAATGTCTACGGAGATTCTCAGTCATCCAGGTCATGGTTATCCCAAAGGTGCTTTTTTCAAAAGGGAGCTGGACTTTCTTTGTTTTTCCTTGAAGATGTTTCGCTTCTCATCCAAGAAGCTTCTTCAGTTCTTATCTCTTAGATCATTTGTATATTTTTTTTCTCTCCCATTCAATTGTGTCTGATTCATGGACACTGCCTGGCCAAGTTCCCAGCATTTTTCTTGGCAAGTTTTTCAGAAATGGTTTACCGTTGCCTCCTTCCTAGGGCTGAGAGAAAGTGACTGGCTCACAGTCACCCAGCTGGCTTTGTGCCTGTGGTGAGACCAGAACTCATGGTCTCCCAATTTCTAGTCTGATGCCTTAACCCAGTGTTTCCCAACCTTGGCAAGTTGAAGATGTCTGGACTTCCAACTCCCAGAATTCCCCAGCCAGCGAATGCCTACTGGGGAATTCTGGGAGTTGAAGTCCAGACATCTTCAACTTGCCAAGGTTGGGAAATACTTAACCACTGCCCAAACTGGTACAGTAATTGGTATTCTTTAATAACTAAAATATATTAATTAATTCATAGAGAAATCAGAATTAGTGTAAGGGCAAATAAATACATTTTGTGGTTCTGTCTCGGCATACTTAATGCTCAGTTACTTTTCAGAGTGCTTTGCAAAATTAGGAGCTTTTACAAAAGTAATTTCCTCTGCCTTTTTCCTTTGATTAGACTGTGAGGATTGATTGATTGATTGATTGATTGATTGATTCTAATCATGGACCTGATTTTTTAAAAAAAAAAAACTTCTAAGGATATCTTTAGCTGTACTTCTGCATTTCAACAGCTATAATTAATTGGGTTGGATCCTTATCCAGATGCTGCACAAAATGGCCTTAATGTGAGGCGAAAGAGTGATGTTCAGTAAATGCCAGCCAGTTAGGACTTGCATAAATCTTTTGAATAGTTGAGGTTGCTCAGGTAGCTGACAAACAGATGCTGATCTGTCACAATGTGAATATTGTCAGTTGTGAGTCTATGCAGGGTGATGCACCACTATTCTAATATTATGGTACTTCCCAATACAAGCAGAACTCGTGATATGATGTTCTACGCATGTCTACATTCCTAATCCACCATTAATCACTTCTGATGTGCCTTCCCACCTGGAAGGTCGTGTTCCGTAGCAAAGATGTAGATTATTCAGGATTTATTGTTTTTATATTGTTTCGTACTGAAATAAATATTTTCTATTAGACATTTAATCTCGGTTTTATTTCTAAGTGTTTGAATTCCAAGTAAAAAGATCCAGCATCGCCTCTACGGGGAATTCTTCTCTTAACATGGTAGCAGTCGGACGGATCGAACTTTATCTCAAGTTAACATGATCATTGTTTCCCTTTGCAGAACACAGTGCACACCTGGAGACATCTGATGCCACCTTGAACTGGAGTCCCCTTTTTCATCGGCCGATTTCAAAACTCTGTCATGAAAAGACCGAAGTGATTTCAAACGGGGGTGTTACCTTGGACAGTTTGGGGGGACATCAACAGCTCCAAATACAAGAGACTTAAAGAAATGGCCTTCCTTGATACTCCAGTAAAGCCAGTAACTGCACAGCAGAATTGCTGGAAGGGACGGACAACAAAAATATTAATTATTAGAATCACTATTTATTTTTCATTTTGAGATGCAGTGTCCTATGAATGTATGTTTTAAAACACCCTTTTGCTGTTGGGTATTATTTATCCCCGGAGAAACCAATCTCCCACACCTCCCTGAATGAAATCATTGCGACGATTGATGATACTATAGATCAGTGTTTTTCAACCTTGGCACCTTGAAGAACTGGCTGGGGAATTCTGGGAGTTGAAGTCTACACATCTTCAATGTGCCAAGGTTGAGAAAAACTGTTATAGATGTCTTCCTTGGACAGTGACCCTTGGAAAATTACTGTTGCAGTTTGATGTAAAGGTTTTAGCAAATATACACAAGAGAGAACCTCAGGCCCAGGTTGGACTGCAGCTTATGATTAAATAGCTCAGGGGTCCCCAAACTTGGCAACTTTAAGACTTGTGCACTTCAACTCCCAGAATTCTCCAGCCAGCACATGCTGGCTGAAGAATTCTGGGAGTTGAAGTCCTCAAGTCTTAAAGTTGCCAAGTTTGAAGACCTCTGAGATATAGCTAAGTGGTATGAATCAGATAGAAGAATTCCAGCCTGTCTCAAAAATTACAAGCTATTAGTGGAATCATGATAACTTTCTGAAGACATATTAATCTGGACTTGTTGATTCATTTGATGCTGAATGGTTCTCAGTCATTCCAGCAAAGTCTTGCTGAT
This sequence comes from Diadophis punctatus similis, assembly GCA_023053685.1. NCBI lineage: Eukaryota > Metazoa > Chordata > Lepidosauria > Squamata > Dipsadidae > Diadophis > Diadophis punctatus. The sequence continues at coordinate 3,079,057 of JALIGW010000020.1, read as the reverse complement.
TGGCAGTTTGGCTTATGTAAGTGAATGTATTAAAAGTATACAGTTCTTCTTAGGCTGGTTTGATGATAGTGAGAGGAACAAGGCAGGCCTTGCGATATTGTCACAACAACAACGACAAAAATGGCAGTAGTATTTTTAGCCACCTGCTCAACAATAAGGGAACACTTGAATGTGGCTATTCTGTAGCATTGTCCTTTGTTTTTATTCTAAATATTTATCTTTTGGTGTTCTCTTGGTGTGTCTCACATACAATACTGTTCACTTGTTACGTATTGTGTTACTTTTTTCTCACGACATAGTAGTGTGTTGTGCAAAACATAAGCTAGGGGCAGAAGAGGTAAAGAAGAACTTGGCATGTAACCGTGATATAAGAAAATTGGCAGAAATGTGCTCGATTGAAAATATCCCCTCTTTCTCTTTTTAAAGAAAGCAAAGAATTTCTATTGCTTTAAGGTTGCTTAATTAGCCTAACTGATTGCAAATCGGGGAGGATTTGAAACTTCCATCTATAGTAGTCAATAATTACATTTCATGGCATTTTTGAAATGAATGCTAAAAGTACATTAACTTCAGAGGTGGGTTCCTGCCGGAGCTGCCTGGTGCACAGCTCCGGTAGGGAGCGGCCGATTGCGCAATTTGCGCGCGACCACTCCGGAGCCCTCTCTGCCGGTCCACCCTGCGCGTCGCCATTTCTTCGTGAATTTTTGGCCGATTTTGTTTCTGCGCATGCACGGAAGCAAAATCGTGCCGAAATCTCACGAGGGGAAGCATACAAGAGATTTTGGCGAGATTTTGCTTCTGCGCAAGGGGGGTTGCGCCCAAAGTGAGCGCGCGCACACCCGAAGCGTGGAGATGCACGTGCAGCACACCAGCACCGGTAAGGGAGGAACCCACCGCTGATTAATTTCTACATGTTGCTCTTCACCAGAATTTCATCCCAACTTTTACACAACTTGGAAAGTTGGGATGCAAGATCAGAACTACTAATCCCATTTCCTTTGGTCATGCAGAATTGCTGCTTTACCCAAAGGCATCCAGTGCTATTAACATTCAATTTGTCCTTGATTTGTACAAAAAATGATGTGTGGATCAGGAGAATAGCTGCGTAATTCCTCTTCCCCTTTGAATTTCAACCAGTACGTATACAATGTGAAATATCTACCAGAGACCCTGAGTTCTGAAAGTGCAGTTGGCCCAAGCAATAGGGATTGATTTTGTAATTGGAGCAAGCATTGAAAAATTAACCCAGAGGAGCAGGGCTGTTACCAAGAGTAATAATGCCATAATAAAATTAAAAATCTGTTCTAGAAGACAAAAAGTGGTGCCCACAGGTACCATTGGCCACACTGAATAATGTGTGTATGTGTGTTTGTGTGTGTATGATTAAAAATGGACTCTATATTTTTTATAGCTATTGCAGCAGATATCAAGTGCCGTGTGTATATATAGCGTGCGATTATTTTATATGATGTATATTATATAATTTTATAAATGTGACTCCCTTATGAGAATTTGCCGTGTGGGTATGGGTTGCTAAGCAAAATAGGGTTTTGATGCAAAATGCTGTTTGCCTTACATTGAAACTTACAGAGAAGAATTGTTTATACAATTAATTTGGAAAGGTTTTAGAAATTACTTTTTAATGTTCTATGAAATGAGGTCACAACCTTGTACGCTACATGAAGGTGGGACCAGCATCTCTCCTGGTTGAGATAAAAAGAGAAGTCTTTTTGGCCAGCCAGATTGTCAAAACACTTTTTGGCAGCAAGTTGCTTCTATCAGTTCCATCTTTACACAGCCCATTTGATCCAGAAAAGCCCAGATAAGTAACGTAAGAGATGATATTATTTGAAGGTGGAGAAATGTCAGCCTCTTCCTTAACAGAATCTCATCAAGAATTCTTTTTCTTATATTGTGACACTGTTTTAAGTGTTTTTCCCTCTTATTGTATTTTATTTATGAAAGTTATATATTGTCTTTATATTTTAGGGGGATCGTGTGTTCCTTCCAATCATAGATGCATATAAATGTTAGAAAGCATATACAGGTGATCAGTTCCTGAAATCTAAGTGCTCATTCCCCTATTTAGATTCGGATTGGTCTGTTTTGCCCAAGAACTGGTCGGACGATCTCATTTGGCAGTGTTTTACCCTCCCATTTTAAGTTATAATGGCTTTTCAAAATCATTAAACCCTTCTGTGAGAATTGGGACATCTTGTTTAAGCTATTTTGAATGGCTCTTTTTCCTTCTTCTAGCCTTTAGGTTTGGACACTGTGACCCCAGTACAAATCTTGTTCAATTGTTAAATTATCTAGCATCTTCATCTATATTAGATATCCTTTGAATTGTGGCATGGCGTTAGCTCATTTGCAGAATTTACTGTTGAAATACATTGCAGCAGAATTTAAACGCTGTATCTCACAGAGAATTTCTCATTTATCCTCACAAAAAAAAGATGCAAATATGAAACTCTATAGGAAATGTTTATTGCAGTGCTTTTGCCCAGAATTTATTCAACTCACATTTTGTTCACCTTTGAATTTGACTACGAATGAGATGAATTGACAGAGTGATTTCTAATTATGTGATCAACACCCATGTTATACTGATACAATGGATAGGTAAAGCTACTGGTTTGAAATAGTTCAAATAGAGTTGGTTCAACTCTACTCATTGCTTGTTAATGCCTGTACACAATAGCTATCGGGAATTTGTCCTGTTAAAATCTGTATAACTGACTTATGTAAAAGGTGGTTTTGGTGCAATATGGTTTTAATTTGAGCTGTTTTCCTGAAGGTGTGTGATCTAGCTACGCAAACTCTAAAAGACTTTATTCTCAGAGCTTTCTCCTCCGGTCTTTGAAAAGTCACTTCACTAAATAAAGTATCGCTGTTTAAGCAAAAAGTGTTATTTCAGTTTACTTTGTTTTTGCAATTTAATTTAAATTTAAAGATGCATGTATTTTTTGTCATATAAAAATGTTATATTTTCTTTTTAAAGTTGTAATATTCTTTTTTTAAAAAAACTGTATAAATGTTTAAATATTGTAGGTTTGGGCAGAATTTTCTTTGTGTTTATAATATTAAAGAGAATAACACTGGTCCTGTCTAATGGTCTGATATGAGAATTATTACTATTGTTCCTTGTTGCAGTCTTATTTAAAACGACAGTATCCTTATGCAATGAAACGGAAAGTTCACACAAGTTTCATTTTTAAAAAATCTTGTTAAAATTAATGTTTCAAATCATGCACCCCCCGGTTTTCTTTTGACCTTTCTTAACTACTGTCTAATGCAGGGGTCTACAAACATGGCAATTTTAAGACTTGTGGTCTTCAACTCCCAGAATCCCCCAGCCTGCATGGCTGGCTAAGGAATTCTGGGTGTTCGAGTGTACAAGTTGCCAAGTTTGCAGACCCCTTGTCTAATTAATCCCCTGAAAGATAAAATAGCAGCTATGTACCAAAGACAAATTCCTTGTGTGTCCAATCACACTTGGCCAATAAAGAATTCTATTCTATTCTATTCTATGCAACCTATCTCAAAAGGACAAAAGTCGGAATTCAGGATCCATTTGTCCAAATGAATCGAGATGTCCTATGATCATCCTTAATGAGGAAAACGTAATTACAGTATCCATTTTATCTTAATTCTCATTGATTTGGGAGAAGGCACATTAAAACCCTGTAAATGCCCTCCCCTTCAAAACTTTACCTTGACTTTCTCCCCCTCCCCCTCAGTTGCCTCCTCTTTTCTCCACCCTCATCCAGCTTAACTAGTTTCTTTATTGACTTGTGGATTATTTACAGCTCTGAGATGATTCTTGTAACTTTTACAAGCAGGATTGGGCTAGATACTGAGGCATTTCCCAGCTGCATGCCAGTGGTGAACTGAATTATACCCAATGGAAAGATCCCCCTTCCATATTCTTAAATGGAAGGAAATTGTAGCGCATTTTGGGACAAAACAGCTATTGTCTAACTCCAGGGACTACAGATCTATCTATCTATATATATATATCTATATATCTATATCTATATCTATATATATCTATATATATATCTATATATATCTATATATATATCTATATATCTATATATCTATATATATATATTGCCAGCGTACATGCTTTACAACAGTGGTTCTCAACCTGGGAGGGGGGGTTGTGATGTCATCACAGGGAATCCGTGAAGGCTTTTGAAGAAATGTCATGATTTAAATCTTAAATCTTGGTAGTCTGTGGCCATGGTCAGTGACCACAAAAGATATTAAGAGCTGAGTTGGTGCAGTGGTTAAATGCTGCTACTGCAGGCTGACTGCTAGTTCAGCAGTTCAGCTGTTCAAATCTCACTAGGCTCAAGGTTGACTCAGCCTTCCATCCTTCTGAGGTCGGTAAAATGAGGACCCAGATTGTTGGGGGCAATATGCTGAACTCTGTAAACCGCTTAGAGAGGGCTGTAAAGCACTATGAAGCGGTATATAAGTCTAAGTGCTATTGCTATCTAAAAGGTCTGTGATGAAGAAAAGGTTGAGAACCACTGCTTTACAATTGTGACTGAGTCTATTGGAGTTATTAACTAGAGCAACAAAACATCTAAACCCAGGGATCTCCAACCTTGGCAACTTTAAGACTTGTGGGCTTCAACTCCCAGAATTCCTCAGCCAGTTGGGGAATTCTGGGAGCTGAAATCCACAAGTCTTAAAGTTGCCAAGGTTGGACACCCTGCTCTAAATGTTCAATGTGAAGGGTTGGTTTATTGGAAAAGTTGCTCCATACAAAGGAGCCAGCACTGTGTATTAAATTGTGGTAGCAAGCAGGGATGTGGTGAATGAAAACATCCCTGCCCCACCCATCCATCAGGTCAACAGATGACTAAACCACGCCACAGGCATTGTTTGCTGAGGTGATTCATTATTTCAGCCGTCCAGGGCTTGGCTGCCTTCGACAAAAACCAACACACTAAAACTTCATAATGCAAAGACTCCCTGGCAGATAAGACAGGGTGGGTGCTTATGACTTGGCAATTCCCATCATGTTGCTAAGTTATCGTTTTACAAGACGATTGGGCTGGAATGTGAAAAAACAAGCAGTTAAACCTCCTGTGTTCTCCAGCTCTGGCTTAAACTGGAAAAAGATTAATCTGGAAAAATGCAGCCTCCTTTTCCTCATTCAGTAGAAAATAGCTAGTCCTACATTATTGGTTGTTCATTGAGGGAAGTACTGTATATTGCTGAACAACTAATTACCTGCAACCTTAGAAAGTAGACTTAGGAATGAAGGAAGCTGGGTTCCATATTGAAATAGGAAGTTAGGAATGTGTATGTTGTTGGGACATTTTTCTGACATTGTTGGACAGAAACCTTTTTGGAAGAATGCATAACTTGCCTTTGTAAGCTTGGCTTAAGGCTCAATGAAAACAAAAAGAGGACCCAGACACGAACTTAAATATGTATGTGGTTTCCAACCTCATTTGAAACATGACACCCTTTTCCAAAGCCAGAGAGAGAGTGAAATCTCAATTTTCTATTTGCACACATAATTTATGTTATCATATTTATGGTAGCTGTAATTCAGCAGTGACCAATTCGACCTGGTGGTTTCTCCTTCAATTAGACACAAACTAATTAGGCACAATTAGATAATGCAATGTATACACCAAGCCCTGTGAAATGATGGACCGTGGGGTGGTGAGCTTTCGGACTGAAGTATTTAAACATCCATTTAATTCAGTTTATCTGTTGGATCTTAGGATGGTGAAGTTAAACGGAGGCAAAGCTTCAAAACAGCACGGGCTCATCTTACATCCGTGCAATTCAAGCCCTTGAGTTTTCCATCTCTAACAAAACAAGATGTCTCTGATACCAGCGCATGAAACAGTTTAACAGAGCCACCAAAAATGCACAAGGTTCTAAACAAAAAGTTCAGCATTTGTTGATCCATGAATCCATTCTGTTTCAGTGACCCAGCTGTGATCTCTGCAGCATCTGCAATCCCAGGAAAACATATTGCTCCAATGTTGTCTAGCTTATTATGCCTGATCCCATATTGTAACTTTCCTGCCAGTTTGGTCAGTTTACAGAAAAAACCCTCCTTTTTTTCTTTTTTTTCTTTTTTCTTTTTTCTTTTTTCTTTTTTCTTTTTTCTTTTTTCTTTTTTCTTTTTTCTTTTTTCTTTTTTCTTTTTTCTTTTTTCTTTTTTCTTTTTTCTTTTTTCTTTTTTCTTTTTTCTTTTTTCTTTTTGCAAAATAGTTTTTATGCACGTTGGTCCTATGGTTGACAATGAAATCTCTTCGGATATGATCTCCTTTTCCGAGGTCCTTTTTGGAAAGGCCTTGCATAACACAAAAGCTGGAATGACACCCACAGGTTCTCCTGTGCACCACAATTGTTCCCTGTGCTTCTTTCTTTCTTTTGCTGATCAAGCAGCTCTTTAACCAACCTATCCTACCTTGGGTGCTAAAGAGTCAGATTTACTGGTAGTCATGGGGTGGCTGTCACTGTGATGGTAACGTTAACTGGATCCTCAGAAGGAGGACTGGGGGCTGGCACTTCTTCCTGGGCCCCTGTTGGATCCTCTGAGGTCACCACAGCTTCCTTCTGAATTGCCTCTGCAGAAAACAAAGCATAAATGACAAGCGCCTATGAGCTGATGGGAAAAGAAACAACAACTAAGTAGAAATCCTGAAGCCCAGCTGTTTCCATTCTTTGTTTCAATGCTTTCCAGATTCATGTTCAACATCAACAGATGATCAGGGCCCACCAATAACAATGGAGAATAAGGAGCAGTGGTGGGTTCCTACCAGTGCGGTCCACTCTATAGCACCGGTAGCGGCCCGCTGGTGACGTCACAGTACCGGTGCGGTCGGTTGCTGGTGCCTGGGTGCCGCCAAATTAATTTTAAAAAAACATTTTCTTCTGTGCATGCCCAGAACCCGAGCTTCCGGCACTGTGCATGCGCTGCCTTCCTACCCCACAGTGAGTCCAAGCAGGGGAGGATGGCTGAGGGAGCGCGTGAGACGCTGAAAGAACGGGCGGCAGGAGCTATCTCCATTCCCCTCCCTTCAGCAGTCCGAGAAGCCACGAACGCACGGTGATGATCCCAGGCATTTTTGCACGTTCGAGGCTTCTCGAGCTGCTGAGGGGAGAGGGAACGGGCGGCAGGAGCCTAGGATCATCGAATGGGGAGAAGCATTCAGGCCGGACGGAGCCTCCTAGAAGAACCGCTGCCGTGGTCTTGCTGATCCCGCTGCGGGGGGCTGCGTTGCAGGTGGGCAATGCCCCCCTGCTTCTCCGGTCACTGCCAAGCTCCCGAGGCCCACGCCCACCCGGTCACATGGCTGGCAAGCCACACCCACAAAATAAGCCACACCCACAGAGTAGTAGTAAAAAAATTAGGAACCCGCCTCTGATAAGGAGGTTTGTTTGCTAATCAATGTGTTTCAAGGGCACGTTGTCTTCTAGAACAAAAGGCCATAACAGAGGGATGGAGGACCAGACAAAAGGGAAGTCCCATACCTTCACCAATGGACAAACTAGAGATCTGAGAACAATCAAGACCAGAGCTCTTCAAACTTGGCAACTTTAAGACTTGTGGACTTCAACACCCAGCTATGCTGGCTGGAGAATTCTGGGAGTTGAAGTCCACAAGTCTTAAAGTTGCCAAGTTTGAAGACCTCTGATCAAGACACTCATGAATCTCTGCCATGTATAAAATCTCTCTTTGATTACAGGAAGAGGGAAACCATTTCTATGCATTTTGAGGAGCTCAGTATGTCTCTCTTCTCAAAATAAAATAAGCCGGCTATTTTTCAGTTTAAACAATGGCTTGCTTTCCTGCAGTGCAAATTTGAACATTCTTTCAATAATTGAGTTCTAAATAGCCTCTTCCCCCTCCTTTTTTTTAAAAGAAAAATTAACTATATGGATTTCCTACTTTTCCTGGGAAATGAATAGCTGAGTATGGAAACTGAGTCTATAGACAAAAAAGTTTTGGGGCCAATGGCGTATCTACACCCCACCTAACTTCAACTCATAGATGAAATATATCTTGAAGGACACACCTGCGTGATGTAGCCTCCTAGGAAAGCAAGAGTTGGGCATTACCCCAAAAGCCACATTTACCTGCAGAATTTTGATTTCCTTCTCTAATACCCAAAGATACAGCAAACAGAAAGACCCTTTGGCAAACCTTTCCACCTTCAAGGGTTCTTTTCCAGTGTGGCAAGGAAATACAGGTAGTCCTCGACTTACGACCACAATTAAACCCAAAATGTATGCTGCTAAGTGAAACATTTGTCGAGCTTTGCCCCATTTTGCAACTTTTCTTACCACATTTGTTAAGTGAATCACTGCAATTGCTAAATAAGTAAGTTAAGTGAATCCGACTTCCCCGTTGCCTTTGCTTGTCAGAAGGTCCCAAAAGGGGATCACGTGATCCTGGGATACTGCAACCGTCATAAATATGAGTCAGTTGTCAAGCATCCAAATGTAAATCCCATGACCATGGGGATGCTGCAACGGTCATAAGTGTGAAAAATGATCTAAAGTCATTTTTTTTCCAGTGATGTTGTAGCTTTGAATTGTCGCTAAATGAACTGTTCTAAGTTGAGGACCACCTGCATTTCAAGGTCTGCTCTTGTATTGATCCATTCAAATAAGGTAACCTCCTGAGATTGATCACCAATTTACCTGCTGGTGTTTCCCCAGTTGTTGTGGAAGTCTCTCCAACCTGCTCACTCGCTTCTTCAACATGCTCATTGGCTGCATCACTCATTCCTGTTGGCATCTCAGCGTCTTCCGGAGTCCCAATTTGTTCACGACTTTCAGCTCCAACCCTAAAGAGAAGAGATGCATTGACCCAGGGGTGGGTTCCACTTACCTTTGCCACTGGTTCGCATCGCGACGTTTTGCGGGCGTCCCCTCGTGCATTTCTGCTTCCGCGCATGCCCAGTAGCTATAATCAGCCCAAAACAGAGCTGAGGAGCTGATCAGCTGTGCTTCGGGCGAAGGAATAAAGGTAAGTATAAACCCGGGGGCGGGCAGGAGGGTCCTTTTTCAAGCCGCAGCAGAGGAAAAAACCTCCAAACAATAAAAAATTCAGAAAAATTTTCCCCAAAAAAGATGGCAGTGCCCACAGACCAGCACCGACCGAACCGGATCCGTGATGCCATCGTGATGTCACCTGGGGGTTGCTACCAGTTCAGGCTATCCGGTCCGAACCAGGAGGAACCCACCCTTGCATTGACCCATTATCAGCCTTATGAGGCAGACCAGACTGGAAACCTAACCAGATGAGCTAATTCTACTTTATTGTAAGCAAGGCGACATTAATAGAATCTTGCAATTCTGAAAGTACAAACTATCGCCATTGCTTTTTCCTGCCTGATAAGTTAGGGTGGATCCTTTCTAAGTTTCTTCCTGTGCCTGTTACTCAGTTGTGGACTCCTCCCCCTTTTACCTGATCATTCCTTAAGCAGCATCCCTTTTTTTCCCAGACGCCATCACTCTGCTAAACAAATAATTCCCTCAACACTGTCAAACTATTTACTAAGTCTGCAGTACTATTAATCTTCTCATCGTTCCCATCACCCATCTCCTCCCACTAATGACTGCATGACTGTAACTTTGTTGCTTGTATCCTTACGATTTATATTGACTGGTTCCTAATATGATTTGCTTGCTTATTTGTATCCTATGACCATCATTATGATTCTTGACGAACGTATCTTTTCTTTTATGTACACTGAGAGCATATGCACCAAGACAAATTCCTTGTGTGTCTGATCACACTTGGCCAATAAAGAATTCTATTCTATTCTATTCTATTCTATTCTATTCTATTCTATTCTATTCTATTCTATTCTATTCTATTCTATTCTATTCTATTCTATTCTATTTATTCTTTCCCCATCTTCCCAAGTATTGGCACATTCCGTTACACCTATGGCCATTTGCTAGTCCCTCCCACCTGTGCTATAGCCACCACGTTGAAAGCTGGAAAAGGTGACCAGTCCAGCTACTGTCAGAACTACACGCAAGAAAGCTTTCCCCATAAAGGTTTGAAATCAAGCTTTACCCCCCAAGCAGCAAGTTAGAGTGGTCAATAAACCTATCTGCGATGAATGTGATTTCATTATTGTGGGCTTGATTGTGTCATGCTTTTTTGTGTTTTTCATTCTGTCTGAATGCATTGGTTTTTAATCCTACATGAGCCACCCAGAGTTACAATTTGTGAATTGGGCAGCAATATCAATGGATTAAATAAATAAATAAATGGTAAAACACGCCTACATGTATACATGTCTGAATTATCTAAATCTCACTTTTAATATTGATGCCAGCTTAATATCCACTGTGATATAAAGTTCTGGGAAATATAAGCTACACACTTTGAGACAGCTCAGAAGTTTCTACTTCAGGGGTCCCCAAACTTGGCAACTTTAAGACTTGTGGACTTCAACTCCCAGAATTCTCCAGCCAGCATAGCTGGCTGGAGAATTCTGGGAATTGGTCCACAAGTCTTAAAGTTGCCAAGTTTGAAGACCTCTGTTCTACTTGTTATAGATGGCTAGAAATATTAACCAGCTTTCTCCAAAGAGGCCTTCTTTAGATGTATTGTATTGCAGCTCCTGTGTTATCTGGAGATCACTGGCATTGTAGCCCAATATAGCTACTGGATGTAGATTGATAAGAGGGAATAAGAGCAAGAATTCAAGGGGAGAAAAAATAAGAGACAATAAGGAAAAAAAATATGAGGTGTCACTTACACTCTGAAGAGCAGGTCATGTAACCCTATGTGATAAGAGAAAGAAATCCCATTTTAGAAACTATTCTGCAAGAAGAGCTAAACTGTAAACTATTCAAGGGTACATTAACAAGGACTTTCGAGAGACTCTCCCTATGGCAATGCCATGTCCTATCTTGTAGGGAGAATTTGCAATTACGTTCCAAAACCATCATCTCAGAACATCGTATTCCCATCCTGCTAGGGCTGTTAGGAGTAAGTATAATTTCCGCTTAATGGTGGCTCTCTGCTGTGGTACAACAGCCTATTGAACTATACACTTTCCATTACTTTAGTGATCTCAACATTCATGCAAGAACCCTGGTGGCACAGTGGTTAGAATGCAGTATTGCAGGCTAACTCTGCCCACAGCCAGGAGTTCGATTCTGACCGGCTCAAGGTGGACTCAGCCTTCCATCCTTCCGGGGTCAGTAAAATGAGGACCCTGATTGTTGGGGGCGATGCGCTGACTCTGTAAACTACTTAGGGAGGGCTGTAAAGCACTGTTAAGCAGTATATAAGTCTAAGTGCTATTGCTATCTATTGCTGCTTTATCATGTGGGCTTTAGTGCACAAACCTTGCTAACATGAAGAGAAACATAACCAGGGGTGAGCTTCAAAATTTTTACAATGGGTTCTCTGCCTGGTTGCTGGTGGGCGTGGCCATGGTGGGCGTAGCCTAGTCAGCCTTCTGCACCATGGCGGTGGGGGATGTTTTTGCCCTCCCCGGGCTCCGGAGGCTTTTTTCGAGCCTCCGGGAGGGCGAAAACAGCCTCCCTAGGCTCTAGAGGCCCTGTGGAGGCTGGAAACGGGCCCGTTTCCGGCCTTCCTGAATTTCTGGTATGCCCAATTTTTGCCCTCCCCGAGCCTCCGCATGCACCCTGCACTTATAGTACCTGCATCCAAAACAGGCCGCGTGGGGACTCCTGGGAGGGGAGGGGCAGGGTGGGTGGGGCCAGCCAGGAGTGGCATTTGGGAGTTCTCCGAACTGCACAGAATCTTAGCTAGAGGTTCTCCCGAATCCCTGCGAACCCCGGGGCAGCCCACCCCTGAACATAACCATAGCCATCTCAGAATCTTTGGCCTGCTGGCAGAACTAAAATAAGGAGACAACCACTGAAATGTCTTCCCAGAAAGATGAGTAGGTGAGTTGACAATTTCTGACTTTTTGTCCTTGGGAAAAAAAAACTTAAGGAAGGATTTCCATAGATCCCATAAGCGAGCTGCTGATTGCCCCCACAGCAACTATCACTCACTTGGATTATTCTCCCGGTTCCGAACGATGTACTGAAAAACTAGGAGGGAGATGACGGTTGCCACAACCATTCCTGCCACAGCAGCCCCGATCACCACAGGATATGCATTGAAAGGAGGGTCAGCTACAAGAGAGAAGAAGCAGTAGATGAAGGCAGTGGAGTTCTCCCAGGACCAGATCTTCAAGGCTTTGGAGAATGATGTGCCAGATGTGCTTTCTGTTATTTTAGCCCCTCCTTCTCTTGCCCACTGATTTCCAGATGGGTTGATGTTCAGCTCATCAAATCCACCATCTGGCTAGAAGTTTATAGGCGCTGAGGCACATCTGCTTCATTCTTAAAAAAGAAGGTTCTGGAAGCAATAGTTTGAGCTCCATGAGCTTGTTGTTTATAAAATGTCTGCCAAGGTGGATTAGTTGGAGGATATTTATTTATCAGAAGGCAAAGGATGACCCACTACGGAGTCAATCATGTCTTCTAATACTTCAGCACCTTTGATTTTCAGATATATTTACTTCCGAACAAAGCTCCAGGGCAGTGTTTCCCAACCTTGGTAACTTGAAGATATCTGGACTTCAACTGCCAGAATTCCCCAGCCAGCGAATGCTGGCTGGGAAATTTTGGGAGTTGAAGTCCAGATATCTTCAAGTTGCCAAGGTTGGGAAACACTGCTCCAGGGGTTACCAACAGCTACCATTCTTATGTTCTAAGAAACTTATAGGAATCACGTCAGCCTCAAAGGCCACTTTGGAAATGAATATCCACTTTTCAGCATGCCAGCACCACAGCTTGCCCTTAATTTTTTTAAAAAATTAAAATTATACAGTTCATTTAGGATAGGGTTCTTTGCAGGCACCAAGAAACTCTCACGTGGGATTATACTTTCTGCAATAGCTTCCTTGTGTGTTTGCCAAATTTTAGCATGTTTTTATGTCACTTCCTTTCCTTCACTTTAAGAATAAAGAAATGTCATCCCTCCTGGGAATATCTGTAGTAAATAATCGTATAGGACAGGGGTCTCCAACCTTGACAACTTTAAGCCTGGAGGACTTCAACTCCCAGAATTCCCCAGCCAGCTGGCTGGGGAATTCTGGGAGTTGAAGTCCTCCAGACTTAAAGTTGCCAAGGTTGGAGTCGAATCCTGGTATAGAGCAACCATTACTTTGGACTTGCCAGGGTTATAGCTTGATCTTGTGCATGAAATAGCCCTACTGCTGGTCTGCTTTAGAAACCACCTTTGCTAGGTGTGAAAGTTGTGATTGTCTGAACCGAGAAGCCTTGTTGGCAAACCATTATCAAGGCACCTGATCAGTAGAAAATCTCCACACACCACCACCACCACCCTCCATTCCTGGGCAAGGAGATGAAAGCTTTTAAGAGAGGAAGCAGTTTGGGGCAATGTCAAAGGGAACGGGGTTAAGCAAGGGTCTCTCTGTCCTGATTAAATTGTTCCCCTCTTCTGCCTGCAGCTAGTTTTCAAGATGGTTATTTCCTTAAAATATCAGGAGATCCAATTACGGATCTCTCGTGTTAACAAGTCGTTCTGGCCCTCGGCAACTCTGCATCTTGGGACGATTCTTTCTCTGCCAAAGGAAACCCTCAATGAGGCTTTACACAAACTCTTGTCTGGCCTTTCAGGTCCTCCGAGCGATCTTCCATCCTGCATCTGTTTCCAATCGTCTCCGTTTTTCCAAGGGAAGACTTTGCTTGTTTTTCTTGAGCATTTCATTTTGCTTTGCACCTTCCAAAGGCTCTCCCCAAACCTCACCCGGCCTTGCTTGTTGCAACAGCTGCTGCCCTTATGAGGAGAAAGGATTGAGGTGGCCATGTTCATTCGACTAGGGCAGCATTCGCTCAAGAGCACCAAGACTGAGGTCAGAAAAAACAGGCAATTTTGCTCTTGCGCTGTCTGACCAAATCCTGCTTCTGCAGGACAGATCTTGGCCACGGAAGGAAATGCCACATCAAGGATAGGCAATATTGCTGACATTCCTGATCTCTTCCAACCAGGTCATTAGAGCCGAGATGGCGCAGTAGTTAAATGCAGCATTGCAGGCTACTGCTAGTTCAGCAGTTCAGCTGTTCAAATCTCACCGGCTCAAGGTTGACTCAGCCTTCCATCCTTCTGAGGTCGGTAAAATGAGGAGCCAGATTGTTGGGGGCAATATGCTGAACTCTGTAAACCGCTTAGAGAGGGCTGTAAAGCACTATGAAGTGGTATATAAGTCTAAGTGCTATTGCTATTGCTATAAAGACATAGGTGCCACCTGCTAATTGTCTACATACAGTGTTCAGGGCGACTGGAGTATCTACGCAATTGCAAATTGAATTTTGTACTCCCCCCCCCTCTAGGGCAGGAGTATCAAACTTGATTTCATTGAGGGCCACATCTGGGTTGTGTTTGACCTCGGGGGGGGGGCGCGGGGGGGGGCAGCTCGACGTGACTCCTGTTGGGGGTGCCTGTGGTGGCCTGAGCACTTTGCCAGCGAAAACAGGCTCCCAACTCCGTTTTCAGCTGCCACGGCCTCCTGCAACTCTCTGCCAGTGAAAATGGAGCTCAGGAAGGCCACATGCGGCTCTCCTGAGCTCCGTTTTCACTGGCAGAGGGTTGCAGGAGGCTGTGGCAGCTGAAAATGGAGCTTGGGAGCCCGTTTTCTCTGGCAGAAGCACCGCAGGCTGGTCCTTCGCTGTTTCCAGGGCGGTTCTGCCGGCCAGATCTAAGTAACCTGTGGGCCGGATCCGGCCCCCGGGCCTTGAGTTTGACACCCCTGCGCTAGGAAATGGTACCCTTCATAAATCAGGGTTCCCATGTGCTTATTAATTCATAGTAAGATAAAAAGACACAATCTTTAATACCCATCTGATCAAGAGGCCAGGTCTTTTCTGCTGCATACAGAACTTTTATTTCTTTATATTTGGGCAATCTTATAGCAAGAGCACAAATCGGTCAACATGGGCAGAGATTCTTCACCACAACTAGGAGAGCAAGCCTGGAGACTGTTTTGTAAGGAGCCCAGCAGCACATTCCAAGAAGGTGAAGTACATTTCCCCAAAAAAGAAGAATAATGCAGAGAAGTAATGATGAACTTCACCATGCTGTTAAGAAGTTGATGTCACACAGAGATGAAAATCCTGTCAAAGTCCATCTCTTCACACCTCCCATCCTGATCACAACCATGAGACTGGTTTGCAACCACCCACATGACTGAGGTCTGCAGATCTCATGCAACAGAGCAAGATGAACAGAGGAGTAGCTGAGGCACACCAAATGCAGAGGTGGAGGAGCACACTAGAAGGCAAAGAGAGACTCAGAACATATGCTCTGGAAGAAGCAATGGCAGACATGGTTCTTTCTGGTCATTCTAGCACCACCACTATCACCATCACCATCTTGTAGAAGTAATTGTTACAGTTGTTTCAAATTGAAGAGCACTTTGGACTGAATATGGAATGTTGCCTTTGATCAGTTCAGCCATAGTTTCCTAGTT
This sequence comes from Diadophis punctatus similis, assembly GCA_023053685.1. Lineage (NCBI taxonomy): Eukaryota > Metazoa > Chordata > Lepidosauria > Squamata > Dipsadidae > Diadophis > Diadophis punctatus. Next base: position 3,063,533 of record JALIGW010000020.1, on the reverse strand, counting down.
AGCTCAGAACTACTGTATCTATTCAGGAAGGGGGTTTCCAAGAACGGAGGCAGCCCAGGCTTTGACAAGGAGAAGGGACAAGGAATCACTAATTATTTTATTTATTTATTCCCCACCTTTGTTACTTTTATAAATAATTCAAGGAGACAAACAACACAACACTCCTTCCTCCTGCTGTTTTCCCCACAATAACAACCCTGTGAAGTGAGTTGGGCTGAGAGAGAGAGTGACTGCCCCCAAATTACCCAGCTGGCTTTCATAGCTAAAGCGGGACTAGAACTCACCGTCTCCTGGTGATTGGCCCAAAGTCACCAACCAGCTTTCATGGCTAAGATGCAACTAGAACTCACCGTCTCCTGGTGATTGGCCCAAAGTCACCAACCAGCTTTCATGGCTAAGGTGCAGCTAGAACTCACCATCTCCTGGTGATTGGCCCAAAGTCACCAACCAGCTTTCATGGCTAAGGTGCAGCTAGAACTCACCATCTCCTGGTGATTGGCCCAAAGTCACCAACCAGCTTTCATGGCTAAGATGCAACTAGAACTCACCATCTCCTGGTGATTGGCCCAAAGTCACCAACCAGCTTTCATGGCTAAGATGCAACTAGAACTCACCGTCTCCTGGTGATTGGCCCAAAGTCACCAACCAGCTTTCATGGCTAAGATGCAACTAGAACTCACCGTCTCCTGGTGATTGGCCCAAAGTCACCAACCAGCTTTCATGGCTAAGATGCAACTAGAACTCACCGTCTCCTGGTGATTGGCCCAAAGTCACCAACCAGCTTTCATGGCTAAGATGCAACTAGAACTCACCGTCTCCTGGTGATTGGCCCAAAGTCACCAACCAGCTTTCATGGCTAAGATGCAACTAGAACTCACCGTCTCCTGGTGATTGGCCCAAAGTCACCAACCAGCTTTCATGGCTAAGATGCAACTAGAACTCACCGTCTCCTGGTGATTGGCCCAAAGTCACCAACCAGCTTTCATGGCTAAGATGCAACTAGAACTCACCGTCTCCTGGTGATTGGCCCAAAGTCACCAACCAGCTTTCATGGCTAAGATGCAACTAGAACTCACCGTCTCCTGGTGATTGGCCCAAAGTCACCAACCAGCTTTCATGGCTAAGATGCAACTAGAACTCACCATCTCCTGGTGATTGGCCCAAAGTCACCAACCAGCTTTCATGGCTAAGATGCAGCTAGAACTCACCGTCTCCTGGTGATTGGCCCAAAGTCACCAACCAGCTTTCATGGCTAAGATGCAACTAGAACTCACCGTCTCCTGGTGATTGGCCCAAAGTCACCAACCAGCTTTCATGGCTAAGATGCAACTAGAACTCACCGTCTCCTGGTGATTGGCCCAAAGTCACCAACCAGCTTTCATGGCTAAGATGCAACTAGAACTCACCATCTCCTGGTGATTGGCCCAAAGTCACCAACCAGCTTTCATGGCTAAGATGCAGCTAGAACTCACCATCTCCTGGTGATTGGCCCAAAGTCACCAACCAGCTTTCATGGCTAAGATGCAACTAGAACTCACCATCTCCTGGTGATTGGCCCAAAGTCACCAACCAGCTTTCATGGCTAAGATGCAACTAGAACTCACCATCTCCTGGTGATTGGCCCAAAGTCACCAACCAGCTTTCATGGCTAAGATGCAGCTAGAACTCACCATCTCCTGGTGATTGGCCCAAAGTCACCAACCAGCTTTCATGGCTAAGATGCAGCTAGAACTCACCATCTCCTGGTGATTGGCCCAAAGTCACCAACCAGCTTTCATGGCTAAGATGCAACTAGAACTCACCATCTCCTGGTGATTGGCCCAAAGTCACCAACCAGCTTTCATGGCTAAGATGCAACTAGAACTCACCATCTCCTGGTGATTGGCCCAAAGTCACCAACCAGCTTTCATGGCTAAGATGCAGCTAGAACTCACCATCTCCTGGTGATTGGCCCAAAGTCACCAACCAGCTTTCATGGCTAAGATGCAACTAGAACTCACCGTCTCCTGGTGATTGGCCCAAAGTCACCAACCAGCTTTCATGGCTAAGATGCAACTAGAACTCACCGTCTCCTGGTGATTGGCCCAAAGTCACCAACCAGCTTTCATGGCTAAGATGCAGCTAGAACTCACCATCTCCTGGTGATTGGCCCAAAGTCACCAACCAGCTTTCATGGCTAAGATGCAACTAGAACTCACCATCTCCTGGTGATTGGCCCAAAGTCACCAACCAGCTTTCATGGCTAAGATGCAACTAGAACTCACCGTCTCCTGGTGATTGGCCCAAAGTCACCAACCAGCTTTCATGGCTAAGATGCAACTAGAACTCACCGTCTCCTGGTGATTGGCCCAAAGTCACCAACCAGCTTTCATGGCTAAGATGCAACTAGAACTCACCGTCTCCTGGTGATTGGCCCAAAGTCACCAACCAGCTTTCATGGCTAAGATGCAACTAGAACTCACCGTCTCCTGGTGATTGGCCCAAAGTCACCAACCAGCTTTCATGGCTAAGATGCAACTAGAACTCACCGTCTCCTGGTGATTGGCCCAAAGTCACCAACCAGCTTTCATGGCTAAGATGCAACTAGAACTCACCGTCTCCTGGTGATTGGCCCAAAGTCACCAACCAGCTTTCATGGCTAAGATGCAACTAGAACTCACCGTCTCCTGGTGATTGGCCCAAAGTCACCAACCAGCTTTCATGGCTAAGATGCAGCTAGAACTCACCGTCTCCTGGTGATTGGCCCAAAGTCACCAACCAGCTTTCATGGCTAAGATGCAGCTAGAACTCACCGTCTCCTGGTGATTGGCCCAAAGTCACCAACCAGCTTTCATGGCTAAGATGCAACTAGAACTCACCGTCTCCTGGTGATTGGCCCAAAGTCACCAACCAGCTTTCATGGCTAAGATGCAACTAGAACTCACCGTCTCCTGGTGATTGGCCCAAAGTCACCAACCAGCTTTCATGGCTAAGATGCAACTAGAACTCACCGTCTCCTGGTGATTGGCCCAAAGTCACCAACCAGCTTTCATGGCTAAGATGCAACTAGAACTCACCATCTCCTGGTGATTGGCCCAAAGTCACCAACCAGCTTTCATGGCTAAGATGCAACTAGAACTCACCATCTCCTGGTGATTGGCCCAAAGTCACCAACCAGCTTTCATGGCTAAGGTGCAGCTAGAACTCACCATCTCCTGGTGATTGGCCCAAAGTCACCAACCAGCTTTCATGGCTAAGATGCAACTAGAACTCACCGTCTCCTGGTGATTGGCCCAAAGTCACCTAGCTGACTTTCATCCCTTAAGGTGGGACTACAATTTATTATAATTAGCCCTAATCATGCACTTTTTCATAATTTATCATAAGTAGCTCTAATTATCCAACTCATTATCATAACTTATTACAATTAACCAAAATTACATCATACTACCTCACAAGGTCTCATAGAAAAAGAGGTGGACATATAGATTGCACGTATACACAACCTGCTGTTCTTTCTGGCATCCCCAATGAAGTCCACTATCTCCTGCAAGCAGAAAGGATCAGGCTTGATCCTCTCAACTAAATGCTCAACTGCCACCTCTTCCTTTAGAAGAACACCTTCCAAAACAGCCGGTTTTTTCCATACATGTGTGAATGTGATCAGTATAGTTAGCTACTCGAATGCACCTGGGGTCTTCACTTCAGAGGGATGCCCAGTGGTGCGATGGTTGACTGCAAGGATCCGGAAAGCATAGGCCACTGCAGGATCCAGGCCACCCAGTTTTCGGCCACGGACATCAGGATCAATGTTGTTGGCCACTGTTTCCCAACTGCTGGCCATCTGCTTTGGGCCGGTCTTTTTTGCTTCTCTCCTCTGGACTACAAAGCCAGTCAGGTTTCCTGAGCCCCGAGTTTCCCATTCCAGTTCCACCTCTGTACGAGGGCGAGTGTACATCAGTCTGCTGATTGTCACATTGGGTGGGTTGGGATACTCTGGAAAGAAAAGAAAAGGCGTATAATCGTTGCTTGTTTACAAATTAGCATTCTTAGAAGACTCTCTCTCTCTTCCACGGGGCATGTTTAGTTTGGGAAGTATTTATTTATTTATTTATTTATTTATTTATTTATTTATTTATTTATTTATTTATTTATTTATTTATTTATTTATTTATTTATTTATTTATAAGAGTTCTTATAGGCCGCCCAATCCCGTGGGACTCAGGGCGGCTTACAACAGAGATTAGAACTATACAGTAAAATAACATCTAAAAACATTTTATTACAATTTAAAAAACATTCATACATGGGGGAATTGTCTCTTCACCCCGCCTGCCGGAAGAGCCATGTTTTTACTGCCTTGCGGAAGGCCAGTAGAGTGGGGATAGTCCGGATCTCTGGTGGGAGTTGGTTCCAGAGAGGTGGGGCTCCCACAGAGAAAGCCCTCCCCCATGGGCCCGCCAACCGGCATTGTTTGGCTGACGGGACCCGGAGGAGGCCCACTCTGTGGGACCTAACTGGTTGAAGGGAGGTATGTGGCAGGATGCGGTCCCGAAGGTAACCTGGCCCTGAGCCAGGTAAGGACATAACAGAGAAAAACAAATGCCAGGATCCCTCTCTACCAAATGGCAATAAAATACAATCATCGACAGAAATTACTGTAGAAAAAATTGAAATCGTAAGAAGTCATAAAAGCAGGCTCCTCCTTTGCAGGCGAAGAAGAAAACTTGGAGGAATTGGAGGACAATTGGAGGACAAGTGTGGACACAGTATTCCCACTTCATGGATTTGTGATTCCCAGATTTGGGAGAGCGAATGGAGTTTTGTGGTACACAGAGTCCTTCGGGAGTTGGGCGGCATAGAAATACAATAAATTAAATTAAATTAAATTAATCAAGAAGCAATGGATGGAAACTAATCAAGGAGAGAACCAACCTACAGTATTTGTATTTTTATTTTCATCAGGCATGTATTAGATAACAGATATAAGTATAAACTTAATTATGAATACATGAAATGGATATGAATAAAAGTAAGGTGACCAGATTTTAATATTTGTAAAGCGGGACACCATTGACGGGGGGGGGGTTTCTAGGGGAGTAAGACGGGAGGGGTCCGTCTCTCTTATCCTGCAGCTTTGTGCACCCCCCAAACAGCCCCCCTTCATCGCAGCCAGGGGTGGGTTCCTACCGGTGCGGGCTTGCCTGTTTGTCGCCGCAGAAGCTGGTGGCGTTCACGGCGCGAGGCTTCCCCCGCCCGCTTTCCCCGGCCGCCGGGACGCCGCCATTTACATTCTTTTGCCCTCTGCGCATGCGCAAAGCGTTCTGCTTGCGCAGAGGGCAAAAGAATGCAAATCTTCTTCAGATTCTTCAGCTCTGCGGCGATGAACAGGCAAGACCGCCGCTGCCCCTCTCACTGCCCTCCCTCCCCGCCTGGCAGGAGGAGGCAGGCGAGGCAGGAGGCAGAGGGGTGTGCAGGGCAAATTCAAATTCAAAAAGCGGGATTTTTTTGAAACGCCATGGGACGCGGGACAAATTATTAAAAAGCGGGACTGTCCCGCCAAAAGCGGGACGTCTGGTCACCTTAATAAAAGGGAACATTAGGACAGGGACGGTAGGCATGCTGGTGCGCTTAGAACTTAGTACTCCAGAACTAAGGAGAAATTTCCTAAGAGAACAATTCATCAGTGGAACAACTTGCCTCCAGAAGTTGTGGGTGCTCCAACACTGGAGGTTTCTAAGAAGAGATTAGACAATCATTTGTCTGAAATGGTATAGTATGAAATGAGCAGGGGGTTGGACTAGAAGCCCTCCAAGGTCCCTTCCAACTCTGTCATTCTGTTATTCAACTTACTTTTTACCTGGAGGCTGATGGTGGCAGAGGCATTGCCCACAGCGTTGATGGCAGCACATCGGTAGGTGCCACTGTCCCGTATCCATTCTGTGTCCTGGAGAGTCAAATTAAACCAAGTATTCTCCTGCTGCAGGTGGTATTTCCTAGTGCTTGTTGTAATGGGCTGGTTCTTATTATTGTACCAGAAGACTTCAGAGCCCAAATAGGCACCTTGGAGGAAGCAAGCCAACTGGACCTCACTGCCTTCAAACAACGACACCTGGGACCGTTTCACCATAATTCTGGGGGGTTCTGTGTATAAAACGAAGCAGAATAAAAGAAACTCTCAAAACCATCAGGTTGAAGGAGAGAAGTAACCAGGTTCTGACCTTTCCGTTCGCCCCACAAAGGCCCTGGGCCTTCAACATCCAGATGGATGCTTTGCCTGAAGCACATCCACCTTTCCAACAGGAAACAAAAAAAATAAAAATAAACTGAGATGTAAACAGCATTCAGGTGGGCTGGTCTAAAGAAAGAGGTTGGGAACAACCTCATACATTAACATGCTAGTAAATGAGCAGCATTGCCCGCAGTGGCAGCCATGTTGCAAAGGCAGTTCTGCATGTTCTCAAAATGGCTGATCAGCCCCAAAAGTTTACTCGCTCTGGATTTGTTCTGCTTTGCAAGAGTCCCCTAAATCCTCAGGAACAGGCTTCTCCACTGTTGCCTTCCTGACCTTGTAAAATTGGAGGATATCTTGGATTGAGCCCAAGATCTAAGGTGGCTCTTCTTTCTTGACTGGGAAGGCCAACTATAGCACCAGTGGATAATCCCATTACATTTTATTTATTTATTTATTTATTGGTTCTTCTATGCTGCCCTACTCCCGAGGGACTCAGGGCGGCATACAACATTGTGCAAGAACACTGAACAATAAACAATTATTAAAAACAATGTTAAAAGAATTAAAAAAGTTAAGAAAAAAAAATGTTCACCAACAAACATACCGGGGGAGAGCTCAGATGGAACTAGTCTCAACCACCTGCCTGCAGGAAGAGCCATGTCTTGACGGCTTTTCGGAAGGCCAGCAGGGTGGGGATGGTTCGGATCTCTGGGGGAAGTTGGTTCCAGAGCACGGGGCCCCCCACAGAGAAGGCCCTCCCCCTAGGGCCCGCCAGCCGGCATTGTTTGGCTGACAGGACCTGGAGGAGACCCGCTTTGTGGGCCCTAACCGGTTGGAGGGAAGTGTGAGGCAGAATGCATGATTTGTTACAATACATGATTTGTTTGCAACTGAATAAAGAGACAGGGAGGAAGGGATCAGCTTGGGACAGGTAAACCTGATGGAACAGTGTCTTTTACACTCTGATGAGCCAGTCAATCCTCCCTTGACCCAATTATTTTTTCCTTGACCCATATTTATCTGCTTACCCAGCTGGATGTGGCACTCAGCAGTTCTTGCCCACAGAGGGTGAGCTGCCATGCAGGTGAACGTCTTGCCTCCAAGAGTGGCATTGGGCTTCATGACAAAAACATTGTGTGATGGTTTCATGCTTCCCAGCACATGATGCCTCCAGTCTCTCCACCAGAGTGTCACCTGAGGTTCTCCACCTGGCCAGTCACAGGTCAACATGAGGAATTCATTCAGTTTGGTTGCTACCACACTGCAGGTCAGGCTCCCTTTTGGAACCCCTGAAATAAATTGGTAAGATTTCAGAGGGGTCTTGCCTTTGCATACTTTCTAGGATTCCTAATAATCATGATTATTAGTTGGATAACTTTTCATAAATAAGAGCTAATTAACGAGCCCCATAAATTATCATAAAGATGAGTCCAACAAATTATTATAATTTATGATAGTGAGCCAGATAATTAGGGCTTATTATTATAAATTATGCTAGTAAAGTAAAATGAATATCATAAATAATAATGAAATGACTTGATTTACAGGAATTATGACTTTCTTTAGGGATTTAACTTTAAAGAGCCCCTCTTTGAGGGAGATGGGCATTCGGAAATGTGAAATGAAGGAAGGAAGGAAGGAAGGAAGGAAGGAAGGAAGGAAGGAAGGAAGGAAGGAAGGAAGGAAGGAAGGAAGGAAGGAAGGAAGGAAGGAAGGAAGGAAGGAAGGAAGGAAAATCTGGGCCTGAATATTGAAGTGTCTTCCACCAATTTGTATAAAGGGGTTATAACCATCCTAATTGCACAGGGTTCTATGTCCCCATAGTTGCATTTCATTAAAAAAACAACAAAGAGAAGTTTAATTAATCATGAATGGTTGCTGTAGCATAATTAGTATTTTAGCCTCAACTTTTGGGAGCCTCAACATCTGTTTCTAGAATAGCAAAAGAGCCAAGGTGGCGCAGCAGTTAGAGTGCAGTACTGCAGGCTACTTTAGCTGACTGTGATCAGCAGTTCAGCTGTTCAAATCTCACCGGCTCAAGGTTGACTCATCCTTCCATCCTTCCAAGGTAGGTAAAATGAGGACCCAGATTGTTGGGGGCAATATAAATATACATTGCTTACTGGTGTAAACCGCTTAGAGAGTGCTTGCACTATACAAGCCTCTAAATAAATAAATAAATAAATAAATAAATAAATAAATAAATAAATAAATAAATAAATAAATAAATAAATAAACAAACAAACAAACAAACAAACAAACAAACAAACAAACAAACAAACAAACAAACAAACAAAAAAAGGCTGGTACTCACAGACAGTGGTCCTGCAAACAGCATCCTTTCTCAGGGCTGGATGGGAAGCCAGGCAGATATAGGAAGTCCCATTGAGAACATCTGCACCTTGATGGATTTGAATAGCTCTGGAGAAGCTTCCCGTGTCAGTTTCTTCTGCCCTCGGTTTTACCCACCGCAAGTGCACTGAAGGGAATCCCCCTGGCCATAAACAATGCAGAGCAAGGTCTTGGAAATTGGAGGCAGGCAGCGACATGCAGTTGAGCTGTCCCTTGGGCAGATCTGTGCATAGGGTAAACATCATATCAACAGCAACGAGGACTTACTGGGGCCAGAAATATCCATGGAGGAAAACATTATCCAAAGGGTGATGGTGGCAAAGAGCAGGGTCCCATCCCTGCTGCTTTGGGATTAGACACAAAAGCTTGTTTGACCCACAAGATGTTTGTGTCCATCTTCTCTGTACCCACCCAAAACATTGCTCTTGCAAGCCAACTTCTACCCAAAGTTGACCAACAGTTTATGCATTGCCCTCTCAGAATCTCATGACTTCTTGGCCAGGAGCAGGAGCTATAGCAGATATTTGCCTATTCTTTGCATTAGCATACTGGGGAAAGCTTTGATGACAGAACTGGTCTCAAAAATGGCTAGAAGAAGCGGAGAACCTTTGCTGTGGAAAAAAAGTTGACAACTGCCTGCTTGCAGATGTTCCTTGGTGGGAAAAGAAACTGGGGGAAAGGAACTATTGCCCTCACTCCTTACATTTTTCCACTGGTGGTTGCACTACTAAACCATGGAGCTGAGAGTCATATGGGCAAACTCATAATTTATGGCCTCCTATCTTGACAACCTCATATTTTCCTTAAGCTTTGAATTTCTTTGGTTTTCCATCTCTGTAAATCCCCTCATTCACCTTAATTTATTTCTTGCTTAAGAATGAAGTCATCGGTGCAATAGCAGTACATGAATGCATTATCAAGTTGTAAGATCTGGGTGCTGGGTCAACATTTCCAATGAAATAATGTTCTATGTAAATGCTAGCCCTGGTCTCAGATAAGGTTGTTTCCTATATATGAGGATGATTTTATTTGTGCATTTATTTATTTTGTAAGGAAACATTAGGAAAACGAGTTTCTCCCACAACCCACAGCTCAAATGTTTTATGGTACCATCCAGATAAAACTGTATCACGTGAAGATGATGGTACAGAAGTTGGTCAGCTCTATGTTATTTCAGGGAATCTAAGGATCTTGCAGGTTGGTCTTTGAGGTGTTGCTTGTTTTGAAATGTCCTAGGTTAATTTGGTCAATGTTGTTATCAAACATATATTTCAATGGTCCACAGACAACAAACATCACAACAAAGAGCCTGCTTTGGTCTACCTGAAAAACACTTGTTTTTGGCTGTTTTCTGCTGCAAGACAAAAAAGCAACATTGACCAATCATTACTTTCCTGTAGTATTAATACTTTTAGCAAGTTGGCCTCCTTTTCTGTGATTATTCCATACAGAAAGCCATGGATTATTTCACTTTTATTTCTCTTTTGCAAAAAAAAAGAGAATTTGAAGAATTTCACCAGAAAGAACAAACTCTGTTGACACAAGACATAAGAGACTTGGCCACATGAAAAGTGCAATAATCAGGGTACAGAACAAGAACGGTCTATCATTCTCTCAGAAGGGAAGCTATACAAAAACACCAGCATTGGAAACCATGGTAGAAGAGGCAATCACCACCTTCTTTTGGCACTGATATTTTATACCCAAATTGCGTTGACATTTTTCTTTTAGCATCTTTTCAGCTGTGCCAGGATGGTAATGTTTGGAATAGTGAATTTAAAAAAAAATCTAGAAGATAGAGAGATAGGAAGCAACAGAACATGCTGAAACTTCATGCCTGAGAAAATAGGTAAAGGTAACTTACAATAGACAGTCAAGATAATAGTGGCCTGGGTCCGAGTATTCAGGTGCATATTCTGAGCTAGGCAAGTATAGATGCCTGTTTGAGTCCGTGAGATTCTGGCTATCACATACTTCTGTCCGGAGTAGACTTGAGAGCTGTTGTAGAACCAAATGTAGTGGCTGGGAGGATTGGAAGGAGCTAGGCATGTCATAATCACTTCTTCTTGTTCATTGGCTGAGAAGCCATGTTGGTTAATTGCAAATGGCTCTATGCTGATCACTGGCTCATCTGGACCGTCTAGGGAAGATTAAACTAGTTAATAGAATGCAAGTTGAAGAAGGCACTTCTGTTGATGAGATGCTGAGCATCTGAGGATAGATCTCCCCAGTCTGGTGTGCTTCTAATGCACTGGGATTCCTATTCAATCAAGTCGATACATCAGAAGTAGACCAGATAGGAAAACCTGCCCTAATTTGCTTCACTAGGGATTATCTATTTTATTTAATGGTCTACATCTGGCAAGATTAAGATTAAGATCGGATTGGCTGCACACAAACTTTCTCCAAAATAGAAAAAAATGGCCTTATTGACCGGTTGCTTACAGATAACGTCAAGGTACATCCCATCACTGGTTTGGCTGTTGACCTCATTGTGGGCTGTGCAGGTGTACCAACCCATGTATGTTCGGTTTGCTGAGGTCAGGTTTAAGAGATACGTCCCTGCTTCAGCAAGAACTACCATGCCATCTCGGTTAGTGTAGTGTTGCCAAGAATAAGTGATAGGAGTTGTCCCTTCTTTCACTGTACAGATCATCACAACCGGCATGCCTTCCACAGGTGTTGAATTGTTAATCTGCAGAAAGGGCTTGGGAACTGGGACTGGGGAGACCAAATGAAAAGTTAAGAAATTAAGAAGAGCATCAATCCTTACATCAAGAAACATGAATGACCTGAACCAGTCATACATACAAAAATCCAGGGGTGGGCTGCTGGGAGTTCACAGGAGTTTATTTATTTATTTATTAGTGAGATTTATATACCGCCTCACAGTGCAAGCACTCTCTAAGCGGTTTACACCATTAAGCAATGTATATTTATATTGCCCGCAACACTCTGGGTCCTCATTTTACCTACCTCGGAAGGATGGAAGGCTGAGTCAACTTTGAGCCAGTGAGATTTGAACCGCTGATCTGTGGATCACAGTCAGCTAAAGTGGCCTGCAGTACTGGCTCTAACCGCTGCGCCACCTCGGCTCTTCGGGAGAACCTTTAGTTATGATTCTGTGCAGTTCGGAGAACCCCCAAATCCCACTCCTGGCTGGCCCCGCCCACCCTGCCCCTCCCAGGAGTCCCCACGCGGCCCATTTTGGATGCAGGTAAGTGCAGGGCACGCGCGGAGGCTCAGGGAGGGTGAAAAACGGGCCTACCGGAAGTTCGGGAAGGCCAGAAATGAGCCCGTTTCCTGTCTCTAGAGGGTCTCCGGAGCCTGGGAAGGCTGTTTTTGCCCTCCCGGAGGCTCGATGAAAACCTCCGGAGCCCGGGGAGGACAAAACTTTTTGAAGCCCACCCCTGCAAAAATCCATTTCTGGTCCACATTGTTTTTTCAAATTAGGGAATTGATTTAAACCACCCATAGAACTACCCAAAGATTCAACATGCTAAAACAGAAACACAGGCAATTCATTTTGAAAATGGAGATAAAAATGAAACCAGAACTTTTTCTCTTAGGCTTAATGGAAAAAGAATTTGATTTTTTTTTTGGAACTTTGTTATTATATATGTTGACAGCAGCAAGACTATTGTATGCACAAAAATGGAAGGACACTTCGATTCCTACCATGGACGAATGGTTGCAGAAGTGGATGGAGTTGGCTGAAATGGCAAAAATGACCACTTTGATTAAAGAGAAGGACATAAGTACCTTTGTTTCTACATGGAAACCACTTCTGAACTTCCTGCTTGATGTGGGAAAGAATGAAAGTCTGACTTTGGGTTTTACCGATTGGACTGATAGATCTTTATAGAAATGGCTTGTTCATATTACTATGGAAAAGCAAAAGGCTGTGATTTGATGTTAATGCCTTATTTTGCTGTAACAGAGAGAGTTGGAAATCAATGCTTCTTTTTCTGTCTTTTCCCTATTTTTCGTCTTTTGTCCCTTCCTCCTCCCCCCCACTTTTCTATTTACTTAATATTTTGTATTTTATACTACTTTGTAATTCAATAAAAATGTTGACTAGGATGGGGGGAAGAATCACAGGCAATTCAACTATTGGCCTAAAAGTTCAAATTCATCATATATAAACATAAGTTCAGTTTTTATCATTGCTCTGGCTATTACTTAGAGCAGTTTTCCTCAGCTTTGACACCTTTAATCAGGATGGACTTCAACTCCCAGAATTCCCTAGCTGGGGATGTTGGCTGGGGATTTCTGGGCGTTGAGGTCCACACATCTTAAAGTTGCTCAGAAATGCTGAGAAACAATGACTTAAAGCATGTGCACCTTTTACAATGGAAGAAAATAATGCATGTTTCTGGTTTACTTCCAGGGTTCAACCAACCAATTTCCTTAGGTGGGGAGGAGGAAGAGCTGGACAAGAATTCTGAAACTAAATTCAGCGTAATTTAAATGATTTAAAGATTGAATACTTTTCTGCTGGGGGACTTTTTTAAAAAAAATAATGTGGATGCAGTGAAATTCTAGTTTGCTTAAGAACCTATTTTACTTAATCTCCCACCCTACAACAAGTGGGGGAAAGGATGTCAAAGACTTGGTAGCAAAAAGGTTACTTAATTCTGGCTTATATTGCAAATAGAATGGATTGAAATCCGCAAGAACTTTAGCTTACACTTACATATGAGCCACGGTGGCGCAGTGGTTAGAGTGCAGTACTGCAGGCTACTTTTGCTAACTGCTAGCAGTTTGGCAGTTCAAGTCCCATCGGCTCAAGGTTGACTCAGCCTTCCATCCTTCCAAGGTCGGTAAAATGAGGATCCAGATTGTTGGGGGCAATATGCTGACTCTATAAACTGCTTAGAGAGGGCTGTAAAGCACTGTAAACCGGTATGTAAGTCTAAGTGCTATTGCTACATAGAGCATCACCCGCCTGTTCAGACAAGTGGTAAGAATCACAGGCTTGGGTGGGTTTTTTTTTCATAATGCAGTTTTTTTAGCATCTGAACATGGCAACAGAGGAGTTCTTTGCCTCCTTCCCTCCCTCTGCTGAAAATGCCAGGCTAACTGACCAAGGAAAGATAACAAATCAAGTTGTCTTGTGATCAAAGGCAAAGATGAACCTTTGCTGAAGATGAATGACATACCCGGGAGAGAGTATCCTCCATCAGCCAAAGAGCTTTAATAACTTGCATTTGACCAACCTGATCACGGGCAAGAACGGCTGGCCAGGGACCATCAACACTGAAAAGCTATTTGCAACATTTCACCCACCCCAGATGTCAGGTTAAGATGAAAGAAATTTGAGATAAGGTTTCTCCAATGAACCTTTTTGGAATTCATTGTTGGAATGTATCATATTTTTCGGAGTATAAGACGCACCGGAGTATAAGACACACCTTAGTTTTGGGGGAGGAAAACAAGGGAAAAAGGCCTCTGCCTCCAAGCAATTTGCCAAACAGCAAACAGCACAGATGATATACACTGTTTGCTGTGTATTTCTGTGCATGTGTGCCTGATCCATAGAAATAGCAAAGAATTGGAGAAATGTACATTATGCCAGAAAGTTTTCTTAAATGTAGTCACACTAACTCCTCCCAATTATTTAAATAGATCTACTCCAAGGTAAGTCAGGATTTTAGCTGCTTTATCTTAATACTAAACAGGACACTGTTACATTTCAGACTTTACTTGTTCAGAGCTGTTAAAATTAATTAAAATTTCTGGAAGTATACATTATTCTCTATTATTTAAAAGAAGATACAATAGCACTGGGCCTCTTCAGAGCAAACATTTATTTTAAAAAGCTTCTTTATTTTGTTAAATTATCTAGAACAGGGGTCTCCAACCTTCGCAACTTTAAGACTTGTGGGCTTCAACTCCCAGAATTCCACAGCCAGCAAAGCAAATAATAAAGCAGTCTTTAAAAAATAAGTCTAATAATTTGAACATTCTACAGACATTTATAGTTATTCACTTACCCCCTTGCATCCAGTTCAGCAGAAAATAAAAATCTGCGTGTCTCTCCCAACTATTTGCCTCTTTGCAGCTAGTTTCACTTTCATTTTAGCATGTGGCAAATCAGCTGGGGGGTCGGGAAGCTGCTAATGACTTGCTGCTAATGACAGGCTCTTCCCTGTTTGCTGCAAGCAGGTAAATTGCTGGACGACAGAGGCCAAAGGGTGGGGGTGGGTGGGTGGCTGGGTGGGGCTACATTCGGTGTATAAGACGCACCCAAGTTTTCACCCTCTTTTGGGGGGTAAAAAGATGCGTCTTATACTCAGAAAAATACGCTATTTTTACGCAACAACTACAGTAGTATTCAGCCAGTAGATGGCAGTGTTTACAAGTTTGGATCTGTGGTATATACTCTTTGCTCTTTTGTTCTAAGTAGAATTTCCTGTTTCCTGTTAGAGTTAAAAACAGTTAAGCAGTAAAGCACATGGTGACTGTACTCTTTGCTCTCTGGTGCTATATATAAACAGAATTTCTAACAGACCTTCTCCCCTTAACTGGTAGACTTCAAGAAGGAACATTGATTGCTTAGGAGAGGTGATTCTCTTGCTATTTTACTGCACTGTTCTATTTTGAAAGGCCACCACATATTGACATGCCCCATGTGGAGTTTTATGCACATCTTTGTCCATACTCAGCCAAAGAGTATGAGCTCCAGAATGAAGAGGTACGGGCTGCTACAAAACCCTCAGCCGCCATGTTTTGGGGAACTTGCAAATCTAAAACTCTTGCATTGAGGAGCCAACTCAAAGCTTCATGAGTTTTCCATGTAAAAAATAATATGGCATCATTTTTTGTATGCATGTTTGAAAATCATTGATCAAATGGAAATGGAACAGAATAGATTTATCAATGGACACATTTGAAGAGTCCACAGCAAGCCAAGACACTATCAACCAAAAGAAAAATGTGCATTACAATAACGTAATGCACATTCCAGGGCTTACCTAATATATTGGTAATACAAGTACAAAAAGGGGTAGAGTTTGCATCACAACATGTTTCATAATTGGCAAGGACTCTTATTTGCTGTATCTTGGGACCATAGACAGCAAATTGGATCAGTTTGTGCAAGGAGAGAGGTTTTATTCCTGCATCATCAGCTGACCTGATTACAGGATGACTCAACCAGAAACACTGTTCTTTTTAGGGATGTCAGGGGTGATGGGAAGAGCCACTGTTTCTTACTTGTAAGGGAAGAAACATGGATGGAATTAAGTGCTTATAGCCCACTTTGTACAATTTCCTCATTAGGCTTGCCATAATCAATCATAAGACCAAATCTAGTGAATTTAATTCTGCTTTTGTAAAAGCTGATCTCTCTCTCTCTCTCTCTCTCTCTCTCTCTCTCTCTCTCTCTCTCTCTCTCTCTCTCTCTCTCTCTCTCTCTCTCTCCTTTCTTTCTTTCTTTCTTTCTTTCTTTCTTTCTTTCTTTCCACCCATCTCATCTAGAAGCAACTTTCCTTTTAGCAAGGAAAGGGTTAGTTAGAATGGAGGGTCTTTATTTAGAAGCAGGAATAATTCCTTTGGGTCTGAGACAAATAAATTGGTCCCTCTTCATGTTTGCAAGATCAGAAGGAAAGTCCTAGAAATCAACTCTGATCTCATCTCTGAGGAAACGCCCCATTTCCTCAGAAGCTGTGACTTACCCAAGACAAGAAGCTCAATGTAGGAATAAGCCACTTTGATCTCTCCATCCATTTCGTACATGGCTTGGCACATGAAATGTCCCTCGGCTGCTTGTCGCAGTTTCTTAATCTCTAAGGTGCTGTTCCTCAAACTGATCTCCCCCAGAACGGCAGAGGCCTTCTCCACCTTGGACTCAAGGCCGTTGCTGATGGCCACAGCTCTGGGAATGAGGGAGCCAGGTTTGGTGAAACTCCAGAAGACAACCAGGGGCTGCACTATGACACCACATGCCAGCGTCACTGAGCGGTTATGCACCCCTTTGACCACTTGCTCATCATATTCTGCATCTTCCAAAGGGAGAAGCTGACCTGGGGGAAGAACGAATGAATGAATGAATGAATGAATGAATGAATGAATGAATGAATGAATGAATGAACGAACAAATAACTCAACTGATCAATCAATGCCGAGCTTTCAGGCCTCTCCAATGACTCATAAGCAGATTTTTTTAATGAATAAAAATCAGTTGGCTCTCCTTTCATTCAGTTTAGGAAGATAGGAGCTTCAGAAAATAAATATACTACTAAAGACCAATTTCTTGAGAAGGCAAACAGAGCAACAAGATTACTTTTATTATTCATTTCTAAGCCACTTTTAAGAGGGAAAACTTCTCCAAGTATGCCAGGAAACAGAGGTTTCCCAAAAATATTTGGCTTGTGGCTTTGAACCAAAAGATATTAATCTTTGATCTGGTCCAGCATGTTGCTCCACATGTGTTCAATTCTCAGCCAGCCTTGCTTAGTTTAGCATCTCCATCTGATTGATCTGATAATCTTATGCACCTCTAATGAAACTTTCATATGTTGATATTAGTTTTTACTTGACCGTTTTGTTCTTACTGTATAGTTATTTTTTATTTGGATATGATTTATTTGGATATGAATCCATCCATCAGAATTTTAAAGAATTAAGAATGGTTTGAACATACTGAGCAATGAAGAAGAAATGAATAAATATGGGTATGTGTATGTATGTGACAGAGTAGGTGGAAACCAGAGGTGGGTTCCTGCCGGAGCTGCCCAGTACGCAGCTCCGGTAGGGAGCGACGGATTTCGCAACCGCTCCGGAGCCCTCTCTGCCGGTCCACCCGGCACGTCGCCATTTTTTTCCCATAATTTTTGGGCGATTTTGCTTCTGCGCATGCGCGGAAGCAAAATCGCACTGAAATCTTGTGAGCAGATGTGCGCGTGAGAAAGATTTCTGTGAGATTTTGCCTCCGCGCATGCGCGGAAGCAAAATCACGCTGAAATCTCTCTCTCACGCGCGCCCCTTCAAGAGATTTTGGCGCAATTTTGCTTCCACGCATGCGCAGAAGCAAAATCGTGCGAGGGGGGGGCCCGCATGTAGCGAGCGAGCGCCCCCCACCCCGAAGCATGGAGATGCGCGTGCATGGCTCCGCTAGCAAGGTAAGTGAGCAACCCGCCCCTGGTGGAAACCTGGAGAAGCTGCTATTAGAAGGTTAAATTTCCTCATATTGAGGTTCTAATCATTCTTCTGGAAGTTTTCCAACTGTTGATCTTAAAGCAACATCTGTTAGGATGGATCACTCATAGCAGCTAACATTTGGCTGTTTTAGGCAAAGAAAAAGCTGGCACACACAAATCCTGCCCCATTGCACTGCTACAAATTCATTTGAAAGCAAATTTGGGCATTCTGTTTTCAAGGGTTTTTCAGAGATGCAAATGCCAACATTAAAGTTCTCCAGTATTGTTTGTGCCTTCAGAAATTTGCAACGAAAGAAACAAAAAAAGTCTGAAGAAATTAATAGCATTTTTTTTAAAAAAAAGATTAAATTGCAGACATAGGCTGTCTCCAAAAAGAATGGCTCTATTAGGAAAATTCCTATTAAAAACAAACACACACCAAAACATAGATATTTAAGCATTGATGAATGCAGGCTAGGTCGTTTGCATTTTAAATAATGTTTAATGAAATTTACATTTACAGCTACATAAATTAGGGGACGAGGCATAGAAAGCATTCAGAGCCATTTATTTGGTGAGATAAATAACTATAATAGTTACACAATAACTAGAATAGTTACACAACATTACAAATATAAATAAAAAGATTTTCTACAAGTCTTTCTACAAGGCACACATACACATGCACACCAGATTAGACTACTGCGCTACAACTGTGTACCCTGGGCTGAATCTCAACTTTTGCGATAGCTTCATATCCTCCGCCGAGATCACAACCAGGTTGAAGTACTCACCAACAAGGGAAGAATTCAAAAAATACAACCAGGAGGCAGCCATTACTGTATCTGTAAAATTGAGATTCAGCCCAAGGTACACAATCTTCCATCTAAACCCATTACCTTAGTGTAAGGCCGAGCCTTTAAATATTCCACCACTGTGACTCACAAGCAAAAAAGAAATATATTTTGCTTATTTCATAGGCAGACATTTTGCATTGCAGCTGGCCTGGTAAGATTGCTAACAGGTTACTCACCATAAACCACAACTGGGAGGATATAAAGGATTTTCAGCAAGCTGTTAAATTGTAAATTCTTTGCCAATCCATAATCCATCGCTCCATGTCACTGCACAGGACAAGACCCAGAAGACAGATCCTATGCGCTCCTTCCAGAGCTTCACACCTCCCCAGCTTCCAGGCAAGCCATGGACTTCCACTTCCTGTTTCTTCTGCGGACTTACTAACCTCTGTGACTAGGGGATAGGTCTCTGTGTCTCTTCTTTCAGTCTCTCAAAGATAAAAAATGCAGCCCTCATTAGGCTCGGATTACCCCCCCGAATCATCCCCGATTAATGTTCAATTATTCATTTATTCTTACTTGATCTCATTGCCTTCATCTATTATGCAGGAGCTTCTTTAGAGAAACAGTGGAAATGCAAGTCAAGTTTCTTTGGTTTGAGCATCTTGAAGTCGTGGTTTCATGCTAGTGGAAGATAAAGACTGAAAGCATTAAATTTTCCTTAGGAAAGGCCCCAGCCGCGTACTTCTAATTTGCAAACCTCTCGTGCAATTATATTTCTTCGGACAAATTTTTTTTTCAATGGCAGAAGAGTAAGTGTTTTCTTGGTCATCTTTGAAGGCATCCTGAAGTGCAAAGTCAGTCTTCCCTGGGTTGAATGAAACCTTTTAAATTTCCAATATGCGCATATTGAACACACATTAAATACAAAAATGTAGCCAATTGCCAAGCAAAGTAAACAAAGTATCGTTCAATGAAGACAATAGATGTATGGAAGAATTCTTACGATTCTCACAATTGCTAAATAATCTATATTCTTTTATTTAGCCGCCCAGAGTCCCCCGGGAGTTGGGCGGCATACAAATCTATTTAAATAAATGTATATTCTAGTTTGAAATATTCCCTCTTGCAAATTCCCTAAAAAGATTTCCTTTATTATCTGTTTTAATATCTTTCTAACTGTTTACAACATTCTCTTCTCTGCACTTAATTGTCCTCCTGCATCTATCTTGAGGGATCTGAGCTGAGGAGCTGGGAATTATTACATTACTCTTGACAACTAACTCCAGAGATTTGAATGATCTTTCCCATTAGCATCATGTTGATATGAAAATAAATGATAAAGTAACATTTTGCTGGATGCCCCTTCTGATTGTTCTCCAGGGGCTAAAAAACAATTTTCCAAGATTATTTTCTGAGAGTACTTGGAGGTAGGAACAGAATCATGACAAAGCATTGGTGCCAGTCTTCCAAGGATTTCAAAATGCTGTCATGGTCAAAAGCTTTTAATAGGCCCGGAAGTATCAATAGAACACTTGCGACCTTCAAGAAGAGACTGGACTGCCATCTGTCTCAAATGGTGTAGGAACTCCTGCTTGATCAGGGGGTTGGACTAGATGACCTACAAGGTCCCTTCCAACTCTAATAATAAATCTAAATCTAACTATCATTTTAGGCTCACTGGTCGATAATTTGCTGGGACCATACTAGTTCTCCTCGTTGTGCTGAAAACATTATTTTCTGGATATAGTGGAAACCTGGCAAACTTCAGCTGAGGTATTGTAGAGAACATTTATGTATAGGGCATGGATATTTATAGTTACAAACACCAAAAGTTATATTGGAAATACAGACAGACTGATGGATGGACTGGCAGATAGAGAGATGGAAGGATGAATAGATGAACAGACGGATGGATGGACAGATGGACAGACAGACCGATGGACAGTGTTAAGGAGTTATTGTGCTGTTGAGCACATACACAGCGAAATAGTGATTGTGGTTGTGGTGTTGCAGTTTGTTATGAGTTGCTATTCAGTCAATAAACAGATACGTTTTATATATACAAATAGTTTACTTAAAAGTTGTAGCAAAGTTCAATAGGAAGTCCAAGTCATACACAGTAAGTCAGTCCATATGAAGAATCTTCTTCTTGCCTTTCTTTGTTTTAACTAGCAATCAAAGATTACAGCTAACAAACAAATCTATACTATCACAGATAGTTACTCTTTTCACAGCAGCCCTTCACAGTAATTTCACACAGTCACAAAGTCAATTACTCATCAGTAAATCAGCAGAGATAATCAGCAGAGAGTCAGCACTCTGGAACACACCTTCAAACACACATGCAGACACAGACATTCAAAGCATGCTCTCTTGCTTCCTTATATAGTAATCAGCCTACAATTCATTTAAAGCAATATACACATAACATTGATTTGTGGCTTGTTCATATATTAGCAAACCCAATCGTTTGAACAGGGTTCCAACAAACAGGCAGACAGACCGATGGACAGAGGGAGTATTTTCCTTGGTAGTTTAAAACATGTACAGAATGAAAACCTTTGATGCAGAGAAACTGATGGCTGAGTTGCTCCAGCAAATGGTGCCTCAAAGTACCCAAGGCCATTTTGCTAGGATAAGAGCATTCCATTTTGCACCAAAACTAACAAGTCGTCCTTTATTTTGACCATGCAGGATTCCACATCTGGATTTTATAGGTGTAAAGTCTTTTCCAAGTGAGACTTCCCAGTTGTTTGTTTGCCACTCTCTCGGGATTTCCAGTCACCCATCCCTGCTGTCTTCAAGAGCTCACGGCTTCACAAACACAATGGCCGCTTCTCAGATACTCTTCCTCTTAAGTGGTGCTCCTGTCTTTCCTAGTGAATTTATTTATTTATTTAGCGTATGGCTGGTCACACACAATATTAAAACACTTCATTTTTACAAATTAAAAACAGTTAAAGCAGTAAGGAAAACCTAAAAAGGAAAACAGAAATAACATTTCAAAGCTTAATATCAAGTTTGGAGATCCAGTCAGTAGCTGCCATTGTTGTGCAGAGGAAGTCCCTACAGTCTCCTGGATATCTTCTGTTGGGGCATTCCCTCACTATATGCTGAATAGTCTGTCGAGGAGCCCCGCAATCACATTGTGCTGAAGGTGTCTTTCCCCACTTATGCAAGGAGTCAGCACACACCCCATGAGTTGTTCTAATTCTATTATATGTCACCCACATGTATCGGGGTTGGCCAAATCCTGGAGGTATACTACTAGGGCTAATGTGCCCAGAGACATCTTGGGGGGTGCAGCTATTCCACGCCTCCATCCACTTTTGTGTGATGTTCTGATAGTCAGCCATCAACTTACGCGCTGTCAAGAGTGGTGGATTTCTTGATTTTAGTTGACATCTTAAGCGGTCAGGAATATATCCATGTATGGGTAGAGAGGAATTTACCAGGATCTTGCTGTACTCCCGGATAAGGGCTTCTTGTCGTCGTAAGTGCGGGGGAAGTATATGACTAAGAACTGGTAGCCAGTGACTAGGTGTTGATTTTATACACCCAGTAATTAGTCTCATCGTATGGTTAAGTTGAACATCAATAAGTCCTGTATGTGAGCTGTTTAACCATACAGGTGCACAGTATTCCGCTGCAGAGTAGCAAAGCCCAAGGGCTGCACATCGAAGAGTTGGGGCTGAGGCTCCCCAAGTTGTTCCGCATAGTTTTTGTAAAATGTTATTTTTTCCTAGTGAAAACAAAATGGGATGGAATGAAGTCACTAGGTGGGGGGGGGAACCCTCCCCCAAAAAGCAACCCAGAATCTAAATTGAGGGGGTGGGAATTAGTAGGGCAGAGAAAATCAAAAGAAAGGCCTCCTCCATGAATTGTGTGTATTACTGTTTACTGTGAGTGGCAAACAAATTTCAATGCCTCCACAAGTTCTTTCTTTCCAGTATGAAGGCACGTCAGTCCCCAAGGGACAGATACTATTACTACGTAGGGTACAGACCACACACAGCGAGAACAGAAAAACACACGCTGGATTATCAGTTTCTCCTCGTTACACATTACACGCCCAGCCCTGACTGATTCTTTGGCTGCCGCTGTTCCCTCTCAGAGATCCCAAGTGAGAACAAAATCATGACTTGGTCCAGTTGGAGGTTAGAGGCCTTTTAGGTCAGGAAACAGGTGGGGAGGAGTTATTGGTATTGATTTTGCCATGGTTAACCTTTGGTTGCATGGTCAAATGGAGGGGGAAAGACCCAAACAGGCTCAATTTTAAAGCAAAGTTGACTTCCTGCTACGACGCCACAGTTCATGAATATTTCAAATCCAGATTGACTCTGTTTATTGGGTAGCACGAGGATTTTGTCCATATGCAAGTAATAAACATGATCGATTTAATTTAATTTAATTTAATTTAATAAACGTTCTTATAAGCCGCCCAATCCCGTAGGACTCAGGGCGGCGTACAACATAAATAAGAACAGTACAATAAAAACAATAATAACATTTTTTAAAAAAGGAACATTATTTTAAAAAACATTCATTCATGGGGGAATCTGATCTTCTTTTTCACCCCGCCTGCCAAAAGAGCCATGTTTTTACGGCTTTACGGAAGGCCAGTAGAGTGGGGATGGTCCGGATCTCCGGTGGGAGTTGGTTCCAGAGGGACGGGGCTCCCACAGAGTAGGCTCTCCCTTGCGGCCCCACCAACTGACATTGTTTGGCCGATGGGACCCGGAGGAGGCCCACTCTGTGGGACCTAACTGGTCATAGGGAGGTGTGTGGTAGGATGCGGTCCCGAAGGTAGCCTGGCCCTGAGCCATGTAGGGCTTTAAAGGTCAAAACCAACATCTTAAATTGCGACCGGAGACTAATAGGCAACCAATGCAGCTGGCGGAGAATGGGTGTTACATGGGTGTATCTCGGCACACCCACCACAGCTCGCGCAGCTGCATTCTGTACCAATTGCAGTCTCCGGATGCTCTTTGAGGGTAGCCCCATGCAGAGCACGTTACAGTAGTCTAGCCATGAGGTGACAAGGGCATGAGTGACTGTGAGCAAAGCCTCCCTCTCCAAGTAGGGTCGCAATTGATGCACAAGACGGATCTGTGCAAAGGTCCCCCTAGCCACAGCTGAAAGATGTTGCTCCAATTTTAGCTGTGGGTCTAGGAGAACACCCAAATTGCGAACCCGTTCTGAGGGAGTCAATTTTTCTCCCCCAAGAACCAAGGAGGGGAAGTCGACATAATCCCTGGGGGGCAATATCCATAGCCACTCAGTCTTGTCAGGGTTGAGTTTGAGTCTATTCACTCCCATCCAGACCCTCACATCGTCCAGGCAGCGGCACATTACATCAACTGCTTCCCTGAACTGACAGATGGACTTCAAAGAAGCAGAATAGGAAGAGTATTGATATTTTTGAACTTTGGGGTGGAAGAAAACTCTTGAGAAGCCATGAAAACAATGCAAGGGAACATTGAACAAGTCAACCCAGAGTTCTCATTCAAGTGAACAAATGACCAGATTCAAATTATCCTACTTCAGGCAGATCATGCAAAGACCTACCTCTGATGCTAGGAAGGTAGAAGGAAAAAGAAGCCCATGACCAGAAGCAAAGCGGATGGACTCAGTTACACCAGAGATAGGTGAACCGATGTAACAGACTGTGAGAATAACCTTGAGCAAGAGGAGGAAGAAACACACCCAAGATAATGGTCAGATAACAGAAATTTGAGTCCAAACCAGAAATGTAACCTGAGACTCAAACTAACCCCACCTTAATTCTTGTCTATAAAGGCAGGTTCAGATGTGCAAGATTCTGTTACTCTAATCTTATAATAAAAATAGTATAAGTATTCATAAATTTGGTTTCTAATCTGATCTACCTGAAAGTGCTGTTAACTGCTTGCAGGCCTGAAGGACCAGATTAGGTACAAATCACCACGCAGAGAAAATCTGAAAGAGTTGGCATTGACTTGATGGCAACATAATCAATCAATTTAAGATGGGTGAGTTTATTATTATTAGGGTTAGGGTTATAATTATTTAATATAAATATAATTTGACAGATGGGATGTAGCTCACAAAAGCACATTTGATGGAGTTCCCTATATATAAGATTAAAAGAATTACACAATCATATTTCCAGTAGTGGGTTTCACTTACTGTATTTTTCGGAGTATAAGATGCACCTTCCCCCCCCCTAAAAGACGCTGAAATTTTGGGTGCATCTTATACTCTGAATGTAGCTTTTTCGAAGCCTTTTTTCAGCCCTAACGAGGCTCTAACGATCTTCCCGGCTTGCAATCTTTTTCATTGCTACTCGCTCCGAAGAATGTTTTTTTCCAGCCCTAAGTCTTTGCAGGCTTTTTTTCATTGCTACTCGCTCCGAAGAATATTTTTTCCAGCCCTAATGAGGTGCTAACAATCTTCCCGGCTCTTACATTGCTACTCTCTTGGAAGAAGGTTTTTTCCAGCCCTAAGTCTTTGCAGGCTTTTTTTCATTGCTACTCGCTCTGAATAAGGTTTTTTTAAGCCCTAACCAGGGGATAAAATAATGTGCTGAAGCTGACCAGACTAAGGAGGCTAGCCAGATGAATACCTGGTAGGTAGATGTTTTCCCTATTTCCCTCCCCAAAAATTAAGGTGCGTCTTATACTCCGGTGTGTCTTATACTCTGAAAAATATGGTACCTTTGCTACCGGTTCAGGAATGGGAGGGTGCCGGCATGGGCACATGCAAAGCATGCACGCAATGCTTCTGCACATGGGCAAAGTGTTTTTGATGACGTCCGTGCAGGTGGGCTGAGTCTCCTGCCGCCGCTACTACTGGATCGCCCGAACCGGTGCGAACCGGTAGCAACCCACCACTGCATATTTCTGAAAAAAAGCCCAGCCATTCTCTGGCATTTTTGAAACAACTGGTGGTACTATTGGTCCTTCTCTTTGATGGCAAGGAGTTGAACTGTTCAATTGTCTTAAGACCAGAGTCATCTGCCGCAAGGCACTTTTTCCACAATGTCTGTCCAGCCAGGTTATAAAAGAGAAGGTTGTAATAATTAGGAAAATGGTCTTGGATCAAACAATGAGAGCATACTCTTCTAGTGTTTCTCTTGACCCGCTGATTAATGAGCTTAGAGTATGACTATATCTTATTATTTAAAAATGGTTATTTTTAGCAGAACCCACTCTGTGCTCGGATGGAATATAAACATCAATTCAAGCAACAGAGGGGAAACATTTCCAGCAATTATTACTCCCCTTTTTGTTCTAAAACAAAAACAAAAAATCTACAAAATTACTTAAGGATTGATGTGTTGACCCCATACTCTTTATTAATGTGCCAATTGATTTAGACATCAACTGACCATGTATGGTGGCTATTCCTAGCCAGCTGTCTGCCAGATTTGTTGGGACTACGATTCCAGAAAATTCAGGCCATAGACATTTTTGTCTAGGTGCTGTTCCGCATTCTTTGTCTACTGAAGTTCCTTATTAAGACATTGCTGTGCTTTTCAGCTATCCTGGCAGCCAAAAAAGCACAAATCTCTTGCCATCGAGAGAACAGAGGTCTGTAACCTGAGGCCCAGGTACTTTGAGTGGGATGCAAGTCCTTGAAAAATTAGGAACAAATTGTAACATGAATGCTAGCGAATGGGAAAGAAAGATTAAAAACATACGGTACTTGGAGATTATTCATAACACCACAATTCCAATTTGAATTCAATTTAAGTGATGCCAAACTACATCAAATCAACCTTTATTACAATCAAACAACAGCATGGGAAGGGTGGGGCACAAGGAATTTAAAAGCAATAAAAAAGTACAAAAATAAAATTGCATTAAAAAACTGAAAAGGGTAAAAATAAAAATCTAGAAAAAACATCTAAAAGGAGGGGCAAAAAAAAGGGATATAAAAAAACATGGGAAGCAAAATCTAATACAAATGACACAATACATCTTTTACTAAACACTACGATAATCATCCTGGTACTCATTAAAATTGATTTGTAGCACAGATCACCTTCTGACATGTCACGTAGTGAATATTGTCACTTGTATGTCTATGCAGGATGATGCATCCCTATCCTAATATTATGGTACATTCCAATGTAAGCAGAACACGTGATATGATGTTCTTTGCGCATGTGTGCATTCCTAAACCACCATTAATTTTCTTCTGCCTTAGATGTTGACCTGAACGGTCGTGTCACTCAGCAAAATGTAGTTTATTCAGGATTTATTGTTTTTGTACTGAAATAAATATTTTCTATTAGACTTTTAATCTCGGCTTTATTTCTAACTGTCTGAATTCCCAGAAAAGATCTAAATCGCCTCTATGAGATATTATTCTCACCCCAACATGACATATTTTAGGTGCTGCTGTGCAGAACATGGCAACTTTGTATGTTATAGCAGAGTTGGGGTCTGAAAGCAACAGAGAGTATAAAAATTATTCTGTGCACCCTGGATATTTATTCAATAATGGTGAAATAAGGATAATTCCACTATCTCTATAGTGTAGGCACTGGAGAAGTACATGTTCTGTTGTTTCTACATGTCCAGAGTCACAAGATGCCAAACTAATGTTTTTGTCCTCCAGCCCCATCCCAGTTTGGAGAAGTCACATGCCTGCCAACAAACAGCCCTTTCGGAGATCTGGTACAGCTTTTTGCTTAGAAAAAACAAAATAACAGAATAATAGAATTGGAAGGGGCCTTGGAGGTCCTCTAATCCAACCCCCTGGTTAAGCAGGAAACCATATGCCATTTCAGATATCCTGTCCAGTCTCTTCTTAAAAACATCCAGTATTGGAGTACCCACAACTTCTGAAGGCAAGCCATTCCACTGGTTCGGTGTTCTCACTCTTGGGAAATTTCTCCTTAATTCCAGGTTGGTTCACTCCTTGATTAGTTTCCATCCATTGCTTCTTGTCCTGCCTTCAGGTGCTTTGCAGAATAGGTTGATCCCCTCTTCTTTGTGGCAGCCCCTCAAATATTGGATAACATTCCCCTTCTTTTCATTAGACTAGACATACCCAATTCCTGCAACCATTCTTCATATGTTTTAGCGTCCAGAAAAACTCTGCATTTGCAAAATGCAGCACCAAACAGGTAGAAAAGAGATGTTTTAGTCACGCACATATTATTGAGCAGAGAGGCAGCTCCAGCAGTGACAAACTTCTTCTGGGAAATGGGATGGTTCTGTTTTCTTTGATTAACTGCTCCAGGATACACACTCCTCTGGCAACACACTCCGATTCTACGTGGCTTTTCCAAGAAATACATTTCAATACAGACAACCTCAAGGGAGGCAGGGGAATAGTAAGGTCTGGAAGCTTGGCTGTTTTGGCACATCCCACATATGTTAATCCTGCTTTTCCCCAAAACAGCCAATGCAATTTCAATAGCACATAGAAGCATGCATATGTCAGTAATGTTGATGTTATCCATTCAGTTGAGTCCGACTCTTGACAATCCTATGGCCCAGGTCTTTCCACATCTTCCGATTTTGCACTATTTCTTTGGGTTGTTCTATGGTCTGGCTGGTGTCAGTTTTGATGTTGTCCAGCCACCGTATTCTTTGGCAGCCTGGTTTCCTTTTACCCCTAACTCTTCCAAACAAAATTGCTTTGTCCGGTGAATTCCCCAGCATGACATGGCCAAAATAAGTGAGAGAGTTTCCTGATTTTGCCTTCTAGTGACATGTCTGGTGTTATGCGCTCCAGAACTTGCTTGTTAGCCACCTTTACCGTCCAAGAAATATGCAGGAGTCTTCTCCAGCGCCACAGCTCAAACAAGTCAATGTTTCCCGTTTCAGTAAAGTTAGTGAAATGTAATTCGCTTTTGACTTGGAGGACCTGTTGAATAACAACTCTTCATCCAGCTTCAGTTTGCTGGGCAAGCTTCGATCAGACGATCTTTCTCGGAATGGCCTACCACAAGGCCATTGAGAAAACAAACTTTGAAACTATAGATGCTCCATGAAGGATGTTGGCAGAGGGATTGGCTTTAAGATGTTCTCTACTCTACTGTTGATCGAACTACATCCTGCCATTAATGTGCAAGGCCAATCTTTTAAGAACACTGATAAACAAATGTTTCCAGACAATTGCAACCAGGTGAAAAGGGACTCAGTTTCCTCTCTGTTCCTTAAATGAGTGACAATAGAACCAGTAAGCCGAAGTGGCAGGTAACCAGGTTTCAGCTAAACACGTTGTGGAGCTCCCTGATGGTATGAAATAGGCTGCCTTGGAAGATGGGAATAAAGTTTCACTTACTAGATAAATACAAAAAGTTGGACACTGATGCTGTACCAAGGTGCTTTTTCAAAAGGCAACTGGACTCTGTTTTTTCCTTGAAAACGTTTCGCTTCTCATCCTAGAAGCTTCTTTAGTTCTGAAGAAGAACTGAAGAAGCTTCTTAGATGAGAAGCGAAACGTCTTCAAGGAAAAACAAAGAGACTTTTTGAAAAAGCAGCTTTGGGACAACCAGGACTATGAATCTCTATAGATGTTGATGCTGTAGTTGTATCATGCATTGTACAAGTTGGATTAGATGGTCTCCAAGCTATCTTCAAGACCCATGATTATACATTGAACCAGGGGCGGGTTCCTAATTTTTTTACTACCACTCTGTGGGCGTGGCTTATTTTGTGGGCGTGGGCCTCGGGAGCTTGGCAGCGGCCGGAGAAGCAGGGGGGCATTGCCCACCCGCAACGCAGCCCCCCCGCAGCGGGACCAGCAAGACCGCAGCAGCAGTTCTTCTAGGAGACTCCGTCCGGCCTGAATGCTTCTCCACATTTGATGATCCTAGGCTCCTGCCGCCCGTTCCCCCTCTCCTCAGCAGCTTGAGAAGACTCAAACGTGCGAAAATGCCTGGGATCATCACCGCGTGTTCGTGGCTTCTCGGACTGCTGACGAAAGGGGAATGGAGATAGCTCCTGCCGCCCGTTCTTTCAGCATCTCACAAGCTCCCTCAGCCATCCTCCCCTGCTTGGACTCACTGTGGGGTAGGAAGGCAGCACATGCGCAGTGCCGGAAGCTCGGCTTCTGGGCATGCGCAGAAGAAAATTTATTTTTTAAAAAAATGGCGGCACCCAGGCACCGGCAACCGACTGCACCGGTACTGTGATGTCACCAGCGGGCTGCTACTGGTGCTATAGAGTGGACCGCACTGGTAGGAACCCACCACTGCATTGAACTGATTCCAGTATACTAATAATATTATCTTTGCAAAGCTATCGGGCCTTACTACATTCCAGCTACTATGCCTTTTTGTTAGATATTCCAAGCTTGAATAGGCAGATCTCCACTTATCCACTTACATCAGTTTTATATCAGGGTAACTACTATAGTTATTCCTACCTCGGGATTTGTACTTTAGGGAAGATGATGCCAAGAAAAGTCCAACTCACATTTCTTAGGCCTTCCCGAGAAGACAAACTACCTGCTGATTTAGTTTACAGGTAGAAATGTCTAATGTATTTGCAGATTAGTCAATAATATTATATATTAGTCAATATATAAATTGATATTCTGCTGCCTATGTCAAAGGAGACCTTTGTTCAGAGCTTAGCAATGCTGGTTTTCCCATGATAATAGCAATAGCACTTAGACTTATATACCGTTTTATAGTGCTTTACAGCCCTCTCTAAGCGGTTTACAGAGTCAGCATATTGCCCCCAACATAATGTTGGCTGTCTTCAAATTTGTCACAAGCTTTAGCTTTCTGAGTTACGGTCTGTTCATGATAATTCAAGTCCAGAGCCTTGGTTTGTTATTTCATCCCTCCTTCTCCACTTAGCCTGAGCCATTCAATATAGATGAGGGCTTGTAATGTAACTAAAATGCCACTGTCTGTGAGAGGAGAATGATGTAAATGTAGAGATTCTTCCGAGCTGAATGTCTATTCATTCTTGCATCACATGATCCATGACAGGAAAACAACATCCTTATTATGTGTGTGGGGAAAAAAACTAAGAGCAAAGTGCCATGAAACCAAAGAAATAACTTAGAGACTTATAGTTCAGAACAGCTTTGGAACAAACCAAAGGCAGTAATTTACTGGGTTTTTCTAGGCTTGGCTGCAAAAATAATTTGGTTTTTTTTTTAAATCTTCATACATCTCTTCAGGCAGTGCTGGAAATATAAGATGATCGTGCCCTCCGAGTTATTTTGTAAAAATGCCTCCTACCTAGGGAATGGATTGAGAGACAGGCCAATCTATTTACGGCACACTAGCCGGTTCAAATTTCAGGGTGGAAACGGGGAATGATAAGTGTTGTTCCTTAGAGCCATGAAGGAAATATCACGCACTTACCTCTATGAATTTTTTGGTCTCCAGTGGCTGACCAAATTAATTTTGAAATACGCATCTGGTAGGTTTAGACAACTGAACTGCGTATTCAGATGGTGAATTCAGATGGTGAATTAGACAACTGATGGCTTTCTCAAACCCCGCTCCCCCCCCAAAAAAAACCCCAACCAGACACAAAGTGTGTGCACACAAGTAGAAGGGTTGTCATTCAACACAATTATCAATGCAAGGAATAATGAAGTAAAAAGAGTCCCCTCTGTATTTTGAAGTGGTATAATATTGCAAATCTAAAACAGGCCATCTTCCATAATAAGCCATCCTTTAGTGCAGCGGTTCTCAACCTTCCTAATGCCGCGACCCTTTAATAAAGTTCCTCATGCTGTGGTGACCCCCAACCATAAAATAATAAAATTATTAGGAAACTCAGGGGTGGGTTCTAACTTACCTCGCTGCCGGCTCGTTTCCTCCTGCGCTGCGTGGCCGTGCCTCATGGGTGCGCGTGCACTTTGCACACGCACACATGTGCAGTGCTGAATTTTAAAAAAAATTGCAAAAAAAAAGCCGAAAACAAAATGGCGACGCATGCGCAGTGCTGGAAATTCGGCTTCTGCACATGCTCAGAAGTTTCCATGGTACAGATATTTTTTTTTTTTTGCAGTAGTCTATTTGCATGTGGGTGGATCTGCCTGGAGAGGGATAGAGGAGTGGTGTCTCGGTTCCTAAGACCATCGGAAATATGTGTTTTCTGATGGTCTTAGGCGACCCCTGTGAAAGGGTCATTTGACCCCCCCAAAGGGGTCACGACCCACAGGTTGAGAACCACTGCTTTAGTGTAACATAGGCTGCAGCATGGGAGGGAGGGAAGGAGGGAGGGAAGTGGAGAAAAGAAAAGGTGGAAATAAAGACATAAAAGGGTTAAAGTTCTGAAAAGACAATGCCCGACGGATCGGAAAGATCACTTGGGATCTCTCCAAGGCTTTCTGTCCAAAAGAAGTTGTAAAAGAAGAACTACCTTTCAGTCAATCCAGGATGCAGACAATGTTATAAACATCTGATGGCCAGAGGAAGTTAATTCATACATGCTGGGAGCTGGGAATTCTGCTATTACAATTTGTCCCTAAGTGAATTTCATGAGCAGGATGAATTCCTTCTCCAAATCTATCAACTACCTGTATTTACTGATAGCATAAACAGCCCGCAGCTTTGGTTTCTTCAAATGATTAGGGTACCATATTCTTATGGTAAGCTGCTGGAAATTGTGGAGACAGGAAAAATCCATTTATTTTGTTGATTTGCATTATCTATACCAAAACAAGCTGTCCTTGGGTTTCATCGCAGAAAATTATTTGTTTGTTTGTTTGTTTATCACAATAACAGAGTTGAAAGGGACAATGGAAGTCTTTTAGTCCAACCCCCTGATCAAGTAGGAAATCCTATGTCATTTCATACAAATGGTTGTCCAGTCTCTTCTTACTTACCATATTTTTGGAGTATAAGACGCACCTTTTTACCCCCCAAAAGAGGGTGAAAACTTGGGTGCGTCTTATACACCAAATGTAGCCCCACCCCCCCCACCCCCACCCTTTGGTCTCTGTCTTCCAGCAATTTATCTGCTTGCAGCAAAGAGGGAAGAGCCTTTAAAGCCAAGCAAGTCATTAGCAGCTTCCCGACCTACAGCTGATTTGCCACATGCTAAAATGAAACTGAAACTGAAACTGCAAAGAGGCAAATAGCTGGGAGAGACACGTAGATTTTTATTTTTTGCTGAACTGGATGCAAGGGGGTAAGTAAATAACTATAAATGTCTGTAGAATGTTCAAATTATTAGACTTATTTTTTAAAGACAGCTTTATTATTGTTCTAGGCAGGGGTCTCCAACCTTGGCAATTTTTAAAGTTGTGGACTTCAACTCCCAGAATTCCACAGCCAGCTTTGCTTTGCTTTGTGGAATTCTGGGAGTTGAAGTCCACAAGTCTTAAAGTTGCCAAGGTTGGAGACCCCTGCTCTAGATTACATTGCTGCCCCCTAGTTCCACTGGTTAATTGTTCTCATTGTCAAGAAATTTCTCCTTACTTCTAGGTTGCTTCTCTCCTTGATTAGTTTCAATCCATTGCTTCTTGTCCTGCCCTCAGGTGCTTTGGAGAATAGCTTGACTCCCTCTTCTTTGTGGCAACCCCTGAGATACTGGAACACTGCTATAATGTCACCCCTAGTCCTTCTTTTCATCAAACTAGACATACCCAGTTCCAGCAACCGTTCTTCATACTGTATGTTTTAGCCTCCAGTCCCCTAATTATTATAATAATTATAATAAATAATTATCTTTGTTGCTCTTTTTGCTTTCTTTGCTCTGTACTTTATTTATTTATTTATTTGACAGTTTTTCTATGCCGCCCTACTCCCTCAGGACTCAGGGCGGCGTACAACATTTCATGAAAACTCCAAAAAAATCATTAAAAAGGCAATTTTAAAAAACAATTTAAAAACATATAAACAACATACATACATGGGGGAGACGTCTCAAACTCACCCCGCCTGCAGGAAGAGCCATGTCCTAATGGCTTTTCGGAAGGCCAGCAAGGTGGGGATAATTCGTATCTCTGGGGGGAGTTGGTTCCAGAGAGCAGGGGCCCCTACAGAGAAGGCCCTCCCCCTAGGCCCCGCCAGTCAACACTGTTTGGCTGACAGGACCTGGAGGAGACCCACTCTGTGGGACCTGACCGGTCGAAGGGAAGAATGAGGCAGAATGCGGTCCCAGAGATAGCCTGGTCCTAAGCCATGTAGGGCTTTAAAGATGATGATCAGCACCTTGAATTGTACCCGGAGACCAATGGGCAACCAATGCAGCTGGCGGATTATGGGTGTTACGTGGGTGTACCTTGAAACGTGGGTGTACATGTTTCCATTTGTCCTCGGTGCCTGTAAAATACTCTCTAGATGGTCATGGACTGTTGATATTCCTGTGATCCCTTGCACAATGTCAGGTCCTTTTCTTGAGATCCTGCAAGGCTTAATTCCTAAAAGTTTCCTCATTCAAGGGCTTAAATGTAGCTCCTGCAGAGTTTCCACGGATCCTGTCAAACCAGACTGGTTTGTGATTTCCGTTGACATCCCCAGACATCGTTCTATGGGGTAATGGAATTGAGTTAGTTACTCTTCCATCCTTGGGGATCATTTCATAACAAGCCAGACCTTGGAAATATCTCCCAAACCCCCCTCGGCTTCCATCCTCATCCTCTTGTGTGGATGTAAATATATGTTCCTGTCCTTAGTTGCTATGTCAGTTTTAAGAGCCTCTGACCCCTTACCAATCAAACATTTCCTGTGTTATCTGCACAAATCCTAATTTATGGTCTGCCTTCTCCAGAAATGCAATCTCTGGTTTCGACAAATTGCTGCTAGCCCTGTCTAGGGAGCATGTGCAAAAGTCATTCCCTCATAACATCGCTTCCCTGATCTCTGTTGGTCTTTCAGCAACGTAGTTCTTCTCTATCCTGGACACAGGCTTTCTGAATGTTGTTTATTTGTGCCTTTGAGTCAGTGTTGATTCCTGGTAATTGCCTGGACAAATTTATTTATTTATTTATTTATTTATTTATTTATTTATTTATTTATTTATTTATTTATTTATTTATTTATTTATTTATTTATTTATCTATTTATTTATTTATCTATTTATCTATTTATCTATTTATCTATTTATCTATTTATTTATTTGTGACATTTATATACCGCCTCACAGTGCAAGCACTCTCTAAGCGGTTTACACCAGTAAGCAATGTATATTTATGTTGCCCCCAACAATCTGGGTCCTCATTTTACCTAACTCGGAAGGATGGAAGGCTGAGTCAACCTTGAGCCGGTGAGATTTGAACCGCTGACCTGCGGATCACAGTCAGCTAAAGTGGCCTGCAGTACAGCCTCTAACCGCTGCGCCACCTTGGCTCTTATTAATCCATGCAGTTTTCTTGTGGCCAGAATTCAGAAGTGGTTTGCCATTGCCTCCCTCCTAGGGCTAAGAGAGAATGACCGCCCCAAGGTCATTCAGTTTTGTACCTAAGGGTGTCTTACCTAGTATCCTCCAAATGTATCAGACTTCAATCTCCCAAATTCCCCACGAGATAAGAATTCTAGGAGCTGAAGTTCCTATGGTTGCAGGTGGTTGAGTTGGAAGACGACTACAAATTCATTCCCACAGGAACATCATGTAACATATATAGACAAGCCAGGTTGGAAGAAGAATGTTTCAGTCTACAAAGGCATACTCTAACAGGGGTCTCCAAGCTTGGCAACTTTGAGACTTGTGGACTTCAACTCCCAGAATTCCTCAGCCAGCTTTGCTGGCTGAGGAACTCTGGGAGTTGACGTCCACAAATCTCAAAGTTGCCAAGCTTGGAGACCCCTGCAAAAAATATCAGTAAATTTGCTATTCTGCAGCAATAGTTCTAACTATGAGCAATAGGTCTGTCCATATTTAAAAGAAACAGAGAGCCAAAGTCAGAGCCAGCCTGGAAAAAAAATACTAAATTAGGATAGAGGGGTTGCAGCAGTTTTCAAATATATTCAAGACCTACAGTTTAAGGCATACTTTTTCTCCCGAATTTGGCGAGTATGGGTTGTCAATTTGTGTCATTTGTATGCTCTTGTTTGTAATGCTGGTTGCTATTCTCAGAGAAGGCGTGATGGTACTAGGGTGGATAGGACATGAAGTCATTTGGCGCAGAGTGTGCCAAAACTGGAGGAGCAGTTGAGGGAAAAAATGCTGGATTTTGTGAGTCAGGAAAAGTCCTCCTTAGCGCTTGTCAACAGACTGGAGAAAGACATTGGGACAAAGGGGAGGCTTGGAGGATTTTCTTAGGAGACCTCAAGGAAGGCAGAGCTACTCAGGGAGGATCTTCTCCCACTCTCAAGATTTATGGCAGCAGGGCATTACATAGCACCTCACAAAGATTACTCAACTAAGCAGTTAGAAACAACATTCCTTGAATGCTTAAGGCCGAAGCGAGGGGGTGTCACTATTCACCCAACTAACCGTTGGCAAAGAGGGATACTATCAGCATGAAAGAATAATGGATGGTGTTCAGAGTTTTTCTAGTGCCTTCAAGTCAGTGCTGACTCCTGTTGACTGCGTGGTCAAGTCCTTGCAATTTTCTTGGCAAGATTTTGGAAGTGACTTAACATTGCCTCATTTATTATTTTATTTTATTTTATTTTATTTTATTTTATTTTATTATTTTATTTTATTTTATTTTATTTTATTTTATTTATTTTATTTTATTATTTTATTTTATTTTATTTTATTTTATTATTTTATTTTATTTATTTTATTTTATTTTATTTTATTTTATTTTATTTTATTTTATTTTATTTTATTATTTTATTTTATTTTATTTTATTTTATTTTATTTTATTTTATTTTATTTTATTTATTTTATTATTTTATTTTATTTTATTTTATTATTTTATTTTATTTTATTTTATTTTATTTTATTTTATTTTATTTTATTTTATTTTATTTTATTTTATTTTATTTTATTTTATTTTATTTTGTCAAGCATATATAAGATGACAGATAAAAGTATAAACATGATTTTGAATACATGAAAAGGATACGAATAAAAAGGGACATTACGACAGGGATGGTAGGCACGTTGGTGCGCTTATGCACGCCCATAAGTGGGCTGAGAGAGAGGGACTGGCTGAAGGTGATGCAGCTGGCTTCATGCCTAAGGCCGGACTAGAACTCTCAATCTCCTGGCTTCTGGCAGGGTGCCTGAACCACTGCTACAAACTGCAGCATGAGGAAAGATTGAGATGAAAAAAAACCCTACCCATTTTGAGACCTGCCAAATGTAGTTGGGGTGATGTTTCGGTTGCCACTGTAGCAGAAGATAAAATATCATTAATATTACAGCCCAGGTGACTTTTATATACTTTATTTTTTAAAAGTAAAATCAAAAGTTTTACTGCTACTAAAAGAAGCAGATAATTATAACTCTCAGGGATTCTTTCCCATTTAGAATAGTGCTTTGGAAAGAAAAAGGAAAGAAAAATACGTCACCACCACATCATGGACACATTGTCACTTGGCTTGGAAGGTTTTTGCTTGTCTGTAGTCTTAGAAACAGTGTTTTGTCCACAAGCCTCTGAACAGAAAAAAAATAGCTCGAAGACTACAACTATTTTAGACCTGGTTGTGTAAATCCAGAAATAGAGAGAGTGGGGATGTTTTCTAATTCAAGAACAATATATTTTGGATTGAAGCAAAAAATTATATTATCATTGTGGCCTAACAAGATCACTATCTTGAAATGAAGATAAAGAACCACTCCTATTTGTCTCTTTAGGAATTCATGAAGCTATGTAATTGTCACTGATACATTCTATTTCTATTGAATTGTCTCTTTCCACCAACTGCAGCCAATCAGCACATTACACAGCCACATTGCAGGGGTAATATTTATTTATTTATTTTATTTATTTATTTGTCAAACATGTATAGGATAGTAGTAGTTTGTATAAACATAAGTAAAAAGTAACGATAAAAGAGGTCAATAGGACAGTAGGACAGGGACGGTAGGCACAGTAGTGCACTTATGCACGCCCCTTACAGACTTCTTAGAAACCGGGAGAGGTCAACTGTAGACAGTCTAAGGTTAAAGTTTTTGGGGTTTGGGGAAGAAACCACAGAGTCAGGTAGTGCATTCCAGGCATTGATCACTCTGTTGCTGAAGTCATATTTTCTGCAGTCGAGTTTGGAGCGCTTTACATTTAGTTTGAATCTATTACGTGCTCGTGTATTGTTGCAGTTGAAGCTGAAGTAGTCATTAACAGGAAGGACATTTTGGTATATGATTTTATGAACTACATTTAGATCAGATCGGAGGCGACATAGTTGTAAATTGTCTAATCCCAGTATTTCAAGTCTGGTGGAATAAGGTATTTTGTTGTGAGCGGAAGAGTGAATATGGTATGGCAGCAGTCTTACAGAATGTGAGGGGCTATCACAGAGAAGAGGGGTCAACGTATTCTCCAAAGCACCCAAGGGCAGGAGAAAAAGTAACAGGTGGAAGATCATTAAAGAGAGATTCAAATTAGAAAGGAGATTTCATGACGGTGAGAACAATTGGCCAGTGGAATGGCCTGGTTTCAGAAGTTGTAGGTGCTCCATCACTGGAAGTTTTCAAGAAGAAATCGAATGGCCGTCTGTTTGGAATGGCAGAGGGTCTTCTGCTTGAGCAGGGAGTTGGACTAGAAGACCTCTAAGGTCCTTTCAGCCCTTTAATTAGATTAGATTAACAGAGTTGGAAGGGACCTTGTAGGTCATCTAGTCCAACCCCCCACCCAAGCAGGAGATCCTACACCATTTCTGACAAATGGCAGTCCAGTCTCTTCTTGAAAGCCTCCAGTGATGAAGCTCCTACAACTTCTGAAGGCAACTTCTGTTCCATGGGTTGATTGTTCTCACTGTCAGAAAATGTATCCTTATTTCCAGGTTGAATCTCTCCTTGTTCAGTTTCCATCCATTATTCCTTGTCTGGCCTTGACCCCTTCCTCTCTAGAACATAGAACATAATAGAACATCCAACACTAGACATTTTAAAGAAGATGTTGGATAACCATCTGTCTGAAGTAGTGTAGGGTTTCCTGCGTAAGCAGGGGGTTAGACTAGAAGACCTCCAAGGTCCCTTCCAACTCTGCTGCTGTTGTTGTTGTTGTTGTTGTTGTTATTATTATTATTATTATTATTATTATTATTTAATTCTATGTTCTAAATAGATGGCTGTTTTCATAAGTAGTACACAGGGAATCAATCAGCATTTTACACAGCCAATTATCTAGCATTAGAAGAAGATCCTGTCCCTTTAAACTTCTGGCTAACAATAAGGACATCCACCCCAAAAGTTACTGGTGCGGATTAACTGAGGGGGCTTTAATGCTATGGGTCTGCTTAACGTTTCTTTCAGTCCTAACTTCTCCTGGAAGACTACGCAACTGCTTTTAGTTCTGACTAATTTCCTTAGTGATAGTCCCACCTGTCCATTCTGTGTGCCAAATCTACGTTGTCATGGTTCACGTTATTAGTTTCGCTAACCAGAACAAATATCTGGAAGAAATTTACATTTGAGGAAGAAGCACTTGCACGCCTGCAGAAAAAAAATTCAATCCATCAACTCTACAAATACTGTTCCAGCCTATATCGGTCCATCATGCGTCTTACCCTGCTTTTTAAAAGGCCCCACACCAAAAGTGTGTTTTGCAACACGGAGGAGCTGGCAAATCAGTTAGATTAGCCATTCCCATAATCAGAGGCTACATTTGGCTTCGGAATAGAAGGACTTATGGTCCCATTCGTCTAAAGCAGGGGTCTTCAACCTTGGCAACTTTAAGCCTGACATACTTCAACTCTCAGAATTCCCCAGCCAGCAAAGCTGGCTGAGGAATTCTTGGAGTTGAAGTCAACCAGGCTTAAAGTTGCCAAGGTTGGAGACCCCTGGTCTAAAGGGTACCAGTTTGAGGAAAGTTGGTTAAGCCGTATCCTAAAATGAGTATCCCATCTGCAATTAAAGTAGGGCAGATTTATGTTCCCCTTTCGCCTGCCCCGAGGGCTATTTTTAATCCCCTTACTGGCGTTTGTAACTTCTCAGTTGAAGAAGAAGGGTGAGCTCTCAAGGAGAGACGCCTGGACAGCCTCCCACTACAACATGCCTCAGGTTTCCTTGGCAAGCAGAGAAGGAAAGAATTACCCTCTCAAAGCTGCCTTGTTTGAGCTTGTTGGGGAGATCTGGCAGCCTGAAACCCTGCACTGTTCCCATAGTAACAAACAACTAAATAATGACAATTAGCTGTACTCGCACAGGGAGCAGGGGCCAAAGCAAACAATGCAAAATTACCTGCAAATTCTTCATCTCCAGCATTTACACATCAGGCCCCTTCCAAACAACCAATGTTTTAATTAAAATTAATTGCTTATTGCCTTAACACCCCCCCCCCCCAATTAAATAATAATGCTGAGGAATACAGAGCAAAGTGTGAGTCTACTACCTCTCAAGGATCTTATCCCGGTGAAGCAATAGCTAAGCTAGACAGTAACTCCAGTGTCTTACAAGAGGTTCACTCTGCCTTTTGCTTTCTCACGCCACAGCTGGGAAAACAGCTGGGAGCGGCCATTGCTTCTCCCGTGAGTCTGGCGAGACAGGTTGGACAAAAAGGAGAGTCAACCTCCAGCTTAGTTTAGTTAGTTTGATCATCTAATCAACAGGATTTGCTCCGCGTTGGGACAGCTGCGATGAAATTGTCTTTTCTCCACCCAAGATCATCCAAGTTGCCCCAGATGGCAGAAGGTCCTTGTCAAGGTCATCCTTTGCTGGTGGACTGTCCCCAATCTGATGACCCCTGGATGGGTGAGACTACAACTTACTGTATTTTTCGGAGTATAAGACGCACCTTTTTACCCCAAAAAAGAGGGTGAAAACTTGGGTGCGTCTTATACACCGAATGCAGCCCCACCCACCCAGCCACCCCCACCCTTTGGCCTCTGTCTTCCAGCAATTTACCTGCTTGCAGGAAAGAGGGAAGAGCTCTGTAAAGAGCTTGCAGGAAAGAGGGAAGAGCAAGTCAATAGCAGTTTCCCAATCTACCAGCTGATTAGGTTTGCCACATGGGAAAATGAAAGTGAAACTAACTATAAAGAGGCAAATAGCTGGGAGAGACACAGCAGATTTTTATTTTTTGCTGAACTGGATGGAAGGGGGTAAGTGAATAACTATAAATGTCTGTAGAATGTTCAAATTATTAGACTTATTTTTTAAAGACTGCTTTATTATTGTTCTAAAGCCAGGGGTCTCCAACCTTGGCAACTTTAAGACTTGTGGACTTCAACTCCCAGAATTCCACAGCCAGCTTTGTTAGCTTTGCTGGCTGTGGAATTCTGGGAGTTGAAGTTGCCAAGGTTGGAGATCCCTGTAAATCTAGACAACTTAACAAAATAAAGAAGCTTTTTAAAATAAATGCTTGCTCTGAAGAGGCCCAGTGCTATTGTATCTTCTTTTAAATAATAGAGAATAATGTATACTTCCAGAAATTTTAATTAATTTTAACAGCTCTGTACAAGTATAGTATGAAATGTAACAGTGTCCTGTTTAGTATTAGAGTTTAGTTACCTTGGAGTAGATCTATTTAAATAATTGGGAAGAGTTAGTGTGACTACATTTAAGAAAACTTTCTGGCATAATGTACATTTCTCCAATTCTTTGCTATT
Organism: Diadophis punctatus similis; assembly: GCA_023053685.1. Classification (NCBI taxonomy): domain Eukaryota; kingdom Metazoa; phylum Chordata; class Lepidosauria; order Squamata; family Dipsadidae; genus Diadophis; species Diadophis punctatus. The sequence continues at coordinate 3,022,444 of JALIGW010000020.1, read as the reverse complement.
TCTATGGGTCAGGCACACATGCACAGAAATACACAGCAAACAGTGTATATCATCTGTGCTGTTTGCTGTTTGCCAAATTGCTTGGAGGCAGAGGCCTTTTTCCCTTGTTTTCCTCCCCCAAAACTATGGTGCGTCTTATACTTCGGTGCGTCTTATACTCCGAAAAATACGGTACATCATGCCTAGCAAGGATACAGCCATGTGAACATATCTGGAAGGTAGCCGCTTGGGGAATCTGGTATCAACCCCAGACAAGCTCTTGGTGTAATTGGAACCAGAGTTGAATGAACACATCTGTAATGTCCTGGAACACATCTTTAAACTTTGCATATTGGGCTTTAGACAGAATAACCTCCAAATGTCACTACAGTCTTAAGAGTAACACCTCAGCCATTAGACTCTGGGGTGCTTGATTCTGTAGGGAGTTAAAACCCACCCCTCTCCTAGAAAATGAAATATTTTAGGAAATATTAAAAATGCAGAATATTTCCCCCTAAAAGGGAGGCAGAAACTCACCCCCCACCTTTGTCAATGGGCCATTAAGGCCTGAGCCAGCTCATCTGCAACACAAAAGACATGGCCTCCAGGACATAATAGGACCCATCTAGCAACAGAAACTCACCACATGGCACCTGGGGAGATTACGGTACATCTCCCAGCAAGGCTCAGCCAAGCCTGGGACTCAGGACAGCCTACAGAGTTGCCCCTGCATGGCCCGCTGGGAGTCTGACCACCAACCAGAGTGCATTTCTTACACAGGAACAGGAACCTCTTGGGTGGAGCCCAACAGAGGGCATAAAAGCAAGGCACTCTCAACACCTCTGCCAGGACCTCAAGCCATGCGATCCTGCCCACCATTAAAACCGCCTTTCCAAACAGCCGCCATGTTTCCAGTGTCTTTCTTCCCCATTTGGAACTGAACCCAGGTGGACATTTCTTCCAACAATTCCACAAAGCAAGAAAGACAGCAAAGTACCCTTCACCCAGAATTTCAGAGTCAAGAGATGTTCAGATACAAGAGCTGAGATGAACCCCCCTGATGAAAAACCAAAACTACCCAAAGATGTAGCATGAGATGTGGACATTCTGTCTGTCAGGAGCCACATGTTTTGTGGCAGGTTTTATCCACACTCCAAAAATTAAGTAGGGCCGGAGCCCATTTCTTGTGGTGGATTCAGGAGTTGCAGGGGGTAAAATGAGTACCAGCTTGGCTTAAGAAAACATAGACTTGGATTAATTTGAACAGGTCATTGAGTTTAAGATTGCCAAATGTTTTTGAGCTAAACCACAATGACCTTACTGGTTTACAGCTAAGGCTGTCTTAGTATTGATTCCATTTTTTTTTCAATTACACAAAATAGATATCAAGAATTCATTCAAGATAGGAATTACCGTATTTTTCGGAGTATATATTTTCCTCCCTAAAAGTGGCTGAAAATTTGGGTGTGTCTTATACTTCGAATGTAGCTTTTTTTTCCAGCCCTAACTAGGTGTTAACAGATCTTCCCAGCTCTTACCTTGCAGGCTTTTTCATTTTTACTCTCTCAGAAGAATGTTTTTCCAGTCCTAAGTCTTTGCAGAATTTTTTTTCATTGCTGTACTTGCTCCAAATAAGTTTTTTTCTAGCCCTAACCAGGTGCTAACTATCTTCCCAGCTCTTACCGGCTTGCAGGCTCTTTCATTGTTACTCTCTCAGAAGAAGGTTTTTTTAAGTCCTAACCAGGGGATAAAATAATGTGCTGAAGCTGCTCCGAATAAGTTTTTTTCTAGCCCTAACCAGGTGCTAACTATCTTCCCAGCTCTTACCGGCTTGCAGGCTCTTTCATTGTTACTCTCTCAGAAGAAGGTTTTTTTAAGTCCTAACCAGGGGATAAAATAATGTGCTGAAGCTGCTCCGAATAAGTTTTTTTTCTAGCCCTAACCAGGTGCTAACTATCTTCCCAGCTCTTACTGGCTTGCAAGCTCTTTCACTGTTATTCTCTCAGAAGAAGGTTTTTTTAAGTCCTAACCAGGGGATAAAATAATGTGCTGAAACTGACCAGACTAAGGACGCTAGCCAGATGAATACCTGGTAGACAGATTCCCCCCCCACCTATTTTCCTCCCCCAAAACTAAGGTGTGTCTTATACTCCGGAAAATACGATACATTTTAGGCTGAGATTCCAATTTAAGAAACACGGACACACACACACTAAATTTATTTATCTTCTGTTGGTTTGCTGACAGCAGGACTCACTCAGAAAAGAACAATGGGCACCTTTAGTGTCACAGAAATTGACACAGCTACCCACACACACAAGTTCAGCACATCAAGGAGTCTACTCTGTTGTAGGAGTGTAGTAGCTCTGATTCTAATTGCCCTGTAGGAGATAGCCAAGAATCCCATAGCAGTATCAATCAGGCCACATATATAACAAGGACTTTCTTTGTATCCCCAAACTGTTCCTTAGAATGGAAGACTATATAGGTATTTGTTGTTTCTGAAGGCTGAAATGGCATGGCTGGTAGCATTGGCAATTTTATAAAAATAAAAAACTGAACGCACTCAAAACCGTAGAAATGGTGGTAGACTTTAGGAGAAACCTTCCCATCCTACCACCTCTTACAATACTAGACAACACAGTATCAACAGTAGAGACCTTCAAATTTCTAGGTTCCATCATATCTCAAGACCTAAAATGGTCATCTAACATCAAAAACGTCATCAAAAAAGCGCAACAAAGAATGTTCTTTCTGCGCCAACTCAGGAAGCTCAAACTTCCCAAGGAGCTGCTGATACAGTTCTACAGAGGAATCATTGAGTCTGTCATCTGCACCTCTATAACTGTCTGGTTTGGTTCTGCAACCCAACAAGACAGACACAGACTTCAGAGGATAATCAGAAGTGCAGAAAAAACAATTACCACCAACCTGCCTTCCATTGAGGACCTGTATACTGCACGAGTCAAAAAGAGGGCCGTGAAAATATTTACTGACCCCTCGCATCCTGGACATAAATTGCTTCAACTCCTACCCTCAAAACGACGCTATAGAGCACTGCACACCAAGACAACTAGACACAAGAACAGTTTTTTCCCGAACGCCATCACTCTGCTAAACAAATAATTCCCTCACCACTGTCAAACTATTCACTAGGCTGCATTACTATTACTATTAGTTTTTCTCATCGTTCCTATCACCCATCTCCTCCCACTTATGACTGTATGACTGTAACTTGTTGTTTGTATCCTTACAATTTATATTCATATTGATTGTTTCCTGATTGCTTACTTGAACCCTATGACAACCATTCTTGACAAATGTATCTTTTCTTTTATGTACACTGAAAGCATATGCACCAAAGACAAATTCCTTGTGTGTCCAATCACACTTGGCCAATAAAGAATTCTATTCTATTCTATTCTAAAATGCTCATCACAGTATTTCCAAATGAATACGTAGGTAATTATATTGCCCAACAAGGGGAACTTGATGTACTACTGTATCTTTGTGCAGGATACAATGCGAGGATTCAGCATTCTTCTTTCTCTTCAGGAAAACAATCTGTGATTTTTAATTATTACTAATAACGTCTGATTGAAATTCATAGGGAAGAAATTCCTGTCAAGTTCTGTCACCACCTTGACGCGCACCAGACTGTTAACCGTGCCTGTCGAAGCATTCTTCCTCCCCCTCCCAAATCAACAGTTGTTAATTATCTCTCTCTAACTGGAGTGAATCCAAAAGGAGAAGAGGCTCATAACTAGCAGAATTAATTGGCAAAAAGAAGAGACAATTTGACTTTCTGTCAATCGAGATGGTAGAGATTCTGGTTGGGCTTGCAAGCACAGTCAATGTCTCCGAGAAATAATGACATGAGATCTCAGCAGATCGATATGCAGGGAATTAATTAAGTTTAAAAAGACAAGACAAGCCAGCTGTACCGCAGCCGTTGGTTCCCCTAAAGGTACTTCTGTCAGTGTCTGGAGACGAATGGTTGTCTTGTCTTCAGTGGGAACTTCACTGCGATTGAACAGATAGAAAGTCTGCGGTAAGGAAAGGGCCACGCCAAAGCAGATTTGCAGTGATGACATGCCTTCTTTCTTCACTCTTTTGGGTAAATAACACCTAGGAATTTGGAATCCAGCTTTTTTTCCATAACAGCTCATTCTCCTCTTCTTTTGACTGTCTTAATCTGCTTGTTTAGTAAGTAATAGAAAGCAAAGCCTCCATCCAATATATTAAAAAGTTAAAATATCATTCGCAGAGCACAGATGTTATTTCGGTACTTGGAGTAAATAGAAGACCAGGAATTGACTTTTTTCAGACACAAGAGCTCAGTGTGAAAACAGATTAGAGGAAAATCCACCCCCTTGACTGAAATCACAAGGCATCTAAGAGACATTGGGAGCTTCCTTGCCATCCACTGAAGCCTTAAAGGTTTCTCGGAAGATAAAAGGGCAAAAAAATATCATGAAGTCCAGGGACATAATTAAAATGCAGACATGAAAGGGAGCTCACCCTCAAGGATCAAATCAACTTGACATTGAAATAGGAGTTGGGTCTCAAATGTTCTCCTACAGATGAGAACGGGCAGAGAGGTAACCTGGATATTTTGCTCTGCCTGAGTTAATTTGCATGAGCTATCATTCACAAAGCATCTCTCTCTCTCTCTCTCTCTCTCTCTCTCTCTCTCTCTCTCTCTCTCTCTCTCTCTCTCTCTCCACTCCCTCCCTCCCTCCCTCCCTCTCCCCCTCCCTCCCTCCCTCCCTCCCTCCTTTAAAGATCATTGGGTGAGAATATGGAGAAAGACACAAATATCTGTCCATTTATCATCAGTTGTTAAGAACTTCTTTTCAAGGCAGACACAGGATGAAGAAGCGTTACACAAGTTGAGACAAAGGAACTGTCATTCATAGCTGCTAGAAGAATGCAGTCACATAAATTGTGCCTCTCCTTTGCCAACAGAAAGTTCCAGCTTCGGAACATCTGGTTTTTAGTAAAAGGAATCCGTTAGTTCCTCATAAATCTATCAAGTAAAGTGTAATCAGGACGGTGGTGGGTCATTTGGATGTTTCTTGAGATGATGTTGATGATGAAGGTGATGATGTTAATAATTGTACAATATGAAGATCAAAAGCACCCATTTCAATTAGAACTATTCTGGGAGTTGAAGTCCACAAGTCTTAAAGTTGCCAAGTTTTGGGACCGCTGCTCTTGGCTGTCTTATTTATTTATTTATTTGTGAGACTTATATACCGCCTCACAGTGCAAGCACTCTCTAAGCGGTTTACACCAGTAAGCAATGTATATTTATATTGCCCCCAACAATCTGGGTCCTCATTTTACCTACCTCGGAAGGATGGAAGGCTGAGTCAACCTTGAGCCGGTGAGATTTGAACCGCTGACCTGCGGATCACAGTCAGCTAAAGTGGCCTGCAGTACTGCCTCTAACCGCTGCTCCACCTCGGCTCTTTCTAAATTTCTGCTCATTCAATCATCCAAAGCTAATGTGTGTACAGAACAAACTTAGCAATATCTTGTCCATCCCAGCCGGAATTGCAGACTCGACCCTACAGCTGGTTCCAATGTTCTCCACTAACTTTATTGAATTAAAAAAAAAAACAATTTATCATTCCTGCCCTGCCGCAGGCCTGCTGATTAGCTACATATGACACGGGCCAATTGTGGAAATGATGCTGGCAATATAAAGGCAGGAATTGTTCAAGTAATATAGCAGGGGAGGGGGGGAGAAAGGGAAGGGAGATGCAGAAGTACAGGGAAGTTGTGGGAAGAGCATAAGCGTGACTTAAAGAGGGTGAGTTTTTGAGCATCTCTTTGCAATATCTTTTGAGCGGTGTTTACAACTGGGCCCATTTTTTAAAATTTTTATTTATTTATTTATTTCGTCAAGCATGTATTAGATAACAGATATAGGTATAAAGATGGTTATTAATATTTATTTATTTATTTATTTTGTGAGATTTATATACCCCCTCACAGTGCAAACACTCTCTAAGCGGTTTACACCAGTAAGCAATGTATATTTACATTGCCCCCAACAATCTGGGCCCTCATTTTACCCACCTCGGAAGGATGGAAGGCTGAGTCAACCTTGAGCCGGTGAGATTTGAACCGCTGACCTGCGGATCAGTGTCAGCTAAAGTGGCCTGCAGTACCTGCCTCTAACCGCTGCGCCACCTCAGCTCGAATACATGAAATGGATACAAATAAAGGGGAACATTAGGACAGGGACGGTAGGCACGTTGGTACGCTTATGCACGCCCCTTACAGACCTCTTAGGAATGGGGTGAGGTCAACAGTAGATAGTCTAAGGCAGTGATGGCGAACCTTTTTTTGCTCGGATACCAAAAGGGCATGCGTGTACACGATAGTGCACACTAGCATGCCCACACCCGTAATGCAATGCCCTTCCCCCCACGCATGCACACACAACCCCGTTGGGCGTATTTTTCACCATCCACAGGCTCCTGAGGCTTTCCTGAAGCCTGGGGAGGGTGAAAACATCCTCCCCCTGCCCTCTGGAAGGCCGAAAACCAGCTGGCCAGCATGCACATGCATGCTGGAGCTGACATGGGGCAACGCCTCGCATGCCCTCAGATATGGCTCCGCGTGCCACCTGTGGCACGCGTGCCATAGGTTCGCCATCACGGGTCTAAGGTTAAAGTTTTGGGGGTTTGGGGAAGAAACCACAGAGTCAGGTAACGCATTCCAGGCATTGACCACTCTGTCGCTGAAGTCGTATTTCCTGCACTCGAGTTTGGTGCGGTTGATTTCATTGTGGAAACCATTGCTTGATTTCAGGGGGGAGACTTCTGGATATTGTGCTAAGCTACAGAAAGCGACACTATCTGGGGACAAATAGATTCACTAAGCCTTAATGTTGCTGGTGGGGTTGTTTTAGCGAGTGTGTTATGTCAACCCATGTAATTGTGGTTTATTCAATAAACACAGCTAAGCCAGCTGTGTTTAGCGCAAAGAGTGTGCAACTCATGTACAAAGGGCAAACTCAAAATAGTTGCCATGCAGAGTGAGGAGATCTCTGAGCTGTCGGTTCCCTAGCAGCTGTTCGTTCAAGTTCAGTATCCTGTTTTCATTCCAGCTGGTCACATATCCCTAAACATGGCCGTCTCCGCTTGCTTCCTGCCATGCTGTGTGGGACAAACCCCCATTGGATCCATGACAATTCGCCAGGGCCAACCCGCTGCAGAACAAGAGTTACACTAATATTAAATAAATAGTGGAATAGAATCATTAAAGAAAGGATGCAAAAGGAAGAGCAGAATGAAATGTGAATTAAAAATGTGCAAAAAATCGCAAAAATTAAAATTATTTATTTATTTTAAATAATTAAATGGAATTGTTAAATTGTCCCACAGTGAGTTGGCCGGGGGAAGTTGTCCCATTCCACCCCCAGTTAGCTCTGCTATCACAGTGACATTACCCTTCTAAAACTGGGATCAGCTGGGATCGACTGGCAATGGTGGGTTCCTACCGGTGTGGTCCAGTGCTCTGTTCCGGTAGGGACCCGCCGATTGCACAATTTGCGCACGACGGCTCCGGTGCTGCCTTCGCCAGTCCATCATGCGGTGCCATCTTTTTCCCTGAATTTTTGGGCTTTTTTTGCTTTCTGCGCATGCGCGGAAGCAAAATCTGGTGAGGGGACGCTCACACGTGTGCGAAATCGCTGAAATTGCACATCCGTGCATGTCCCTTCGTGAGAGTTTGGCAATTTTTTGCTTCCTGCGCATGCGCAGAAGCAAAATTGTGCGAGGGGATGCGCGCGTATAGCGAGCGTGCACGCAAAACGTGATTATGTGCATGCAGCGCACCGGTAGCCAGGTAAGAGGAATCCGCTCCTGTCGACTGGGTGCTCAGTTCTACAAGATGCATTGGGCATCCTTTGTGGCTAATTAGCAAGATGAAAATGCTTTATTTAAGCAAATGAAAGCAAATATTAAATAGAGGATCACCACCATCAGGTCACGTTCAGGTGCTGTTTGTTTACCAGAGACATTCAATTTTGCCTTCACAATATTTAACTATTTTTTTGCATCCAGCCCCTCTTCCATTCAAACCATACACTTAACCAGGTCAGTTACATTCATACGGTGTGCTTGGCTTGGATAGCATAAACCTAAGTTTCTCATTGCATACATGTGCAGCTGGCATCGCGTGTCTGCAAGGAAGGGGGCTGGGGTGTCAAAAAAAACTCATTGCCACCACTATGCAATCAAAACTCCATCCTCCCTCCATTGTGACATGTGTCACAATGCACAATCAAGGGCTGAGGTTTGAGTGCATGGGGATTGCCATGTTGACTTTTTTGACCACTTTGTGGACACTTCGCAATGCAGGTAAGAAAGATTGGGCCTTTGAATGCATGGCTGTGGCTGCCATTTTGACTATTTTACTTCTTTTGTAGACACTCCTGAACTTGACAAATCCAGTTTTTTTATGTTTCTGAAAGGGTTAACTATGTATAGAACATGAATCAAGGTCTCACCTAATGATAGGACTAGCTGTGAAGTTTGTTTCCTAACACGGCGCCGAAGAGTAAGATGGGAGAAGGCAGATCACGGATGGAGAAGGAGATGGTCTGAATTGTCTCCTTGACTGGTCTGAATTTCCCGCAGTTTTTCCAAGCTTGGGCAGTTGAAATGGGTGTAGAGAGTTGGTACCCAGCTACACCCACATGAACTGTGCAAATTCTCAGCAATGGGCACACCGACTGAGAAAAATCTGTACGCTGAAATCTACCCAGCTGAAGCATTCCAAAGTGGAGAAGATGGGTCTAAGCACAAATGGTTGTGTATGACTTAGAAAGATGTGTGACCTCAACCAGTTGTGGCTTCTTCCAAGCCAAGACTTAGCACAGTAGGTGAACGCAGTCTGGTAGAAGCGAAAGTGTAGAATGTTTCATATATTTTCCTCAGCTACTTTTTCTTCTGGATTTCTTCCTTCCATTTTTCACACCGTGGGAGATAGGGTTGCGCCACGCCAAACCTTTTCTAGTGATCGCATTTCCTTTTATTGCCCAACATTCTTTCTGTGCAAAAAAGAAAGGTGGGGGAGGGGGGAAAGAATATCCTGGGGTTTGTGTTTTTCAGCCTCCCGTGCCATGTTTATTCACAGGCCACCAATGTAGCAGGCAATTGGCTGTATCAACTGTGTGCCCTGGTGCCAATGATCCAATTCCCCGGGGGTTGGGGGTGTGCGTGTGGGGTTATGCAAACTTGTTTCTGCAAGACTTTCAAATTGTTCTCTTTCTTCATGCCAGCTCCGGCTTCACTGCAACAGGAACTCGCATGATGCAACTCAAGTCTCCAGCTACGCCTAGGAGGAAGGACCACCACGTCCAGCGGAGCCAACGGAATCGACTTTGCGCGTATTCGAAGGCCGGGTTCACTTTTATCTTCTGAGAAAAGCGTCGCTCAAAGTGGAACATTTTCCACGTGAAGAAATACAGAGGGGGAAAAGGTTTTCAGTTTTCTGCCGATTTTATAGCCCACACTGCTGTCGATGTGATTAAAAACAAGCAGGAACACAACACTGTCCTTGGGGGGTGGGGGTGGGAAAAGATGCTCAAAGAATCCTTTTCTAATTTTGCTTTATAGTGGGATGACGCACATTTCTTAAACTGAAGTGCTGACCAGAACACACTAGCAACCAGAGTCCACATACGTTTCATTTGGTGCTTGTGTTAAAATAGCACAGAGAATGCAAGGGGTAAATTCGTATTTTTGAGTATTTAAATAGCATCTTGGCTGCTTCCTAAAATCTCCAGGAAATCATCCCAGAGGCCATGAAATGTTTTAAGTTTCTTTTTCAGAAAGCAGACTGCAAGATCAAGGAATCCCCTGAAGAGAGAAATAACAGGCCTTGCAGAGAGAAGTCGATGCCCAGTATCGTATTGAAGAGAAGGCCCAGGGGTGACATGATAGCAGTGTTCCAATATTTGAGGGGATGCCACAGAGAGGAAGGGGTCAGGCTGTTCTCTATGGTACCAGAAAGCCAAACAAGGAATAATGGATGGAAGCTGACCAAGGAGAGATTCAACCTGGAAGTGAGGAGGAACTTTCTGACGGTGGGAGCGATCAACCAGTGGAACAGCTTGCCAGTGGAGGTTGCGAGAGCCCCAACACTTGCGACCTTCAAGGAGAGACTGGACTGCCATCTGTCTCAATTGGTGTAGGAACTCCTGCTTGAGCAGGGGGTTGGACTAGATGACCTACAAGGTCCCTTCCAACTCTAATAATAAATAAATAAATCTGCAAATGCAGCCTGAAAACCTCTGCATGGACATCTGGGAACCACAAATAATTAATATAGGTAGTCTTCAACTTATAACCATCCATCCAGTGACCATTCAAAGTTACAACGGCACTAAAAAAAGTGACTCATGACGACTGTTTTCACACTTACAACTGATGTGATCAAAATTCAGGTGCTTGGCAACTGACTCATATTTATGACGGTTGCCGTGTCCTGGGGTCATACGATCACCTTTTGGAACCTTCTAACCTTCTGGAGTCAATGGGGAAGCCAGATTCACTTAACAACCCTGCTAACTTAACAACTGCGGCAAGGTAGGTCATAAAATGGGATAAAATTCATTTAACTATCTCACTTAGCAACAGAAATTTAGGGCTCAATTATGGTCATAAGTTGAGGACTAGCTGCATTGTCTGCTAAGCAAGAAGGACCAATGGACTGTCCACGTCTCTCTTTTTGGTTCAGTCGTTCCTCCAGTGCTGCTCTGGATACCCATCAAGGTGATCTGGCATCCATTTCTTGCTACGTTTTTATTTAGAACATAGACTCCTAGGGCTGGACAGGACCTCGAGGGAGGGGTGTCTTCTAGTCCAACCCCTGCTCAAGGCAAGAGACTTTATACCAGTGGCCCCAAACCTTTTGGGCACCAGGGACCGGTTCCGTGGAGTTTTTTCTCCACAGACCAGAGGGGGCATGATTTCGCGTGCCGCCTGCATCCTGTGGAAGGGGCTTCGCTTGTTTGCGTGGTCTGGTTTCTGGCATGCCGTGGCCCAGTGCCGGTCCATGGAACCGGGGCTTGGGGACCCCTTCTTTCTACCATCCCGGTCAAATGGTTGTCCAGTCTATTTCAACAAGACATCAATGTTAGAGAAAAGACTATGGGTTTGCCTCAGGGGCGGGTTCCTAATTTTTTTACTACCACTCTGTGGGCATGGCTTATTTTGTGGGTGCGGCTTGCCAGCCATGTGACCGGCCAGCCTGAATGCTTCTCCCCATTCGATGATCCTAGGCTCCTGCCACCCATTCCCTCCCCCCTCAGCAGCTCAAGCCTCAAACGTGCGAAAATGCCTGGGATCATCACTGCGCGTTCGTGGCATCTCGGACTGCTGAAGGGAGGGGAACTGAGATAGGTCCTGCCGCCCATTCCCCCTCCCCTCAGCAGCTCGAGAAGCCTCAAACGTGCGAAAATGCCTAGGATCATCACTGCGCGTTCGTGGCTTCTCGAACTGCTGAAGGGAGGGGAATGGAGATAGCTCCTGCCGCCCATTCTTTCAGCGTCTCACGTGCTCCCTCAGCCATCCTCCCCTGCTTGGACTCCCTGTGGGGTAGGAAGGCAGCACATGCGCAGTGCTGGAAGCTCGGCTTCTGGGCATACACAGAAGAAAAATTTAAAAAAAAAATTTAAAATTTTTTTTTAATGGCAGCGCCCAGGCACCGGCAACCGACCGCACCGGTACTGTGACGTCACCAGCGGGCCACTACCAGTGCTATAGAGTGGACCGTACCGGTAGGAACCCACCACTGGTTTGCCTGTTTTTTCATTTAGGAAATGAAGTTTGTTGCTTATACCTACACATTCTCCTGGCACACTGTGGAAAGCTATGGAAAGGCAGTGCAAGAAAGGAAGGTGGAAAGGGAGGGGTTATAAAAGATTGAGATGGGGAAGAAACAACCCTGAATCAAATAAAGCATTAAGGAAAATATAAGAAATATATATATACAATAAAATAAGAATGGAATGTATACAAGAATGAAATGAGAATGAATTTATAAATATGTGCATTGTCTGTGTGGAAATAATAATAAAAAACTTTTTTGGGAAAAAAAGGCAATGCTAGGAACAGCTAAGATCCTACGCAGAACCTTCAAATTCCCAGGCCTTTGGGAGAGAACCCAAGATTGAGGAAGACATCGGCCACCCATAGGAGAAGGGTTTAAAAAAAAATGTACATACAGTACATAATCTCCTTAAATCTAACTCGCCTGTAACTCAGCTTTTAATACAAGCAGCTACTGACTCCTAGAGGCAAGCAGAATAATTACCTGTTCTTATGCTCTCTTCTAACAGTCACTTTATAAACTTCAGCTCAAATGGTACAGATTTAGTGCTCTCAAAGTCAAACATCATATGTATTTGGATCTGTCGATACCCATGATCCTGGTACAAGTGATTGTGGAATACTATCCAACTGTGTGATGGAAATATTGGGACATGTGGAACTAAGGCATTTAACTAAAAGCTTTACAGTGTGGATCGCTGAGTTCCTCCATTTTTTCAGAAAAAAAAAGACCCCAAAATATTGTATACTCGTAGTCACAGCAATGTAAAAAAAAATAGCACAGTGAATCTAGGTAGATAATAAGGGATTCTGGAGATCAATGGTTTGTTAAGCTCAGGGCTCTTCCTGCCAATCATGTGAACATTTCTATGTACCATCATAGCAGTTTGCAGAAGAAAAATACAGGAACAAGACAATTTTCCTTTAATTTGACAAAGCAAAATAGATGTGGGCAAAGTCTCTTGTACAAAATTATACCGTTTCAGTCTTCTATTTTTTCTAGCGCTTCCATATCCTCTGGATCAAGGCGTTGGATCACGATCTCTGAAAAGAAGAAATAAATTTCCAAAATTTGACTTTTTGGAAAGGCACCTAAGCCACTGAATTGCAGTAGGTACAGGTAGCGCTCGACTTACAACGGTTCGCTTAGTGACCGTTCGAAGTTACAACGGCACTGGAAAAAAGTGACTTATGACCATTTTTCACACTTATGACCATTGCAGCATTCCCCACGGTCACGTGACTCACATTCGGATGCTTGACAACTGACTCACATTTATGACGGTTGCAGTGTCCTGGGGTCAAGCGATCCCCCTTTGCAATGAGAAACCAGATTCACTCAACAATCGTGTTGCTGATTTAAGAACTACAGTGATTCGCTTAACAAATGTGGTAAGAAAATGTCGTAAAGCGGGGCAAAGCAAAACTCACTCAACTAATTTCTCACTTAGCAACATAAAGTTTGGATTCAATTGTGAGGACTAATTGTACATCTTCTGAAGTTTGGGACACAGCACTGCCTACGCTACCCTTTCTGCCTGCCGGGCTCCAAATTCTATTTTTACACCCTTCTGATTAAAAGAAACTTCAAAACAAAAACACCTGTGCCTAAAGTAAGCCGCTTTCAAGAATCCCCAGCAAAAATGCTGTAGGTAGGCTGAGGGTGGAGGTTTGTTCTCTGAGCTTGTTGAGTTGGTTTCCAAACATTTCGTTACCAGGCTAGGTAGCTTCTTCAGCGGAGTTTAGGGGATGTCAGTGTGGGTGTTCTGCTTATAAGGGCTTTGTGTGGTCAGTGGGTCTTCTGATGGGAGGATCACGCCAGGTGAGGGTCTTGTGATGGATCAGATGTGGAACACATCAGGTGAGGGTCTTGTGATGGGAGGATCACGTCAAGTGAAGGCCTTGTGATGGATCCAGTGATGGGTCTTGTGGTGGATCAGGTTTGGGTCAGGCCAGGTGAGGGCCTTGTGAGTGGTCAAGTGTGGGTTACTTCAGGTCAGGGTCTTGTGATGAATCTAGTGATAGGTCTTGTGATGGGTCACATCAGGTGAGGGTCTTGTGATGGGAGGATCATGTCAGGTGAGGGCCTTGTGATGGGTCTTTTGATAGGTGAGGTGTGGGGTCTTCTGTGGGCATTCTAAGAAATTCAGACGGTGCATGGCTGCAGACAACGATGTGTTTGGGAGAGGTCCACCTGCTCAGAAAAATGGCCACTTGACTTAAAGTGAATATTAAGAATTATTGTCAAATTAAAAGGAGGTGATTCCATTTCTTTGTGCCTCTGATCTTCCAAGCACTGCAGCCTTCAGAGTTTCCCACTCTACAGCTCTGGTGCAAACGAAAAGCCGATGAAGCACCTGAAGGCCAGACAAGGAAAAATGGATGGAAACTGATCAAGGAGAGATTCAACCTAGAAACAAGGAGGAACTTTCTGACAGTGAGAACAATCAACCAATGGAACAGAAGTTGCCTTCGGAGGTTGTGAGAGCTTCATCACTTGAGACTTTCAAGAAGAGATTGGACTGCCATCTCTCAGAAATGGTGTAGGGTCTCCTGCTTGGGCAGGGGGTTGGACTAGATGGCTTACAAGGTCCCTTCCAACTCTGCTAATCTGTAATCTGAAGCTTCTAACTACATTTATATATTGGATTCCGACCCTTGTGCGTTTTTGGCCCAGGGAACGTATCACACTTACTGAAGTGATCCTGGATTTCAAACAGAAAAGGTAAGTTTTTCCTTTCCACCATATTGAACGCCAGACCCTTCTTTCCAAACCGGCCTGTTCGACCGATGCGGTGGAGGTAGGCCTCGAAGTCAGGCCCCCGGAACACTGTGGTAGGCAAGGTAAAGTTGACCACGATGGTGACCTGCATCACGTCAATGCCTAGGGAGAAATATAAACAGAGAGGATCTGTATGGCTGACCTGCCTGGACAGCAGCAGCAAAAACCAGGGTGTCATGGCCTCATCGGAGCCCAGTTCGGAGGAGGAGGAAGAGTTAACAATAACAGAATTGGAAGGGACCTCGGAGGTCATCTAGTCCAACCCCCTGCTCACGCAGGAGACCTATACTAGGGATTTGAACCACCGAACTGCCGACCTTTCTGATCGACAAGCTCAGTGTTGGGACCATCTGACGTGGATGGCACCAGTGGTGAGTTTCTACCAGTTCGCCCTGGTTCAGGCATACCGGTAGTGGCGGGAGGCTCCGCCCACCCGCCTGGACATCATCACAGATGCTCTGCGCATGCGCAGATGCGGCACGCGCAAGCACATTTCCAAACCGGTAGCAAAGGTAAGTGAAACCCATTACTGGATGGCACATCTCTCTTGGAGAGGCCAGGGCCTGAGGACGATGCTGTCCCAGGCCCCTCAGGCATTGGGGGAAGTGGTCGACCGGATAGAGAGCTGCCTGCCCTCATAGACACAGGTAGGGAGTGGCTGCAGACAGGCAGTGGTGCCCAGAGGCAGCAGATCCCCTCTGATGAAGAACAGCTGCCTCCCCCACTCGATCCGAGGGCACGGAGAGTAGAGCGGAGGCAAGCTCAAAGGAAGGCTGCAAGGCTACTCGGGACTAGGTCGCCCCGCCCCTCCTCACAAGGAACACTGGGTTGACTTAAGGAGAAGCAGGGGGGGGGGAGTTTGTCTTTGTCAGGAATAATTGTTCTCTTTGGCTTACACTCCCCCCCCCCCTCCGGCTTTGGAAAATGTCAGCCTTGCCTCGAGTGTTTCTGCCTGCGCCTTGCCTCGTGGACTTGCACCTTCTCTTTGGACCTCCTCTCTGCCTTTGCCAACTGGTTTCTGTTGTTTACTGGCTTTTGTTTGTGGGAATGAGGGTGGCTGCCTTCAGGGAAGGGTGGGGCGGAGTCTTACCGTCCGTTGTAGGGCCATTTCTTGTGGCATTTAACAGAGCAATAAAGACTCTTATTGATGCTCTGAGGCAGAGGTCTTCAAACTTGGCAACTTTAAGACTTGTGGACTTCAACTCCCAGAATTCTCCAGCCAGCTATGCTGGCTGGAGAATTCTGGGAGTTGAAGTCCACAAGTCTTAAAGTTGCCAAGTTTGGGGACCCCTGCGACTCTGCCTAGGCAACCTGGGCCATAACAAAAGGGAGAGTTTCAGCTACTAGAACTGTACCTCTGGCGCAGATGTTGGTTGTGATGAGAACTTTGAATTTCCCATCGCGGAACTGCTGGATCACCTCTGCCCGCTGTTCAACTGTCAGTTCCCCGATCAGCAGGGACACTTGGTGCCCATCGTTTCTTAGGGCGTGGTACAGCCATTTAGCATTGTAACGAGTCTGTCAGAAGAATACAAGAAAGGAGCGTGGCACAAAAGGGAATAGACAGTCCGCCAGTTGCGTTTTTGATGTACTGTAATGTGTTCCTTTACAACCCACCCGATAGAAACAGGTTCCAGGATGAGAAGCAATAAATAAAAACCCAGGAACCCAGGAAGCAACTTACTACAGCAATTCACTCTTCTTTTCTTCTTCCGCATCTCATGGTATTTCTGCATCAATATAAACCAACTGAAAATGCTATTCCCTCTTTGGCTGCTTGGTAGCTGATGGGTATGTCCCAGATGTAGTGGGGAGACATCTGCAGTGTCACGTAGTGAATATTGTCAGGTGTATGTATATGCAGGGTGATGCATCCCTATTCTACTTTATGGTACATTCCATTACAAGCAGAACACGTGATGTGATCTTATGCGTATGTGTGCATTCCTGATTCTCCATTCTTTTTCTTGTGGTTTGACTCTGACCGGGAGCGGTCGCATTTAATTAGCAATAATGTAACTATTCAGAATTTATTGTTTTTGTACCGAAATAAATATTTTTATTAGACCTTTTAACTTCGGCTTTATTTCTAAATGTCTGAGCTCCGAGAGAAAGATCAAACATCGCCTCTATGGAGATTTATTCTCACCTTAACATGCAGGAAGATGCCTGAGTCCAGCCGAATGCTGGCCAGATGTAACGGGCAGAAGAAAAGGAGGGACAGGAAGAAAAGCTGCTACCAAGACAATGCTTGGATAACAGAAACCTGAGTCAGGAAATGAACTGTAATGTGTGTAGGTGGTCCTTGACTTACAACAGTTCATTTAGTGACCGTTCGAAGTTACAATGGCATTGAAAAAAGTGACTGATGACCATTTTTCACACATGCAGCATCCCCAGGGTCACGTGATTTATATTTGGATCCTTGACAACTGACTCAGATGTATGACGGTTTCCCTTTTGCAACCTTCTGACAAGCAAAGTCAATGGGGGAGCCAGATTCGCTTAACAGCCACATTACTAACTTAACTGCAGGGATTCACTTAACGATTGTGGTGCGAAAGGTCGTAAAATGGGGCAAAATTCCTTAACAAATTATGTTCACTTATGTTCACAACATAAACTTTGGGCCCAATTGTGGTGGTAAGTTGAGGACTCCCTGTTATAAAAGTCTCAGATAAAACCCTCCCTGGTTCTATGGAGAGGGCGGAAAAGCACTTTCAGACTTGCAAGGTTTTATCACCCTCCTAACTTTTATCCGTAAAAGCAGAACTGGGCTGCATGACTCTGGGTTCCTAGAATGGTTTTTACCTTGAAGTGGGGAACCACCACAGAGCACCTTACCTGGCAGAAAATGATGGCCTGGCCGATGGTGATGCTGCCGTAGATGTTGCACAGGGCTCTGAACTTGTCTTCCTTGTTCTCACACTCAAAATAATACTGCCGGATATTGCTGAGGGTCAGCTCTTCTCGGCGGAGCTTAATGATGTTGGGCTCAGGGATGATGCGCTGGGCAAACTTTAGTACAGGAAGCTCAAAGGTTGCTGAGAAGAGAAGCAGCTGGCAATCTGGAGACAAAGCTCTACGGGAAATTTTTTAAAAGAAAGAATAGTTCCAACATACAGGGGTCAAAGGAGCCGATATTAAACACTCGGGGGAACTGTTCTGCATCGGCCCTTTGCCAACATTCCCATAAAGCAGTGTTTCCCAAACTTTTGACATATGCGTACCCCTTCTATAATTTTCGTAACGCTGAGTATCCCTCATAAAAAACATATGCTTTAATGCTACTACAATCATTACTTTCTTTCGGTTTAGTAGTTCCAGATTTCAACCAGCGATCCATAATCTCTGTTAGGGATAAAAATTGTATTTTATATAAATAATCGAAATCAGTGGAACTTACTAAAGCACGATAACAGGCGCCCGGAACTAACTATTAAAGAAGTAAGTTGTCTCTGTAATGAAGTGCAGTATATTCACGCCGTGTCACGCCTCACAAGACTGTCTAACTGTTAGATAACACTGCAATTCTCCGGCGTTTAAACAGCTCCGCGGCTCAACGTCAACTGTTAATGTTCCCGCAGTTTAAAAATGGCCGAACCCGAGCTGCGCGAAGGATGCGCAGAAGTTCCCGCCATAATGAGTTGCGATACGATGTACGATGGCCCCAGTTCCCGTGTAAAAACTGCAATACGCGCCTATTTCTTTCCTTGTTCTGTGGGCGCAGCTAAGCACGGTGCAGTGGATATTCCCACGTGATCCCCACCAAACTCCGGTGCAATGCGTACCCCAACCAAACTCTTCCCGTACCCCTGGGGGTACATGTACCACACTTTGGGAAACACTGCCATAAAGGAAGGAACTTGTTTCAAAGAGCCTGCAGCTCAGTGGTTTTACATGCACGAGGTTTCCAGATTTGATCTTCAGTGCTTCCAACGACAGAAAATTGCTCAACAGCACAGACCTGCAGGGCAGAATTGGGGCAACTCGCCGTGGCCAACTCACTGAGGGACAATTTAACAATTCTATTTAATTATTTAAAAAATTTAAAAAATAATTTTTTTTTGCCATTCATATTTTATCCTGTCCCTTTTACATTCTTTCTTCAATGACTCAATTCTACTATTTCTTTGATATTAGTGTGACTCTTGTCCTGCAGTGAGTTGGACATGGGGAATTGTCATAGACCCAGGGTCATATTCAATGAATAGCATTATAGCAATAGCACTTAGACATAGTCTAGACGTAGGCTATATAGAAAGCATGCGGAAGCTTCAGTTGGTGCAAAATGCAGCGGCCTGCATGATTTTGTGCAGACCTCGGTGTACACATGTGTCACCTCTCCTGTGGGAGCTGCATTGGTTGCCGATTTGCTTCTGGGTGCAATTCAAGGTGCTGGTTATCACCTTTAAAGCTCTTCATGTCTTGGGATGAGGTCATCTAAGGAACCATCTCTTGCCAGTCACATCCATCTGACCCACTAGAGCGGGGAGATGAGGAATATTGCAGGACCCGTCCCCCCAAGGAGATACATCTGGAGGGACCCAGAAGGGCCTTCTCCGTGGTGGCTCCCTCCCTCTAACATCACCCTTCTGGAAATTAGACTGGCCCCATCTCTTCTGGAAGCCCTGAAGACATGGTTTTGCCAGCAGGCCTGGGAAACCCAGAGTGGGGTGGAGCCCATTAAATAGATGGTATGAGTGTTTGTTGTCATTGGGGTTATTATTTTATTATTTTTATCTTTTATTATTTCTTTTATATTGTGTTTTTATTTCCTGTAAGCTGCCTTGAGTCGCCGTGAGCGAACAGGCGCCAATATAAATTGTCCAAATAAATACATTCCAAATAAATATACCACTTCATAGTGCCTTACAGCCCTCTCTAAGCAGTTCGTAAACTGGAGTCGGCCTATTGCCCCCAACAATCTGGATCCTCATTTTACCGACCTCAGGAGGATGGAAGGCCGAGTCAACTTTGAGCCGGTCAGGATCGAACTCCCGGCAGTGGGCAGAATTAGCCTGCAATACTGGATTCTAACCACTGCGCCACCATGGCTCTTGAGGATGGTTAATTTCATAGTTCAAAGATGAGCAAAGGTCTATTTGGACTGCAGCATCTATGATCCCTCACTATGGGCCATGCTGGTTCAGTTGATGGCAACCAGAACTCAGTAACAACTGGAAGTCCCTAAGTTTTATGGTCCTGGGATAAACAGAGCAATGGTCTGTTGACTCCATGGGGGCAGAAGAGACAAGAACCTAGAAAGCTCTCAAATTGGAGACAGGAAGACATTGCACAGAAAAGAAAACGGGTACAGGAATTTTTAAAGGGGCATCGTATAATTGAAGCGACCAATGACTTGAGTGATTTTGCAGCAGATACCATGACAAACAGTAGGCATCAAAAGTCGTTGATCAACCCAGCTTCTGGCAAAGCTTGTAAAACGAAGTGCCAACACATCCACGCTTTTCTTCCATATCGCATGAAGCAGCATTTGTTTAACCTGAGATCTGCTTTTGCCCTGGCAAAAGAATCTTAATTATTTTCTCAATAATATAAATCCATAAAAGGTTTTTTTTAATTTACCATATTTTTCGGAGTATAAGACGCACCGGAGTATAAGACGCACCTTAGTTTTGGGGGAGGAAAATAGGGGAAAACAATCTGCCTACCAGGTATTCATCTGGCTAGCATCCTTAGTCTGTTCAGCTTCAGCACATTATTTTATCCCCTGGTTAGGACTTAAAAAAACCTTCTTCTGAGAGAGTAACAATGAAAGAGCATGCAAGCCAGTAAGCACCTGGTTAGGGCTAGAAAAAAAACTTATTCGGAGCAGCTTCAGCACATTATTTTATCCCCTGGTTAGGACTTAAAAAAACCTTCTTCTGAGAGAATGACAATGAAAGAACCTGCAAGCCAGTAAGAGCTGGGAAGATTGTTAGCACCTGGTTAGGGCTAGAAAAAACCTTACTCGGAGCAAGTAGAGCAATGAAAAAAACCCTGCAAAGACTTAGGGCTGGAAAAACATTCTTTGGAGAGAGTAACAATGAAAAAGCCTGCAAGGTAAAAGCTGGGAAGATCTGTTAGCATCTAGTTAGGGCTGGAAAAAAAAGCTACATTCGAAGTATAAGACGCACCCAAATTTTCAGCCACTTTTAGGGAGGAAAAAGGTGCGTCTTATACTCCGAAAAATACGGTATATGATCTGTTATTTTTATAACTGTCTTTTGGATGATGCGAGGCAACTTGGGAAAAGTTAAATATTCAGGATGTTTTAGCAGTGGAAAAGAAACTCTTATTCAGAAACAAAAAGAAGAAAAACATGTTTTACCTCTGGATACGAACACTCTGATCCAAGAAATTCTGTTTATCGATCATAACATCTGCTTCATCTAGCACATACACTTTGATCTTCTTCAGATTAAAAAGCTTTAGCTTAAAACACCAATCTAGCAGGGTCCCTGGTGTTCCAATTATTATTTGTTCTTTTATTGGAGTCCCCCTTGGAACTAAGATAAACATATTCATGTAAAAAGCATTTATTTGCTGCAATGAAAAAAAACTTAAAGACTATGTAGTAGGATTTTTGGGAAGTTGTTTTTCTTTAGTCTTGTTCAGAATGAAGGAAATGTGAAATTGAATAGGCTGGATAATTAGGAATCTTGAATCAACAGTATAACAGGTTGGAAGGGACCTTGGAGGTCGTCTAGTCCAACCCCCTGCCTAGGCAGGAAACCCTACACCACTTCAGACAAATGGTTATCCAACATCTTCTTAAAAACCTCCAGTGTTGGAGCATCCACAACTTCTGGAGGTAAGCTGTTCCACTGATTAATTGTTCTAACTGTCAGGAAATTTCTCTTTAGGGTCTCCAGGTTGATTTCATATTTAAGGAAGAAATCGAAGAGAATGTTGGACACCCTATAGCAGTGTTTCCCAACCTTGGCAACTTGAAGATATCTGGACTTCAACTCCCAGAATTCCCCAGCCAGCGAATGCTGGCTGGGGAATTCTGGGAGTTGAAGTCCAGATATCTTCAAGTTGCCAAGGTTGGGAAACATTGCCCTATAGGATTGCTTATGAAGGCAAAATAAATGTGAGAATAAACATTATTAATCTTACTGAACCCCAAAAGTGAAACAGAGCCATGCAGAGCTTTTGTGCCTTCTTTTTCACAAAAGCAGCCATGAAGGTAGATCTGTTGGTGCCATATTTTGGACTGTCACCCACACCTAATTAGATATAACTGGTCTGCTGGCTGAGCCTCATAGGATTTGTTATATTGTATGGAATATATGGAGGGCAGCTGCTGTGGCCTAGAGGTGGAGCTCTTGCCTCACAATCAGGAGGTTGTGAGTTTGATCCTAAGTAGAGGCAGATGTAGGGTCTCCTGCTTGGACAGGGGGTTGGACTAGATGACCTGCAAGGTCCCTTCCAACTTTGTTAATCTGTTACCTACTCCGGACCTCACAAAAAGAAGTACAAAGATAATGAGTTGACACCATGGCCCTCACACTATCCAATAAGCAACTGAGAAGTTCTTCTCAATATATATGCATCTATTGGAAGCTCTTTCTGACTTTCCGGAGTATGGTTAAGCCAACATTACCAAATGCTATGGTGGGGTACAAATAACTACGTATTGCAATCTAACATAGAAGAAAGTAGTTCCTAATATTTTCTGGTTGTAAGAAAAAGTACAATTATTTTCTATATTTATCCACAATTTATTAAATTATATTTGTTAAAATTGTAAGGCTGACCAAGGCCATCACAACTCTGAGTGGCTTACAATCTAAAAACCAAATTGGGGTTCTCAGATAGAATATACTCCAGAGTTATTCTTGTTAGGGATTGTTAAGGGGGAATACAATAAAAGAATAACACTGTATATATTATGTTACATATAATAACAGCAGCAAGAATAGCGTTTGAGCAATGTTGGAGACAAAAGAATATACCTTCCGAAGGCTTAGTAATAAGAAAAATATTTGATTGTGCCGAAATGGACAAATTAACAATTGAACTGAAAGGACAAATAGACTCGGAATATCATGCAATGTGGAAGAAATGGTACGACTGGATTGAAAATAGAAAAACAGAAAAAGATGATAAAAAATAGAAGTAGAAGTAAAATGTACAATTAAAATGTATGGAATATATTTTATTTTGAATGTTATGGTATGTAAATAGTATATAAATGAGCACAGTTATGCATAAGTTATGAATATTTGTTTAATGGAAAAAATGCAATAAAATTTATTTTTTTAAAAAAACTACATTGGCTATGTCTAGTCTAGTGAAAAGAAGAACTAGGGGTTGACATGATAGTAGTGTTCCAATATTTGAGGGGATGCCTCAAAGAAGAAGGGGTCAAACTATTTTCCAAAGCACCAGAAGGCAGGACAAGAAGGAATGGATGGAAACTAATCAAGGAGAGAAGCAACCTAGAATAAGAAGAAACTTCCTGACAGTTAGAACAATCAACCAGTGGAACACCTTCAGAAATTGTGGCTGTTCCAACAATGGAGGCTTTTAAGAAGGGACAGGACAACCATTGTCAAAAATAGTTTAGGGCCGTGATGGCGAACCTATGGCACGGGTGCCACAGGTGGCACGCGAAGCCATATCTGAGGGCACGCGAGGCGTTGCCCTATGTCAGCTCCAGAGCGCATGTGGCCTTCTTTTTGACCGTTTTTGCTCTCCCCAGGCTTCAGGAAAGCCTCCTGAACCCTGGGGACGGCAAAAAACAGCTCAAGGGGCCTACCGGAAGTCCAGAGGCTTCAGTAAGGCCTGTGCGCATGCGCGTGGGGGGGGGGCAGTATGGGGGAGGTTGTGCGCATGCGAGGGGGGAAGGCATTGCATTATGGATGTGGGCACACACGCACACTCTATCGTGTGCGCACACACCCTTTTGGCACCCAAGCCAAAAAAGGTTCGCCATCACTGGTTTAGGGTCTCCTGGTTGAACAGGGGGTTGGACTAGAAGACCTCCAAGGTCTCTTCCAACTCCATTATTCTGTAAATTACAGCAATATCACTCGTTCAATACAACAACAACCCCCCCTAAAAAAAAGATTCTGACAAATTAAGATGAACACCACAGAAAATTTCCCAGTCTGAAGCAAAAGTCATCTAGGAGGATGAAAAATGGAACTGTAATATTGTTCTTAGCGATTGAAAAGGTTCCTACAAAACTTTTTTTAAAAAAACCTGTGGACGAAATCCCTTTATGAAGTGGAGATGCGGCCATGGGTATGCATCGGGGGAGATCGGCAACATTGTGCTTTACAAAATAAGTACCAAAATATTAGCACAATGGGGCAGAGAGGGGCAGTTGGAAATGTGTTGCAGAGAGAGACCCTGTCAGGATGATGGATTTTTACTGGAGGACCCAAGATCAAGTAGATCTTCAGTCACAAAAATTCACTGGATGACTCTGGACCAATTAGTCCAACCCACTTCAGAGGGTTATTGATTAGGAGGCAGTGCTTCTTAATCTTGGCAACTTTAAGATGCGTGGACTACAACTCCCAGAATTCCACAGCCAGCCATGCTGGCTGTGGAATTCTGGGAGTTGAAGTCCACGCATCTTAAAGTTGTCCGAGTTGACAAACACTGGATTAGGGCCAAGAAACAGAAGAGGCAGAAGATGTACCTCCAGAAAGTGATGGGAGGAAAGGCAGGTTAAATATCTAGCATATACAGTATGTAAGAAATCCTTACCTCTGTTGCCTCGAATAGCATAATTAACATTTATGTTGACACAGAATCTTCCCATTTTCTCAACAACATGTCCAGTTTGAACAGCCAGTTCAAAGGTGGGAGAGAGGCAGAGGCACTTCAAGGCAAGACAAAAGAAATGTATTGACCTATCTATATAGCCTGTAGCCACATTTTAAATTTAATTTTCAACAAGAGAGGCACATTTTCACATTCATTGATTCGACTTCCTGGGGTGCTTTTCAATTATGACTTGACTGTGGAGTAATTATGACTAACAAACTATCTACCTCTTATGAAATTGCTATCTCCCAGCAATTGTTCCTATGTTCCGTTAAAAAGGAGCTGAACTGCAGCAAAGAATAGAATAGAATAGGGAATGGGAATGGGAATGGGAATGGGAATAGAATAGAATAGAATAGAATAGAATAGAATAGAATAGAATAGAATAGAATAGAATAGAATAGAATAGAATAGAATAGAATAGAATATAGAATTCTTTATTGGCGAAGTGTGATTGGACACACAAGGAATTTGTCTTTGGTGCATATGCTCTCAGTGTACATAAAAGAAAAGATACATTTATCAAGAATCATGAGGTACAACACTTAATGATTGTCATAGGGTACAATAAAGCAATCAAATCATAATAGGAAACAATCAATATAAATCGTAAGGATACAAACAAACAACAAAGTTATAGTCATGCAGTCATAAGTGGGAGGAGATAGGTGATAGGAACGATGAGAAGATTAATAGTAATAGTAGTGCAGACTTAGTGAATAGTTTGACAGTGTTGAGGGAATTATTTGTTTAGCAGAGTGATGGCTGTTGTGACCCAGCACCGCAACCCCCCAGAAACACACACACACAGTCGTTGGGAGGCAAACAAAAAGGTTCCTTTTACTAATAAAGTTTCTTAGTAAAACTCAGAGGGTTTAGAAGTCCAAAACAACACAAACGGAAAGTCTTCAGGAATAAGGTTCTTTGGGTTACGTGAGGGTTAAATAGCACACAGACAAAAGTTCAAAGCAAGACTCATTAATTCTTATCTGAACAACTTGGCTGGCTTCCTGGAATAAAGCTGGCAGAAGCTGGTGATAAGATTCCCAAACAGACGTAGAAACGAAACTCTGGATATGCTGCGGTCAGTGAATTGTTGTTCTCAGCAATGAGCACTAATTACCATGGCCTAATATAGCCACTGAAGGGCGTGGCCCAATTAGCCCTCACTGCTTCCTCCTATTGGACCGACGCTTACTCAGCCAGTCCTGTCTTCTGGCTGCTCTGCGTGCTCTGGCATTCAGCATGAGTTCTTCATCTCCTGATGAAGAACTCTGCTGCGCAGGTGCAGAAGGTCCTGGGAGATCGTCCTGCTCTGGCACCGAGTCCTCATCACCAGCCGTCTCTGGTGCCAGGCACATAGGCTGGTACTGCTGCACCATGAGCGGCTCCGCGTCCTCCGGATCCTCCAGACTCGGCGCCGGACACGGCCAAGGCACAACACTATCCCTCACCGCAGGGCCCTTCCCCCGGGTCTGTCGGTCCGGATGCGGCCGGGACGGGAATTGAGCGTGGAAGGCCCGGACCAGATCCGGAGCATGCACGGCGGTCGCATCCTCCCATGTGAAGTCTTCAGGGCCGTACCCCTTCCACTCAATGAGGTACTGGAACCGGCCCTTCATCCAGCGGGAATCCCGAATACTGGCAACTTCGTATTCGGGTGGGTCAGCGGGAGTGCGGATCACAGGCTGAGGCGGAGCGGGAGGGCGGAGCGGACAGGCAGGACGTTCGGGAACAAGGAGGGACCGATGGAAGACGGGGTGGATCCTGAGAGAGCGGGGCAACGTCAACCGGTAGGCCACGGGGTTAATGACCGCTTCCACCGGGAACGGACCCAAGAAGCGGTGGTCAAGCTTGCGAGCCGGTCGGTCGGAGGGGAGATGCTTCGTGGACAGCCAGACACGATCCCCGACCGCCAGAGGTGGAGTTGCTCGCCGGGAGCGGTCCGCGACCCTCTTGTAATCTTCCTTGGCTTTATTCAACGAGCGTTTGACCAGTTGGTGAACGGCCTGGAGCTCGGACAGGAATTCCTCTGCCACAGGAACAGGAGAGTCTAGGAGCGTGAGCGGGAAGAAACGGGGGTGGTAACCAAAGTTGGCGAGGAACGGAGAGGCGTGCGTGGAGGTGTGCTGAGAGTTGTTAAAAGCAAACTCGGCCACGGCAAGGTATTCCGCCCAGTTGTCCTGCTGCTGGTTGACAAAACAGCGCAGGTACTGTTCAAGGATGCCGATGACTTTTTCAGTGCCCCCGTCAGTCTCCGGATGATGCGCTGACGAGAGGCAGACTTGGACCTCCAGGGCCGCCATCAGACCCTTCCAGAACTGGGCCGTGAACTGGGCTCCCCGATCCGACACGACCCGATCCGGCAGACCATGCAGGCGGAAAACATGCTGGATAAACATGCGGGCCGTGGCACGAGCTGTCGGCAACCCGCGACAGGGGATGAAATGTGCCATTTTGGTCAGCATATCGACCACTACGAACACGGTCGTGAAGCCGGCGGACGGGGGCAAGTCCGTGAGGAAGTCCATAGAGACGGCCCCCCAGGGTCTCTCAGGCGTCGGCAAGGGCTGCAGCAGGCCCGGCGGCGCTCCAGGGGCGTACTTGGCCTGGCGACAGCGAACACAAGACGTCACATAGGCCTGGACGTCATCACGGAGTCGGGGCCACCAAAAAGTCCGAGCCACCAGGTTCAGAGTCTTGAAAAGGCCGAAGTGGCCAGCCGCAGGGCTGTCGTGGCACTGCTGCAGGATCAGGCCACGGAGCGGACCGGCAGGAACGTAGAGCAGGTCCCGAAAACGGAGGAGGTCGTCCGAAAACGTCCAAGGGGACTCAGGCCCTATCTCCTGCCTCCGTTGTGCCGCGTAGGCGTCGTGTCGCTGCGCCTCCCGGATCTGTCCTCGGAGGTCCACGGGATCCTGGGTAGCTGCAAAGGACTCGACGGGCAGGACCGTCCGGGGTGGCAGCGGTTCCTGGGCTTGGGCGTATTCCGGCTTGCGGGACAGCGCGTCCGCCTGCTGATTCCGGCCACTCGGGATGTACGTAATGCGAAAATTGAAGCGGGAGAAAAAGAACGACCAGCGTATCTGGCGCTGGTTGAGCTTCCTGGCCGTCTGCAAGAACTCCAGGTTCTTATGGTCTGTGCGCACCTCCACTTGATGATGAGCCCCCTCGAGGTGGTGCCGCCAGGTCTCGAAAGCCGCCTTGATGGCCAGCAACTCCTTCTCCCAGATTGTATAATTGCGCTCCGACGAGGTTAATTTCCGGGAATAATAAGCGCAAGGGAAGAGATGGCCGCCATCTTCCCGGGTCTGGAGCAAGACGGCGCCCACGGCAATGTCGGACGCGTCCGCCTCCACAACAAAAGGGCGGTGAGGGTCTGGGTGCTTGAGGATCGGCTCCTGCATGAAGGCATCCGTGAGGATCTTGAACGCCTCCTGTTCGGAATCGCCCCACCGGAAAGGGACTTGTTTCTGCAGGAGTCGAGTGAGAGGCGCGGTCAGAGTGGCGAACCCCGGGATGAAGGTCCTATAATAATTTGCGAACCCCAGGAGTCGCTGAACGTCCTTCACCCGGCGCGGGGGTTGCCAGGTTTTCAGGGCCTCGACCTTGCCCCGGTCCATGGCGATGCCTTCTGGCGAAATCCGATGGCCCAGGAAATCCACAGTCGTCTGAAAAAACTGGCATTTCTCTAATTTCGCGTATAGCTGGTGGTCTCTCAACCGCTGCAGGACTTGACGGATATGTTGGATGTGGCTGCTCCGGGACGTAGAATAAATCATAATATCGTCCAGGTACACGACAACGAACTGGTCCAGCAAATCTCTAAAGATGTCGTTCATGAAATGCTGGAACACAGCCGGAGCGTTGGTCAAGCCGAACGGCATGACCGTATACTCAAAATGACCGTAGCGGGTTCCGAACGCCGTCTTCCACTCGTCCCCCTCACGAACACGCACCAAATTGTAAGCGCCACGTAAGTCCAATTTGGTGAAGATGGTCGCCGAGCGGAGGCGTTCCATCAACTCCGGGATGAGGGGCAACGGGTACCGGTTACGCACTGTGATGGCATTCAACTTGCGATAATCGCAGCACAGGCGCAAGTCCCCGGTTTTCTTCTTGACGAAGAGGACGGGGGCAGACAAGGGCGATGAGGAGGGTCGGATGAAACCCCTGGCCAGGTTTTTATCGATAAAGTCCCGCAGTGCGGCCAGTTCGGGTTCTGACATGGAATAGAGGCGGCCCACAGGGAGCGGAGCGTTGGGAATCAGATCCACAGGGCAATCGTAGGGCCGGTGCGGGGGCAACTGGTCCGCCTCCTTTTCGCTAAACACATCAGCGAAGTCTGCAAACTCAGCTGGGAGTGAAATGTCCGGAGGGTCAGGTACCGCGCCCGCACAAACCTGGCGCGTATGGTCCACACACTGGAGACTCGGGAAGGCAATGAAGTTCTGGGACCATACAACCTGAGGGTCGTGGGTGCGCAGCCACGCCAGTCCGAGAACCAAAGGGAAATGGAGTCCCGACGTCACGTAAAACTGGATGGCCTCCTCGTGCCGTCCAATGCAAAGGCGCACCGGCTGCGTGATGGCCTTAATCGGACCGGACAGCAACACCCGGCCATCGATTGTTTCCACCCTCATCGGCGGGTCCACGGGGCACAGGGGAACGGCAAGATGCTGGGCGAACGCCTCGTCAATGAAATTGGTGGTTGCCCCGGAGTCCACCAAAGCGTGTGCGGAGACGCCGCGGTCCCGGTGGTCAATAAAGACCTTGGTGTCCAAGAGCAGATGCCGCGGAGGACCGGGATCCACGTCAGCTGAGCCGGAGTCCTTCGGTGTGCATGCCCGACCCAGCGTCTCCGCTAGGCCGGGCGCTGGCCGTTTCCCGACGGCGATGGCTGGGACGGTGGAGCAGGACCAGAAGCGGTGGGCCCCCGACCCTTCCTAGGGCACGAGCGAGCGAAATGGCCCGGGTCGCCGCAATACAAACACAACCCCCCTGCCCTGCGTCTGTCCTTTTCCGCGCCGGTCAAGCGGGGCCGAACAGCGCCAAGGTCCATAGGCTCGTCACGGGGAGCCGGGGCCGACGGAAGTCCACGGGGAACAGGAGGTGCCTGAGCAGCGCGACGTGGAGCCAGAACAGCGGGGACGTCAGGTGGCGCGAGAGGCGCCGGAGCAGCACGGCGTGCGTTCCTCGCTTGCAACCGGGCATCAATTTT
This sequence comes from Diadophis punctatus similis, assembly GCA_023053685.1. NCBI lineage: Eukaryota > Metazoa > Chordata > Lepidosauria > Squamata > Dipsadidae > Diadophis > Diadophis punctatus. The sequence goes on along the minus strand of JALIGW010000020.1, from coordinate 2,992,818 downwards.
CAAGCAGAGCCGCACCAGTTCTTGGGTGGTTGCAGGAATGTCCACGCGTGCCAGCTCATCCTGGATGCTGTCTGCCAAGCCCTCCTGGAAGGCATCCAACAACGCTGCCTCATTCCAGGCCGAGTCTTGGCTGAGGAGACGGAACTCACTGATGTATTCCCTGAGTGGTCTCCGGCCTTGCCTCAGCTGCCTTAATTGCCTGCACGCTGTCTGGGCCTTAATTGGATCCGCGAACATCTCCTCCAAATGAGTGCAGAAACGCCCAAAGTCCTGGAGGAGGGGACTGTTCTGGACCAGTAGAGGGGTGGCCCAACGTGCTGCATTTCCAGACAGCAGGCTAATTACAAACCCCACCTTGTCCCGGTCGTGGGGGAAATCCTCTGGCCTCAGAGACATGAACAACTGGCACTGGCCCAGGAACGCCGGGAACATAGCCTCGTCACCATGGAACTTATCCGGCATGGCTATCGGGCAGCGTGTCCGTTGGGCTGGGGCCAACGCAGGAGCAGCTGCCAACTGATTTTGCTGCCTTGTTAACTGAGCGTTCATGATTGCCAGCTGCTGCCGAAGTTGAGCATTCTCGTCCTGAAGCTGCTCCATGATGCAATCTGGGCTTGTGTGTGGTCAGTTTGGGCTGAGAACAAACTGTTGTGACCCAGCACCGCAACCCCCCAGAAACACACACACACAGTCGTTGGGAGGCAAACAAAAAGGTTCCTTTTACTAATAAAGTTTCTTAGTAAAACTCAGAGGGTTTAGAAGTCCAAAACAACACAAACGGAAAGTCTTCAGGAATAAGGTTCTTTGGGTTACGTGAGGGTTAAATAGCACACAGACAAAAGTTCAAAGCAAGACTCATTAATTCTTATCTGAACAACTTGGCTGGCTTCCGGAATAAAGCTGGCAGAAGCTGGTGATAAGATTCCCAAACAGACGTAGAAACGAAACTCTGGATATGCTGCGGTCAGTGAATTGTTGTTCTCAGCAATGAGCACTAATTACCATGGCCTAATATAGCCACTGAAGGGCGTGGCCCAATTAGCCCTCACTGCTTCCTCCTATTGGACCGACGCTTACTCAGCCAGTCCTGTCTTCTGGCTGCTCTGCGTGCTCTGGCATTCAGCATGAGTTCTTCATCTCCTGATGAAGAACTCTGCTGCGCAGGTGCAGAAGGTCCTGGGAGATCGTCCTGCTCTGGCACCGAGTCCTCATCACCAGCCGTCTCTGGTGCCAGGCACATAGGCTGGTACTGCTGCACCATGAGCGGCTCCGCGTCCTCCGGATCCTCCAGACTCGGCGCCGGACGCGGCCAAGGCACAACACTGGCGTTCGGGGAAAAACTGTTCTTGTGTCTAGTTGGTCTGGTGTGCAGTGCTCTATAGTGTCGTTTTTGAGGGTAGGAGTTGAAACAGTTTGTGTCCAGGATGTGAGGTGTCTAAATATTTTCACAGCCCTCTTTTTGACTCGTGCAGTATACAGGTCCTCAATGGAAGGCAGGTTGGTAGCAATTGTTTTTTCTGCAGTTCTGATTATCCTCTGAAGTCTGTGTCTGTCTTGTTGGGTTGCAGAACCAAACCAGACAGTTATAGACGTGCAGATGACAGACTCAATAATTCCTCTGTAGAACTGTATCAGCAGCTTCACATTCACAGCAGAATCACATCCATAAATGTGGATTATTTTGGTGCAACTCTTCTGTATTTTAAGAAAAAAAGACTCATACTGGTATGAGTCTTATGATCACACATCTGAATTCCCCCCCACCTTTGCATGACGTTCTCAACTTACAACAGTTCATTTAGTGATTGTTCAAAGTTACGACGTCATTGAAAAAAGTGACTTATGACCATTTTTCACACTTACAACCATTGCAGTATTCTCCAGTCACATGATCAAAATTCAGATGCTTGGCAACTGACTCACATTTATGACCGTTGCAGGGTCCCAGCGTCATGTGACCCCTTTTTGCGACCTTCTGAGAAGCAAGGTCAATGGGGAAAGCCAGATTCACTTAACAACCATGTTACTAACTTGACAACTGTGGTGATTCACTGAACAATTGTAGCCCATAGGTTCGTAAAATGGGGCAAAATTAACAAATGTTTCACTTAGCAACAAAAATTTTGGGCTCAATTGCGGTCGTAAGTCGAGGACTACCTGTACTTTTCTGACTGGTTACACATTGGCTAAATATGTACTTGAACTTGTAAAAGATTTTTGCTGTTTCTATATGAACAACCCTAGAGCAAATTATGTCACATAACAAATGTATTCACATCCTGGACATACTGTAAATTGTTTCAACTTCCACCCTCAAAACAACGTTATAGGGCATCGCACACCAGAATAACTAGACACAAGGACAGTTTTTCCCCAAATGCCATCACTCTGCTAAACAACTAATTCCCACACCACTGTCAAACTATTTGCTAAGACTGTATCACTATTATTCTTCTCATCCTTCCTATTACCTATCTCCTCCCACTTATGACTATAACCTTGTTGCTTGTATCTTTAGGATTTATATTTTATTTAGTTTCCTAGTATGATTTGATTGCTTATTTAGTATTCTATGTTGTATCTTATGATTCTTGATGAATGTATTTTTATGTACACTGAGACCATATGCACCGAAGACAAATTCCTCGTGTGTCCAATCACACTTGGCCAATAAAGAATTCTATTCTATTCTATTCTATTCTATTCTATTCTATTCTATTCTATTCTATTCTATTCTATTCTATTATTATTTTATTTTATTATTTTATTATTTTATTTTATTTTATTATTATTTTATTATTATTTTATTTTATTTTATTTTATTTTATTTTATTTTATTTATTCTATTCTATTCTATTCTATTCTATTCTATTCTATTCTATTCTATTCTATTCTATTCTATTCTGTTCTATTTCTACTCTACGTTACAATCTACTCTACTCTACTCTACTCTGCTCTATTCTCTATTCTATTCCTTTCTATTTCTATTTCACTCTATTCTATAGCAATTTTTTTTAAAAGGCAGATATTACCTGAGTTAGTTTCTCACTCGCACCTTATTGTTTTTTTAGCAGGCAATTTTGGAAAGTGTTTGAGATCAAATGTCTGTGTGTACGGTGTGTTTGGGTGCGCCCGCGCTGAATTGGTCCAATAAAATAGTGTGTTTGGGTGAATTGTTTCATCACTGCCCACATAGCTATATTGCTTAAATTAAATGTGTGCCAAAAAAGCAAGGGCATCAAAATTTGATTGGAAAATATATATTTTTTACAAAACCTCAGATTATAAAGCTTTTGCTATCATATTTTTCAATTGAGGAAAGGCAAGGAAACAGTCTTACTCGAGTTAAGACTAAAAATTATAATCCCAAAACAGCATTGGTGAACTGTCCTTGAAGCAAGCAGCAAGCAAGGTTTGAGCAAATTAGTGACTTTTACCTGTGGAAATTCCTTCTTTGGGTCTGTTCTGCTCAGCATTGCCAGGACAAATGCAGCTGTTTTGCCTGTCCCTGACTGACTTTGTGCTATAAGATTTTGGGGTCTGAAATACAAAATTACTTTATTAACATTTGTGCAAATAGAGAGCAACTGACTAACAAGAGAAAGGGAAAGAATAAAGTAATTCCAGGATTTTTGTTTAATATAAAACAGACAAAAAATAAAGGGGAAATGGCATTTAAATAAGGAGAACCAGGAGAACATTACATAAAATTAAGCCTGAAAGACTAAGAAAATTTCTTCTTCTTCTTCTTCTTCTTCTTCTTCTTCTTCTTCTTCTTCTTCTTCTTCTTCTTCTTCTTCTTCTTCTTCTTCTTCTTCTTCTTCTTCTTCTTCTTCTTCTTCTTCTTCTTCTCCTTCATCATCATCATCATCATCATCATCATCATCATCATTATAATATATGAAAGTACAATTTCAAAGGATGAACAAAACTGAACAAGTTGAAAAGATTTCTGCAACAGAATTGTCATATGTAAAGCTAACATAAATTTGGTAGGATAAGTCTCTGTATTGGTTTGGGAACAATACCTCATCATCATATCAGCCCCATCCAAAAAAAAAGCTGTTTTGCTTTTATCTTAGCTCATAAGAACCCCAAAATCCCATCAATCAGTTCAGCATTCTTTTTATACAATTACCATCTTTGACACCCCAAGTAAGAAATGCAATAGTTCAGCTTCAAGGCAGATAAACTGAGATTCCCATACATTCAAATCAGCTAATAGAAGTCGCAACCCTAATTGATATAGGGTTTTCCTGAGCTACAACACAAGCAAGGTCCTTCTAATTTCTTTTAAAGCAACTTACGGATCAGCAAGCATAATTGGCAGTGCGGATTCCTGTATCTTGGATGGCCTGTTAAAACCCATGCCATAAACACCTTGCAGTAGTTCTGGCTTTCTGTCAAAACAGCAAAAAGGTTCAAATGTACTGAACAATTAATAACAATTAATAACATTGTTATTGTTATTAATAATAATAATTAAGAATGAAGGCATCAAGGTGAATGACTTGGAAATTCTTTCATATAATGCATTGTTTTATCATTAAAAAATAAAATACAAAACAGTAAAATAAACAAAATGAAACAAAAATAAACATTCATTCAACCCTTAACAACAACAACAAAAAAGAAAAATAGTGTACAAAAAAAGGGAGGAAAAAGTGATCAATTAAATTTAACATTCAACCTGTAGGATCCACGCTGGCTGGTTGCTCAAAAGAAAAGAAAAAGCAGTAAATTCATATATTAAATACTATATTCATATAGTAAATTCATATATATATATATATTTAAAAATCTGCAACTAGCGGGTGGATCATATATTATATATAAATTTACTGCTTTTTCTTTTCTTTTTTGTTGTTAGGGTTGAATGTATGTTTTCTTTTGTTTCATTTTGTTTGTTATACTGCTCTTTCTTTCTTTCTTTTTTTCATCTATCATCTATCTATCTATCTATCTATCTATCTATCTATCTATCTATCTATCTATCTATCTATCTATCTATCTATCCATATCCATATCCATATCCATATCCATATCCATATCCATATATGCATATGAAGAAAGTAGAAAAAACAGTGAAAAGGTTAAGCTGAACAATACACTAATCTTCAAATCCCTTGATTAACCATCTATTATATATTATAGACCGCTTTATAAGAGACTGGAAATTGTTTGTGGACTTTTTGTGTGGTAAATATAACGATTTGGAAATTCTATTACTCACAAATGCAGCTTTTCAAAGGTGGTTACAGAAAACAGTGGTGATTTGGGATCCCGTTGTAGAATCTCCACGTGATGAGTCGATTCCACAAGAGTCGTCCGGATCAGCTTATTCAGGAGAGACCTTTCTGCCACACTCACTGGGTAAAGGGAGAAAAATAAACCAGTTAAGCATTTTGCTGGAAGAAATAGATTCGGAAGCCAAGAGGGTGCTGCTTATACCCTCTACCGATACAACCCTCCCGAGGGAAGATCTTTCTTTTCAAAACTGCCTGGACAGTGGCTTTTTCACCAGGCTATAGCCAAGATTGTAGCAACTGAAAAGTACTGGTCCTTGATATTTCTTGCCCTGTTCCAGTTTCTATTCCTTTCCCATCATATCGGATGGATTATAAGTCATATATGCAGGTGCCTTAAGTGCCACAGCAGAAAAGTCAGCCTGGTGACTAAAAATGGGCTTCTTTGATTGGAGAAGAATGAATTGAAACCATTTCAACTTTATTTCCTAAAGTCAAGGTGTCACGGTGTGAATATTGCCAGTTTGTGCACCTCTATATTTCCTAAGGTTCTTGTATTTATGATCAAGCAGACATGTGATATATTTTACTACGCATGCGTGCATTCCAGGAGTTTTTGTCAACTCCCATTTCTTTCTTTCTCTTCTCCATTTCTGCCGAAGGCAGACGTGACTTCATTAGCCGATAAGATGTAGCTTATTAAGGATCTATTTTATTACTTTTGTACTGAAATAAATATTTTGTTAATTAGATTTGAATCTCAGTTTTATTTTCTAAGTATTTGAATTCCAAGTAAAAGATCCAATGTCGCCTCTACGGGGGAATGCTCCCCTTAACACAAGGAGTGGCTCCTTTCAATTGGAATGGCTTCACAATTTCTTCGCCCAACTCCTACAGTTCGGAAATCGCATCTTCCCGTGAGAAATCTTAGTGTACCAAATGGATGTCCTCATCAATGAAAAACTTTGGCAGCCAGCTTTTTTCAGGGGGTGGGGGAGAGAATCTATCAATCACCACAGGGGTGAAATTCAAAATTTTTCCCTTCTGTGGGCGTGGCTTGGTGGGCGTGGCAGGGGAAGGATACCGCTAAATCTCCATTTCCACCCCACTCTGGGGCCAGCCAGAGGTGGCATTTGCCGGTTCTCCGAACTACTCAAAATTTCCGCTACCGGTTCACCAGAACCTGTCAGACCCTGCTGAATTTCACCTCTGAATCACCAGAAAATGAACTAAGTGTCAAGTGGAATTGCATTTGTATGCATTTCCATTCCATCTTTAGCAAGAAGACAATAGGGACTGTTGGTCAGCAAGTAATTGGGTAAGAATGTACACCTGAATACACAGACTTTGGCTAATGACCATTCGTTTATCAACTGTTCGAAGTTATTGCAGCATCAAACAAATGGTACAGTAGTTACGTCCGGTCCCTGAAGTTTTATTTATTTATTTATTTATTTATTTATTTATTTATTTATTTATTTATTTATTTGTCAAACATGTATAGGATAGTAGTAGTTTGTATAAACATAAGTAAAAAGTAACAATAAAACGATAGTAGGACAGGGACGGTAGGCACAGTGGTGCGCTTATGCACGCCATTGTTATGGCAAGTTATGGCCATTGCAGCGCCCTTGCTGTCATATGACCAAATTTCGGATGTTTGGCAGCTCACCTGCACTTAGGGACACAAGGGGCTTCAACTGCTCCCAATCTCTGTCCTTTTGCCCACCCTGCACTCTGCCATCATCTTCTTCGTCACACATGTTGTTTACAATGGGTGGGGTTTTTTTGCCACAAATGGGATTTAAACACTGGTTTTTGGCAAAAAAAATGTTGCAAATCCTGGTATGGTATCCGCAGGTTGCTGCAAAAGGCCGTAAACGTGGGCCAGTTGCCAGGCTCTGAAATGCAATCACGTGATCCTGGGGAGGAAAGGAAGGGATGCCTAACTTCAAATCCAGGTTGTAAGTACAGGTCCTCGACTTACAACAGTTCACTGAAAAAAGTGACTTACGACTGTTTGTCACACTAACGACCACTGCAGCAGCCCCATGGTCACGTGGTCAGAATTCGAATGCCTGGCAAACTGGTTCATCTCTATGACAGTTGCTGTGTCCTGGGGTCATGTGATCCCCTTTTGCGACCTTTTGACAAGCAAAGTCAATGGGGAAGCCACATTCACTTAACAACCGCGTTACTCATTTAACAACTGCAGTGATTCACTTAACCGTGGTAAAAAGAAAGGTAAAAGGAGGCAAAAATAACTATCTTGCTTAGCAACAAAAACGTTGGGCTCAATTGTGGTTGTAACTCGAGGACTACCTGTATTCCTGGGGAGATCTGTTATAAGTGACTGGCCATTTAACAAAGACTGCTTGTAGTCAATTTTAACAGAGGGGGAGCACTTTGGAATATGTAGGAATATTTGACTCCCAGGAAAAGTGCCACGATCTGAAGGGATCCAATCCAGACATCGGCATACTATTTCAAGCATAATGTTGTGGTGCGCCAGCGGCCTGCGGAGCTGGCAGCAGAGTCGGACAGCAAGGAGGCTGGAGAGGAACATGGGCCAGTTCTGGAGGCTGGGGAAGGCTCTGCGTCGGGAGGACAGAGATGGGGCCCGGGCCATCTGGAAGGTCTGTGCTGACTCCAGAGCCTCCAGAGGCTGACATGAGCGAGGCAGAGGAACAGGGGGAGCCTGTTCCCAATGCGCGCATGCGCAGAGCTGCCAGAAGGCAAGAACAGTTACGGAAGAAAAGGGCTACTCGGGAATAAGGCTTGGAGATGATTGGCGTCTCCCATAGGACATAAAAGAGGGGCAAATGGATGTGCTCGTTGCAGGAAGCAACTTGGTTCAATTCTGGTCGCTGTAACTCAGCAGCTCCATTCTGACTCTGTGTTGTGTTTGGCCTTGCAAAGCTCCCTGCCAATTAGGTCTTTGGCAGTGTGTCAAGAGAGATAAAGGTTGGTGTTTATCAGCCTACTTCCAAAAGACTGTGGCAGAATTCTGTCGGGCTAATTAACACTGCTTGGGATTTATTACAGCTATGAATGGACATAATTCACAGCCGTTGGGGGGAAAAAGGTTTTTGGGACCAAGTTTGTGTTTTATGATTTATCAGGAAGCCTAGGTCAGAACACATAGCTAGGACTAAGTACAGCTTCCCATCATCCTACCTCTGTCATCTTCCTTGTCATCCTGTGTCTCCATGATCACATTGTTCCTCCTAACGACGCTTCCTTAAAAGGAATTTTCCAAACATTTTTAGATTGGCCCATGCCATTAAAAAAAAACCAAACTTAAATACAGCTAAGAAACATTTCAAGTGCAATTTAGAGATTTGGCTGGCTGGGGAATTCTAGGAGTTGAAGTCCACAAGTCTTAAAGTTGCCAAGTTTGGGGAGCCCTGCACTACACTAAACCACGACTTGCTTCATTGTGATTTAATTAATAAAACAAACTTTACAATAAATTTTAAAGAATGTCTTGTAAACATAAACCTGTTGGAAAAGGTTGGGTCAAATGGTTTCCTTCCAGCTCTTATATTCCATGGTTTTATGAGAATGAATGGGTTCAAAATAAAACCACTCCATTCGGGGGCCACTTGAAACTATACAAACACACACACACACATATTCTGGTACCTGCATTAGAAACCATCTATAATACCTGGATGGACGACCAATAGTTCCCAGACCAAAGGCTGAGACCCACTGATCTGGACAATGCAGATCAATAGAAAAATATTAATACAGTAGAGTTTCTGTTAATAGTGTCAATCAATGGTTCTCAACATTTTCTTCACCACAGCTGCCCCTTCAAATATTTTTCGGGTCATGGCCACGGATCACCAAGACCTAATTCAAGATTTAAATCATAAAACTTCTTCAAGCCTTTGCAAACCCCATGACATCACACACCCCCAGGGGTCTGCAGACCACAGGTTAAGAGCCGAGGTGGCACAGCGGTTAGAGGCAGTACTGCAGGCCACTTTAGCTGACTGTGATCCGCAGGTCAGTGGTTCAAATCTCACCGGCTCAAGGTTAACTCAGCCTTCCATCCTTCCGAGGTAGGTAAAATGAGGACCCAGATTGTTGGGGGCAATGTAAATATACATTGCTTACTGGTGTAAACCGCTTAGAGAGTGCTTGCACTGTGAGGCGGTATATAAATCTCACAAATAAATAAATAAAATAAATAAGAACTACTGCTGTAAATAATAAGCAATGACTCCAGATATCATTCAGATAAATACATGTCACTTAGATCAGTGGTTCCTAACCACTAGGCCGCAGAACAGTCCCGGTCCATGGACCGTTAGGAACCAGGCCGCCAAGCAGCAAGTGAGCAAGTGAAATTTGCACATGAAACCATTCTCTTCCCCCACCACCACCCCGGTTCATGGAAGACATTTTTTTCTTTCTTTATTTTTCTTTTATTTATTTTGTCAAAACATATACAAGATAACAGGTATGGTATAAACATAAACAAAAGCACAGTAGGTATAGGTAAATTTGGACAGTAGGACAGGGACCGAAACTGGTCCCTGGTGTCAGAAAGGTTGGGGACTGCTAACTTAGATCATCATACCAATATATGGAAGGGACTAATTATGTTCCTTGAAAATATTGGTATGATGATTTATAAATTTATGTCTTATAACTTAGCAATTCAAATATTTCTCGTATGCCTATGAGGGCACACAGCTTAGGAAACAGCGCTGTTGTGGTCTTTAAACAGTAAGTACCCAAGCTCACCTCTTACCTGTCCCTGAGAAAGGTTGTGGATGTTGGATAGGTCTTCCAGGGATGCTTGGCCTGCAAAGCTATGAGCAAAAAAGGCAGACAACAAACCATCTGAGACTCAGTAGTTCTAGACAGCCAATCTGACACCAATGTGCTACAGTGTAATTTAACCATGGTTAGCTAATAATTTAATTAAACTTGTATGCCAACCGATTCTCAACAAATCTGAGCAATAGATAATAGATGGTAGATGGGTGTAGATGGATGATATATGGATGGTACAGAGATTGGTGTGGTGTGATGGTTGAGGTATTGGGTGAATAATGGAGAAAATTCTATACGTCTAAGCCCGGGAAAAAAATGGAGATAAAGACAGGAAAACCACAAGTAAAATACAAGAAAAGTAGGAATGAGATAAAGAGATTGGAAAAGTAACAAGCTGTGTATAATACAGGGATTGGCAAAGAGAGAAATACCTACTTATGCCAGCAATAGAGGAACAGGCGTGGCATTCGATGAGAGATGATCAGAAAGAACCAGATAAAGGAGAGTTCAGATACTAATAGACAAGAAACTGAGCAAAGAGAAGTAGAGTCCTGGTAGGAAACTAATGAGTGTGTGACCAAAAGGTTTGGGCAACTGAAAAAAAAAGTTAGATCACATCTACTTTGGAATAGTAGAATATAGATTTTCAAAAAATATATCCACAAACAATATTGTCCACACAAGTATAACAAAAAAGCAGATAAACAGTAATAAATACATACCCATCACACAATTTCCTTCGGGGGGAGGGGGAGTAGCATTACCCAAAATGCAAAAACAGCAAAGTTAAGGAATTAAGAATTAGGAATTAAGCAATGAGACAAGAGAGAGAAAGAAATGCAGCCAAATCTAGTTTATACTGAATCAATGATGTAAAGCTCTCAATGCCTTCCTACAAACCTTGCCTCACACATTGCCTTTTGTTTTTAAACTTTTCCCCTCTTTTTTGTTCAGGATTTGATCAACTCTGAAAAAGACTTCCAACAATTTGTAGAGAAAGAAATGAAATTTTTCTTTAAAGAAAATAAAAAGAATGATAAACTCCATCCAACTACAATTTTCTTGATGTTTATTTCAGTTCAGAGCCTACCCAATTCCAAGTAGCGGTACCTCTGGGTGGCTTACACTTTAAAAAGTAGGACAATATAATGAAGATATTGTGTATGTCAGGGAGTGTGGGAACCACATACATGATACTCTATAGAACTTCCCACAAGGGCCCAGCGCCTACTCTACCCCAAGGCCAGAAAACAGCCAGGTATTTCATTATTATTTGCTTTAGTTCCAAGATCTTTATAATATCAGAGTTGGAGCCATATGAATCTCTGCAGGGATATTGTTTTAGAAGACAAACATCACAACAGAGAAGAACACCTTTGTTCTTCACTCATTCATTGTCCAATGGACTTGGGCAGCCGATAAACTTAAATACAGTTAATCATCCTTCCTTCATATATGTGTTTTGCAATTTGATCCTCCCCTTTTTTATAACCAAGCCACATCCAATGACTTTTATTTTCAAACTATATTTATTGAGCATTGTTTTTGATGCTTTTTCTTATTCTAGCATTTGCACTGCCTTCAATTTATGGTCTTTATGGGCAAGGATGTTGACATATTGGCTCCAACAGAGAGATTTTGAAGAGCAACACAATAGTGACTTGCCCTAAAAGGCATCAGCCACAGAATTATTATAGGCAGTCCTTGTTTAGCTACATTAATTACGACCAGCAGCTCCATCATTAAGCAAAGCAGTCGCTAAATGAAACCACCGTGTTTGTGCGACTTCAGCTTTGCTTTACAGACCTGCAAAGGTCATAAATGCAAGGATTGGTTGGAAAGTTACTTTTTCATCACAGTCGTAACGGCAAACGAACAAAGCCGAAGCTAAATAAGGACTACCTGTAATCAATCTGGAGAACATAATTAAAATGCATGCTATTTTAAAAAACAATTGCTAGGTACAGAGCAAGGCAGAATAAAGTAGAAGAGGCAATGACAAAAAAAAATTGGTAATATAAAGAGTGGAAGAATCATCATTGGGAATGCTTTAGTGGGGGGAAAAAACTATACATCCATAAATGAACAAGTCTTCAATGGGAGACTTATCCATACTTTTAAGTTGCCAATTTGAACCCCCTTGGATAGCCACTATACCTGCCAGCAACTGAGGCTGAGAATTTAGCTGTAACCCAGTCAGTTGCTTTTAATCAGCTTTCAGCCCACCAAGCAGGGAGCGCCCACAGAAGCAACAGAAGAGCCTCTGGGCATGTGTAAAGATGGCATCTCATCCCCCCCCCACTATTATTCAGGATGCAGCTGAATAAAGGCGCTGTGTGGGGGGCGGGGGGGGCGAGGCAAAGGACTAGAGCGAAGAGGGAACTCTCTGATCGGGGCTCCGCGGTGCGAGAAGCCGCGTCCCTCGCCTGGCTCTTACGTTGTGTTCCACGTGCACAGGGTGCCCCTTGGGCATCGCCCCACGCCCCATCGCTAAGTACTTCGGCTTCGCCCACATCTTGCCCTCCATCCTGAGGGCGACCCAGCGGCTGGACCGCAACCAGAGCAGCAACGTCTGTTAAACGCTGCGGGAACAAACGGGGCCTTATTCGAGGGCGCGACCGCTCAGTATTTATAACCGCTGGAATGGGGCGGAGCGACCGCGCTGTTGCTATGGAAATCGCACAGAGGGGCGGGGCCTCGTGGCCTTCTCACGTGCCCCGCCCCGCCGGTCTAGAGATTGCCGAGGCGCCCGTTTTAGGCTGGGCGAGGGAAACGCTGGTGACGTAAAATCCTTGACGTTCTGCGGCAGGCCACGCAGGGGCCGGAAAGACTCCACTTCCCAGAAACCTCCGCTCTGTATCGGGACAGAAGTACGCGTCATTTCCTGTATGGAAGTTGCCTCTGGAACGGCGCTCGTTGCCTCCAACCCACGTGCGCGTGGAAACCCCGCGGAGGTAGGACTGGGCTCTGGCGCCGGTGTCCCCGCACGCCTTTCCGGAAATGATGGAGGGATCGCTTTGCTCCTGGTATCTTACGGATGGCACCGGAGGATCTCTTGGGGGGGAGGGGAGCTCATTTAAAGCAGCTTCGACCAACACCTTGAGCGTTCCCCATATTGTAACATTTCTCAAACTTGTCAACTTTTAAGAAACGCCAGCATATGGGGGCTCTCAAGTGCCAAGCTGGGCGGGGGCGGTGATGGCTGTCATATGCGAGGTCGACTGAGCCCAGCTAACGGCCTGCGTGCTGTCTTATAAAGGAATGTACGTACCGCTTGTGCAAATTTGTTGTACTTCTATACACGCAAAGGGGCACACGCTGCAAAATGTACGTTTTGTAGAAGGGAGCAGTTTTGCTTACCCACGTTTGCTAATAATTAACAAAGAATATTTGTAGCAGCTCAGGATTGAAATGAAGGGCCCTTGGTGTTCTCTGAGCTTGATCCTTTCATTATCAAAAGTAGGCAATAGCATCACTTAGCACTAATGATGACACCTAGTTTGGGTAATGAAACGTTTGCAAGAAAACCACCAAGCTCAGAGAGCACCAAGAACCCTTCATTATCTGAATTACCTCCCCCCTCTTTTATCTGGTTTGCAAAACATCCCCATTAGAAATTGTTTCTAGTTTTTTTTAAAACCCAGATGTTTCAATTATTTCTTGGTTCTTTGTATTTTTCAGTAGGCAAACTACATTAGTTTTCATAAGATAAAGGCCTCCATGTGTAGGAAGTTTATTGCTAAAAATCAATGAAGAAAATTTCCTGCCATTCTGACATGTATCTGTAAAACAGCACTTTCATATACAAGGAAGTATACCTGTTAACCTCATTCAGAGAAAAGTTTAGCTCTGAATAGCAACTTTAATGCGTGATGAAAAGCAGGAGAAATGAAGTTTGCCCTTGGAAAGAATAAAATAATCATTTCACTTCATAAATTTAATTTAATCTATACATCCAGAAGTTAAAACTTTTTAAAAGTACAGGAGTTCAAAGAGGGAATGTGTGTGAAGTATCTTGGGGGGAAAACCAAGGATCCTTTTTCTAGATTTTGATTTATCTTCTGCCTGCCTTTTTATAAGATAATATTTACATTCAAATAATATGATCTAGTAGCTTTTAAAAAATCTTTTGCAAGAAAGTAGGCATTCAGATCCAAGATAGATCTTAAGATTAAATGGGTAGGGTTTGGAATTGGAAAGAAATAAAAATAGCTTAGCTGCATATTTGGTATCTACTAAGTTCTTCTGTGTATTACATTTTAAAGATTCCAGGTTCTTAGGGGGAATAGATGTTTCTAGGCACTACACCATTTGCCAAGTCACAGCGTATGCCCCAGCGCAGGGCAGATCTCTTCTTCTCTGTAGGCACCAGATAATTGTTGGGGACATAAACAGGCTGAGCCTTAGGAGGCAATTCTGACTTGTAGAGCATCTGTTCCCGAATGCTCCAGCGCACACTTTTCCTGGGGTCTTCTCCTGGAAGCCGCAGGGATTCCCAGTCGTGTTTGTGTTCCAGGTAACGGGCAACCCGATCGATCTTCATTCTGTTCCGATTGAGCTGCTCCAGCTTTGGTAATATGAAAGACTTGGGGTGGCCAGTTAGGATGAAGTCCTGCTCAAAGGACGAAGAGCTGAGGCTCTGGCTCTGGCTCTCTTTTCGGGAGCACTGATTCTGGCTTTCCTCCGAAGGACTCCAGGAATAGACTGACCCAGGGCAACTTTGGGGCTGGTTCTCCTCATTACACACTTCCTTCTTCTCCTGAGCATTCAGAAGGTACATTCTCTGATTTAAGTTCTCACATTCAGGACTGGATTGTTGGACACTTGGATTATTGGATTCTGTCTCACTAGTGATAGATTCATCTGTCACTTGCACTTCTCCGTCAGGCGTTCGCCTCAGAACTTTCCTTTTCATCACAGGTTTCTTAGAAACTCTGGAATTCTCGAGGTTGTCGGACTGGAAACTGGATTCGGTGTGACTTTGTCTGATCATCGTAGGAAGCATAGGTCTGGCCACTGAGGCCACCGAGGCTCTCGGGTAGGGGTCCAGCTGTGGGGCCATTTGAAGCTGTCTTGGGCTATCACCATCACCCTGTTCTGCACACATGCGAATAAAGTCCATGGCGGCTTCTTTGAGCCGTTCTTCCCTGCTCATAGAGTTCCATCTGTATCGGTTGGGTCGCATCAGGGCTTGCATTGCTTCTCTCTGTCGGGGTAGTTACGAATTCTGGAAAAGAGATACCAAGCTAGGTTTGTACTGTCTGCTAAGTCATAAATGCCTTACAACTCATACTTATTTATCAACTCCATCTCTATCAGATCATCTTATTAGTTTAGAAAACTCCATCCTTTGTGCCACATTGTGAAGGCTGTCCCTCCCCAGCTCCTCAGGCCAGATAGATTGAAACACATCTACTGCACATCCCAAACACATTTTTTTCAGGCAAAGGCATCCTCACCCCAATCCCTTCCTCTCCTAGAGATGATTTGGGTGGTGGTGGTGGTGGTTTTGAGGTGGGGTGGAGGGCAGACTTCAGGGTCACAAAGCAAGAAGTCCCTGTGCCTAGACTGGAAAAGTAAGTGGAGTGTAGTAACTCCAACAGCTTGATAAGTGGCTGCAATTATTCTAAAGAGCAAGGATGGAGTTTGAAGGAATATCTAAGTCTAAGAAGGAATGTACAATAGTACTTGTTATTTATTTCTCAATGCTCTAAGTCCTTCTCCCCCCTCTGTAAACGCAGTAACTATCAGCATTTCAGCTTTCCTTTAAAATAACTTGTGATTTTGCAATACCTACCTATTTTCTAAATAATGACAGCAAAATAATGCACTTTCCAATGAAATCAATTTGTGTTGTTTTCTTTTGCTTTTTAACCACTTCTCCCTTAACAACTTAGAACTGCTTTAAAAAATCTTATTTAATTCAACTTAATGCTTTCTGACTTCAACTCTGGGCAATTCACAATATAAAAATAACAAATATAAGAAAAAGACAACAATAACAAGATGGCAGAACTAGCCAAGAAGATAAGCATATCATATACCCACCAGTGTAGCCCATGACTGGGAGAAGGATCAGGTCTTTAAGCTCTCTGGAATGCCATTAGGATCGGAACCCCTCGGATTCATTCCAGAACACCATGACGTAGAAGGATAAAGGGCATTGCTTAATTGAAGGCGTGCTCTGGATGCCTTCGAATAAACAATACTATCAGGAGGCCAGCAGGACTTAATTTGGTCATAAATTAGTATGCATACCTGGAAAAGGTACCTTTTGCTCCTCTAGACAGCTTAGAAATGGAGGATCCAAGTGCAAAGGTGGTTTAAAAACAGATTCTCTGTAAGTGAACAAAAGCAGGCACTCAGTTCTCAGTAATGAAATTCATAAAATCCCAACAAGCTTTCTCTGCAGAAACAGTTGGCAGGCAAGCTAGTTAATTTTCTCCAGCTGAATAGCTTCTAGTAGCAAATACAGATTGCATTCGTTTGGTTATTTGCAGAAAGATCCTTTTCCACTACTATTGCATTTTCATATTGCCAGATTCTTTTTTTAAAATAGCATTCTACCAATGGCCAAAGGCACAGAAGAAACAGAAAGGCTACTGAAGAGAATCCAGGAGCTGGAAGAGACAGTGCAAAGGCTAGAAGGCAGGCTCTTGGAAAACAGAAAAGGCCCAGGTGAGGGGAATGGCCTCCCAGCATCAGGAAAGGGGAAGAAACGTCCACAGCGGCCATTCAATTTCAGTGCGTATGGCCAAAGACACGTGGCACTCAAGATCGCCTACCTGGGGTGGGAATATCAGGGCTTTGCCAGCCAGGAGAACACCAACAATACAATAGAAGAGAAACTGTTTGAAGCTCTGGGAAAAACTCGGTTGGTGGTCAACAGACAGACTTCTAACTATCATCGCTGTGGACGCACAGACAAGGGAGTCAGTGCATTTGGACAAGTAAGTCTAATATTTAATTTACACTAAAATGATGGGGTGACATAGAAAACATGTGTTATTGCAACTAATAATGCCCCCCCCCCAACTGTTTAAAAGGCTGTTAGTTGATTGTGCAAAAATGCTTAGTGAATTTCATTAACAATCTCTTCTGTAATGTAAGAGTCTGATAGCACCTTTTCCAACTAATAAATATTAAGACATAAACTTTTGTGAGGTGCAGCTCACTTGATCATATTCACCGGATAAAAATGTACAACTGTTAATAACATTTTTAGACAAATAAAAGGTACTTTCAGAATCCTGATTTTTTGCCATCATAGACTAACACAGCTCTTTTCCTACAACCCATATAATTTGAAGTGCTTTGTTAGAGATTTGGGCTATTGCTCATCCTATAAGCTGATATTTAGTCAACTGCACAATAAGTTAGAACTCAGTAATTTTGCTATATAGCATGATGACTGAACAGTTAGAAAACTCTGAACATAATAGCACTTAGCAATAGCACTTTACTTATATACCGCTTCATAGTGCTTTACAGCCTTCTCTAAGCGGTTTACAGAGTTCAGCATATTGCCCCCAACAATCTGGGTCCTCATTTTACCGACCTCAGAAGGATGGAAGGCTGAGTCAACCTTGAGCCTAGTGAGATTTGAACAGCTGAACTGCTGAACTAGCAGTCAGCATGCAGTCGCAGCATTTAACCACTGCACCACTTCAGCTCTTAAGAACAAGAACTACTGATTTATTATTAATGCATTACAATGGTTTAAATTATAACATTTGTAAATAGTCAGCTAAGACATCTATTATAAAATTAGGAGATGAGCCTGAGAATCGATCTGCAACTGATGACAAGCTACTATTTCTGCAAAAAAAATTAGCTATTTAGAAAAGATCTATTATTACAAGTAACAAAAAAATTTTTAATCAAAGCAATTGAGATCCAGAGTTCCCAGGAAAAACTACTCCAAAACCTTTATGCAGTGAAATGCTTTAATGGATTGTGGGAAAACGTTGCTATACATAAAACTATTTGTTAAATGCAAAAGCACTTTACATTGTTTGTGAAATGGTGTCATTTCAATTACAGTAATGTCATTTAGACCAAAATGTATTACGTGCCTAACACCATTCTGCAAATGACATAAATTGCCATTGAAATGTAGTCCACTGCATGCAGAATCTGTTGTATGAAGCTCCACTAAATCACAATTCATTCTATTGCAATCCCAATGATAGTGGTATTTCAGCATTCAGGTTCTGGTTATATTTTATTGGCACAAGAGGAACTTCGGAATACATTAGAAATAAACAGGAAAATAATGAAAACACCAGTATATAAAAAAATTATACCACAGCCAGTTAGCTAGAAGCTGTTTATCACTGGATAAACAGGAAAATTGTTAATGATAGTTCAACAGAAATGTGTACCTAATTCTAGAATCACAACTTTTTTTTCAATTTTCAGGTGATCTCTTTGGATCTCCGATCAAACCTTTTAGAGAATAAATCTGGGGTTGTTTACACAGAAGGTAAATGTCATATTTCAGAGGAGATCCACTACACCCATATTTTGAATCAGGTACTCCCTCCTGACATAAGAGTATTGGCATGGGCCCCTGTAGATCCTAGCTTCAGTGCTAGATTTAGTTGCCTGAAGAGGACCTATCGCTATTTCTTCCCCCGTGCTGATCTGGATGTGGCTCTTATGAATACAGCAGCTCAAAGATTTATAGGGACCCATGATTTTCGTAATCTCTGCAAAATGGACGTAGCCAATGGTGTGACCAACTTTCAGAGGACAATCCTGACTGCAGAAGTGAAGCTTGCAGATCAAGAAAGGAAAGTGGAAGAACTAAACCCTTTCCAAATATATGCATTTGAAGTAACAGGCCAAGCATTCCTCTATCACCAAGTCCGCTGCATGATGGCCATTCTCTTCCTGATTGGACAAAGGATGGAGAAGCCAGACATTATTGATGAACTTTTTGATATAGAAACTAATCCTAGGAAACCACAATACAGGTAGGAATTCCTGAAAGCATGCACACTGTATTGGCAATGGCTCTCTATATTTGAGTTTGCCTTTTTAAAATTAAGTTTTATCATTTTGATCTGTTGTCAAGAGCTATAACATTTTCAAAGCAATGTGCACTATGTTGGAATTACCTGATTTGTACTAATTTAAGTTGATTACCTTGCAGCATGGCAGTGGAATTTCCTCTAGTTTTATATGACTGTGAGTTTGAAAATATCCAGTGGATCTATGATCATCAAGTCCAGGAATTTAATGTTACACGCTTTCAGCAGCTTTGGACGAACCATGCTATTAAAACTCAGATGCTGTACAGCATGTTATGGGGCCTGGATTTTGCAAAGATACCTACAGAGCCAGGTAGGAAGAATGATATTTTTAAAACTTTATTAAAACGAACCTTCAATTTACCATGTGGTAGACTGCTGGTATACTGTATACTTCGGTCTATCTGTAAAATTCAATTTTGTCATTTTATATATGTACAACTCATTTCATATTTAATGAGCATTTTGTTTTTAAAGAACCATTTCCTTTTGTTTAACATGTTAAACAATATATTATTTGTTTAATATATCCAGCAATATGTTAAAACTATATTGTTAGGTAGAGTGGTTCTAACAAGTTCCAATATATTTAGAACTACTTCAAAAGGCAGAAGCAATTAGTTAATTAAATGCTATGATTTTTTTTTGTTCTGATGATGACTAATTGTTGATTACAGCTTCAAGCAACAGCACAACAATACTCTGGAAAGAGGTAACACCACCAGTCCACAACCAGATTAGTGCTTTAATCGAGGGAGTGAAAGCCCGCAATTACAAACCGTTAATGGATCGGCCCAAATGTGAAGGTCTAGAATCTCGTATCAGTCATTTTATGCAGAGAGGACGCATTAAACAACCAAATTTGAAAAAAACAAAGCACCTTGAAAGAAAATTGGATGAGCAAATGGAAATTAAAAGCAGCCCAGTGGATTCTATTCAATTGGACAAGGAAATTCCAGAACAAGCTGCAAAAAGGATATGTACTAGTACAGATTGAAGATTCTTGACGCTATCTTTCTATCTCTAAACAAATTATCTTGAAATTATCTATTATAGACATCTAAAGTTACAATGTTAAATAGTTAAGATTACATATAGACTTACACACATTCCCGTTGATCTTCGAAAAATAAACATTTCATTATATAACTGATGGGCAGATATCTAATTATTTTAAAAAAACTGAAGCAGATCCCAATATTGTTCTGCATTTTTTGCTTATAGCTGCATAAGGAAAGTATCTAATACTGAAACAGTTGTAAATAATTATAACAAATATACTTGCCAAAGGAGTAATACAGGGAATATGGAGGAAGCTAGATAAGTAGGTATAGCTTCCAAAGGAATTGTATTTTAATAGTTTAGTTTTCTCCAGAAAATACCTTAGCTAGTTATGCTAATTTCTCAGTCCTTTACATTTTTCTCATATTTTTTAAAAAACTAATTTTTTTATCTACTTTTAAACATTTGGTAAATTCATGAGACTCAGTCTGGCATAGAGGTTAAGGTATCGGGTTAGAAATCAGGAGATTATGAGTTCTAGTTCTTTTTTGGGCACAAGCCAGCTGGGTAAGTCTTTTTATCTCAGTCCTAGGAAGGACACAATGGCAAATTATTTCTGAAAAACCTTGCCAAGAAAACAGGCTTTGTCCAAGCGTCTCCAAGAATCGGACATCATTAAACAGAAAAAAATGCACTGTGTGGAAACTCTGGATATGATTACATTGTCTTCCATGACGTTCCTGAGGATGCCTTCCCTAGAAATCACTATATACACTTTATGAAAAGCATGATGTAACCCAAACAAGTTAAGTCCAGTGGCAACTTTAGTAGATCACCTGGTTGTCTCAGCTTTACAGAATGCCATATGAAATATTAAAATATTCATGTTTAAATGTACAACAATCAGTGGACATAGACATAAAAAACCTACATTTATTAAACCCTCAAATC
This sequence comes from Diadophis punctatus similis, assembly GCA_023053685.1. Classification (NCBI taxonomy): domain Eukaryota; kingdom Metazoa; phylum Chordata; class Lepidosauria; order Squamata; family Dipsadidae; genus Diadophis; species Diadophis punctatus. Next base: position 2,971,793 of record JALIGW010000020.1, on the reverse strand, counting down.
GTAAGCTTAGTTCATACATTTTGCTAAGTCAGGATATGGTTTCTTCTTAGTATAACAAGTGAATATTCAGTCATTGTGGATTGCAAATTATGGCATATAAATTACCGTATTGTTCAGACTAGAAGACGCACCGGTATATAAGATGCACCAAGATTTCAAAGAGGGAAATCCCTACGTAAGGGATTCCCTACGTAAGGGAAAAAAAGTTTTTGCCCTCCCCCAGCCCCCAGGAGCACTCTGCAGACCTCCCAAACCCTCTGCGCACCCCATTTTTGTGAAAAACTGGCTGTTTTTCATCCGTTTTTTGCAAAAATGGGGCGCTTTTGCCCTACCCCAGCCCCTATGAGCACTCTGCAGACTTCCCAAACCCTCTGTGCACCCCGTTTTTGTGAAAAACAGGCCATTTTTCACAAAAATTGGGGTGTTTTTGCCCTTCCCCAGCCCCCAGGAGCACTCTGCAGACTTCCTAAACCCTTTGCGCACCCCATTTTTGTGAAAAATGGGCCTTTTTTTCACCCAAATGGGGGTGCTTTTGCCCTCCCCCAGGAGCACTGTGCATATTTCCCAAATCCTCTGCACACCCAGTTTTTGGGGAAAACAGGCCATTTTCACCTATTTTTTGCAAAAACAGGGGCATATTTGCCCTCCCCCAGCCCCCAGGAGCACTCTGCAGACCTCCCAAAATCTCTGCACACCCGTTTTCGTGTGGGGCGGGGCTTCGGGAGGCAAAAAATTGCTGCATTTGTTGTATAAGATGCACCAATATTTCCACCCTCTTTTAGGAGGGAAAAAGTGCATCTTATACTCCAAAAAATACAGTAGTGCATGCTCAACATGGTGCTTATCGCACTTGAAATAGTTTATATGGAAAATAGTTTATACAATAATAATAGACTGCAAAAGTTTCCTTTTGAGATTGTATAAAATTAGTTAAAAAGAAACAACCACAGGGATGGGACATGCAACATATCAGGAGTGATTACATTTAGAATAGTTGGGGAGTATTAAAAGGTTGTTTATGAACTAATATTTTGTTATATTGTACTATATTAATTTATTTGATTCTTTTTGTTAGTTTTTATTTAAATGTGGTTTTTTATTCTATAAGCTGCCTTGAGTCGCCATGGGCGAATAGGCGGCAATATAAATTAAACAAACAAACAAACAAAGCAAGCCAACTTGGGTTGTTCAACAAAGTAGTTAAATAAATGGTGTAATTTTATGTAATTTATAAATCTAGCCCCGTCAAGACAGGTTTTACATGTGTAATTAGGCTCAATAACTAATTTTCCTAGTACACCCCTACACCATTACTTTGTTTAACACACTAAGCCAAAATTGGCTTCTGGTTTTGTGGCTTAGCATAATGTGTAAACTAAACAATGTAATTATTGTACCATGATTTAGCATACATTTTTACCTAAGCGAGTCAATGATGGGCTATTTAATAAATCAAAGTAAACCATGATTTAGTGTGTCTATGAATACAGGTTTCATAGAATTAGTTAAATAAATAGGGAAATTATGCAGTCTTCAAATGTATTAACTATACCCCTAACTGAAAACAGCAATCAGCCTCTTCATATCACAAAACTGATGTCATTTTGTTTACAAGAATTAAAAAGGGCTGTCATACCTGTAATATCTTCTAGCAAGTAATATTGCTTCAAAATGTTCTTCATGAATTTACCTGGGAAAGAATCAACATAATAAATACCGGTATTAAAACCTGCACTAAGTGTGGGTAATAACAAATGGAAAAGTTATGTATACAGAAACAGGTTTTGCTAATATTTATAGCAAAAATAATGTGCGTTTCAAATTCTAGCCCTCGCTGAATCTATTTCGGTCTAATTCTGATCCACCCCTATCAAGCCGCCGCTTAGAATAAAATTATTTCGTGGTCAGTTTATTGTAGGCGTCGGATTACTTATTCACATTATAGATCACATAAGGAAGTTTTCAGGCAGTCTTCAGCAACCGTTCTCCGCTTTATATTAACCCGAAGGCAGCGAAGGAAACTCCCATCCGAATTGGGCTTCTGAGGCAGCGAATTTGTAACTTTCCCGTTCACAGAAGGGGTTTAAAGCAACGTTTCTCAACCTCGGCAACTCCGTGGGGACTTCAACTCCCAGAATGCCCCCCGTCAGCATGCTGAGGGTTGAAGTCCACCCTTGAAAAAAGAGGTTTGAGAGCAAGGACTAAACTCCTCAGAAAGATTTTTCTCCTCAGCCTCGTGCTTTCCTCGCTTCCCCTTCTTCTAACCGGCTCCGAATCCACCAGCCTCTCTCCCAGCCTTCCCTTCTGAACGTGCTGAGCCTCGCGACACTCCCCTGGCTTCCCCGGGCCGATCCCGCCGCGAGTACCTGGCCACCGCCTTCCCCGCGCCGCCTTCCCCGCGGCCCGACAAACCGTTAAAGCCGCTCAACTGCCGTTCTTGAAGCCCAAAGAAAACAAGACCCACCTCGCCCGCCGGCACGTTGCTATTGGCTGCAAGGGCTCCGCTCCTTCCTTTCTCATTGGTCTGCCCACCTTTGCTCCGCCCCTGCGGGTAGGTTATTGGACGGGTAGAGACGGCATAGAGCATCGCTCCGACGTCTCATTGGAAGGAGAGTGCTGTTCTCCCGAGCGCCGCGATTGGTGGGCCTTCTTCGGGCAAGGCGCGAGGAGAGCCCGCGAGAGAAAGGGGCGGGTCGTGGAAGAGTTGAGTCCACCCCTTTCTGACGTCACGTGGGCAGGAAAGAAAATGGCTGTCCAAAACGTTCCTTGCTCTTTTCTACGAGCGGCTGTTCGGAGTTTTGCCCACAGTCCAGCCGCGGCCGCTTCGGTGACCGCCGAGCAGATGGCGGAGAAGCTGCGGGAACAGAAGAAGCCAAAAGCGATCCCGGAGGTGAATCTGTGGGCTTGACTGGCAATCATGAGGTGGTGGTGGGGAAATTTTCCCAGCATGCACCACGGAAAAACAACATTTCCCAGCGTGCATTGGGGGCTAGAACACTGAAAATTAAGCGAACTGGATCTCCGTTATGTGCGATGCGGCAATGGAAGTTTTGTGATGTGCAGAATCCTAGAAGGGTTTGTTGAGATGCAGGATATGCAGCTGCTGTGGCCTAGAGGTGGAGCTCTTGCCTCACAATCAGGAGGTTGTGAGTTCAATCCTAGGTAGAGGCAGATGTAGGGTCTCTTGCTTGGGCAGGGGGTTGGACTAGATAACCTGTAAGGTCCCTTCCAACTCTGTTAATCTGTTAAAAAAATCAGGAATAATGACGTGTTTTACCCTCCCTGTTCATTGTGAAGGACTCCGTTGGGAAGACAATTTAAAGATAGTTTGTCCAGAAAGTGATCTGACCGTGGCTCTGGACAGATAAAACAAAACTTTATTATCACTTTAAATGTACACTAATCAGCATACATTAAAAAGAAATTTCGTTGCATTCAGCTCTCAAAAGATAACTATTATGCATAGATCCATGTACACACACACACACACACACACACACACACACACACAGATGTGACTATCCTTCCTATTCATAGCATTTCTTTGACCGCCATCCTGTTCCCTTTCCAATAAAATCGTTCATATTTTATATTTATGGGAATATATTTTAGGCTACCCTGGACTTAAAAGTGTTTGCATCAAAGCAAGCTGCAATAATCTTCAAAAGAAGCATGGCTGGAGTATAAATTCTCTTTAGCTGTTCAGTTTTGTTCCATCAGATTTATTTGAATCTATCTTTGAATGACAATTAGTGGATTCTCCAACCTTGGAAAAACAGACTTTTAAAGAAATGAGATGGAAGAACTGCTGTCTCTCTCTCTGTCTCTTAAGACATCCTATCATTTTTTCCTGTAGCACCTTCACATCAATTTTCACTAAGGTGACCAGACATCCCGCTTTTGGCGGGACAGACACGCTTTTCAAGCGTGTGTCCCGCGCCCCGCATTCTTTCCAAAAAGTCACGCTTTTTTGGAAAGAATGCCGAAACAGCGGGACGTCTGGTCACCTTACGAGTCTTGGCTCTCCTGCTCCCCCTCCGCCAGCGCTGGGCTGCTGGAGCGCTCACGAACACACACACACAAACACACACACACACACGAATGCAGCCTCTCCAGAGAACGAAGCGAGTAGTCCGGATCCGGAAGCCGCGCCTGGAGAGGGAGGTCCTGGGGTTGCTGCAGCCCTGACGGAGGTAGCGTGGCCGGCTGGTGCGTCCGGGGTGGAGCCGTATGATTCCCTCCTTCCTTCCCTCGCTCGCTCATTCTTCATCCGGCCGCGCCGCCTCTTTCGTCTCCGGCCAAGAAAATGAGGGAGAGGATGCGGCGGCCCCAGCAATCGGGCATCCTAGAACCCTGGAACGCTCGGTTGTTCCGCTGATGCGCTCCAAGAGCCAGGGGGCCACGCCAGGCCCGGCTCGAAACCACCGCAAGTGAGGAACAAGGAAGGCACAGGAGAACCGGAAACCTCCCGGACCATGAGACTCCGCATCCAGCCAGCCCAAGCCACTGCCGGCTCCCGAAGGGGAGGCGGGAGGCGAGGAAAGGCCTCCCACCTCCCCACCCACCCACCTGGACGCCGACATTAGCATTCTTTTGCCCTCTGTGCATGCGCAGCGTTCTGCGCATGCGCAGAGGGCAAAACTCAAATGGCGGCGTCCAGGCGGCCCTGCCCCCCGTCAATGGTGTCCCGCTTAAAAAAAAAATATCTGGTCACTTTAATTTTCACCCTTCCCAAAAAAAAACGAAAATCCCTCTAACATGTATTTTCTATGTAGCACCTTGTCTTTTATGCATTTCTGCTTTGTTGTATGCTGTTGCTACCAAAGCTGAGCAGTAAAGAAACTACCTGACTTGTTCTGTGTTCTATTCAAAGGTTCCAAAAGACCGAATATTGAGGCGAGTGCAAGAATATGTTCAGCAGACCCGATGCTTCCAGCAGCTCCATCCTAACGTCCTAGCCAAGGTTCTCAAAAAGGGAATCCTCTATTCTAGCAAAGATATTGTAGTAATAAACAAGCCTTACGGACTTCCTGTCCATGGTAAGTGTAGCATAATGCTGATTTTTCTAGCAGTGTATTAGACTGAGTAATAAATGTCCTGCAGAGAAGTCAAATGATTTTGTATCTGTTACTGAGGCTGTATAGGAATTCATCCTGTGGAATTAGGTCTTATTTTGCTTTCAGAATGATAGATGTGAGAATTAATCTCACAGAGGCAATATAGATCTTTTCCTGGAATCCAAACATTTAGAAATAAAACCGCAGTTTAAAAATCTAAGTAAAATATTTATTTCGGTACAAAAACAATAAAACCTCATTTGTTTACATCTCTGATATGAATGTGCGATTTCACTCAATGGAAGCCAGAGAAAGAAGGATAGAAAGAAGATTGGAATGCACACATGTGTACAAGAACATATCAATCACGTGCTCAGGAATGAACCATTATATTAGATAGGGATGCTTCTCCCTGCATATACATATAACAGGCAATAAATCACACCGTGACACAGAATGTAGCTTGAAACTTTCTAGTTATATAGCAATAGCACTTAGACTTATATACCGCTTCATAGTGCTTTACAGCCCTCTCTAAGCGGTTTACAGAGTCAGCTTATTGCCCCCAACAATCTGGATCCTCATTTTACCCACCTCAGAAGGATGGAAGGCTGAGTCAACCTTGAGCCGGTGAGATTTGAACTGCTGAACTGCAGTGCTGCTCTTTAACCACTGCACCACCTCGGCTCTTGTGGCAGATGCTTTATATTGTGGATTCTCTAAGCAAACACTCAGTTTTTTTCCTTTTTCATTTTGTATACTGCATAGACTGGTATTAAAAGCGATAAAATAACCCGGGCTTCATCATCTATCTGAGCATCTGTGTTTTGATGGTAATGCAGATATTGGAGTGGCAGCAAAAAGACCACCCAACACTCTGATTACATTGATACATGTTTCCCAGGTTGCTTAACAAAACAATTTTTTTTCTGAAATTGGTCCAACTTGAGTGTGATATGTGCAAATTTGGAAATGCTGTAGTATAAATAAAAAACATAGCTTTGGAAAGTATGTGATTTGTGTTAAGCGTAAAATAGTTTGGTTTAGCTTAGTGGAATAAATGAACTTAACAGTTATTTGTAAACTGGGGTTTATGCCTTTGCATTATAGGTGAACCTAGATTATCTCTGCTTCGCAGGTGGCCCTGGGGTGAAGTCATGCATTACAGATGTGCTGCCAATACTGGCCAAGATGTTAGATGGCATGAAAGCTGAACCTCTGCATTTATGTCACCGGCTGGACAAAGAAACTACTGGAGTGATGGTCTTAGCAAAAGATGAGATGATTGCACACCAGGTCCAAGAGATGTTCAAAACCCGTCAGGTGGAAAAGAAATACTGGTAGGAGAAATCTTACAAATGATGAGCAAGTTGTTATTGTGACTTGATAATATTGACTTTTAGTAAGCCAAGAATTTACTAAGGACAGGACTTCTGTAGTATGAATTATAGTATAAGGAGAACCCAGCAGCCCTTGGTCTTCATGCAGAGGGTGTTGATTGGAGAGAACTGAAGTCCCTCCCTGTTGTTTTCATAGGGCAATTTGTATTGGAAAACCAGAGCCGGAAGAGGGGCTGGTGGACATTCCCATTATGGAGAAAAAAGTGGAGAGCCAGCAGTCGCATTTCAAAGTGAGTATACCTGGCAGCAGAGACTTGCCAGTTGTGGCCACAGCATTTAACTTGGAGACCTCTGTTTTAGTTATTGCATTTAGGCAGATTTAGGATTAACACCCTCAATTCAGGGAACTCACCAGCATCTTCACCAACATGGATACCATTATGAGCCGAGGTGGCGCAGCAGTTAGAGTGCAGTACTACAGGCTACTTTAGCTGACTGTGATCAGCAGTTCAGCTGTTCAAATCTCACAGGCTCAAGGTTGACTCAGCCTTCCATTCTTCCGAGGTAGGTAAAATGAGGACCCAGATTGTTGGGGGCAATATAAATATACATTGCTTAATGGTGTAAACCGCTTAGAGAGTGCTTGCACTTTGAGGCGGTATATAAGTCTCACTAATAAATAAATAATTAATAAATAAATAAATAAATAAATAAATAAATAAATAAATAAATAAATAAATAAATAAATAAATAAATAAATAAATAAATTTCCTGAAAGAAATGCTGAACAACTTGTAGCCTAAGTATCACTACTGTACCATAATTGCACTAAGTTATGGGGTGCTTTATTTGGGGAGTGGTTAGCCTTCAAATCAGTCTTGATTCTTAGCAAGTGGCTTGACAAGTCCTTGCAGTCTTCGAGATAACATTTTCAAAAGTGGTTTGCCATGGCCTTCATCTTAGGGCTGAGCGATGTCTGATCCAAGATCCCTCATTTGGCTTCATGCCTAAAGTAGGAATAGAACTCTCAAATCTCCTAGTTTTTAGCCTGATGCCTTCACCACTGCACCAAACTGGCTTTCCTGTTATACATATAATATTTATGTATAATTGGTGGACTCACTTGAAATTGAGAGCAAGTGTTGGCCTCTAAAAGGCTCACAGTTCTTATGTTGCCTGTTCCCCTCTAGCTGCCATACCTAAATGATATAAGTTTGGATGTTCTGGATTACCAGTGGAGCAATTCAACAGTTTTCTCCATTCTACGTAACCTATTAATCTTCTCAACTGTCCAAAAGTCCTATTGGCTTTTTGGATGTTATGAAGAATTGATTTTGAGTCATGTACATCTTTGGCTTAGATGACACTTGCGCCAAATTATCGTCTATCTTTAGAAGACAAAAAGTTGCGCAAAGTGCGCCGGAACAAAGATGCTCACATGGCAGTGACCCGGTATCGTGTGCTAAGCAACTGGTCCACTTGTTCTCTCCTTGAATTGGAACCAATCACAGGTAAGCAATTACATGCCCCTTTATTTGATGCTTCCCATTGGCTATCCTGTTCTCTAACAATTGGTGTTAAGAAACATCAAATCAATACCCATAAACCTCAAGCATCTGAGAATCTGACCTTTTTTTAATCATCTTGTTTTTTCCATGGAATCTAAATGAAATGCTATCGGATTGAAGCCTTAATTATTTGTTGATGTATGCAATAACCAAAGATTTGCATCATTACAACAATAAATAAAATGGTAGATATTGCAAAAAGCATTAAAGAATTGAGAAGAACAGTAAAATAAGAAAATATAAAGGCTATTATCCTAGTATAATGTAACACTTAAGGTCAAAGCTAATAGGCAAAACTGCCTGGTGGAAGAGAAATATCTGTATACTTGGCATGTCCCTTAAGGGAAGACATTGTACTATTAAACTACTAATATCCCTTTCTGCTTTTTTTCCTGCTAAAATTTGGATATCAAGCCTGAGGATAAATTGCATATGAAAGTCATTTTATGTAACCTGACCAAAACCAACCAAATATATTTAATGGTTATGCCTCTTTATTTTTCCCCATACATTGTTCATTATGCAGGAGTGAAGCATCAACTCAGAGTCCACTTGGCTTATGGCTTAGGTTGCCCAATTCTTGGGGATCACAAGTATTCTCACTGGAGCAAGCTAGCACCACAGGTAAGAGGGGTATTAAGAAGAACCCGGGTGGATATGGCCATGAACTAAAATCCAAGAAGATGGTATGGTGAAATGAGCTTCAGGGCAGTTAGGATTGTCGAATAATATTTTGTTGGACTCAACATAATTAGAAATGCAAGTGGATCATTGTTTCTTTTCTTTTATTATGCACATATAGAAACTCTCTCTAGGTACACTGAAGAAACTGGGTTTGGAACAAGTCAAAGCCCGTTACCTCCCTCTCCACCTACATGCCTGCGAGCTCACCCTGCCTCCGATGAACGGCAATGAGGAGCAGAAAATCCACTTATTTTGCAAGCCACCCGTCTTCTTCAATCGCTCCTTAAAACGGCTAAAGCTAGAATTTCCAGAATCTGAACAAAAAGAAACTAAGACTGATTAGCTATGCTAGTTTGTTAATGGGACTCCTTTTCCTGACTTTATAAAGCCATGGGAGGATCCCGTGAAATGGGAAACACCTGGAACCAGATGTTCTCAGCTGTGGAATCACAACATATGCTTCTCTGGAAGCTTGCAACCTTTCAGGGGAAATCTTCCTGCCTGGCAGCTGAAAATAGAACCGTGGAACAGTCACAAATCTCCCATGGCCTGTATGCTAGTTTCAGATGACGTTGGGAGATTTGGAAGCTGCCATACCTGGAATAAGTTAGTTGGGCACATTTTTGCAATATTTGAGAGTCAACATATACCTGACACTCAGCCAAACAAAGTTAGGTGGTCTACTTAAATAAAAGATGTGGCCTGTGCTGAATGAATGTAATGTAACTGGAACAGAGATATTAGGGAGAGGAGAGGAACACTCAGAGGTTCCTTATGATTAGGGATTCAATAATTGATGGAGCTATGAATTGGGGAGTTCTTGGTTCACATCTCACTTCTGCCATGAGCTTACAGAATGGTGTTAGGAAAGTCAACCTCAACTTTCTCTTGCAACTGCAATAGAACACGAAGCTGCTTTATCCCAAGTCTGACTACTGATCTGCTGTCTAACCCAGTGTTATCAATTCTGAATGGCAGCTAGAGAGGACAAAGATTAAGCACACTTCCCTGACGCTGGAAGTATAGGCAATAGCACTTAGTCTTACCGTACTTTTCGGAGTATAAGACGCACTCCCCCCCCCCAAAGTGGGTGAAAATTGTGGTGTGTCTTATACACCGAACGTTACCGAAGCCTTGCCCACCTGCCAGCCCCCACTCTTTGGCCGTTTTCGGCCTCCGCGCGTCGCGTTTTCGGTCTCAGCACACTCCATTTTAGACCCGTTCCAGGCTGCGGGGATCGCCACAGCACATCGCCACTGATCGCCGCCTCAGCGTGTCGCGTTTTCAGCCTCTGCACGCCCCATTTTTGGCCTCCGCGTGTCGCATTTTTGGCCGGTTCCAGGCGCCGGGGATCCCCACCGCCTGGAACCGGCCAAAAATGCGATGTGCAGAGGCCAAAAATGGGGGGTACGGAGGCCGAAAACGTGATGTGTGGAGGCGGCGATCGGCGGCGATGTGCTGTGGCGATCCCCGCAGCCTGGAACCAGCTGAAAATGCAATGCACGGAAGCCAAAAATGGGGTGTGGAGGCGACGATGGGCTGTGGCGATCCCATAGCCTGGAACAGCTGATTGGCAATATTCCGGGAGGCCGATCCAACCACCAGTCAGCTATTCGTGCTAAATCAGGCTGAGATAACGTGCTGAAGTTGATCAGACTGTTGCAAGGAGGCTAGCCAGATGAATACCAATGGATGCTGGTAGGCAGAGGCAGTTTTTTTTTCTTGTTTTCCTCCCCAAAAACTAATGTGCATCTTATACTCCAGAGCGTCTTCTACTGCGAAAATACGGTATATACCACTTCACAGAGCTTCACAGCCCTCTAAGCGGTTTACAGAGTCAGCCTATTTATTTATTTATTAGTGACATTTATATACCATCTCACAGTGCAAGCACTCTCTAAGCGGTTTACACCAGTAAGCAATGTATATTTAATCTGGGTCCTCATTTTACTGACCTCAGAAGGATGGAAGGCTGAGTAAACTTTGAGCCTGGTGAGATGCCAAAAATGCAGTCAGCTGGTAGTCAGCAGAAGTAGCCTGCAGTACTGCATTCTAACCACTGCTCTTATAAAGTCATTGTGAAGATTACAGATAAACAGCCTACATAAAATGTCTTACATATTCTCAAAACAGGGATGGTTTTAATGCATCACTAAAGCATTGCTTTTGCTTTCTTTTGTCCTTTCAGTTGCCAGTTACAACAAGCCAAATCCAAGCTGGATTTTTCTGGTTATCACATTCCTTAAAACTAGGTTAAGAACCCAAAATTGAGTGGAAGTGTTTTTTCTATAGCAGTGTTTCCCAACCTTGACAACTTGAAGATGTCTGGACTTCAACTCCCAGAATTCCCCAGCCAGCATTCGCTGGCTGGGGAATTCTGGGAGTTGAAGTCCAGACATCTTCAAGTTGCCAAGGTTGGGAAACACTGTTCTATAGGTAATATCACACAAACCCATTACCCAATTACAACTGTACAACCCAATTTAAATTGGCTTAACATGTTTTACCTACATTGGGTAAGAAGGTCTTTTTGATAAGTGGTTTTGGATAATGAAGGAAAACGTTTGGGAAGCGCAAACCTAAACTAAGGGAACACAACTTCCATTAGCATTTGGGCCCTGCTAGACTGTGTGCCTTGTTGAAGACCAGGGCCTATTCTGGGAAGACATTCTAAGGTGCAAACATTTGCTACTCACTGGCAAATCTTAATAAACAATTTTGCCTGTTAAATGCCTTTGAAATTCACCCCTTCAAAAAAGTAATTTTAACGTATGTTTCTTTTGTATTGTGTGAATGCTAATGAGTCACAATCCCCATGTTTCCTGCTAAGAGTTTTAAACAAAACAATTGATTTGGGTGTATGTGGTATGCACATACACTGCGAGTTGGAAATAACTTGATAAAAGAATCTAGAGACTGTCTACGGACTTATTTCTGGTATCTTATTAAGGAGTTTAGCCATCTCTCCCTTGTCATGATCAGATCACTTCCTTCTGAGGCTTGACTTTGCGACTCCCCTCCTCCACTGCAGGGAGGCTACAGTACGGTGACTGCCTTGGTCACACTGATGGATGATCTCTGGCGAGCCCGAGATGAGGGTTATTCCTCCATCTTGGTGCTACTTGACCTCAGCGGCTTTCGATACCATTGACCATGGTATCCTTCTGCACCGATTAAGGGAGATGGGAGTGGGAGGCACAGTTTTGCGGTGGTTCTCCTACCTCTCTGATCGGGTGCAGTCGGTGTTGGCGGGAGGAGAGAGGTCGATGCCCAGGCCCCTACTCTGTGGGGTGCCTCAGGGCTCGGTCCTCTCCCCCCTCCTATTTAACATTTACATGAAACCACTGGGTGAGATCATCCGACGACACGGGATGAGGTATCAGCAGTATGCTGATACCCAGCTTTACATCTCCACCCCGCGTCAATTCAGTGAGGCAGTCGAGGTGATGTGCTGGTGCCTGGAAGACGTGAGGATCTGGATGGGAGTCAACAGGCTCAAATTCAACCCGGACAAGACTGAGTGGCTATGGATGTTGCCGCCTAAGGATTCTGTCGACTGTCCGTCCTTGGTTCTGGGGGGGAAGAAATTAACTCCCTCAGAACGAGCTCGCAACCTGGGTGTCCTCCTGGATCCACAGCTTATTGGATTGAGCGGCCTATAAATGCAATAAAATAAATAAAATAAAAATAAATCTTTTTGATTCCCGCATTTTCCTAGGTATCGCTTTTGGGCATAATGTATTATGCATACACTGTCTTTTTGGGCTTAGCATTACAAAAACCGCAACCGGAGTCCACTTCCATCTTATTTGCTTTTGATTGCTCATTTTATTCTAATTAGAGTAAAACACCGTGTGGTGGCATTCAGGGCTACAAATCTAGAGAAAGAAGGTAACTTTCAAATCCCATTATTTAACCTCATGGCTGATAGCCAGTAGAACTGTAAATGGCACTTTATTACAACATTTCTGGAATGTGGGATAATTGCATAATATTGGGCAATACCAAATTTCAGAACTATTAGCTAATCTCGGAATGAGGTTTTTAGGTTGTCAGTGTCTTAAAAGAATCATCTTTTTCCAAAGGTGCCCATTTTTCATTCTAAAGGTTGGCCTTGCATATATCCAGTAGCAATAATAATATTTTAATCTTCTGTAAAGGGATCTCGCATTATTAAAATAACTTAGAATGGTTCTTACAAAAATTAGAATAACATACTGGGCTTAACTGTATTTACTGCAAAAATATGTTGACGCCCCACTAAAGAAACTTTATTAAAGGATTAGCACTATATAAAAATCAGAAGTATTTCAGGGGAAAAAACTACCAAGACCTCCAATTTTCTGTGTAAAGAAAATTGGAGGTCTTGGTAGCCCTAGAAAGCCACACATACAGTATGTGAATTCAGCCACTGCAGTTTACAGGACATTTAATTTAATTTAATAGATTTGTATGCCGCCAAACTCCCGAGGGACTCTGGGCGGCTAATTTATGTTAGTCTATGATCAAAGCATAAACTTTTGTGCATTACACCTCACTTCCTCAGATGCATGGCATGGCTAAACTGACATAGGATTTTAACTGGGATAATATGGAGGGGGGAAGACAGGGTATGTGTGAGAAAGATTACCTTATCAATTGTAGTGTGCTTAAAATGTGCATTAACCCACAAAAACTTTCTGAGGTTGCCCAAAATCTTCCCATATGTTAAGCTTTGGAGATTTAACATGTTATTTTGCTTCTTATTTTAGCAAGGAAAATCACACAGCTGGGAATTGGTTTTGCCACCAATTCAAGCAATATGGTTTAGGAGAAGCAGCAATTTGTCCGATGGCCACATGCAAGTTGTGGATTACCTAAGTTGCAGATCCTTATTATAACTAAGGATATAACTCACAAAATCTCACAAAATAAATTTTAGAACTGGGCTGTATTTAATTTGATGGGGAGGTTGAGAGAAGGGGGGAAATGCAATGAAATTCTTGAAATTTCAGAATCATCTGGTTTTATGGCAAATACAGAAGAAAGCATTGCGGAATCACGTCACTAAACCACAAAAATAGAACTCTTAGGTGTTCTGAGTGGGTTTCTCTCCCCCACCTTCACCTTTGAAAATATGAACTGTTGGCCAGCCATTTGATATCCCACCCTCCCCTGGAAATTGCTGGATGTGAAAACTGAATACACTGGCCCACCTCTTTACCAGTGGTGGCTAGAAATAACATCTGCTTATGAAAGAGGGAGATAAAACCACACGGCCCAGCCTTGCCATGTTAAGCCTGTGGTTGGCCAGATACAGTGGAGCCCTTACCAATCACACAGCATACCCAAGTCAACAGCTCTATTTCTGGGCTAAGGGTAGTTGCAGAGAACAGGTTGCCCTGTAATTATCATTTTGTTTAGCAAACAGCCAAGCTGGTCATTTACAACTGCCTGATGCTTAATTCCCCATGGAGAAAACCTAAGGCATCCATCGGCAAGCCACCTCCCGCTTTAGATGTAGCTGAGCCCTTGGAGAAACCGTCTCCTCTGTGTGTGCACGCTTGGCCCCTTTAGAACGGAACCATGTCGATTGCACACACGGCTGGCAATTACATGCTCTCAGATGCACTGCTTCCAGACCCAAACAGGTCCAGGGCAAAAGGGCTTCACTTGGAGCTGCCATGCGATCGCATCATGAAGTTTGTCACAGTGGGACTGCCGCTCTTCTTGGTGTCTCTCATGTTTGCCCAGGAATTCTCTACTGGTAGGTCAATTTATTATTCTTTGAAGAGGGGGGTGACCATGTTGTTTCTCCAGGCCTTCCAAGGGGCTGAGGGAAATGCCAGCAGAGGGGGCAAGGAAAAAGATCTCATTTTTTTTTAAAATGAGTTTACTGCAAGCTTGGTATGCTAACTTGAAACAGACTTTGATATTGAATTTAGCATTTGCAAAATCAATCCAGGAGTTTCGTATCTGAAGCCTTGAATTGGCCTCTCTGGATTCACACTGGGACTTCAATAAATATAGCAGTGTTTCTCAACCTTGGCAGTTTGAAGATGTGTGGACTTCAACTCCCGGAATTCCACAGCCAGCAACGCTGGCTGGGGAATTCTGGGAGTTGAAGTCCACACATCTTCAAACTGCCAAGGTTGGGAAACACTGAAATATAGGATTGAACTATGAAGCGCATTCAATCCACACCTTGCAATTTTAATATATACAATACAAAATCTCCTCTGAACTTTAAAATTAGACATTTTACTTTTAGCAGACGGTGATGAAGAAAACATGTCAATCATCAGCCTGAGTGACGCTTCTATTTAGGGAAAATTAGGCGTTTCAGAGACACTGTTAAAAATTATTCTGTTTGCAGATTTCACTGCAGTAGGTAGTAGCCGATTGCAGTTCTTGACCAATGGGGCTCTCCAACCAACGAAGGGGAAGTTCTGAGTTCACAGTTCCAACAGATTTAGAGAAGATCAAGTTGGAGTAGCCTGGAGAAATACAGCTTCAAATTTTCACCCAGCCATGAAGTTCATTGAGTGGCCTTCAAGCAATCACTGCTATCTTTTGTGATGCAAGGGCTGAATCCATATATGTATCTTGGAAAAGAGACACTGGAATACATCCAGATGTTTCTTTCTCAAAATAACTCCCATTACCGTATTTTTCAGAGTATAAGACGCACCTTTTTCCTCCCTAAAAGTGGCTGAAAATTCAGGTGCGTCTTATACTTCGAATGTAGCTTTTTCCCAGCCCTAACTAGGTGCTAACAGATCTTCCCAGCTCTTACCTTGCAGGCTTTTTCATTGTTACTCTCTCCAAAGAATGTTTTTCCAGCCCTAAGTCTTTGCAGGTTTTTTTTTTCATTGCTCTACTTGCTCCAAAGAAGTTGTTTTCTAGCCCTATCCAGGTGCTAACTATCTTCCCAGCTCTTACTGGCTTGCAGGCTCTTTCATTGTTACTCTCTCAGATGGTGGTTTTTTTAAGTCCTAACCAGGAGATAAAATAATGTGGTGAAGCTGACCAGACTAAGGATGCTAGCCAGATGAATACCTGGTAGGCAGATTGTTTTCCCCTATTTTCCTCCCCAAAAACTAAGGTGCGTCTTATATTCCGAAAAATACGGTAAATTGGGTAGCTGCAATTCTGGGTATTTTTCCTTGGAAACAAGCCCCATTAAACACCGCAGAAAGGATAATTCTGAATAACCTGAATTACACTGAATAAGGGAGGATACAAAGGTACCCATTCCAGAAGCAACAGTGTCCCGTTTGATAGCATGTACCCAAAACAGGATGATCTGTGTGTGGCTTTGCACAAATCTGACATTGGTTAGATGAGGTTTCATGGCTGCAATTCACAGTCTGCCTCAGGAATCTATTTCTGGAAAAGAATGTCTGTGTGAGGTTTAGTGGATCCAGATGGAATAAACAAAACTTATTTCTCTCTTTAGCTTGCCTCAAAGCTTGTAAAATATTTTTAGGGATTGGTTTTCTTTTTTTTTTTTAGCGCACCCAGCCTAGAGAGATGATGAACAGAAAGAGTTTACAACAACCGCCACAGCAGGGACAGCATAATGGGCCCAATTTCTTAATTAGTTTTAAAAAAATGGGGAGCACTTTGATGCCGAATGCTGGCTTAGAGGGATTAAGGTTGGGCACGGACCGTCTTTGCTGGAGGTGGTTCAAAACATAGCAGAGAAGTTCTCTGTTTTTACTATGGTAGAGGAAGCTGATGGATGTTGCTGTGTGTCACGCAGTGATTTTATGCTGCCTGTTACATGTATATGCAGGGAGATGCATCCCTATCAAATATAATGGTTTATTCCTGAGCACGTGATTTATATGTTCCTAGTACGCATGTGTACATTCCTTTCTTTCATTCTTCCCTTTTGTTCTCTGCTTCTGGACGAAGCAACACCTATGTTTATAGCCAGAATGTGATTTATTATTTTTGTAAAGAAATAAATATCTTATACCTTAGAATTATAATGCGGTTTATTTTGACAATGTCAGAGTTCCAGGAAAAGATTCATTTCGCCTCTGATAAGAGTAATTCTTATCTCAACACTGTGTTAGGAAGAAGGATGGAGATGAATATGGTTCTCTTTCTCTTTCTATGATAGGATCCCAAATCAGTTGCTTCTCTCCTAGCAACTTCACAGCAGAGCAGTCTCATTTTGTTGATGCCGTGTGTTGGGACTCCTTGCTTCGCTACGATTCTGAACCTGCAAGAGAAGCTGCATCCAATTCCCTCTGGGTCTTCAAGGTATTGGGGTGGAGAAGGCGGCCATCCGTTATCTCTTGGGTGCACGCTATGTGGATCTCAGGGCATGATTTATAGTAGTCTATGTATCTCAACGTTGGCCCCTTTAAGAGGGGTGGACTTCAACAGCTGGCTGGGGAATTCTGGGAGTTGAAGTCCACCCCTCTTAAAGTGACCAACGTTGAGAAACACTGTTCTACCCTTCAACTGACCACAGTACTCTCTTCTCATTCTGTTTTTCTAGATCTTCCCATATTCCTTGCTGGTCATCGCAGTTGCCATGTACCTGCCTTATCTGCTGTGGAAGTATGCAGCTGCCCCCTCCCTCAACTGCGACTTGTTCTTCATCATTGATGAACTAGATAAATCCTACAACCGTTCCATCCGCTTGGTGCAGTACATGGTGAAGCTCCAGCAATCGGAAGAGGATCCAGAGGATTTCTGGGAGGAGCTTGACCTGTAAGTGACGGACGGACGCGTGATCTGCATGCTAAATTTCCATTCCCCTTCCCAGAATTTTCACTTGCAAAACCACAGGTAACAGGAAAGCATTACATTGTACATTTCTCCCTGCATTCATATATGTGGTACCTTGCTCAACAGTAGTAACTGTGAGAGGGATCTTGGAGTCCTAGTGGGCAACCATTTAAATATGAGCCAGCAGTGTGCAGCAGCTGCCAAAAAAGCCAACACAGTTCTAGGCTGCATTAACAGAGGGATAGAATCAAGATCACGCGAAGTGTTAATACCACTTTATAATGCCTTGGTAAGGCCACACTTGGAATACTGCATTCAGTTTTGGTCGCCACAATGTAAAAAGGATGTTGAGACTCTAGAAAGAGTGCAGAGAAGAGCAACAAAGATGATTAGGGGACTGGAGGATAAAATGTATGAAGAACGGTTGCAGGAACTGAGTATGTCCAGTTTAATGAAAAGAAGGACCAGGGGAGACATGACAGCAGTGTTCCAATATCTCAGGGGTTGCCACAAAGAAGAGGGAGTCAAACTATTCTCCAAAGCACCTGAGGGTAGAACAAGAAGCAATGGGTGGAAACTAAACAAGGAGAGAAGCAACTTAGAACTAAGGAGAAATTTCCTGACAGTTAGAACAATTAATCCGTGGAACAGCCTTCCTCCAGAAGTTGTGAATGCTCCAACACTGGAAGTTTTTAAGAAGATGTTGGATAACCATTTGTCTGAAGTAGTGTGGGGTTTCCTGCCTAAGCAGGGGGTTGGACTAGAAGACCTCCAAGGTCCCTTCCAACTCTGTTATTATTATTATATATAGCAGTGGCAATTTTCCTGGGGTTATTCCTCCTTAATCTCCAGGACTGTCCTCTTCTGGGTTGGTAGTTTTTAAATCCCACACATGGAAAAAGTAGCACATCACTAGAAGAGTTCTAGTTTATTCTTATTTTTGTTTGTTTCCCCCCCCCCCCCCAAGGGCTCGCAGTGAGAGATACTTTGAGTTCCCTCTCCTGGAGAGGTACCTGACTTGCAAGCAACGTTCCCATTACTTGATCATCATTTACGTATTGAGGAATCTCTTCCTCCTCTTCCTTCTGGCTGTCAGCTGCCTCTACTTGGGATACTGTCACGTGCAGGTCTTTTTTCACGATAAATTCAGATGTTCAATCAAGGCAGGGCTTCTAGAAGAATCGGATGTTCCAGACTGGATTCCTTGCAAGCTGGTTTTCTTCTCCGTTTTCCAAGTTACCAGCATCTGTCTTGGGTCTGTATACATCCTTCTGGGCCCAGTTGTCCTTTACCACCTGCTTCAGCTGTGTCAGTGGGACAAGCGGCTTCTGTCCATTTATGAAATGCTGCCGGCATTTGACCTCCTCAGCAAGAAAATGCTGACTTGCCCATTTAATGATCTCAACATCATCTTGCTCTTCCTGCGGGCCAACATCTCGGAGGTCAAATCTTTCAGTAGACTGAGCGTACTGAGTACTCTCAAGGATATTTCACCCAACAAAGAAAGCATAGACACAGTTGTAGATTTTATGACCCTCCTTGCTGGCCTGCAGCTAGCAAAGCCAAAGCATAATTCCAATGCCAATGAGAATTTGCTCCATCTTGAGAATGAAGCTGGTAAGTAACACTCACTGAAAGCTGTGCTGAAATCTGCTGGTTTCTCGGGGTATTTTTTTTTTTACTGCGCAAAATATATTTCTTGATACTCTAGTTCCATGATGGCGAACCTGTGGCATGCATGCCACAGGTGGCACGCGGAGCCATATCTGCCGGCACATGAGCAGTTGCCCTAGCTCAGCTCCAGCATGCATGTCCCCTGGGAGTTGGGCGGCATAGAAATCCATTTAAATAAATAAATAAATAAATGTGTGGGTCAGTCAGCTGATTTTTGGCTCACGCAGAGGCTCTGGGAGGGCGTTTTCAGCCTCCAGAGGGGCAGGGAAGGGCATTTTTGCCCTCCCCAGGCTCCAAGAAAGCCTCTGGAGCCTGGGGAGGGCAAAAAACGGGCCTACTGGGCCCACCAGAAGTCAGGAAACGAGGCAGCGGGGGGTCATGCACGGGGAACGGGGCAGCACCGGGAGGTCGCATGCTCATGCGCAGGGGGGCGGGGCACGTGGGGGGCATTGAATTATGGGTATGGGCACGCATGTGCATGCGATAGCACGCATGCGCACGCTTTTGGCACGCGAGGAAAAAAAGGTTCGCCATCACTGCTCTAGTTCATGCTCAAGGTGTATTCTTTTGATGAGATATCTGTACCTTCTTTCGTTCCAAGGGAGCAGAAGGCAACCATGTAAATTGTGGCTCCAATACTCTGCAGCCTCTTTGGCTGCTCCATTCCAGAGCTGCAAAAATCTCCACTGGGAGATAACTCGAACTACTGCAGTCTGAGGTTGTGCACTTTTTTATATATATAAGCCAGGGTATTATTTTAATCAACACTTGCTGTCATTGGATAGGCCTCACAAGTTCTCCTACTTTTGTGGAAAGCTCTGGGGATTTTCTTTCCTTGAAAGTGGGAAGGAGAAATCTTATGCAATAACACTTTCTAGAACTCCATGGGAGGGCTGGGGATGGAATCATTTATTTCCCACATGACTGATTTTATGATTTTTTTTTGTGGTGGTTGCTAAGCAAATCACTGCAGTCATTAAGCAAATCCACTGCTTGCTATGGGGAGCTTTTGCCAAAAGCCAGAAGTAAACTTTGGTTTTCAGCAAAAATGTCGTAAACTGCAGTCGGTTGCCAAATGCCCAAAATGCGGTCCTGAGACTGCAGGGGGCGGGGCCTGTTGGAACTTGGGTAAAGTGACCAGATTTTTTTTTTAAAAGCGGGACATTGACGGGGGGGGGCTTCTGGACGCCGTCATTTGAGTTTTGCACTCTGCGCATGCGCAGAAGGCAAAAGATGCTAATGGCGTCCAGGTGGGTGGGTGGGGAGGCGGGAGGCCTTTCCTCGCCTCCCGCCTCCCCTTCGGGAGCCGGCAGTGGCTTGGGCTGGCTGGCTGGCAGGCAAGCGACGCAAGGCGTGAGGCACCCGCCAGACGCCGCCCCGGAGAGAAGACCAGGCCCGGCTGGCAAGGGCCAGGAAGGATTTTTCCCGAGCCGCCAGCCAGCTTGTCCTCCGGGTCAGACGCAGCAGAGGCGAGCCCCAGCCATGGTATTGGTAAAGGTGGTGGTGCACAAAGCTGCAGCCTCTGCTGCGTCTGCCTGGAGGACAAGCTGGCTGACGGCGCGGGAAAAATCCTTCCTGGCCCTTGCCAGCCGGGCCTGGTCTTCTCTCCGGGGCGACGTCCGGCGGGTGCCCCACGCCTTGCGTCGCTTGCCTGCCAGCCAGCCAGCCCAAGCCACTGTTGCTGTCAAGCGGGGCTGAGCGTGCTCGGCCACGTCTGAGCGCGGTGGGGGGGTTTTCCTTGCCCGGCACGGAGCTGTTTCACTCAAGAAGATCCGCTTTGGCGAGTGCGAGGCAGAGTAAGGAAACCTAAAACTTACCAGTCTGGGGAAAGGTTCCCACCACCGCTCTGCAAAAGCAACATTCTCCCAGACTCCACCCCTGCCGGAGACTCCGAGATGGGCCGAAAAGAAAAGAACGAGCCCTTCCCCGGAGGGTCGCCCCCCAGCCGCCCCCCTACCCCTCCCGTGGCAAACTCGGCGAAAGAAGCCTTCGCCGCGACAGCTGAAAAGTGACCTCACGAGGCGGGAAGGCATGGCCGGCGGAAAGTTGGGCGGGGTGGTGGTGGCGGAAAGCGGCTTCGGGGTGTGTGGAAAGTGAGGGGTTCGGCGCCTCCTCCTCTTGATTCCTGTGGAGGAAAGGAGCCGGAGCCAGGCCAGCCTGTCTCTGCTCTTTCCAGGGGCGGGGAGCCGCTTCTTGGGAGCGATCTAGTAAGGTGACCAGACGTCCCAT
The DNA here is from genome assembly GCA_023053685.1 of Diadophis punctatus similis. Taxonomy (NCBI): domain Eukaryota; kingdom Metazoa; phylum Chordata; class Lepidosauria; order Squamata; family Dipsadidae; genus Diadophis; species Diadophis punctatus. The sequence continues at coordinate 2,950,514 of JALIGW010000020.1, read as the reverse complement.
TGTTTCCAAAAAAGCGTGACTTTTTGGAAACAATGCGGGACGCGGGACACACGCTTGAAAAGCGTGTCTGTCCCGCCAAAAGCGGGACGTTTGGTCACCTTAAACTTGGGTCATAAAGACCTTTTGTGGGGGATCCATCATAACTACGAACACTCACTAAGTAGCTGGTCATAAGTCAAGGATGTTGGATTGTTATATGTTACCAGAGTTCACTTTCCTTGAGATAGGAAGCCATATAAATTTGGTTAATAAATAATTAAATATGTTCCACTTTAAACTCCAAATATCTGAATTACAATATCCAATTCCAATATAGGAACTGCTGCATCATTTTAATACAGTCCTTCCTTTCTTTTATACCAGAAATGAAACCTGCTTTGGAAGCCAAGGAAAACTGACTCAGGAATAGATTCGATACAGCAGCAAATAGCAGAAAAATCGGAACTGGTGAAGAGTATTGAGCGTAAAAAAGGGGTACTAGGACCTTCCTCTGTGTGAATTTTGGGTCATCTTTATTCATTCTTTTTTGGGAGGCAACTGTTTGTCCATGTACACTGTTTGTTTTCTGGTATTACATCCATGGATTTCACCCTTATAATAAATATAAATGTACAGGTTTCCTAATGGAACCCCAAATTCTGCGTTTTTTTACAGTCTGACTTTCTTGTAAAGCTAGATTTATATTTCCTCTATGACAACTTTAACACTTCTGGACCTTCAGATCTCTGCTACTCTCCTTAAGCTTCTAAGATCCTCGTTTTAAAAGTAGACTTTTGTTATCTCAAGTTTTCTACTCTGAAATCACTCAGAAATATATAAAAAATAAACCTCATGCATTTTTAAAATAGTGGGTGCACACAATCCATGGAGGGAACAGTTTGAAATGCACCTTAATTCCTTTATACAAGAAAGTGAAGCTTATAAACTGCTTGAAATTGATAAGCTGAATCATCTTTCCAATGTTATACAACTTTGGATAATCGATTTAAAATTATATTCTTTAAACTTGGCACTATCATCATAAAGACTATGGGTCTATTTACCCTTTGTTTATTACATAAAATTAAAATCAGCTAAATAAGCCACCCCCTTTTTTTAAAGACATGCTGAGCCAAAGCAGGACATGGTTTAACTATAACGTATGCATGAGGCTTACGCTTCTTGTATTCACTAGTTGACTTATCAGAGCTGAGCAGCAAGTTCAACCAGAAGCAAAGTATTCAGAGAAAATTCTGTGGTTCTAAATAATTTATGGTTTTAAATATTAGGGGCTGTGGGTTTCGGGGAGTTTGTACTTGGTGCCTCCATGTCAGACTTGAATCTTGGGAGACTACAGACTTCTTCCTGAAAATATTTTCTTTGCACCATTTTTGGAAGTGATTTTCTCTTGCCTTCTTCCCAGGGCTCACAAAGAGGGACTGGTCAAAAGTCCCTGACAGAGGCGATAATTAATCTCACAAAGGAGAAGTTTGATCTTTTCCCGGACATCAGACATTAGAAAAGAAACCGTAGTTTAAGGTCTAAGTAAAAATGTTTATTTCGGTACAAAAACAATAAATCCTCATTATCTACATGTCTGATATAAAAAGTAGGTCTTGCTTCAATGGAAGCCAGGAACAGAAGGAGAGAATGGAATGCACACATGCGTACAATAACATATCAATTACGTGCTCAGGAATAAACCATTATAATGAATAGGGATGCATCTCCCTGCATATACATATAACAGGCAATAAAATCACTGCGTGACAGTCCCCCCAGCTGGCTTAGTTCTTAATGTGGGGCTAAGGATTCCCAATTTCTAACCCTGTGCCTTTAACATTGATGCCATACTGGCTTTCTTAAAGTTTAAGACCAGCCTTTTAAACTGTTCCTGGGAAGAAGTGAAGACAGAAATCCAATACAATTAAGCTAATGCTCTTCTCTTCAGCGTTCATTAGCAGCATGGGTGCTGTGTTTTAGATGGATAGTTCTGTTTTGATAAGCAGCCACATATGCAGATTGCCGCACAGTGATTGTGAATTATAGCAGGCATAAATAACACTAACAAGGAAGATCAATGGTCTAGCAAATCCATTAACAGAATCTCACAGGTAATTGAATCGAACAGCCTTCAATGCTCAGTGGAAAGGCAAAATATAAACCAACGTGACAACATGGAGAGAAAGGTGCAACCTTCTACAGCTTATATTAATTACATTCCCATGTAAGATATCAAAGCATAATGGCACTGAAATGATCTAAGCAAAAGAAAGAATGTATGTATCAACTGTCAAAATTCACCCCAGCTTAAGTTTTCTCTTTTTTTTCATATAATCAGACCTTGGACTTACAAGCATGTAAATGGAAAAAACACACAGAAGTATATTATTTATAGCAGGGATCGGCATATTTAGAGGAGGGCAAGAACTGCAAAGAAGGCAATTCAGGATCAGGATTATCCCCTTTGTATTTAACCAGAAATCAATCAATCTCTCTCTCTCTCTCTCTCTCTCTCTCTCCCTCCCTCCCTCCCTCCCTCTCTCTCTCTCTGCAAATAGCTCTGCTTGGATGCATCCTGAAGCTATCTGCATTTGTATAGAGCAGAGGTCTTCAAACTTCGCAACTTTAAAACTTGTGGACTTCAACTCCCAGAATTCTCCAGCCAGCTACAAGTCTTAAAGTTGCCAAGTTTGGGGATCCCTGGTCTAGAGCTTGTGAGAAAAAGGATGCTGGAGCAAACTGATCCAAAAGGTTTCTTATTTCTTAGAGCCCACACCTTATTAGAGGGAAGACCTAAACTTAAATCTGTGGTATCAAATTCCTTTATACAATTCCCACCAGGGTGAATTATTAAATAATCAAACTTCCAGGCAAGAGGCGATTGTGTAAGGATTGCCTCCCCATCCACCTACAAAGTACGAACTTCTGAGCCAAGTACTTCAAAAGGATTCCTTTATTGGCAGTTGTGATAACAATCCATTCATTCAAAGCAAGATCTAAATGCCTCTAGGCAAGGCAAGTACATTTAAACCTTAGGGCCCCTCCCCATTAGGCATTTATGTAGACCAATACATAAAGTGTGAAAGTTCTCTATCCTGGGAATGCGGATCAGCTTACGTTCCCACAGATCCTTTTCCGTTCAACTGACTTGCATTGCCCCTCATAAATCCTATCCTAAGATGAGGAGGTTCCCAGATGTCTGAGAACCGGATATATGTTGTAACCGTCTGATCAAGCAAACCCAAGACCCCCCCTTCTCCTTTTGAATGGCAGAGTCGCTGGACTCTGACAGATTGTTTTAATTGAGACCACTTAAATCAGAAAGACAATTTGTAATTTTTAATCAGGGTGGAAATCATACTTCCACTTTGCTATTTCAGATGATTTCCTCAACAACAACAACAACAAAAGCACACCAACTGGCACAACAATGCAAGTATAACTCGTTCGTTTTTACATCATACAGGATCATTATCCAAAATATTTACCTATGCAAACAAACAGCAATCCAAACACCCATAGATTTATCTATAACTGTGAAAGAGGATCAATTGTAAACCAAAACCAAGAATTTTTGTCTGGCTCTTTCTGTACACTTGTAAAGATTTTACCAAATGTAGGCCCTGCTCCAGTTTACTGTTAAATACGTAACAGGTAGTCCTCAACTTATGACCACAATTGAGTCTTAAAGTTTTGTTGCTAAGCAAGACCGTTGTTAAATGAATTTTTCCCCATTTTACAACCTTTAAGTAACACCTTTGTTAAGTGAATCTTGCTTCCCCATTGACTTTGCTTGTTAGACGGTCGCAAAAGTGGATCACATGACCCTGGGACACTGCAACCATCAAAAATATGAGTCAGTTGCCAAGGGTCTGAATTTTGATCATGTAACCATGGGAAGCTGAAACGGTTGTTAAGTATGAAAAATATCAAGTCCCTTTTTTCAGTACCATTGTTAACGTTGAATGGTCACTAAACAAACTGTTGTAAGTCGAGGACTACCTGTACAGTGTTTGGACTTTACTCCCAGATACACACAAATTACTAGAAGATTTGGGACAAGTGACTAGAATCTTCCATATAATGTGATTCTAACTGCTAGGCAAATATCCATGCTCCTTTGGATAGAAAATAATCACTCCTTGCATATTAACTTACACATAAGTCTGTGCTGAATAACTGCATATTTTTGAATGAATCAATGCAAATGATGAATATTTTTTTCCCTTGGAAGTTGTTCTGCATAGAAATTTGGGGATTAATTTGAGACGTCTGCTGGAGGCTTACGGATTCATTTTCAAATAATGATTATGTAGATAAACATATATCTTGCTGTTGTCTGCAGATTTCATTTTAAAGTAGGTATTTTTTATCTAGGGTAAAACTTTCCATTAAATTAAGCATGAGTTGATTTAAAAAAAAGAATGGATATTACATGCAAACACTCCATATCCTTTCATTTGCAGTTAAATTGCCATATTTGCCTTGGCTGTCTCAAACAGCCATGTAATTATAGGGAATGTTAACACTGTGCTTTTTCATTCCAACTCTTAAATTTGTTAAACAAAGAAAAGAGCTATACAAGGGCTCAAAAATATAGGCACAGCACTGCAAAACATTTTAAATTAATGTTCCACCCAAGGATTTGTTTTCAGAATCACAACTAAAATTCTCACAGACACACCTCCTACTTGCTCCCTAATTTAGGAAACAACCCATCTAAATCATGGATTTCAGACCCTGCCCCCCCCACCACAGCTAATCTGAAGTATATCTCCATCTACATTCAGCCCACCCTTGTCATAGGTCAATCTTACTCTGCCACATGAGGGACAAGATCATCAATCCAGGAGTGACTGCTGTTTCACAGTAAGGATGGATGGACAAGTCACCTGGTCTATATTTAATTAAGAATTTAATTCTGCATTGTCAGATCAAGAGACAAGCTGAAACTTACTTCTCCTTTGACGTATCAACTTCTCTGAATTTTGCAGAGCTCATCGATTTATAAAAAGGGGAGTGTACCAAAATGCCAGTATTAGCGGAAACACCAGTTATTAGGGAAAAAACAATTACTGTACAGAAATACACACTTTAGCTCAAATTGCAAAATGATTGCACACATTTAAAAATAAATTACCAATTTTGAATCCAGCTTTTAAAAATACCTAATATGGAAATGGGACATTTGAAACTGTTAAATCAATGAAACAAAATCCACAACACACTGAAGCTGAGATTCACCCATCTATATTCCATATTCTATATTCTATATTCTATATTTTAATTTTTGAAGAGCAAAGTCAAATATCTCTACCATATGGAATCCTCTAGCTGAAATAAATCTAGCACATGATATATCTATCTTCTCTTACCCTCAAGTCTGTGTTATTTAACACAGATCAATCCATTTTTATTGTTTCTTATACATTATAGGGAAACCTCATGCATTTGACTGTCTGTCTGGAGAATTCTGGGAGTTAAAGTCCACAAGTCTTAAAAGTTGCCTAGTTTGGAGACCTCTGGTTTAAATAGTATACCCAACAGACGCCACTTTACTCTGATCCAGGGAACAGCTCTATAAATCAATTGTTTCCCATTTTCTACTTTGGTTTAACACAACCAGATCAATCCCCGTTTGGCAGGTTGCTCCTCTAAGACAAATATACAACTTACATACAGAACTGAGGAAATCAAGTTGATCCAAACCCAACATGGGGAAAACCTCCCTGGCTTTTGGCTGAAGCCAGGGATTTCACTTGAAAAAAAGAAATATTCTATGTTCTTATTTTTGTAAAGCGATATTGTGCTTTTAATGTAACATTTCATATTTGAAAGGGTGTTTTTTTTGTTGCAAGAATTATTTGCTGCAAGTGGTAGTAGCACATAATGTAGATCTGGAATACAATGAATTCCAAGATCCTCATTTTAATCTGGAGGTCAATAGTAGTTCACTTCAGGGCAGACAAGATACAGTCTAGATATCGCTTTAATGTATCTGCCAGCATCACTCACCTTGCCAAGGATTGACATCCAGCAACATCTGGAATGCCATAGCTCGGCCATTCCTTTTAGCACAAAGCTGTGGCTTCTATTAGCCTTACTCCTGTTACAGTTGCCCAGGAGAGAGGGAGGGGGAGAATGTTGAGTGTTTGTTCCCTGCTTTCCTGACAACACTCCTCTGCAGATCAGCTGGAGATAAGAAAAGAGCAAATGGCTGGACCAGTGCGGCATCATACAATTGGCCCATCCAACTCGTATCGGTACTTGGGAGCTTGGCCTGCTAAATTCAGAAGGACTTATGTTTAAACATGCACTGAAATGTCAATGTTCCCAGAGGAATCTTTTATTGATCACTCATCATGCCTTGTCATTCAGAATCCTGGCTCTCTTGGTTGTGTGCAGGTAACCAGGGATTGTTTTAGAAGTGGCTTGATTTCTAGTGAAGTACTTACAAAGTAATTCCAGTTATTACAGCACCTCAGGCAGGTAGCAAGAGTAAGAATCGACAACATCTGATCCACCCTCCCTTCTATGACCTTTCTGGCAAGTAAGTAACTGGGTTGCTCGTTTTAAAATTCTTCCTGCAGTCATCAACCTGAGAGGTTTACTGCTTTAAGAAAAGTAAGCTGTAGCTGTGTGCGCCACACTTCTTTTTTTGTCTGCAAAATAAGCTGCTGATTCCTCTTTCCACTCTCAGCTCACTCACAGTAAAATCCATGCAGGGTTATTGTGGGAAAATGTAATGAAGGGAGGGGCAGGCAATTCCTGTAGATTGTAGATGGGACACTGTTTGTATTCACAAGGCCATTCAGACCAGGCGTAGCGCAAGCCCTTTATGCCATTTGGACAGGTTGGGTTCTGCAGGATTACCGAGTAGGAAGAGGATGACACAATGGATGCGGGTTTCCAATTGCATGGTCCATGATTAGAGCAACACACCTGCAAAAAGGCAAGAGATAACAATTGCTTCAATTGCAGATTCTGCATCCTTCAAAGCAACAACTGCTGAAGGCTCGGCATTAGTTTGTGAGCAGACGTTTTAGTCCTTGTTACTGCCTCTACCTGTGTCACTTCCCCCAGTCTAAATCTCATCCTTTTAATCTTGAAGTTTCTATTAACCTCACTGGGGAAAAGATACAGCAATGACTTTCTATGTTTAAGGATTAGAGGAACTTGTGCAAGAAAATGTATTATTATAATTCATTAAAGATTGCCATAGCCTCTTAACAGGATGACAAGTAGATGATGGTTTAGTATGTTGCTTCCTACACAGCACAAGATAGTAGACAACACTTTCAGAATTTGGGGTGAAATTCCCTCTTTCTGGTGCTGTTTCTCCATTCCTCTTGCCCAATGTTCCTTAACCTCAGCAACTTTAAGATTTGTGGACTTCAACTCCCAGAATATCCCTGCCACACAGTTGCTGGGGTTAAGAAACATTGCTCTAGCCCCGTCTTTTCTTTCTCTAACTTTTAACAAGGCCATGTATGCTGCACACATACATATAGGCTTAGCAGCTATATTTAAATAAATGGCAAGCAGGCTATAATTCAAGGCACAGTGAATCCTCCTGCATTCAGGAAGCTAACTAGATGCATTGGACACTAACTGCTGTAATCCTAAATCAACATCTCTTCCCCGTCTTTTACCTCAAAAGTCTTGTTGTCCATGTGACGCAACTGAACACATTCCTCAAAAGTGATATTAAGAAGATTGTGGGTTTCATTCACTTGCACTTTCCGAGGATAGGGTCCCTGGAAGATTATACTTTTCTCCCCATAGGCCACTGCCAGTGCTCCAAGATGCAACCTGTAGGCCACAGTCCGCTTATCCCGGGGGTGGATGCTGAAGGACAAAGAAAAGGGATGAGAGAGGGGTCAATTGGAACTAAGGCCCCCTTTTTTTCATGCTCATATTTTAAAAGGCTATCCAGCTGGCAGCTTTCGATAGTGCAAGTGAAAGCTGGAAGTCAAGGTGCCATTTCATGAAGAACAAGAAGTCTGAATGGATATCAGAGCTGCTTGGTAGACAGATAGATGGCATACAAATTTAATAAATGCCAACCAAATGCTTCTAGAGCCCATCTCACGTCATTCTTGTTTTGTCTTTTTCTATTTGCAATTTGCCATCTCTCTCGCTCTCTTCTTGATTCCTCCTCTCATTGTTGAGAGTCAATCTGAGGCTTGGGACATTATAAACTATAGTGCAAATTGCTTTTTGCCATGGGACAAAACCCATTTCATCAGATGATAAGAACTTTAGTCCACAATAGATTGTGCCCAGAATAAATCTGTTAAATCCTTAAGATGACCTAAGAGCTTTCAGCACTTTTGCTAGAATAGGGTAACAGAGTCACTTTTTTGAGAACTGCCAATTAGTACTACCAGTATTTACTAGATCGGGGGTCTCCAACTTTGGCAACTTTAAGACTTGTGGACTTCAATTCCCAGAATTCCCCAGCCAGCCATGGTGGCCGGGGAATTTTGGGAGTTGAAGTCCACAAGTCTTAAAAGTTATCACCCTGTAGCCTTCTCTTTCAGTCTCAGCCGTGCTTCTGATCAACAGACAGGAATCCCACCCATCCTTCTTTCAACCAACTTTGATTCACCCTCCAAATCAATGTCAGTCTCCTTCTGTTTTCCCATCTACTTTTTTCTCCTCCCACGTAAACATCACTTGTTTCTTCACACATTCCACCTGCTTGTTTCTCCCTCTCCCTATGATGCTGTCATCTTTGACTCCCTCTACCAAAACTGATGTGACCACAATGCAGTATCAATTTTCAAAGAAAACAGAAGCAATTTTTTAATGAGAGAAGAAAACTTCCAGATTAGAGGACAGATCTCAAGCAATTTTAAAATGTACCTGCCATAAGGAGATTCGTTATCACCAAGATCTATGGTAACAGCCATGAAAGTATTGGACATTCTCTTATTAGGGACAAAGCCGTAGTCTGCAGTTTGATGCCACCGAATACGTGAAAATTTTTCGCTTATCTGCACGTGCCGATCTGTACATAACTGAAAGTGGGTAAAGAATGGAGATCTTCAAGAAAAGGTAGCCACGGATTTCACAACTTGTCATTCTAGTCAGTTCCTACTCAAACTGAAAGTCCCTGATACAAATCATAGACAGAACAGCTATGGAAGACCTGATCTTTACCCTTAATAACCATCATTCACTCAGTTATGATTGTAGAAACATACACAATCTGAGAATGGAAACAGTCCGTAGTTGGGTATTATACTCCACCAACAAATGATCCTTCTTGGCTCAAAAGGCACACAATTCTTGGGACTCTACACTATAAGAGCAGCAAGTGGGAAAATCAAATCTTTTGCATAATTCCATTGTCTCAATATTAGGCAGCCTTCCTCAACATGGTATCTTTCACATGTACTGGATCAACTCTTAATAGTTCACAGGAATAAGAATTATAGTCAGGAAAATGGCATGCTGTCTGAAGAATTATGAGAATTAAAATCCAAAGCATCTGGAAAACAACAAACTGGGGAATGACAAAGCAGTGGCTTCATAAAACCACATGCATTATTATGAGCTGCAGTGGTTAGAGTGCAGTACTGCAAGCTACTTCTGCTGATCACTGGCTGCCAGCAGTTTGGAAGATCGAATCTCACCAGGCTCAAGGTTGCCTCAGCCTTCCATCCTTCCGAGGTGGGTAAAATGAGGACCCAGATTGTTGGGGAAAATATGCTGACTCAACCGCTTAGAGAGGGTTGTCAAAAGCACTGTGAAGTGGTATGTAAGTCTAAGTGCTATTGCTATTGCTAGAGGCCTAATGGTTAAGATTGTTGCTTAACAGTTTCTGATGCACTGTTTTCTATGGCTGAAACTGACAGGCGTTGAGGTCTGAAGACTTACATAGTATGTATGGATCCATGCATCACAATGAGTCATAATCTGTTTAGTTTTGGCTGACTATGTGTGTAAATGCAGTCACGTGCTTGGCCATCTAAACGAGTCCACTAACTTTTTCAATCATCTATGATTAAAACCCGCGACAACTTAGAGAAATGTGCGAGTCTAGCCAATGCTTGGAAGAGGAAAGCATGAATCTGGAAATATGAACCAGTATTTATCACTGATTAAGGATTTCAGAAATAATTAGGAACAGAAGGCTAAGGCTCGATCTGACTGATTTAGCAAAATACCACTTGCATTTTATGATGACAACCTACCATAAAACATTCACATCAAAAGCTTGTGTCACGCAGTGATTTTTATTGCCTGTTATATGTATATGCAGGGAGATGCATCCCTATTCATTATAATGGTTTATTCCTGAGCACGTGATTGATATGTTCTTGTACGCATGTGTACATTCCTTTCTCCGATCTTTCTTCTGTTCCTGGCTTCCATTGAAGCAAGACCTATTTTTATATCAGAGATGTAGACTACTGAGGATTTATTGTTTTTGTATCGAAATAAATATTTTTACTTAAACCTTTAAACTGCGGTTTCTTTTCTAATGTCTGATGTGGAGGAAAAGATCTATTTCTTCTTTGTGAGATTAATTATCACCTCTGTCAGCTTGAGATCAGGACATCTATTTAGATAGGAAGATTCTTCATCTTGAAAAGCATGACATCAAAATTTAAAGGGACACATTTAAATGAGCCAAATAACCTGTCCAGGAGTGCATTTCCATCATACGCTTACCTGAACGAAGCCAAAGGGAAACTGCTTGTTGGTTTGACCATCGGATCCTTCATGAAAGGCTTTTCGCCAGTCGTCAATGAGTGCAGGGAAGGTGCAATTGTACAAATCAGTGTTCATAAGAGTGTTGGCTTCCCCTGCAGTAGACGAAGATCCAATACATTAGCAGGGGCAACATCATTCCAGTTCAATCTTGCACTGGTACTCAAACATACCTTGATACCATATAACTCCTTGGATGGTCATGTTGATGAAAGGGTGAATCATTGCGTTCCACAGCAAGGATGCTTCTCGGGGACCAGCATCGAGGTACGAGGGAGGACTTCTGTAAGACAGCAGGAAAAATAATGAGTAAGGAGTTCTCACCAGGTAGATTCTGAAAGATCTGGAGCTTTCTTTGTAAAAAAAAAAAAAAGATAGCTTGGTAGTCACAATTACTGAATTACTTTTACAAATTACTTTATTAGAGTTTTTAAAGTAAAAATATAAGAATATTAGAAATAGAAATAAGAGAACAGAAAGAAAATGCAAAGCCAAAAGTGCAAAAAAAGGAAAAGAAATACAAAGTAATGTTTTCCAACTGTCTGTTACAACAGATACAATTATTAACTGGAATTGACCTCTTACTGTAAGGTTACAACATGACTTTCATTTTTTCCATTATCTAGTATTTTTGTAACCATCAAATTCCTATATCCTAATTTCATTTTTTTTGTATCATGAAAAACATCCAAAACAGGCACCTGAATTATTGACCACTAATGTCATCAAAGATCAGACCTACTTCATCATGGCAAAAAAAAAGAGAGCTTTGCTTAGTAAAATACAGTATGTTCCGGCGTATAAGACGACTGGGCATATAAGACGACCCCCAACTTTTCCAATTAAAATATAGAGTTTGAGATATACTCGCCGTATAAGACTACCCCTCCTACCATCTTTCTTTTTCTTTCTGTCTTTCTTCCTTCCTAACATTTCTTTCTTTCTTTCTTTCTGTCTTTTTTCTTTCTTTTTCTTTTTCTTTCTCTTTCTTTTCTTTCTGTCTTTTTTTTCTTTCTGTCTGTCTGTCTTCTTTCTTCTTCCTTCCTTCCTTCCTTCCTTCCTTCCTTCCTTCCTTCCTTCCTTGTCTTTCTCCCTGCAGGAGGAAGGAACCTCTGTTGCCGTCTCCCGCGGGGCTCCAGCCACCCGACTGAGTCCCCGACCGCAGCGCCACCAGGGTTAACGTGCATGGGAGGGCAGGAGAGAGAGCTCTACCGCTGTCGCTGCTGCTATTGCCGCTCCGGCGTGTCCTTTGCGCAAGGCGCTGCATGTGCGAAGTCTCCCCAGTTGCTGTGGCTGCACCAGGGAGCCCACGTCCTTGTCAACGATGGAGACACTGCGCGCACGGGAGGGACCGCAGAGCAGAGGCGCCTGGCGAGCAAGGCGAGTGGCGGCATCGGCGGCAGGCTCCTGCCCGCGTCTCCCGCCCGCCTGCCCGCCTCTTGCCTTAGCATTTAAAAGAATGAGAGGCGGGCGGGCGGGAGACGCAGGCAGGAGCCTGCCGCCGATGCCGCCACTCACCTCACTCGCCAGGTGCCTCTGCTCCGCGGTCCCTCCCGCGCGCGCAGCATCTCCATTGTTGACAAGGACGTGGGCTCCCCAGTGCAGCCAGTGACTGGGGAGACATGCCGGAGCGGCAATAGCAGCAGCAGCAGCGGTAGCGCGCGCTCTCCTTCCCTCCCATGCGCCGCAGCCTTCCCAGCAGGCTGCCGGACAAGCCCGAAGAGACCGAGATGCAGGGCGGCGTCAGGGCTCCAGGGCTCCTTCAGCCACTTGGCCGGAGAACAGCAGGGATGCGGCCATGGCCGTTTTTGAGCTCCCCCCGACTCAGAAGTTTTAGTACCCGGCGTATAAGACGACCCCCGACTTTTGAGATTTTCAAGGGGTAAAAAGTCGTCTTATATGCCGGAACATACGGTAACTTTCTCCAACTGATGATGTTTTAGAACGTGGTCCTTTAACTCTTGAAATACACATAAAAGTGCAGCAGCTCATTTGCAACACAAGGAGGGCACATAATCACACACACACACACACACTGAATCGTAGCACTCAAAGATTGTAGGGTTGAAGGAATGAGAGACATAATAATTAACCTTTGGGTTCCTTTCCTGCAGTCCTCTAATTTGTTATGAGGAAAACTGGCCCCTTTAACTGGTATGGATTGAAACGGATGATTACACATTTTCACTGCACCCAAGATTATTTTTAATTTCATTGGACTCATCCTGAATTAAGCAGTACAGTAAACGATAGAATGGGAAAATGTTGTAGTTACACAGAGAAAAAAATGTTAGGAGACTGTAGAGTCATACAACTCAGAAAGAGTTGTATTAAGTCATAATGGTGATTTTTAGCTTAATGCGATGTGCAAACACAGCCAGGATGGTTTATAGCGTAGGTTTATAGCAGAGCATGTGAACAGAATCTTGGCCAATTGGGAGATAAATCACAGTGAAATAAACCATAGCTCAGCCAATATGCAAACTCATTTTCTAGGATGGAAAGTCTCAGATTAATTAAAAAACAGACACGAGTCAGTTTTCCTTACCTTTCAGTATACTCTAACAGACCACATTCATTCAAGGCCTTCCTGGAGGACCAGGCCTCAATTGGAGTCCCTCCCCAGGAGGTATCTATCAGCCCTATGGGGTACTTGAGTTTCTCGAACAAATACCGGCCAAACAGCCAACATACTGCAGAAAAGTAGCTGAAGTCTCCATGGCCCAGGTTTCCTGTGTAATGGAATATTTTTCTGAAAGTTTAGAACATTTTGATGCTGCGGAAATAATACAACTATTACCTTAAATTTATTAGAAAATATGCATTGTAAAAAGATCAAGTATGAAGGACCCATTCAAATAATTAAGCCTAACCCTCACACCATTTGGCCTTCAAATACTTGCTGTTCCTCCAAATATGTTATGCTGGCCAAGCTGCCATTATCCAACTAAAATGGCCAGTTCTGAACCCACCAATCAACCATAACATGAAAAATATCTTATTGATCCTGCTGATTTCTTGCTAGAAGTTTGACTTAAGTCAGGCTCTTACTGGCCGTTGGAATGGACCACTGCAAGTTGACACCTCCAAGGTCTTCCAGTTCCACTTCTGACTGAATAAGGGCAGTGGAAAATATCCGCACAAGGGGATACTTGGATGCATCTTCCATCTCCTTGCTAGCATTGAATATCTAGGAAGCAGAGAAGATTCCACTGAAAATTGCAATTAAAAACAAAAGTCTTATAAAGTACGTCCACACTTGCAGGCAACAGAGCAAGCCAGCATCAGCTGTGATCTGCTGGTCTCCCTCCTGCCTTGTTGATATTCTAACACATAGTGTCTCAACATTTCCTTTAAAAAAAACAACCCTAAACTAGGCATAGATATGCTTGCGGTCATAAGCTGTGCATTGGTAGCTCTCACTTAACAACTATTTGTGTAGTGACCAAAGTTATGGTGGCACTAAAAAAAAGTGACTCATGTGATCACCATTTGTGACCTTCCCAGTCAGCTTCTGACAAGCAATGTAAACGGGGAAGCTGGTAGGATGTGTCATGTGATGTCTCATTTTGCAACCAAACTGGAATACCTGGAACTGCTGTTATAAGTCACCATAGTCATGTGATGTTTTGCTTAATGACCAGCACTCGGAATCGCCAGTCCCAATTAGGATTGTTAAGTGAGAACCACCTGTATAATCCTCCCCTCCCTTTTGTTTTTTTTAAATTTTTAAAACATGCCCTTGGTGAATGAAAAAAGAAAATGAAGCAGCCACTCCTAAATTAGACGTTGTAAGATAGTTTTCAATCTAGTTTTCTATAACCCACAGAGCTACGGGTTAGAGCAGTGGTTCCCAACCTGTGGTACGTGTACCACTAGTGGTACGCGAGGGCCTTCCAGGTGGTACGCGAACACTTTCGGGGTCATGAACGATTTTTAGTTAGTTATTTTTTACTTCACAAAAATGTTTACTGCCTAACACAAGATAATCTGGCAACGATTTGCAACTGTTGCCACACGCCACCCACCTGGTCCCAGGGGCCCGAGAATCCAGTTGCTGGATGCGCGGGGCCAAAAAAGGAACGGTGACTGTTCTGAACTCTCAGCAGTCGCGCAGTAGAACCCTTGCGAGAAGGTGCGCATTGTAGCGAGCTCTCGAGCTAAGGTTAATCTCACTCTGTTATTGTTAGCACTATGTTCTCTTGACTCAAGTTACCCTTTGATATTCATTACTGCATCTCAGTGTGTATGTTACTATTTTTATTATTATTTTGTATACTTATTTTGTATACTTATGCCCTCGCATTGAGTTGTTGTTTTCGTAGTTGGTTTGCGTGTTCTACTTGTACAATTATGGAAATAAAGTGATATCTGATCGAATTTAGTTTCTCTGGAACCAGGTGGTACGCGGCGACTGTACGGGACCTCCAAGTGGTACTCGATCACAAAAAGGTTGGGAACCACTGGGTTAGAGCAAGTAAACCAAAAACAATCAATAAGTATAGATCATGGTTAAGGCAGAATGTCTCAATCACAATCTGGACTTTAGCCTAAATATCACAGTATAGTTTATCATAAGAATAAGCCCAACATATCCTTTTAACAAAAGTAATTCTCAGCCTGTGTCTCCATAAGCAGAACCAAGAGGCTCGATATCGGTTCCCAGAATGCTTTGTCATCTGATCCCTCTCCTGCATGGTCCTTAAACCATACCTGGAATTTATAGGAATGTGGTTTTACCTGTGAAACGGTCATCTCCATGTTACTCTGTCCACTGCAAATCCAAACATCTCCAAAGTAGATATCTTTTAATGACAAATTGGACACTTCTTCCTTCATGTACTGGTGTACCTCTATAGTATAAGGGCCTCCTTGGGCCACAGGATCCAGCATAATTTTCCAAGTCTCACAGTTTTCTGATAATATTGATAGAAAAAAAAAACCCAAATTAAATCCCAGGCTTGATATCAACATGGAACTATTCAAAAGTAATGAATGTACTAATATCAAGCCAAATTTTATCTGCTTATAGATTAAATGTTTACCATAAAATTGGGCAGAAAACATCATTACAGTAGAGATGATGAGGAACATGCAAAGATGATCTGTGCCAGGAAGGAGGCCTACAATTATGATCTCATCGCTGAGAAGACCCACTCATTTGCACCTGACGATTCACTCATACGTGAAAGGCAAAGAACAGAACTGCCAAGGCTGAAACCGGGCGATTGGGGAATATTTTCTAAGCCAGTGATGGTGAACCTTTTTTTCCTCGGGTGCCAAAATAGTGCACGTGTGCGCTATTGCATGCGCGTGCGTGCCCACACCCATAATTCAAAGCCCCCCACTCACCCCACCCCCCCTGCACATGCGTGCATGACCCCCCCACTTACCCATTTCCCGACTTCCAGTGGGCCCTGTAGGCCCATTTTTTGCCCTCCCCAGGCTCCAGAGGCTTTCTTGGAGCTTGGGGAGGGCAAAAACATTCCCCTGGCCACCCTGGAGGCCCTCCGGAGGCCAAAATCGCCCTCCCAGAGTCTCTGTGCTAGCCAAAAATCAGCTGAAGGGCACACACATGCGCGCTGCAGCTGAGCTAGGGCAATGGCTCGTGTGCCAGCAGATATGGCTCCGCGTGCCACCTGTGGCACCCGTGCCATAGGTTTGCCATCACTGTTCTAAGCAATTTAGAATCCTGGTGGGAACCAGGCTCTCCAGATGCTTCCTGCAATACCTTCCAGCAACCATTAATACTGGTCTGGCTGACTGAGACTGCTGTAGGTTGTCCAGCAAAACGTCTGAAGGATCTCAAATTTCTGATGTTTTGATTCCCAAGCTTGGCTGGCTTGGGAATTCTGGGAGTTGACATCCACACATCTTAAAGTTGTCAACTTTGGAAAAACACTGATTCAGCCTGGTACAAATGGCAACAAATAGAAACAAAGGACAAATTTTACTCCTAGTGGATTGTTAAACAGCAGCATTTTATACTGGACTGTTTTAAAAGCAGTTCCACGTAAAACAGATTGGAGCCTTCACTGGGACATAGCTGGCTATCTTAAGGAAGGAATGCAACTAGAAAACACAATGAAGTTGGCAAATGGCACCTTTCCTGTCACCATCAAGTCATCCAGAGAAAGTGATGGGTCAAAAGGTACTCCCACGCAAGGCTCTTGTGGTTTTGAGCAGTACAACCTACCCATTAGAGATCAGTATCTTTCCTAAAATGACCAAACTTCTGACAGTTTATTTATCGTGTTATAACCAAAGTTTAACTTTCTTGTAAGAAACTGATGATTTATTGCCATATTTCTTCTTCCTGGCATCCTGCTAAACATTTGGTAGAGCAGTTCTCTTCACTCAGGTGCCACAATCATAGCTTTATTTGGATTCCTGCACAGAGCAGCAGTTAAAAGAGCCGAGGTGGCGCAGCGGTTAGAGTGGGGTACTGCAGGCCACTTTAGCTGGCTGTGATCAACAGTTCAAATCTCATCGGCTCAGGGTTGACTCAGCCTTCCATCCTTCCGAGGTAGGTAAAATGAGGACCCAGATTGTTGGGGGCAATATAAATATACATTGCTCAATGGTGTAAACCGCTTAGAGAGTGCTTGCACTATGAGGCGGTATATAAATGTCACAAATAAATAAATAAAATAAATAAACGTGATGGCCTGAAATGTAAGAAGGAAATATACAGGCACCCATACAGGAATGGAATGATCCTACAGAAGCCTCATTTCGGCAACTAACATTCCCAACTAAGGGAACTAGGCATGTCTAGCCTAATGAAAAGAAGGACTAGGGGTGCTATGATAGCAGTCTTCCAGGACTTCCAGGATCACAGAAAAGAGGGGATTAACTTATCCTCCAAAGCACCTGAGGGCAGGACAAGAAGTAATACGTGGAAGATCATTAAAGAGATCCAACTGAGAACTAAGGAGAAATTTCCTGACAGTGAGAACAATTAATCAGTGGAATAGCTTACCTGGAAGTTGTGGGTGCTCCATCACTGAAGATTTTTAAGAAGAGACTGGACAGCCACTTGTCCAGAATGGTGTAGGGCCGTGATGGCGAACCTATGGCACGCGTGCCACAGGTGGCATGTGGAGCCATCTCTGTGGGCACGTGAGCCAAAGCCCCAGGTCAGCTCCACCACGTATGCACATGCGCCTCCCGCCGGCAGATTTTAGGGTCTCTGCCGTGCATGCAGGACATGCGCGTGCATGTCCACGCTGCCCTGCCCCTCCCAGGAGTCTCCATGCGGCCCGTTTTGGATGCCAGGTAAGTACAGGGCTTGCGCAAAGGCTTTGGGGGGGGGGTGAAAAACGGGCCTCCCGGAAGTCCTGAAATGGGCTGTTTCCAGCCTCCGGAGGCTTCAGGGAGGCCTGCTAGGCCCAAAACGGAACATGGGGGGAGGTCGCCCGCATACGCGGGTGTGTGGGGGAGCGCAGGTGTGTGGGGGAGCGCAGGGGGGTTGTGTGCACATGCTCAGGGGGGGTGCGGCGTGCGTGGGGGGAATTGCATTATGGGCCCTTTCAGCACCCAAAGAAAAAAAGGTTAGGCATCACTGGTGTAGGGTCTCCTGCCACAGGCAGGGGGTTGGACTAGAAGATCTTCAAGATCGCTTCTAACTCTATTACTCTATATTCTATGCATGGGCATTAGGACAAGGAAGCCATATACACATTGTTAATATTATGGATTACCTTCAATCTGTACCATTTTGGTCACAACACTGTGATTCTGGGAGAGTGTCAGCATCACCTTAGAACCAGAATCCCCAAAGCCCCATATGATGGCATGAGATGGTTCCTTCTGGAGTACCATGTGGTCGGCATAATAGGAAGCAAAGTGAAACGTAGCACCTGAGGCAGACAAAAAGGCAACAAGAATCTGGTTTACAGTTTCAGCTTTTCAAAAATACTCAGCAATGCCTGTGCTGGGATACAACCATTCTATTCTTAAGACATTTCTGAACGGCAAAAATAGCTGACAATTTATTAGAGATTGTCAAGGAAGCATATTACTGAGAAAGAAAGAATACAACTCAGATGCATTAAAAATCTTTGAAGATTACACAACTACGTTCATTGTTGCTCTCTTTCACGTGATCATGTTTTTCCTTTTTTTTTCAATTGAAGCCATTTTCTGCTGCTCTCCCCACCCACCCATACATACATTCATACAAACTCCGATTTCTCTATCTGGTATGATCTTTGGAATTTCACTTTTTTAGCACTAGTTTTTAGGAAAGTATGACATAGAATGTGTGTCTGTATCTTTATGTGTGAACAGTTTTTCCAGCCCAATTCTCTGAGAAGAAACCATTTCTGCCATGTGTCACGTTGTGACTTAGGGAGGAGACTGAGTCTATAGTCCGTCCCTGATTCCCTCCTCACTGCAGGAGACGCAGGAGAAAAACAGAGGCCACTTTGCCTTCTTGCCATTATTTGTATGGATTTAAATAGTGCACTGTCGTCTTCATTCAATATGCTGAACCCAGCTTAACCAAATACAGTTCCTGTGTACTCCTATCACAATGCCTAAGCAAATACAGCTTAATGTGATTGCTCGATTAACATGTGAAGACAATGCCTAGGTTTTTACAATGTCCTGATCACAACCACCTCATTTTAGTCTAGTCTAGCATCTTGTACAAACCCAGCTGTTAAGTCTTTAAATAACTTGGCTCAGCATATTGTATGAACAAAGCCATAAAAAAAGAATTAAAAATACCCCTCCTTCTCTTACAGCTATGGCAACCCTCTACTTATTTATTTGAACGTCACCAATACAAAGATACACATATATACTGTAGATAGCATCATATCCCTAACATTGAATGACTGAAGGAGAGGAATCGGTCCTCTTATATTTTATTTGAGGCTACCTTAGCTACTTTTTAAGAGGGTTATTAGAAATATAGATTGATAAATATTGGAGGGTAAATATTTAAATTAAGGCTCCAGCAGCCAATATCTTTCTCCCGTCATTTGAATCTCTGTTAGCAAGAATCGGTTTAGTATTTAATGTGAGTTACAGCCTGGTTTGTTTCATACTCTACTATAACATTTGCAGATGCTACAGAATATAGGCCACAGTAGATATGCAATATAAGAAACAGAAGCTGAGCTAGGGCAGGATGCCAAGCAAGTAGTGTTTCCTTGTACTGTTGTGTAGTAGGAACAACTGCATGCTGCTTTTCAGGATACAACGTAAAGTTGAAAATTGGAAAAGTCAAAGAGAAAATTGTAAGAAAATATAATAAACCCTTTATCAAAGGGGCAACAAACCTAAGCAACTGTTAACAAAACTTTTAGAAGATGCAATCCTGAATACACCCAGGAGTAAATTCTGTTAGGGCACTGAACTCAAGGGACTTTCTTTGTAAATGTTTAAAGTTATTCCTCTACTGAGATGAGGAAATTATCTGACTTATCCTCACCAAACACTGGACCAAACTTTGTTCAATATTTTGCTCAAGGAAACTCAGCCTGAACAAGATACAAACAAAAAGCATCTGGTGGAAGCTTAGCATCATGGAAGGGAAGCAAATTCCTACTAGCTAAATGCTGCTATTGTATTTTCAAGATACTATTTTCTCCAGGTTGCACTTGCCTGGCCAGTAGTGCTCATTCACAAGTAGCGGCAGGAACTGCCTCTTCTCACTCACCTGCTGTGCAAGCCAAGAGCAACATGAATAGCAAGGAAGCCTCCATTGTCTTTTTTGATAACATGAAGTCAGAAAGTCCGAGCATGCAATTCTGGGAGCAGAGAATGTCCGGAGTCTGTATCTTAAAGACATCAATCTCCTTGTGACCTCACACTGGGCTGATCCAAGCCAGGAAGTAACATAGGGCTGGTAGGGAGAAAGTAACATAGCTGTTTATAGGTATGGCAACCTTGTCACCACCCAGCAGATATGAATCCTTAATAATGCTCCAGACAATTTCAACTGTTAGGCTGATGGAAAAGGCTATTCGACTATATCCTAAATCTGACCTACAGGATCTCTTTATGACTTCTCCCTCTTCTAAAAATGTGCTTCCTGAATTTGAGGAAAAATAGCCTCTGAGGCAAGGAAAAAAGGCTGTAGGGATAGCAAAGCAGTTGAATGTTTGCCAGTACCTCCTGAGAAATTCTTTTGAATTCAAATTTATCTCACGTGTTACATTATTGGCACTTGTAACTCTGCAAAGCCACAACTTCGGCTTAGTACGTTGAGGGGCTGGATTCCCCAATTAAAAAGTTTTTTAAAAAATCCTAGCTTATTCACTAAGCCTGGGCAGTCAAGTTGTATACAATCCACATAAACCACATAATGCTTTTGTGTGTAAACCAGCCATCCTTTGCCTCCTGCCCCATTTCTTCTTTGCAGTTTCATCCTGACACCCCTCTATGAAACTTTATTTACCCTTTTTACTCTGAAAGAATGGCTTGTATAGTATTCTGAAAGCTCAGCTAAGCATTTCAAGGCAGGACATGGGTGCAAACTCATGTGGCAACCACCAGAACACCCTAGGAGTGCTGGATAGGTTGAGACACAGAAAACACATCCTAGGCAAAAGCCATAGCAGATGCTTAAGGTGGTGAGAAAGACCACACATTTTTGGCCATGACAATACACTATTATCTGCAGTGTTGGGTTTATACATAATGACATACTTAGCAATAGAAATTTTGGTCATACGTTGGGTTCATACATGACAAATCGTATGTTGTTTGAACTATTCAAAAAATAAAAATACAAACGTCGGAGGAAAAGAACCCAATTTTTTCCTTTGGAGTTTGTATTTTAATTTTCTACAAAAAATATTTTTCTTATAAAAAAAGAACTTATTTTGGAATAAGCCCCAAGCGACGAAATCTGGCCGGCAGCTTAATACGGAAATGACAGAGGGATTCCCACAACATTCTAAGACAGGGGTTCCCAACCTTTTCCATACCCCACACCTCTGGAACTCTTCTGATATATTCTTGCACCCCTTACAAAAGTAAATAACTATATGCATATAATTATGCATATACACCATGTTTTCGCAACCCCTGGAATATCGTCTCGCACCCCCGGTTGGGAACCCCTGCTGTAGGATATGCTGTGGTGCCTTGATGGGTGAATCCAGCCTTGTGTCTGCATTCTAATATCTGCTCTAATATTCAATTCAGCAACCTGGTGCACCCCTCCAGAAACATTGATTTAAGATTTGAAACATTTCAACTAAAAAGGATTCTCTTATTGATTTCACAAGAGAGAGAACAAAGGGAAGAAATCACACCTTCCCTTTTTATAGTTTGCATAAAAAGTTTTTGATTGGGTAGGGAAAAGTCATCTGTCTAGCACAGGGGTCGGCAACCTTAAGCACTCAAAGAGCCATTTGGACCCATTTCCCACAGAAAAGAAAACACTGGGAGCCACAAAACCCTTCCCTTGTCTGACTGTTTCCTGAGCGGCCACAAAACTAGCATATGTAGTTGAATTAAATGTTCTGTTTTTCTTCTGAAACTTTTGTTGGATTTATCCATGGTTGGCCTACCGGGGGTCAAAAAGCTCAATAAATCACATGCCAACGGGTGTCACACATTGACAGTTGTGATGCATATTTTGAGTGACGGAGCCGCAGCAGAGGAATGAAAGAGCCACATGCGGCTCCAGAGCCGCGGGTTGCTGACCCCTGGTCTAGCAGAATTAGAACTTATGCGAGCAACTAAGATTGAAAGGAGCACTGTACTCTGGATAAAAGCAAGACACATTTGCAAAGAAAAATGTCAGAATGGATATAGGTAAGATACATTCTCAACACTTCCCATCATTGAGCCTCAATACTTGCTTTTTGTTTGTTTGTTTATGGAGGCTTGAGAACAGCTGAAAATGCTTTGTAAATGTTATTTACAAAGCATTTGAATACTCTCTTGCCACTCCTGGTTTCTAAAAGGGAGGCTTTTCTTGAAGGTTAAAGCTTAGGGCAACTCATGAGCTACACATTTTGAAAAGGGCAAATTGAAAAACGCAAGAAAAGCCACGTTAGTTGGCCAGTGTTAAGAGTACTACAAAAACCATATCGCAAGTATTACAAAGTCCGTATGGCGTGGCCCTCAATGCCCATCCCCGCCCTCGCAGCCTACCCCATCTGCAAAGCCACGGGGGATGGAAGAGCTGCCCCAGCGGCTTAACCCAGGCGGAGGCGCTGCCATGAGACCCCGCAAGGTTGCCAAGAGGCCCGGTGTGTGACGTCACCGTGGCCTCTCTGTGACGTCACCGCCCCGGGGCCCGTCTAAAGCGCGGCCTCAGGCCCGCCCTGCCCGCAGAGTCCCAACTCCATGGGCCCTGAGAGGACGTACTAGGAGCGCAGGCTCCCCGCTTGGACCTTAATACCTCGGCCGCGCCACCGCCTCCTTCACCGGCGCCGAAAAACAGAACCGAGAACGCGGTAAGGCACTTGGGCGAGACCGGATTTTAATTGGGGGCGGGCTCAAAAGGGAGAAAAGCGGTGGGGGGGGGAGAAAGGTTTGGTGGCTGAAGGACGGAGCTCGCAGCCAATCGGCAGGGCTGACTAGGAGGGCAGGGCTGACTAGGAGAAGCCAACCGCGCTGAGGCACCGGGGCGGGACGAGATTTTAGTTGGGGGCGGGCTTAAGAGGAAGGAGGAGAGGTTTGGTTGTTTGAAGGGCGGAGCTTACAGCCAATCAACAAACGGGTTGGGCCGACCTGAGAAGCCAACCGCGCGATTTTCCGCTCTATTGGTCCTCCCCGCTTGCCGTTTTAATTGGAGTTGCTAAGCAACGGGAAGGACGCTGGTCTCCGTCCTTGCGGGCAAAGGAGTAAAAGGGTAAAAAGAGGCCTAGGAATGATCCTCCTGACGGGCCGGGGAGCTGAAGAGAACGGGGCGGCGGCGTGGGGGCGCTGAGCGCCTCCCCCCTTGTTGATAGCTCCAGGCTGGGAAGGAAGAGGCGCAGGCAGGCCAGGAACCTGGCTGCATCAGAACAAGAGCGCCTTTGAGCATGTGCAGAGTACAGGTAGTCCCTGCCAGAGTATAGGCAGTTCGTTTAGTGACCGTTCAAAGTTACAGCGGCACTGACGAAAGTGATTTGTGACCATTTTTCACACTTACGACCTTTGTAGCATCCCCATGGTCGCGTGATCAAAATTCAGATTCTTAGCAACTGTCTCATATTTATGACGGTCATAGTGCCCTGGCGTCATGTGATCCCTTTTTGTGACCTGACAAGCAAAGTCAATGGGGAAGCCAGATTCATTTAACAATCATATTAGTAACTTAACAACTGCAGGGATTCACTTAACAACTGTGGCAAGAAAGGTCATAAAATGGGGTGAAACTCACTTGTCTCACTTAGCAACAGAACTGTTGGGCTCAACTGTGGTCATAAGTCGAAGGCTACCTGTACCCTGTGAGGAAGAGGCTTCCATTATTGCTCCCTTCCCTGACTTTTAGAAGTACAGGAATACAGCCCCCATCGTTCCCAGCAAGCATGGCCGGGAATTCTGGGTGAGGGCTTCTTACTTCTGTGTCTTAAGCAGGCTTCTATTTTGTAGCCCTGCTTTGTGTCATGTTTTTCACGGAAAATCTGATGAGTCTATTCAATAGTAAATGTTGCTAAGAAGGGCAAAGTAAAATACTATAAAGTAGGGATGTCCAATCTTGGAGACTTGAATACCTGTGGATTTCAACTCCCAGAATTCCCCAGCCATCCATCCCCATTCTAGTTGGGGAATTCTGGGAGCTGAAGTCCACAAGTCTTCAAATTGCCAAGGTTGGATGGACACCCCTGCTGTAAAACTTAAACTTGAACAGGTGTGCAATAGCAGACAGACATGTTTATCTCTACATGAGAGTGAATTTTTTTAAAAAATCAGTGAATTGTCTATATCCCTGAATTTAATTATCTGTTTCAAATTGGATTGGGTGATACTAAGTGGACTAGTAGTCTGGTTCAGAACAAAGTAATTCCTTGTTTAAAATGTTGTTCCAATCCAATACTTTGTAGTAATTTAAAAAAGATTAAATAGTGTGAGCATGACATTCAGAGTTATTTATTAATTTTTTTATTCTGCCTTTTGTAACTCAAGGTGCCAAAAATACATAATACTCCTTTCTCCTTATACTTTTGCCACAATACCAGATTGTCAAGTGGATTGGGCTCATATATAGCATCTTCAGACAATGCTAGCTCCCTCAGCTAAGAAACAGAGATGAGCACCGCCCCCCAGAGTCAGACACAACTGGACAGGGGAAACCTTGACCTTTCCTTTTTATCCAACATTTAATGTCTTATTTAGATTATGTCTCACTAATTGTGCTTGTAAACTGAACTCTAGGTACAAAAGAAACTTTTTCAGAAACAATGGCTATTCCGTTCTCGAACACCACTCAACGCATTCCTCCAGGATTTGCCAATCTGCTTGAAGGACTCGCCAGGGAAGTCTTAAGAAATCAGCCTGATGATATACCAACTTTTGCAGCCAAGTATTTTGAATCTCTCCTTATTGAAAGAGAAAGTAAGTTTCAGTTGACTATGTTTAAGGTTTTTAACGCACATTTGCATTTTTGGGCTTCATCTGTTTGCAAGAAACCATTATTTAGGTATCCATCATGTGGCATTTTTCTTTCTCAGGAATGTTTTTGCACCATCCAGAAAGTAACTAGGATTCTCTGTTAAAACTGATGAAGGGCTGTCCAGTTTAGCCACTATGTAGGTTCTGAATGGGGCTATTCTCAAATGCTCAGTGCCGTCTTTTTGTTATGCTCAGATTGGTAGGTTTGGCTTATCTTTTTTCCTATATCCGTATATCACTCCTTCAAGTATAACATCCTATCATATATTTAATTTTGGGGAGGGGGAGTGTGTTTTAATTTTGACCTATTAACCTGCATACTATAAAGAGTGTTACACCTGTTTTCCTTGGAATGAGACAACCTGTTAGGGTGAGAATAAGATCTCATAGAGGCGATTTAGATCTTTTCTTAGAATTCAGACAGTTAGAAATAAAACCGAGATTAAAGTCTAATAGAAAATATTTATTTCAGTACAAAAACAATAAATCCTGAATAAACTACATTTTGCTGAGTAACACGACCGTTCTGGTCAACAGCTAAGTCAGAAGAGAATTAATGGTGGTTTAGGAATGCACACATGCGCAAAGAACATCATATCACGTGTTCTGCTTATATTGGAATGTACCATAATATTAAATAGGGGTGCATCACCCTGCATAGACATACAACTGACAATATTCACTACGTGACACAACCCGCCATGGCCGACTTGCCCTGGCTGACTTGCCACAGTCATCTTGCCACGGCTGACTCACCCGGGCTGACTCGCTGCAAGACTATTCAACATGGGATAACTCAATAGCGGGGAAAGTGAATTTCAGCAGGCCTTGTCTTGCTTTAGGTTTGAAGTCTTTGAGGCTGGGGTGAGCCAGAGCGTGGAGTCCCAGAAATTCACTTGTCCCTCTCTTGAGTTATCCTGCTTTGAATTGTCATGTGATGAGTTGGCCACGGAGAGATAGCCAGGGCCAGTTGTCCTAGGCCCTGTTTTTCCCCTCTTTATTACATATAATTGAAAAGCTATTGAGCTACATGTGCATGTTTACCTTTTTTTAGTTAAGAAATCTTGACTGTTCTTAAAGGAATGTCAGTGTCATTATGATTCCCAATTTAATTAACCACCATTTGACCAGGAAACTTTTATTTTTTTAAAGAGAAGTCAGTATTTTTTTTTCCCAAAAAAAGTCATGTCTTTTCAGAAACCGGATATGATCCAACTGAATGGGGAGCAAAACTAGATGACCGATTCTACAATAACCGTGCTTTCAATGTAAGTATTATTATATACCAGGGGTCTCCACTTGGCAACTTTAAGCCTGGAGGTCTTCAACTCCTGGGAGTTGAAGTCCTCCAGGTGTAAAGTTGCCAAGGTTGGAGACTCCTGTTATATAGTGAATGACTCTTCCCACCCCCCACCCCCTTTGACATGCAGGCCTTTGAATGAAACTAAAGAAAATATAGGAGATTAAAATCTGGATTAAAAATAATAGGCATGAGGTTAATTAGGATCATTGGCCTATTTTCAAAGGAACATGGATTATTTATTAAATTTATTTGCTGCTCATCTCGCTGTGATGCAACTCTGGGCAGCTTACAATAATTAATTCATACAACAATGATTTGTGAAAAGCTTTTTAGAAAAATGATGAGTGGGAATCTAAAATTTCCCCTACTATTGAAATTCAGATTCACTAGCTTTATCCTATGACTGCTATAGCATTAAAATATGCCATCATGCTTAACTGTACCCATAAAAAAGACTGAAATCACTTATTTCCTTATGATGTGGCTTACTACAACATCATTTTACATCAGGGGTCATCAAACTCAAGGCCCAAGGGCCGGATCCAGCCCGCGGGGTACTTAGATCTGGCCCAGGGGCTACCCTAGAAACAGTGAAGGACTGGCCTGCGGTGCCTCTGCCAGCGAAAACTGAGCTAGAGAGGGCTACGTGTGGCCCTCCAAAGCTCCATTTTCACTGGCAGAGGGTTGCAGGAGGCTGTTGCAGTTGAAAATGGAGCTCGGGAGCCCATTTTCTCTGGCAGAGCTCTCGGGCCACCACAGGTGCCCCCGACACGAGTGACATCGAGCTGGCCACGCCCACCATGGCCACGCCCACTCCGCCCCACCGAGGTCAAACACAACCCTGATATGGCCCTCAATGAAATCGAGTTTGATATCCCTGTTTTACATCATCATTTCAATGAATTTTATATGGAGCCTAAGGAGAGCTTGTCATACATTTAGCAATTTTATCGCCATGTGCTCAGTTACCACTCCAATTGCCTGTCTTTAGGCTTTTGCTTGCATCAAAATTCAGTGGGGGAAAAAATAATCTGTACCAATAGGCTCTCATGCATCAATAATACCTTCCTGCTCTTTCAGGAACTTGCACCACCAGGAGATGGAGTGAAAAAGGAAGTGAAAGAAGAAACTATTGGAAAACCAGTAAGTAATTTTTCCAGAGATTAATTGCATACTTTTTCTGAACTAGCCTTTGTTGTAAATAATAGTTGCTGACTTTGGTGTGCCTAAAAAGTCACAGTGAGGTTCTCCACTATCATAGGGGCCAACATTAATTTTATATGGGATCCAACAAGGGTCAATTTGATGAAGGCCCATTAGCAATTTTTCCATTTGAAGTTAAACAATTGAAAGAATTTATCTCACTGAAATTAGTAAATGCTCTGTCTCCAAAACTGTTTTGCATAAAGAAATGACCACATATTCTCTGAAGACTTAAATTGCCTCTTCTAAGTTACTCATACTGTAGACTTAGATTTAATAAAGAAAAAATACAATTAAAAATGCAACACCTTTTTCTATGAATTCCCAGTGAAGATATGTATGAACAAAGAATAGAGTTGCCCATTCAGAGCACAGTTTAAATTGTTTCTTAAATCCCACCAGTTTTAACCATCAAGACACATTGCAAAATCCTGTGCGTATTTTAGCAGCCTTAAGCACTGCTAAATTTACCCAGTGAAGTTATCACAACTTAAAACTATATTAACTTTGTCTGTTTTACCTTTTGCATTCATTCTGTATAAATAAAACTAAAGGCATAGATAGCGTGAAATTGCAGCCTGTACTTTTATTTAGTTGTAGGTTTTATATTTATGATTTATATTATCCTTGCTGTAGCAGTTCAGGCAGTGTAAATAGTGCTCCATCTTCCTGTTTTTCACCCCAAACAACACTAAGAGATTTTGTTGGCCATCCAGATGAGTAATGCAGCTGAGCTTCAGCAGGGAGCTTCCATAACAGTGAATGGACAAACCAGATACCGGTTAATTTGACCAGCACAGTCTAAGAACCTTTATATTGGTATTTTTCTTTTTCCAAATAGAATAAGTTTGCTGTTGGATGAACCATTGGTCTTATCTAATCATTAATTTGGGCATTTGTACCAGACAAAACTTTCTTTGAAAACTGAGCAAAAATTGCCCAAGTGGTATTTGCAGAGTTTAATATTCAAAATAGCCCTACTGATTTTGGGGGGGATGGGGGGAGGGAGTGGGGAGAATATATATTTTAAAACTGAAGAAAAACAAGATGCATCTTACTCCCCACCTGTCTTCAGCATCAGTTTTCTAAAGTAGGTTTGATTGACATTTATTGTAGCTTAATTTTTCCTTCCCTCTGTACACCCCTTTTTGAAACCTCGTGGGCAAAATGCAAAGGTGAGAAATGTAAACTTGATTTTCTTTTAAATTTGTAAAGAAGGAAGACGACCAACCGGTGGTGGATATTGAAGGGACTTTATCGGAAGAACAAGCTGCTGTGAAAATCCAATCCATTTTCCGAGGATACAAAGCAAGAAAAGAAGTGAAAGGCAAAGATGAAGTAGAAGATGAAGAAGGGAAGGAACCTGGAGAGACAAACAAAGAAGCTGGGAAGGAGGAAGTATCAAGTGAGCCTGATAAAGCACCACAGTAATCAGACTCACGAGTTCCATCAACAGTCTCATTTTCAAAAGGCGTAAGGCGAAGTCCCACTGGTCTGCTTAGAAACAACCTGCCAAGTTTATTAAATAAACCATACAGTTTAAAGCTGCATGCAATCTTGGTGCTCATCAGCAGATCAATAAACTGACCCTGTTTTCATGCGGAAAGATCTCTTTGATGTAATGGGCACTTTCTTTTTGGCTTCGGCTTTAGTGAGTCTTAAGTTAATTAATCCTTGCCAATATAAGAGAAAAACTTAACCAAGGCTTATATGCGTGACACCGGGCTATCATAACATTGTCTCATGAACAGCATCATATACAGGTAGTCTTCGATTTACAACAGTTCATTTAGTGACCATTCAAAGTTACAATGGCACTGGAAAAAGTGCATTTATGACCATTTTTTACACGACCGTTGCAATATCTCCCATGGTCATGTGATCAAAATTTGGACGCTTGGCAGCTGACTCATATTTATGACGGTTGCAGGGTCCCAGGGTCACGTGATCCTGTTTTGTGACCTTCTTACAAGCAAAATCAATGGGGAAGCCAGATTCACTTAACAACCGTGTTATTAACAACTGCTGTGATTCACTTAACAACTGAGGTCTTAAAATTGGGCAAAATTCACTTAACAACAAAAATTTTGGGCTCAATTGTGGTCACAAGTCGACTACCTATACAGAGTTCCAACAAAGCCTTTGGTGCTAGTTTCCACAATGCTGATGCCTCAATAACTGGACTGGGAATCTTTTGTGTTTGATACATTGTGAGATAAACATTTGAATCTGTTTTACAGGTTTTAAAAATCTTTTTTGGGGGGAGTATCATTTTGGGGGGAATATTTGTACTCTGATCCCCACTCCCAAATACCACCTTCATGTACATTCAATGGTACAGATACTAATATATTCACTTTTAATGCTGCTTCAACTATTTCAGTTTGTAACATACACATGCATCAGGTTTTTTTCTAACAGAGAATGAAAAATCTGAAGAAAAAAATATTCACACTTTGCAACCTGTCTCCTTTGTTGGCCTTATTTTATACATTTCTTCAAAGTCTCTCTAGGTTTCATTCCCTAAGGAGGAAGTCAATGTTACCTATAAGATGTACCTCTGTTTCTCTGGAAGTTTGCAGCTTGATTATGTGCCCATATATTTGAAAATACATTTCATTGGCATCAGAGTAGTTTATTCCCTTGCCCCATCCTGAGTGTTCAAGATGTTGCAGTCTGAATGAAAAGATCAGCATATACTGTACTTTTCTTTTCAAAACATGTCTTAATTATATTCCTCCAAGAAGTTTAGTAATAACTGGAATGTGGAACAAAGGAAATGTCATTTTGAAAAGCAGGGACAATTAGCTCTGAAGAAATTACACTTCCTTATTTTGAACCTGGTTTCTTTGTGTTTTTTTTTAAGTTTCACTCTGCAATTGTATGCGGATAATTGATAGGCAGAAGCAAAAATGAGCAGATCTTGTGGGATTCTATTGTTTTTTTTCTTGTCTGCACCATTTTCTCTCTCCAGACTGTCTGAAATTAGGATGTAGGTTTCAAGAGTAACAATCACTTTCCTTTTCTTTTTCAGAAATAATCTGTCTCTAAACCAATAATTGAGGAACAAAAGAGCTCTTTGGCTCTTGGGGCAAAAGATTGGTTCATGATGACATTTGTTTAATGAAAACTTAATAAATTACCACCAATAATTAGCTATATCCCTGAGGCTTCTCTAATTATTACTCATGATTACCTGAGAGAGAGAGAGCACGTGCAGGAGAGAGCGATCTTACTCAGAGCTTTATTATTTAGGGTAGGAACAGTTGTACTCTTATCTGAAGAGCTTTGTCCTGCTAGTGGAAGTGCGAGAAAAATGATCTACATGTGCCTCTCTCTAGATGATACTTGCAGTTCTAAATTTAGTTCCCTAGCATCCCAGGAGGCTTTTAAAGCTCTTTGTGAGGCAAAAACAAGACATCTGCTATTATCTCAAGCTTCATGAATATGTAATGGAAAGAAGTAAAATACTACAGGGGGAGGAGGAGGGAAGTTGGAGGGAAGGCTTCTGAGCATGTATAGAGAGGATGTCTTCTAAGGTGGAAACATAACTTTGTCCCAAAGGGATGGAGGACCAGACATTCCTCTTTAATAAGCATGGAGCAAAAGACTCCAGAAGGAAAACAAGCAGGTTATATATGCTGCTATTGGCTGAAGCAACTTATCAGAAGTCATTTATTTTCCAAACGTCCTGCTTCCTTCTAACCCAGCTCTTTCAACAGGTTTTAAAAAGGATCTTGCATCAACCAGACGCAATGCGTGACGATGAAAATAAACCTAGAAACAATGCAGAACGATGGAAGAATCAAGAAATCTGAATGCTTAATGAAACAAAAAAATAGATGTAGGTACTGAGACAATCACTTTGCACATCCTGGACATTCAATAGTGCTTTCAGAAGGGTAATTAATTGTGAAATCCCACTGCCTCTTTCTTGGAATTGCATAGAGGGCTTACACAGTAGAGTCTTCTATTTATAATGATTGTTATGTTCCTACCTTGAATCCTTTTTTCATAGTACAGGAAGTTCTTTTTGGATGGAAAGAAGTGAGAACTTCATGATGTTTATTCATATGTAATGTCAGCAAACCTCAATGGATAAAATACCCCCTAAGAACCCTCCAACTCTTCCCTAATCATTGACCATATTTCCCCCATCTATTCTTTATTTGGAGAACTCAACAGTTTCAGGGCAACTGTACTTGGGAACCCCCTGAACTTCACCCTTCTGTCCAGGGTTCCAGACCTATTGGACCAGGGGTGAAATCCAGTAGGTTCTGACAGATTTTGGAGAACCGGTAGTGGAAATTTTGAGTCGTTTGGAGAACCGGCAAATGCCACCTCTGGCTGGCCCCAGAGTGGGGAGGGAATGGGAATTTTGCAATATCCTTCCCCTGCCACACCTACCAAGCCACGCCCACAGAACCGGTAGGGGAAAAAATTGAATTTCACCCCTGTATTGGACCCTCAATTCGAATTGTTCAGGCAACTCTAGCTACCGTAGTAACACTGCTAGTAAAGCTAATAGCCCATCAGGACTTGGTGACCGAGAAGATTGGGAGTCATCAGAAAATGTCTTTTTCCAAAGCAACTAGAAATGTGGGTCCTTCTCTAGTGCCATCAAAGTAAAATATGAAGTAAGCCAGTTCTTACCAGGGGTGGGTTCTGATTTTCTTCGCTGCCGGTTCACTTCCTGATGTGCCATGCATGCGCATGCATGCTTCATGCATGCGCATGCACGCTTCATGCAGGCGCATGCACGCTTCATGCAGGCGTGTGTGCACACGTGCTTCATGCACATGCGTGTGCATGCGCAGTGCTAAAAACCTATGGTGCCACCGATAGAGCCGATTTGGGGGTGTGGCAGGCCTGGGTCGCTGCCGGTTCCAGCGACCCAGGCCGCCAAGTTACTACCAGTTCCATAGAACTGGTCCGAACCAGAAGGAACCCACCTCTGGTTCTTACCCGATCTTTAATGCTGTGCCATGAAATAAAGGAGATGATAGTCACACATTAGTCATGTGTTCTATGACATCCCCATTTTAAGGAGCTTGGTTTATCTGGGATTAATCTATCTGCCTTGTTAGTAGATCTTAACAAAAGGAAGCTTGCAGTTCTTTGGCAAGCACGGAAAATTGGAATTAACTTAATAGTGAATCTGAAATAGTTTGGATTAAGGAGACAAAGAGGTT
The DNA here is from genome assembly GCA_023053685.1 of Diadophis punctatus similis. Classification (NCBI taxonomy): domain Eukaryota; kingdom Metazoa; phylum Chordata; class Lepidosauria; order Squamata; family Dipsadidae; genus Diadophis; species Diadophis punctatus. Next base: position 2,917,544 of record JALIGW010000020.1, on the reverse strand, counting down.
TCAGCAAGACTTGTTCTTCCGCGCCCCCCCCCCCTCCTCAAACAACATAACAATAACTTGCTCAGTAGGAATTCATCTACTACATAATCACTGTGACTAATATAACAGAAAATGTACACATTGCAACAAGCTCATGCAGAGCCTGCAAGTTAGAAGGGTTTGACTTTCCTCTTCCATTGCAAAAGGCAATGAAGGGCAAATGATTGGAGTATAGGAGTGTGTGTGTGTGTGTGTGTGTACGTACGTACGTACGTACGTACGTATGTATGTATGTATATATGTATGTATCAGGGGTGAAATTCAGCAGGTTCTGGCAGGTTCTGGAGAACCGGTAGAGGAAATTTTGAGTAGTTCAGAGAACCGGCAAATGCCACCTCTGGCTGGCCCCAGAGTGGGATGGGAATGGAGATTTTGCAATATCCTTCCCCCAAGAGTGGGGAGGGAATGGGGATTTTGCAGTATCCTTCCCCTGCCACGCCCACCAAGCCACGCCCACAGAACCGGTAGGGGAAATTTTTGAATTTCACCTCTGGTATGTATGTATGTATGTATGTATTTCAGAAGCAATCAAGAAATTGAAGTTTAATCTGAATATTTCTTGCCACCTATTATAGGACACCTACTCTAGGTAAATAGTAAGTAACCTTTCCAACCATGGCAATCCCATCTAACATGTGAGGGGGTGAAGGAGTGTCATAATAGTTGAATGATTCTGAAAAGTGGGCAATACCATCTTGCCTGAAGGTGTGCCCAGAATTTTCTGCATTTGATTTGGTTTTGTTTGTAATTAAGCCTATCTTAACTTACATTTTACATTTCAAGCTAGCAACAAACCATGTCATTGATTTTGAGCAGACATGGTCACAAGGAGCTTTTCGCTGTGGGTGTGATTTGACTAAGTAAGGCGATTGGATTGGATTGCACATGAAGTCAATGTAGGATGAGCAGAATAAAATAACTTACTAGAAAAGAAGGAGACACAATTAAAACAATAGTACCGGTATCGTCAAAGGCGGAGACCCTTTGAGAGCTGTATGCAATGAAATTTCATTTTAATGTATGCCGATTAGTGTACATTCAAAGTGACAATAAAGTTATTCTAAATCTAAAGATTTCACTTGCAAGATTAGTTTATGTAGTTTTTATAAATTCGGTACTGATTCTAACCACAAGGCATACCTGCTGAGAGTTCATCTTCCAAGTTAGCTAATATCAACCTCCCTCCTTATTCCTGGCTCAGATTCATACTGCCTCTAGCTACTATGTTTGTCTAAGACCTCCTCCCTTAGTTGGGAGAGTACTTGGGAAGATGATTAAGTTTCTATAGTGATGCCTTTCTGAGTTGTGCTGTATGTTAAGCTAATCTTGCATCAAAGGTAGAAGGGTTATCAAAGGAAATTTCAATCAGAAGATTCAGAAGATCAAATAATAAGGCTAAAAGGGTTTAGATTGACTGCAGTTTTAGAAATTGGCACCAAAGGTAGGATGTGAAAATTCAGTCTTGGTAAATTCAAAGTAGTGCCCTGACTATATTGCCAGCAAATAATTAACATGGGTCAAAGTTCATCTATCATTCTATGGAAGTCCATATTTTGTGAAGGATGCCATAGCACTATTAAGATCTTGGCTTCCAATACATTTTTCAGAGAGTTAGCGGTTGTATAATTGATTTATTAGCAGGAATTTATTTACTGTATAGTAAATAAATATATGTGGCTGTCCATCTAGCCAATGAAATTCTGGATGATGTACAGAAAATAAAAACATGATACACAATTATCAATGAGAAGAACCAAGCTGAGGCCATTGTTTTTTTTAAAAAAAACTCCTTACCAATATAACACATGCTGGTTTCATTAACATTCTGGTTCCAGTGCTTGGGAGAAAAACCAGTACAATATTAACAGCCACAGAATTGTGGCTGTTCAAATATCTGGGGGGAGACTATTCCATGAGGAAGATGAAATGGATAAGCCATACTTCCAAAGTCCTACCAGGTTACTCTGCTCCATCAAGGAGATCCAGATCATGCCCATCCTACCAGATCTTTTGGGCTGGGCAGGGCAGAGATCATAAAGGATGCATAAACAATGCTTGGAGGATTTAGTCATTCCAGACCTTTATACGAACTGAGCAGATCTGAAAACTCCTTCATGGATTCTTCACGTCTTCAAATTTTGCAGTGCACTTGGCTCAAAAAAGTATGCATATTTTAAAATAGAAGAATGGATCATTTAGGATAAAGAACATTTATAACGGCATCCATGAAAATAAAACAATTAGATCTTTGATTGTTTAAATATTTCATTCCACATTTTTGTTCACACAGATACAGATCAAAACTAGCCAAACTGAACATCTGTGAAACTGATACAGACTAAGAACAGAATAAACCAGGCAACTTCATCTGGGTCACGTCCAAATGAGCTGAGTTATAATCTGTCTCAGGATTATGGGAAATGTAGTCCCAGGTCGAAAACTGCATTCTGTCCAATTGGGCATTAACCCCATTACAGTTCTAAAAAAAAAAAGATGGGCAGAAAGGAATTTAGTAGGAACTTTATCCGAGAATGTGGGCTGAACTAAAGGAGCTGGTACATATTCAGGGCACTTCCGCAGAGGATTCTGTGCCAGTTCAAAAGCTGTTTGTGGAATTCAGCAGCTGAGACAATTTATTTCTGTCTCAACTACAATCCTACTCAACTGGCAAAAAAAAAACCCCTTATAAAATATAATCTTGCTTTTCGTACTGGTGAAGCTCCAAGGCCTTGTGAGCAGTTCATTTGCCCACCGAAGAGAATTATTGTCTCACCTGTCCTGCTAGCTCTTAAGCTTCATCTGTCCTATCAGAGAAACGATGGCTGAGATCAACAAGAGGGGACTTGACAAGGGTTTTGTCCAGGAGGCGTTTGGGTTATTCGAATAGAGTCAACAAATCAGTGGTGGCGTAGAATTGTTTTTACAATTACTTCCAGTTCCTACAGCTTGTAAAGGACACACTGTGTTTGGAACTTTTCACCCCCACTCGCCCACTCGTGCCAAAACCTCCAAGAAGTATGGTGGAGGTGTTGAGAAAAGCCGTTGACTGCAAAATTGAGGACTTGATCCTTTGCCATTTCACAATTTCAAATGGTGTTTTTCAAAACAGAAGGAACGATGGCTGGGTATCCAGTTTCCTGAGCCGATTACAAACGCTCAGATGTTTTGTACCCGGTCAGACCAGCCCACACAACATGTAGTGGAAACGTGGAGGAGAAGAGTGCAAATGGAGGAGAACCTCTTTTGTTGTCCCAACATGGACAGAGCATGGATTGAATATATTTTAAGGTGTTTTTTTTTTTGCAGACACCTATTGTCTCATCTAGATTTACAGAGGTATCCAACCTTGGCAACTTTAAGACTTGTGGACTTCAATTCCCAAAATTCCTCAGCCAGCAAAGCTGGCTGAGGAATTCTGGGAATTGAAGTCCACAAGTCTTAAAGTTGCCAAAGGTTAGAGACCCCTGATCTAGAAGGAGAAAACTGACTGGCTCATGGTGTTCCCATCAGGTTCTCATATCAATAGGATGATCAGCACAGCCATTTCACATTCCTCTGGAAGGATTAAGGACAGTAGTGGGTTTCAAAAAAAATTTCTACCGGTTCTGTGGGCATGGCTTGGTGGGCATGGTGTGGCTCAGTGACTTGGTGGGCATAGCAGGGGAAGGATACTGCAAAATCTCCATTCCCTCCTCACTCCTGGGGGAAGGATATTGCAAAATCCCCATTCTCTCCCCACTCCAGGGGAAGGTTACTGCAAAATCCCCATTTCCTCCTGATCAGCTGGGACTCGGCAGAGAATAGATGGGGCGGGGCCAGTCAGAGGTGGTATTTACCGGTTCTCTGAACTACTCAAAATTTCCACTACCGGTTCTCCGAACTACTCAAAATTTCCACTGCTGGTTCTCCGAACTACTCAAAATTTCCACTACCGGTTCTCCGAACTACTCAAAATTTCCACTGCTGGCTCTCCAGAACTGGCCAGAACCTGCTGAAACCCACCTCTGATTAAGGAGTTAGAAGCTATGCTATTTGGAAGTGCCCTCCATTTAAAGCTGAATGGACATGTGCAAAATGTTCACTGTCTTGTATGTATCATCTTCACTGAGTAGTAAGAAGGTCCAAAGCATCACCATTATCAAGACTGGCTCCATTGAGAAGAAGCTACCTAAAAATAAATTGGCATTTTTTTAATATTCATTTAGAGTTATTTACATATAATATGGCTAAAGAACTAAGTAGATAGGTGGATGGATGGATGAGACCAACTATGTGTGGTGAAATTGCTTATGTTTCAACAGGTAGTTGAACTCCCCCAGATCACATTTCCATCGATTATTTCCTAAGAGTATGAAGTTCCCAAAAGTTTCAGAATCTCTTTCCCCACTTCAATCTCTCTCTAAAATTATGCAGTTAAATACCTGCCAGTCTTATCAGGTAGATCAGACAGGAAACATGACCGGATAAGCTAATTCTACTTTATTGTAAACCTACATCAACAGAATCTTGCAAGTCTGAAGTTTCTCCTGCCATCACCTTTACAGCCTGAGAAACTAGGGAGGGTCCCTTCTGAGTCTGTTGCCCCACCCACTATCCAGCTGCAGGCTATGCTCCCTCTTATCTAATCATTCCATAGGCAGCATCTCCTCTCCATATCTTCCAAGGTCTTTCCCACAAACCATCGCAACACCTGAATTGCTTCTTCTTTAACTGAGAAGAGAAGAGAGGAAATCTATATCAACAGCTCAGCTCAGTTTTCACATTTACAACATTCTCTGAGAGTATCAAAGAACATTTGGCTAGATATGTAGTTCTCATGGCAACATGTCACCTATAGTTCACTATTAAAAAAAGGTTGCATGGTGACAGATTTAACCCTTTCCCAGCCAAATTATGTCTTGCCTCCTAACGTTTGCTGTAGCTTCACAATGGTAAAGTGGACTAAAAGGCACAGCTAAGGTGATGAAACTAAAAATAATATCTAAAAATAAGTCATTAGAAGACCAAGATTTGCATATAATTTTCATCTGCTAAAGAGAAATATCTAGACATAATTATTACGATTTAAATAAAAATACAACACATTGTAGCATAGTTTATGGTTCTCGTTTATTTTTGATTTCTCATATTCTCATTTATCTTTGAGCCATATTTGAGCTAAGGAAGGACAAATTAAGATCCCTACTCTCTTTTGGGATGCCTGTCCTCCTTTTCAACCACACTGGGACTGGGAAAAAAAATAGGAGATACTTTTAAATAAAGAACTACCTACTACTAAAAAGCCTTAGCTGTGATGGTACTACTGATAGAAGAGAATATTTGCCAAGGGTTGAATTGTGGGGTCAAATGTTTCATTACCAATGCACTGATGATGTTACCTACCATAGTTTGGTAATGAAAGGTCTGCAAGAAAGCCACCAAGTTCAGAGAGCACCAAAGATCCCACTATACTAGTACTTGAAAGAAGATATTCTCCAAAGCACCTAAAGGCAGGACAAGAAGCAATAGGTGGAAACTAATCAAGGAGAGAACCAACTTAGAACTAAGGAGAAATTTCCTGACTGTGAGAACAATTAATCACTGGAACAACTTGCCTCCAGAAGTTGTGAATGCTCCAACACTGGAAATTTTTAACACTGGAAGATGTTGGATAACCATTTGTTTGAAGTTGTGTAGGGTTTCCTGCCTGAGCAGGGGGTTGGACTAGAAGACCTCCAAGGTCCCTTCCAACTCTGTTATTCTATTCTATTCTTACTTATCTGACCTGTCTGATCTTGAAAATCTAAGCAGGTTTAGATCTGATTAGTACTTTGAAGTAAACCAGGAAGCCCAAGCCAACAAAGCTAGATAGAGCTGAAAAATAGATGCATAAGATGGCAATGACAATCCATGGAAAAAATGTACATGTTGTAGGCACCAGATATTGAGTTAGATTAGAAGACTTTATCTCTGCAAAGAAGGGTAGATGGGCTTTCTAATTATCTGGGACTCATAGCATCCAGCCTGCATAGTCAGTGTTGAGAGCTGCTGGAAGTTGTAGTTTAGCTCCATGAGAAGATCCAGAAGTGTTCCACCTTTGTATAAAGCCACAAAAGCAACAGAATTATGCATGCAGAATAAGGCTGCTGAACGACACTGAACTTTCAAGAGGAGTGCACTGTTTCATAACAGATGTTGTGGGTCAAGAAAAAGAGAAGAGCAGTGGGAAGATACAGGAAGATTCCAAACGTAAAATGACATCTAGTCTGGAAAATTTGGGATAATCCAGCAAAATTTTCTATCAATGTATATTAACTGTGCATTGATCTATTTCCTGTTTTATGAACATTTGGACTGAAGAGCAACAGTATATACAAATAAACAGGGGCAAAAGGACACTGTTAGTTTTGTTGGAGGATGAAAACTGTCCTCTTTTATTAAAGTCTCTCGGGCTTCCTTCAACCTAATATGAACTTGAGGTTTTTACACTAAACAAAAAACAGGGGGGGGGGGGGGAATCTAGCTGTGAAAGAAGCTAGATATTGAGCAGTGAGGAATCTAGGAAACGTCCAAAACTGAATTGCGAGAGCATCTGCTTAAGATCAAATAGAAAACACACTCCCTGGGGAGGATTATCAACAGAGTTTACAACACCCACTGAAAGAAAGACAAATCTCTCCTTTTTTGTCGGGCTTCAAGCCACAGAAATGAAAGAACCTTTATTTAGAAGCCAATTTTAATATGAATATTTTTTAAAACACTGTCAAGACAAAAATGCGGAGGGAAGAATGACACTTGGAAGAGTTAGAACCATAACCTTTGCAACCAGTGAGCTGTTGACAATGAGGATTTCAAAAGGGCTATAAAAACCTCTAATTTCAGAATCACGACTTGCTGGGTGAATAACCAAGAAGTAAAAATCACAGCATGGACCTCCTTTTCGGGTGAAGAGTCTCTCTGTAAACTGGATGATTGGAGATTCATATGGATGGGCATTAAGATGGGCATTGAGAGGCAGTTTGTTGTAGTGGTGAAAGCATCAAACAATAGATACAAACTCAAGGTAAACCGCTCCAAACTCGATTGCAGAAAATACGACTTCAGCAATAGAGTGGTCAATGCCTGGAATGCTCTACCTGACTCCGTTGTTACTTCCTCAAACCCCCATAGCTTTAACCCTAAACTGTCTACCGTGGACCTCACACCATTCCTAAGAGGTCTTTAAGGGGGCGTGCATAAGCGCACCAACATGCCTACCGTCCCTGTCCTACTGAGCCGAGGTGGTACAGCGGTTAGAGGCAGGTACTGCAGTCCACATTAGCTGACACTGATCCGCAGGTCAGCGGTTCAAATCTCACTGGCTCAAGGTTGACTCAGCCTTCCATCCTTCCGAGGAAGGTAAAATGAGGACCCAGATTGTTGGGGGCAATATAAATATACATTGCTTACTGGTGTAAACCGCTTAGAGAGTGCTTGCACTGTGAGGCGGTATATAAATCTCACAAAATAAATAAATAATAAATAAAATAATACTGTCCCCATTTATTTGTACTCATGTCATGTGCTCGTGTTTATACTTACACCAGTTACTTTGTACATGTTTGACAAACTAAATAAATAAAAATAAAAATAAATAAATAAACAGGGAGACTGAGAGTTCTAGTCCTGCCTTAGGCATGAAAGCCTTCAATATCTTTATCAATGGCTTTGACAAAGTGATAGAAAGAATGTTCAGGAAATTTGCAGATCATACAAAGTGGGAGAGTTTGTTAGTAACTCAGAAGAAAGGTTCAGGGTTCAAAGGGATATAGCTAGATTTGATATTGTCCAACAATATCACCTTGGCCAGATGTTTAATAAATAAATATGCAGTTCAGTGGTAGAGAAATAAAAGGCTCTTCACCCAGGTAGGAAAAACAAGACACACAAGGTACAAGATAGACAGTTCTTGGCTCAGCAGTATGATTTATAAGAAGGATCTGGGTGTCCTGGTAAACCATAGATTAAACATGAGCCAGCAATGTGCTGCAGTTGGCAGAAGAGCCAATGTAGTTTTGGCTTGCATCAAGAGAGGTATAATATCAAGAGGAATAATAATTCTGCTTTACATTGCACTAGTCAGACTACTTGAAACACTATGCTGAGGTTTGGTCAAACAAGAAGGATGCTGAAGAAAAAGTATAGAGAACAACAAAGATGGACTTACAGGGTAAATCCTATTATGCTTGTTTAAAAGATTTTGGTATATTTGGCCAACAGAAGGCAACAGGGAGACATGATGGCAGTCTTCTTACACTTGAGAGGTTCTACAGGGAAGAGGGGGTTATCAGTGGTGGGTTCCTGCCGGAGCTGTCCGTTGCGTAGCTCCGGTAGGGAGTGGCTGATTGCGCAATTTCCGCGCGACTGCTCCGGAGCCGTCTTCGCCGGTCCGTCGCGCGCATCGCCATCTTTTTGCAAAAAATTTTGGGTGATTTTGCTTCTGCGCATGCGCGGAAGCAAAATTGCGCTGAAATTTTGTGAACGCGTGCGTCCCCTCGTGAGATTTCGGTGAGATTTTGCTTCTGCGCATGCACAGAAGCAAAATCACGCCAGGGGGCGCGCGTGTGTAGCGAGCGCACCTGCACGTGAAACGTGGAGATGCGTGCGCAGCGCACCGGCATCGGTAAGCGAGCAACCTGCCCCTGGGGTGTATTTATTCTGCATAATGGCCATAGGGTAGGGTGAGGACAAGAACTAAGGGTTCTAATTAGAACCAAGGTTAGGACAAGAATCAATGAAGAGACCAAAAATATATATCTAAATTTAAGATAAGGAAGAATTTCCTAACTGTGATAATTGTTAAACCGTGGAACAGTCAGCCTCATGGAGTTAGATGTTCTCCATCACTGTGGGTTTTCAAAAGAAGGTTGAACCACCATTTGTCTGGGATGGTCTGACAATTCCTGCCCTGGACAGAGAGTTGGATTAGAAGACTTCCATGATTCCCCCAACACGATAATTCTATTTTTCAAATTTCTCTCTCTTTAGTCTGCTGGTCTGTCTCTGCTTCCTGGTCTACAAAAGCTTTATAAATGGAACTCATCACTATAGCATTTAATTCCAGGGTGAAATTCAAAATTTTCCCCTACCGGTTCTGTGGGCGTGGCTTGGTGGGCGTGGCAGGGAAAGGATACTGCAAAATCCCCATTCCCTCCCCACTCCTGGGGAAAGGATATTGCAAAATCTCCATTCCCACCCCACTCCTGGGGGAAGAATATTGCAAAATCTCCATTCCCACCCCACTCCTGGGGGAAGGATACTGCAAAATCTCCATTCCCACCCCACTCCAGGGGAAGGATACTGCAAAATCCCCATTCCCTCCCCACTCTGGGGCCAGCCAGAGATGGTGTTTGCCAGTTCTCTGAACTACTCAAAATTTCCGCTATCGGTTCTCCAGAACCTGTCAGAACCTGCTGAATTTCACCCCTGGTTTAACTAGAATGTAGGAAACCAGGATAAGTCCCATTAGAAAGGAGACAGAACATTTGAAGACAGAACATTCTCATCCCCTTTGTCAGTCGTGCTGCTAACACAAGAAGCCAGACCATAAGAATTTCAGAGAAAGCTTCTTCTTTGGAGCAAGTGGATTTAGAACATTTTGGCTTCAACACTTGAATGAGATTGGTTTAATTTTTGTTTTAAATTAGGCACAATTCTTCTGCCTCAGCCTTTTGCTTTCCAGATTTTGGCTTGAAAGTCTGAGAGGTGTAGTCTTGAATATCTGGAAGGAAATCTAGCTGGGAAAAGACTGCTGTGGATCCAAACGCTGATATAGGCTCGTCTAATCTCTTATAAATTCACCTCAGCTGGTGCAGTAACTGTTCTTAGCAACCTCTCTCTTTATTGCGATCTGCTTGTCCTAGAAAAAATCAACACTTAGTCTTTAAACATCCTCACCACTGCAACACGCCATGCTGTTCAGCCTTATATAAATTCAAACAAAACTTGACAAGTATTGTAATCAACATGACAGTAATTGCCCCGATGTTTAGAGTGGCTACAGGCCAACATCTTTTTCTTCCAAGTAGAGAACTGTCTCAGCCATGTGCTACAACTGAACAATCGGCACATTCGCTCCGAAAGAACCACAGCTTTGAATGGCTCTTTCTCTAGGAGTGGCTGATGGGATTGGATGCAAATAGATCACATAGAATAGAATAGAATAGAATTTTATTAGCCAAGTGTGATTGGATACACAAGGAATTTGTTTTGGTGCATATGCTCTCAGTGTACATAAAAGAAAAGATAAGTTCGTCAAGAATCATGGTACAACACTTAATGATAGTCCGGGTACAAATAAGCAATCAAATCATATTAGGAACCAGTCATTATAAATCGTAAGGATACAAGCAACAAAGTTACAGCCATACAGTCATTTGTGGGAGGAGATGGGTGATGGGAATGATGAGAAGATTAATAGTAGTGCAGACTTAGTAAATAGTTTGACAGTGTTGAGGGAATTATTTGGTGGCAAAAAACTGTTCTTGTGTCTAGTTGTTCTGGGGTGCAGTGCTCTATAGTTTTGAGGGTAGGAGTTGAAATAATTTATGCCCAGGATGTGAGGTGTCTGTAAATATTTTCACAGCCCTCTTTTTGACTCGTGCAGTATACAGGTCCTCAATGGAAGGCAGGTTGGTAGTAATTGTTTTTTTCTGCAGTTCTGATTATCCTCTGAAGTATGTGTCTGTCTTGTTGGGTTGCAGAACCAAACCAGACAGTTATAGAGGTGCAGATGACAGACTCAATAATTCATCTGTAGAACTCTATCAGCAGCTCCTTGGGCAGTTTGAGCTTTCTGAGTTGGCACAGAAAGAACATTCTTTGTTGTGCTTTTTTGATGACGTTTTTGATGTTAGGTGTCCATTTTAGATCTTGCGATATGGTAGAACCTAGATAGTCTCTTTGAAGGTCTCTACTGTTGATACTGTGTTGTCTAGTATTGTAAGAGGTGCAAGTATGGCCGGGTTTCTCCTAAAGCCTACCACCATTTCTACGGTTTTGAGTGTATTCAGTTCCAGATTGTTCCGGTCGAACCACAAGGTTAGTTGTTCAACCTCCCATCTGTTGCGGATTCATCATTGTCTCGAATGAGTCCGATCATTGTTGTGTCATCTGTGAACTTCAATAGTTTAACAGATGGATCATTAGAGATGCAGTCATTGGTATAGAGAGAGAAGAGGAGAGAGCACACAGCCTTGGGGGGCTCCTGTGCTAATTGTACAGGTATCTGATGTGATTCTGCTTAGCTTCACCTGCTGCTTCCTGTTTGTTAGGAAGCTTATGATCCACTTACAAGTGTGTTCAGGTACCGCTAGCTGGTTCAGTTTAGTTAGAAGAGTGTCTGGAATGATGGTATTGAATGCTGAACTAAAGTCTACAAAGAGGACCCTTGCGTAGGTCTTTGGAGATTCAAGATGTTGTAGGATGTAGTGCAGAGCCATATTAACAGCATCATCTGTTGATCTGTTTGCTCGGTATTGAAATCAGAAGAAAATGAACTTGCAAAGTTGGAGGCTAAATAAATGGTAGACTGCAACAGTGGAGAATATAAGCAACTTAGGGTTGCATTGTTGGATTCTTGGTGTTCTCTGAGCTATTGTACTTTTTTCCTGCAGATATTTGATTATTGGGTCAGACAACTACCGGTAATCAGTGCATGGCAAAGTTCCCTCCCCCATTCACTGATGATGTTACCTAGTCTGGTGATGAAATGTCTGCAGGAAGAGAAGCAAGTTCTGAGAACTTAATAGACTGTGTTTATCTGAGTAGAAGCCATAAGAGAAGATTAACCCTTTCCTTTCATATTGGTTTCCTGATTTTAAAGATAGCCTGACCCCCCTAAACTAAAAAGGTGGGGGGGGGAAGAGGCATAACTATATCTTTCTCCCTAATAGAACTAACAGGTTTTGATAAGGTTGCTCTGGATCAAGTAAACAGTGTAGGACAGTGATGGCGAACCTTTTTTTCCTCGGGTGCCAAAAGTGCATGCGCGTACGCTATTGCACATGCGCGAGTGCCCACACTCATAATTCAATGCCTGGGGAGGGTGAAAACGGCCTCCCACTCCCCCATGGAGGCCCTCTGGAGGCCGGAAATGGCCCGTTTCCCAACTTCTGGTGGGCCAAGTAGGCCCATTTTTCACCCTCCCCAGGCTCCAGAGGCTTCCCTGGAGCCTGGGGAAGGCAAAAACGCCCTCCCTTGTCCTCCCAGAAGCTCTCTGGAAGCCAAAAACACCCTCACAGAGCCTCCGTGCGAGCAAAAAATCAGCTGGCTGGCACACACATGCGCGCTGGAGCTCAGCTAGGCAACGGCTCGCGTGCTGGCAGATATGGCTCCGCGTGCCACCTGTGGCACGCGTGCCATAGGTTCGCCATCACTGGTGTAGGACTACAAATTTAACTCATATCCTCCCAACTTCAGTATTCACTTGCTAGTAATCGAGTTCAAATTCATCTGTGGAGTCCTTCATGCTGCCTGATGATGTTGCCTAGTTTGGTAATAAAACATCTGCAAGAAAAACACCAAGCTCAGAGAGCACCACAGACTTCACAATTCATGTAATTCATGATCACAAGACTGAAAGAGTGGCTTTCAATGGAATTGGCAGAGAATTTCATGGATAATAGATCTAGTAAATTCTTTTTTTCTGGCATCTTACTAGAAATTATTCCTTCTGCATATCAGTTTCCGGGGAAGCATTAAAATATATTGCTTTCTTCATGCTAAGGATTTCCTATAAACACAGGATTGACACTTTGGAAAACAGAATGTTGAAGAAACTGGATCCTGATTTAATTCAACAGGTCTCTTCTAAAAAATATAATAGCAATCTCTCCTCTGTCTCAGTGTAACCTAAAGTTTTGGACAACTAACGGCATGTGCTTAAAATATGTTCCAAAACATGATGGTCAGTTGTTTGTGTGTGTGTTTTTAAAAAACTTTTTTAAAGCCCTTGCAAATGAGTGCATGCATACACACAACACATTAAGACAAGCCAAGGACAAGTTGCAAGATAGAGTGGGAGAATTCTAAGGTTGCATAGCAACGTCCAATTGCTTCCATTATTTTATGGAAGCACATTTTTTTAATGTAGGCAGGCAGCTCAGATGGGAGAAAGAAAACACACAGCTGAGCCACACTAATTCACACCCTCTCACTTTGTTCACACTCAGACAGAATTCCCCTCTTTCCTTAAAGTCTTGCACAATCTTAATGAGATTTTGGATTGCTGAGGCATGCCATCTGATCCATGCCTCATTTAAGTTAGGGGAAAGGAATTAGTTAAATCTATCCACAGATTGGGTGTGAACTTTTAGTTTTTGTTTGATTATTATATTTATATCTCACTTTCCTCTTAAGAGATGACAAGTATGCAAGACCTTTAAGTGATTAATTATATATGCTATAAATGAACTCAGGAGTCTCAGGAAATCATGACAAGCAACTGGCAACAAATAAATCCTAGAAGTCCTCATGGTGAAGCAAAATTTACTTCTCTTATCATAAAATAATGTGCAGCATTAAGCCTCCTCTTGATAAGCCTATGAAACTGGCAGAATTCAGAAAGGATGGCTGAGTTGACACAATATGAGAAGACTGCTTAATAGACATACTCCACCAGTGGTGGGTTCCTACCAGTGCGGTCCACTCTATAGCACCGGTAGCAGCCCGCTGGTGACGTCACAGTACCGGTGCGGTCGGTTGCCGGTGCCTGGGCGCCGCCATTTTTTTTTTAAAAAAATTGTTTTTAAATTTTCTTCTGTGCATGCCCAGAAGCCGAGCTTCCAGCACTGCGCATTCGCTGCCTTTCAAAATGCAGCTGCGCGTGCTGTGGTGGGTGCACCCAGATACACCCATGTGACACCTATTCTCCGCCAGTTGCATTATCTACCTATTAGTCTCCGGGTAAAATTTAAGGTGTTGATTATTACCTTTAAAGCCCTATATGGCTCTGGACCAGGATACTTGCGGGACCGCCTACTACCACATACCTCCCTACGACAGGTCAGAGCCCACAGAGTTGGTCTCCTTTGGGTCCCGTCGGCCAAACAATGTCGGCTGGCAGGACCGCGAGGGAGAGCCTTCTCTGTGGTGGCTCCGTCTCTATGGAACCAACTACCGCCGGAGATCCAGACCACCCCCACCCTACTGGCCTTCCGCAAAGCCGTTAAAACCTGGCTCTTCCGGCAGTCATGGGGATAGAGACCAGTGTGTAGATATTAAGAAATGGTCGCCCCTTTGTATGATTGACGGTTTGTTTTAATGTTTTATATGTATTTTAACTTTTATATTGTGTTTTTTAATGTTTCTTTGATCTGTTGTATGCCACGCAGAGTCCCCTGGGAGTTGGGCGGCCTATAAGATTGATTAAATAAATAAATAAATAAATTCTGGAGAACTGGTAGCGGAAATTTTGAGTAGTTCGGAGAACTGGCAAATACCACCACTGGCTGGGCCCAGAGTGGGGTGGGAATGGGGATTTTGCAGTATCCTTCCCCTGGAATGGAGTGGGAATGGAGATTTTGCAGTATCCTTCCCCTGCCACGCCCACCAAGCCACGCCCGCCAAGCCACACCATGCCCACCAAGCCACGCCTACAGAACTGGTAGTAAAAAAAATTGGATTTCACCACTGGTCCATATAGTCAAAATTATGGTTTTCCCAGTAGTAATAGATGGATGTGAGAATTGGACCATAAGGAAGGCTGAGCACCGACTTCCGGTTTGGAGCGCGCCATCGCGGACGTCCCCTTGTTGGGCGCCTTTCCGATCTTCGTTAAAAGCCGCCAGAACAGCTGTCTGGCGGCTTTGAAATCTCTTCCCCGGGCAAAGGGGAGAGATGAGAGCTTGACAGGTGGGGTAGAGCCCCCCCAGCGCCCTAGGAGCCATCTGGTAGGGCGCGAAGGGAGAGCTCCCCATGCAGCCTGTCTCCAGCTCCGAAGATCAGGAAACCTCCGCCTTTGCGGAGCTAGATGTCGTGACCAGCCGCTGCTTCAAGAATGGGATTTATAATTACATTTAAACTACAGAAGCAGACAGAGAGAAACAGGCGTGAGATGGGCAAGTACTGAAACCTCTTTTTTCTTTTTTTTTTTTCAACTCCTGAGCAAGCTTTCACTTCGGCAAGGAAACAAAGTATCAATATGGCGATTGAGAAGTGAAAGTGACTTTCGTTTTCCCAGAGGCTTTTTTTTTCTCTCTCTCTTATGGAAACTTTTAACTTGGAAAAATGGTTTTTTCCTTCTCTGTCTCCTAACCCTGGATTAAAGTTATAATTGAAATATTTTCAATAATAAAAGACTACCTGGTTTTTAAACTGGAAAGAATTTTAATCAGGCACCTGGCTTTCTTTCTTCTTTGTACTCTTTTGAAACACCATAATGGCTTCAAAATCTGGAAAGATTGTTTTGACTAAAAGAAATGACTATTCATCTGGATATAATTCTAAAATGCAACTTAATACTGAGTTAACACCTCCACAGCCTTTGACACCTGAAAATTTATTAAATAATTTAAAGATTATGAAACATGAACTTACTTTGGAATTTAATAAGAAAATAAGTGAGATAGACAAAAAAATGCAGGCTGCTTTGAAGAATATGAATCAACAACTCAGATTTGATGTGTTAGAGGTTTGCAAAGGTTTAGCAACAAATATTGAAGTTTTGGCAGAACGTATTGAAACAAATAAACAAGCTTTGGCAACCTCGGTGAATTACATAGATAAAATCCAAAATGATATTGCAAATTTTGAAAAAGAGGTCTTGATGACACAGTTCAGATCCATGGAAGTTGCTATAAGGATTAGAGGTTTGAAAGAAGGATTATATGAAAATTTAAAAGGAAGGATGGTTGATGTATTGGATCAGGTGTCTGGAATTTCTAAAGTGGAATTGGCTACACAAATCGACAAAATATACAGAATCAATTCGTGGTACGCTAAACAAAAGCATTTACCAAGGGACATTGTCATATATTTTACCACAAGAGCTTTACGGAATAGAATTATACAAGCAACGTTTAACAATAATCTCATGGTGAATGGTCAGGAACTAAAGATTTGGAAAGAAATCCCCTCTAAAATGCTCAAAGCCAGAAAAAGCTATACTTTTTTGATTGATGAATTCAAGAGATTAAATTTACAATATAAATGGGAAGCGCCAGTTGGAGTAGCAGTGAAATTTTCTGGAAAAAGATACTGGCTCAACACGATAAAAAAAGCTACTGAATTTTATGTCAATGTTTTAAAGGCTGATATATCCAAGATTCCAGAGGAAGGATGTATGAAAATAAAAGAGGAGGAGGAGGGGAAGCCATCTTTGCTGGATCAAAAGGAAATAGATTTAAAAACCCAAAAGGAGTGCCAGAACCAGATAGCTGGGGAAAAGGAGATGGAGGTTTGGGATCAGATGGGAGACGAGTCGACAAATTCGAATTTACTGAACTATTAAAAGATGAACTATCAAGATACAAAACGATGTGATGTTGAAATATATTGGACGGATAGAGACTAATATGATTGCATTTTTCCTTTTCCCTATTTAATGATTACTTATGCAATATTTAGCTAAGTTTTATATAACTTTGAGGTTACTTTTAATGTTAATAATATTAGATATATATAGTTTGTTGAAGATTTGTTTATTCTTTTTTCCCTTTCTTTTTTTTGTTTATTGAAGTTAGTAAGTTAATTTAGAATATTATGGGGAGGGAAGGGGGTGGGTTTGGGGGGGGAGAAAAAAACAAAAATGTTTGTACTTTATATTTAATATTTTGCTACTACTTATGTAATTCTGTACTAATAAAACTTTTTGAATTAAAAAAAAAAGAAAAAGGAAGGCTGAGCACCAAAGAATTAATGCAGTCAAATTATGGTGCTGGAGAAGACTTTTGAGACTGGAGGCTGGAGAAGACTCCTTGGACTGCAAGGAGACCAAATCAATTAATCCTAAAGGAAATCAATCCTGACTCTTCTTTGGGACAGATACTGAAGCTGAAATATTTTGGCCATCAAATGAGAAGAGAGGACCCATTGGAAAAGACCCTCGTGTTGGGAAAGACTGAAGGCAAAAGGAGAAGGGGACAGCAAAGGTGGGTTAGATACTGCCATTCACACAATGAACATGAATTTGGGCCAATTCTGGGAGACAATGGAGGATGTGGGGGGGGGGACAGATGCCTCACTGTCCATCGTGAAGGCCAAATCTGCCAACATCTGCAGGTCACTTTTCACCTATGTTTGTAACATTCCATGTTGCAACCAAGCTGCTTTATTGTGTGCATTCACACCACATATCTGTTAATGTTTGAGACCAATAAATCCATAACGAATGAGGTTTGGTAGGGAATAAACCAGCCATCAATGGGTCTCAACGCACTAATAAAAGTGACCTGCTGAGCTGGCCCTAAAATGTTGGGTGTGGGTTTTGCCCAACTGCCTTGTTTCTATGGCAAAGAGCTCTTGATGCTAGACTGCCTGTCTCTTTAAGTATTTACGGGTGTTAGTTGGAAGCAAGGGGAGTTGCTGTAAAATAAGCTAGAGAGAGAGAGAGAGAGAGAGAGAGAGAGAGAGAGAGAGAGAGAGAGAGAGAGAGAGAGAGAGAGAGAGAGAGAGAGAGAGAGAGAGAGAGAAATTAAAAAGCAGAAGAATCGGAGCTGCCTGGTTAGACTTGAGAAGCTGTCCTGGGTGCTACAGGCAGGAAGCTCTAGTCAACTTAAGCACCTGCCAAAGAGTAGCTCCAAAGACAACCGGAGGAGAAAATAAAGCAAGCTTTTCTTTCTTTGAAGTGGAGCAGAAAGCGGATCACAGACTTCCGAGCACCTATCAATCTCCCAGGATGGATTGCTGTAATGTATGTACAAATTATATACTTTTTAAAAAAACCTCCACCACCAAATTTTGCACTGGAAGATGATAAAGTTGACTAGGGGGACAAAATTAAATTAAAGTCAAGGAACAAAAGCCAGGATTTTTCAGTGCTGCTGTTGTCATTGACAAAAGATTAATGGAAACAGTCTTTGGATTTCCAGCAAAACTGTAGGGGGTGTTAAGGGCTGAATCTCTTTTCTTAACGTTGCTAAAAAGCAGACTTCTCCACCTTGGCTGAGGGTCTATGATGCCCTTTATGGGACATGGGAAATTAGAGAGTGGGAGTCATAGGTGTCTTTTACTGCATTTACTTGAGTTTGCTGACATTTTGGAGAATGAATGAAATATGTACATCCATGAAAAAGTAGATGATAGATAGATAGATAGATAGATAGATAGATAGATAGATAGATAGATAGATAGATAGATAGATAGATAGATAGATAGATAGATAGATAGATAAAGATTGATTTTAGAACTGTTGGATTCAACCAGCTTTTTTCATTTGTAGTAATTCCAAATTAATGTAGGTTGCCTGTTTTGCTTTAAACTGTTGCAGCCCCTTCCCCGACCCCCTTGACATCTCGAGAGTCAGCATCTCTGCCTGGCACAAACATTTCTAATTACTGGAGCGCTAAACATGAAATAAGGACAGGGCCAGCAGAACTCTTAGTTTAATGTGTGGGAGTTGTTGCTGATTGCTGTTCCTGTGCTATAGAGGGGAAAAAGAGAGTGAGAAAGAGGAGGAAAAAGCAGCAACATTCTTTTGCAAGGGGCGTTGAGATGGAAGCGTATCCTAGCTCCTGTTAATTAGAGGATCAGGATTAAGAATCCTTTTACCATCTTACGAAACAGGAAAGAAATGAAAACACTTTATTTCAGATGAGTGGGACATATTCTTTTAATAATAATAATATAATAATAATAACAGAGTTGGAAGGGACCTTGGAGGTCTTCTAGTCCAATCCCCTGCTTACGCAGGAAACCCTACACTACTTCAGACAGATGGTTATCCAACATCTTCTTAAAAATGTCCAGTGTTGGAGCATTCACAACCTCTGGAGGCAAGCTGTTCCACTGATTAATTGTTCTAACTGTCAGGAAATTTCTCCTTAGTTCTAAGTTACTTCTCTCCTTGTTTAGTTTCCACCCATTGCTTCTTGTTCTGCCCCCAGGTGCCTTGGAGAAAAGTTTGACTCACTCTTCTTTGTGGCGACCCCTGAGATATTGGAACACTTCTCTAGACAGTCTAGAGAAAAGAAGAACTAGGGGGTAGCAGTATTCCAGTATTTGAGGGGCTGCCACAAAGAGGAGGGGATCAACTTATTTTCCAAAGCACCAGAAGGCAAGGCAAGAATCAATGGGTGAAAACTAATCAAAGAGAGGGAAGCAACCTAGAAATAAGGAAAAACTTCCTAACAGTGAGCACAACTAACCAGTGGAACAGCTTGCCTTCAGAAGTTGTAGGGGTTTCATCACTGGTGGTTTTTAAGAAAAGACTGGACAGCCACCTATCTGAAATGGTATAGGGTCTGCTGCTTGAGGAGGGGGTTGGACTAGAAGACCTCCAAGGTCCCTTCCAGCTCTATTCTGATTGATTGAATGATTGACTTTTCAATGTGTGAGTTTGCATTTTGGAAGAACTCCAGATCAGGTGCAAATGATTGGCCCCTTCCAGATGTTTTGTACTACACTTCTCATCATTCCCAGTTGGGAGGGGAAGAAATAAGCTCATACATTTGGTGAAGTAGAAGGTTAAGGGATGCTAACTATTCTGGAGATGCCAACCATGCCCGTTTCCCACTTCTCCAGATCATCTTTGCTTTGAAGAATGTCGGGTTAAAGTTTCACACATCCGAATTGCTAAGCCAGATCCGATTTGGCGTTCATTCAAATCTCTGCTTAGTTGAACAGATTCCTTTCAGCCATCATATAGATATAAATTCATGCATGCAAGTACTGGCTTACTGGGTAAAACATCCGGCAGCTGCTGTCATAAGTTTTAAATAGTGGATCAAGTATAGTACTGTAGGATACAGAGGCTTCAGTATTACAGTTTCCTAGGGTATCTTTAACAAGGAGGGGAAAAATATTTAAAAAGCAACGTACAATAAATGGCTATGATGTAACCAGAAACCAAACATCCTAGCACTGAGCACACATCAAGAACATGAATATTAGGCTGCTACTTGTGCAGATGCCCTTGGGCGCCCCATCTACTTCCCCTTGCAATTGTGATTGCTTCTTTTATGCCCCAATCTTCATTAAGGTGGCTTTTGAAATTGTCAACCTATTCTGCAAAGCACCTGAAGGCAGGACAAGAAGCAATCGATGGAGACTAATCAAGGAGAGAACGAACCTACAACTAAGGAAGAATTTCCTTACAGTGAGAACAATTAATCAGTGGAATGACTTGCCTCCAGAAATTGTAGGTGCGCCAACACTGGAGGTGTTTAAGAAGAGATTGGACAACTATTTGTCTGAAATGGTATAGGGTTTCCTGTTTGAGCAGGAGGTTGGACAAGAAAACCTCCAACTCTGTTGTTCTGTTCTGTCCAATCTTAGGGGACTGGAGGCTAAAACTTATAGAGGATGATTGCTGGAATTGGGTATGTCGAGTTTAATGAAAAGAAGGACTAGGAGTGACATGATAGCAGTGTTTCACTATCTCAGGTGAGGGGGTCAACCTATTCTCCAAAGCACATGAGGGCAGGACAAGAAGCAATGGATGGAAAATAATCAAGGAGAGAACCAACCTAAAACTAAGGAGGAATTTCCTGACAGTTAGAATAATTAATTAGTGGAACGATTTGGGAAGTTGTCGGTGCTCCATCCCTGGAGGTTTTCAAAAAGAAATTGGACAACCATTGGCTTGAGCAGGGGGTTGGACTAGAAGATCTCCAATGTTCCTTTCAACTCTGTTATTCTATTCTATTCTATTCTATTCTATTCTATTCTATTCTATTCTATTCTATTCTATTCTATTCTATTCTATTCCCATTCCCATTCCCATTCTATTCCCTACTTCACGAACAGAATACTTAGAGAATTTTACCACTGATGGTTCTTCGCTTGTACTGCTCCAGTGTCACGATGTGAATATTGTCAGTTGTGAGTCTATGCAGGGTGATGCACCCCTAATCTAAATATTATGGTACTTCCCAACACAAGCAGAACACGTGATATGATGTTCTGCGCATGTCTACATTCCTATCCACCATTAATCAATTCTGTTATACCTTCCGACCTGGAAGGACGTGTTACGTAGCAAAGATGTAGTTTATTCAGGATTTATTGTTTTATATTGTTTTGTACTAAAATAAATATTTTCTATTAGACATTTTAATCTCGGTTTTATTTATAAGTATTTGAATTCCAAGTAAAAGATCCAATGTCGCCTCTACGGGGAAATGCTCCCCTTGACATCCAGTGATTTTCCAGCACTACTTCTGTCCTTTCCCTATTGGTCTGTGGCCATAAACAAATAAAAGTTCATTCAGGAAGAATAATTGGGCATCTCTGTACCACTGGCCTTTGCCCAGGAGCATCCAAGAGAGAGAGAACAGGAAAACATGCAAAGGTTGTTTGCTCCTTGGAGGTGATGGTGGAACAAGCATCAATTGGAAGGAAGGGCAATAAGCTAAACTAGAAAGTTGAAAAATGAACCATTGCAAGAAGGCAAAGATAAACCATTTTGATATTACATGAATATGTTCTTGAAGATCCAGGAGTCAAATGCCAATTAAGCCATTGTTTTTAACAGGTGTCCTCTGTGCTCATATTAGAAGAAATATGCCAAACCACAGAAGACACCTACAAGTTATTCAGCTGTTTAAAAGTATGGGAAACTTCACATGTTTCAAAAAGAAAAGAGAAACATTTGCAAAGTCCACCCATTCTATTTAGTACCAGTTAGTGTATTTGTAATGGAATGCCATGAATCTGTTCTCATCAATTAAAATCGTAGTCATTAAAGAGAAAGCTCACCTCCTTGCTAATGCCTTGACCCAGAAATTCTTCCAAGTCCATGAAGTTATCATAAAGCCAGAAGTTAGCTTTCTAAGCCAGGTGAAGGTGCACGTCTGTTCCAGCTCCTAGAAGTTTGGGAGTATTTCAGTTGGGAGATGGCAGAGCTCCTGTCACTGTATTCAGATTAAACTGGCCCACATGTTTGCAGAGTTCAGAACTTGGTGCAGTCTTGATGTACCTTTAGGCCTTTGTAAAGTTGGAATGGCATTCAAGAGTGAAGGTTGGTTAGGGATGTCTAGCTCCTGAGCTACCCTACCTTCCCTAGCTTCCTATCAGGAGCAGAAGCGCAAAGCCTATCTCTTGTCAGCTGCTGCCAGTTCTTAGTGAGTTAAAAATAAACTTGATAAGCCGAAAGACCTGATAAGCTAAAGACCTGATAAGCTAAAGACCTGATCAATCGGAGAGAACAGGGAACAGGGTTAAGAAAACATACCGTATTTTTCGGAGTATAAGATGCACCTTAGTTTTTGGGGAGGAAAATAGGGGGAAAAATCTGCCTACCAGGTATTCATCTGGCTAGCATCCTTAGTCTGGTCAGCTTCAGCACATTATTTTATTCCCTGGTTAGGACTTTAAAAAACCTTCTTCGGAGAGAGTAACAATGAAAGAGCCTGCAAGCCGGTAAGAGCTGGGAAGATCGTTAGCACCTGGTTAGAGCTAGAAAAAAACTTTTTCGGAGCAAGTAGAGCAATGAAAAAAACCCTGCAAAGACTTAGGGCTGGAAAAACATTTTTCGGAGAGAGTAACAATGAAAAAGCCTGCAAGGTAAGAGCTGGGAAGATCGTTAGCACCTAGTTAGGGCTGGGAAAATAGTTCCGAAAAGGCTACATTCAGAGTATAAGCCGCACCCAAATTTTCAGCCACTTTTAGGGAGGAAAAAGGTGCG
The DNA here is from genome assembly GCA_023053685.1 of Diadophis punctatus similis. Taxonomy (NCBI): domain Eukaryota; kingdom Metazoa; phylum Chordata; class Lepidosauria; order Squamata; family Dipsadidae; genus Diadophis; species Diadophis punctatus. The sequence continues at coordinate 2,894,704 of JALIGW010000020.1, read as the reverse complement.
TCTTATACTCCAAAAAATACGGTACTTTCTAATCTGGGCATGCCCTTTTCTGTTTTCATGAGACCCATATTTCTTCTGCAACCAGTTATTGGAACAGAATGAATAAGGTGAGCTGTCCATCAGCATTTCTCCTGAAGCCCCCAGAAGACATCCAGACTGGGTGGAACCAAACTTTTCGGCCTCCTATTTGCATGCAAGGTGCAGGTTGAGAGATGTATAAGGAATCTTATAGATACTTAACTGTCCATTTCTCCCTTGAAACTCCTAGAAACCACACCACAAATGGGTTGCTTCCCAGCCAAAGACCTGCCATATGAAGCCCTCAACCAGCTGAAGTTGGTGTCCTGCTTTTCAGAGCTCAGCACTGGTTCTTCCAAAGGGAAGGAGATGTGTGTTGGAGAATGTTCCCATTACCAGGGACTGACAGCTATTTTCCCCTTTGAATAATGTGTGTCATTCCAAGCAGTGCATTACCAGCAAACCACAGTGGGTGAAAGTTAGAAGTGACGTTTGAATTATTGGAAGAGTCATTCTGTTTGCTTGCTAGCAGTGATGAAAGGGGAGAAGTCCCAGGCCTTAAGGTTTGTTGCTAAAAGTATTTTCCCCCAAGGTGGATGTCATTCACAGCTGAAGTGAGAAAGCAAAGTTGCAATCCCAGTTTACCTGAAGTTCAAAAACTCAGCATTTTTGGTTCAAAGTGCAAGACAGAAAGCATTTGGCAAATGATGGAGAATTCCAGGCAGACTGATGTGACTTGGAAAGACAGGCTGGGTTGACATAAAAGTTGCTTTGTTTCACCCTGAACCCTAGTAGAACTAGGGGTGGGTTCTAACTTACCTAGCTGCCGGTTTGCTTCCTCCCACCCTGCGTGGCCGCGCCTCTTGGGAGCGCGCATGTGCAGTGCCGAAAAATCCAAAAATATTCCACCAAAAAGGGCTGAAAACAAGATGGCAACACATGCACAGTGCCAGAAACCCGGCTTCTGAGCACGTGCAGAAGAAAAAAACCTGGAAATTTTTTAAAAATAAATTCAAAAAAATAAAATAAAAAAAGATGGCGGCACCCACAGACCAGCACCGACCGAACCGGTTCCGTGACATCATCGTGACATCACCAGTGGGTTGCTACCGGTTCAGGCGAACATGTCCGAACCAGGAGGAACCCACCTCTGAGTAGAACAAGTGAAGATCTTCACTGAGACACAATTGATCTCAGTAAATCCTGATTACAGGAGATAAATTGCTTGGGAACAGACTATACTCCTAAGCAAGTCATCCTGTCTAAGGTGGCTTTCTACACAACCTGGTGCTTCCTTGCCTCAATTTTCCAACATTGTCCACAGTAATGGCAACATTCCCACGGGCTCAGTATTTCCAGAGGCAGAATCTGTCAGTTAAACAGTTAAACAGTAACAGAGGTGGAAGGGACCTTGGAGGTCATCTAGTCCAACCCCCTGCTCATGCAGGAGACCTATACTAGGGATTTGAACCGCCGAACTGCCGACATTTCTGATTGACAAGCTCAGTGTCTTAGCCACTGAGCCACCTAGTCAGGTATATCTAGAACTGCCCAGGATCTTGTTCTACTCTCTTCCTTCCTGACAGCTCAGAAACATGGCAGATTTTAATGTTATGTAGAGACCGATGAAAAGATGTTACCTAGGGAATGGTCAGATAAGAGGAAACATAGCCCATAGCTGTATAACGGGCAGAGCAAGAAGCTCAGAAGGGACCCTGTGAGAGCAGGAGAATTGGACTGTCAGACTCGCAAGGTTCTGTTAATGTATAGTAGCTTTACAATAAAATAGAATTAGCTTATCTGGTGTGTGTTTCCTGTCTGGCCCACCTGGTAAGGCTGACACAAAGGAAGAACCACTTCACATCCTGCCTAAAGACTTCCAAACATCTAGAACTAGCATTGCAGAGGTGCCACCATAGAGAACGATTGCCAACCGGTGAGATCAATTGCTGTTTTTTAGGGGGGGGGGGAATCAAACAAGTGAAGCTTGAGTAAAACACGGCCTTTAGCAAACAGCAGTTGAAACGTATGTGATCATCAAACAGACTGACACATTCGCAGAGCCCATCTCGGGTATCTACATCTTAATTATTCAATACTGAGGCAGAAAAAATGGGTCACTGATGCTGGTACTCATTATATCTCCTTAAAAGCCAGGAAGGCTTTATGTGGCACCTAAAAGCTGAGCAGGGACATTGTGGCATCAATTTTCAAAGCCAAAGACCCATTTCTGAAAATTAGTGAGGTCTTACACTTAACTGAATAATCTGGGTCTCTCTTCCAAGCCCATATTCTCCTCTTTGACTTTTTAAATATTATCCCTTTTCACCTTTGGCCTTTGTTTTGTTTTTTTTCTATTTTCTATCTAGTAGATGGCTGCACTTTTTTTGGGGGGGCAAGCATATACAACAGTGGTGGGTTCCTACCGGTGCTGTGTGGAGCGCAGCTCCGGTAGGAGCCCGGCGATGACGTCATTTTTGGGCGCTTCTCCGCGTTCTGAGCTGTCGGGAAAAAGCCTTCCCACCCGCCCTTGTTTCAATACGGACCTTTATTCTTCCTCCGAAGCACAGCTGAGAAGCTCCTCAGCTGTGTTTCGGCTTGTAATGTCGTCCTAAGAATGCGCGGAAGTGAAATCGCCCGATGGAATGCAAGTTCACTTCTGCGCATACTCGTGATGCACACAGGTAGCAAAAATAACCGGAACCCTCCGCTGATATACAATATTTAAAATACCTATTCTAATATACCAAAATTAGGCACAATTATGGATAACATATCTACATTAGGGAAAAGTAGTATAGCAAAATGTGGAAGGAAGGAAGGAAGGAAGGAAGGAAGGAAGGAAGGAAGGAAGGAAGGAAGGAAGGAAGGAAGGAAGGAAGGAAGGAAGGAGGAAGGAAGGAAGGAAGGAAGAACTAGCAATAGCACTTAGACTTATATACCACTTCATACTGCTTTACCACTCTCTCTGAGCGGTTTACAGAGTCAGCATATGGCCCCTAACAATCTGGGTCTTCCTTTTACCAACCTCGAAAGGATGGAAGGCTGAATCAACCTTGAGCCGGTCAGGATCGAACTCCTGGCAGTGAGCAGAGTCAGTCTGTAATACTACATTCAAGGAAGGAAGGAAGGAAGGAAGGAAGGAAGGAAGGAAGGAAGGAAGGAAGGAAGGAAGGAAGGAAGGAAGGAAGGAAGGAAGGAAAAGAAACGAATATACAAAATAGGATACAATGGGAGAAACATAAACAGAATATGCAAAACATGCCTATTTAAAAGTTTAAAAACAATACAGAACGTTAAGACAAATCTCAGGTTAGAAATAGGTACAATTAACCAAAGCCAACAGTGACAAATTACACAAGCACAAAAGTTCTACTAGGGATGAAGAACAGGGTATGAACTGAGAATCTTCCTTTTAAATACTTAGCCCCACAAATGTAATTAACTAGTGGAAGGAAAACAATTTATCAGGCAACTCCCTTTTTGGCTTGCTGGTGAAAAAAGTCTGGAGGTTTTTATTTAAATTGCAACTTCATTAAAGACAAAAGAGTTTTTCCAAGAAGAAGGAAGAAAAAGGCCAGTTGGTTAGTTTACATGGTTATTGTGGAGTCGGGAGACCTGAAGGAAACGGTCAGATGATCTTGGATAAAGAGCAGAGAAAGGTTTAAGCATGATGATTACCAGGGGAAAGTTGACTTTTATTTGGAAGCTTTGAGTAGCAAATGCATAGAGAAGGCTGACCTTTTGCAAGGACAGATGCCGGTTGAACTATAATATTTTCTAGTACTCCTGTTGGTGTTCTGATGGCTCTTTGGACTCATCACAGATTTCCTGTCCTTATTTTTCTCTAATTTCGAATAGCTATCAAGTGAACACTTGGTATCTTTAACAGCTAGCAAAGTCCAGAGTTGGTCTTTGGTCAGAAAGTCACTATATTCATCACCCATGATACTTTCATAGATTATCACAGCAAGGCATTATGACTTTAATTTAAATTTATTTATTTATTTATTTATTTATTTATTTATTTATTTATTTATTTATTTATTTATTTATTTATTTATTTATTTATTTATTTATGTTTATTTGTCAAACATGTACAGGATAGTAGTTGTTTGTATAAACATAATATAAGTAAAAAGTACCGATAATAGTGGTCAATAGGACAGTAGGACAGGGACAGTAGGCACAGTGGTGCGCTTAAGCACGCCCCTTACAGACCTCTTAGAAATGGGGAGAGGTCTACTGTAGACAGTCTAAGGTTAAAGTTTTGGGGGTTTGGGGAAGAAACCACAGAGTCAGATAGTGCATTCCAGGCATTGATCACTCTGTTGCTGAAGTTGTATTTTCTGCAGTAGAGTTTGGAGCGGTTTACATTAAATTTGAATCTATTACGTGCTCGTGTATTGTTGCAGTTGAAGCTGAAGTAATCATTGACAGGAAGGACTTTTTGATATATGATTTTATGAACTACATTTAGATCAGATCAGAGGCAGCGTAGTTGTAAATTGTCTAATCCCAATATTTCAAGTCTGGTGGAATAAGGTATTTGCGAGCAGAGGAGTGGAGGACTCTTCTAGTGAAATATTTCTGGACTCTCGATTGTATTAATGTCTGTTATGCAGTGCGGGTTCCAGACAGGTGAGCTGTATTCCAGAATTGGTCTAACAAATGTTTTGTATGCTCTCGTTAGCAGTGTAATATTGCCAGAGAAGAAGCTACGCAAGATTAGATTAACAACTCTCAGAGCCTTTTTGGCAATGTTGTTACAGTGGGCTCTAGCACTTAGGTTGTTGGATATGAGTACTCCAAGGTCTTTGACAGAGTGAGGGTCGTCTACAAGTTCATTTCCTCCAAGTTTGTATTTTTTATTCTGATTCTTTTTGCCAATGTGTAGGACAGAGCATTTGTTGGTTGAGATTTAAAGTTGCCAGTTGTTTGACCATTCTGCTACATGGTCAAGGTCTTTTTGAAGGGTAGTAGCATTGTTGGTGGTGTTAAATAGTTTAACATCGTCGGCAAAGAGAATGCAGTTGCTTATAATATGATCACAAAGATCGTTTATGTAGAGTATGAAGAGTGTTGGTCCTAGAACACTGCCTTGAGGGACATCACTGTTGACAGGAGCAGGATTTGATAGGGCACTCCCTATTTTAACCACTTATTGTCTTTTAGACAGGAACACAGTTATCCAATCATATAGGGGTCCAGAGATGCCATAGGATTTTAGTTTCAGAAGTAGTTTGTCATGTACTACTGAATCAAATTCTTTACAAAAGTCTATGTAAATTGCGTCTATTGTTTTACCTTGAGTGGTCCATATGTTTTTGCAGTGTAAGAGTTGTAGATTATAGGATAATTTTTTTCTGTTCCCATTGCTTCCTTAGTAAATACGCCAATGTAGAATAGACTTCCTATCACATAGCCCTTTGCTAAGTTTCTCTTCTAACTTGGAACCCATCCTTTATCTATAACCTATAAGTGGGATATGTTGTCTGTTCACACATTATACTAATTTAGAGCTAAACCAAGGTTACTAAAAAAAGATAACAAATTATTGTTTACAAATCCTGATTGCTAAGCCATGATATGGACATACTGAGTTTTGATTTAGTATGCTGGGTGAACAAAACCTCTAGTTAAATATGTATTTGTAATGGTATGTGGAATGTGGAAGAATCTTGCGGGATGAGGAGAAGACATGCTGCCTAGGGAATGATCAGATAAAAGTGAGAAAAATCCAACAGCTGCTTAACAGTTATCACAGGGCTGTCAAACTCCCAGCCTGCGGGCCAGATGCGTCATGTGCTGGCCACGCCCACACCCGGTTTAGTGAAGGCGAAAGTCCCGATACATCACGTGATGCCACCTTGACGGCATGACTTTGGCACCCCTGAGTTATCAAAAGAAACTTAGGAAGGATCCACCCTAAATTAATGAGGCTGTGAAAGAGACCCCGGGAAATTTGTATTTTCAGACTTACAAGATTCTTTTAATATAGCCTTACAATAAAGTAGAATTAGATGCTCTGGCTGTGTTTCCTATTTGGTTTACCTGGGATAGTTAACAGCATTTAAGCCCACTTCAATTTCATAGTTAGAATAGAGTATGAACTAACATACCATGTCATCAGTCCACTATAATTTATACAACTGAGCCTCGTACAATGTGTAAATTTCCTCCCATTTGTAACGGCTTTCTCACTTGTCTAATGGGGCTCAATCAAAGCTCTGCAGTTCACAGACACAGTTGTCAGGAAAGGCCGATAGTACAGAAATAGCGTAGAAGCCAGGAGGATATCTCATGGGCTCGGATATCATTAGGCAAATAATACTACTTAATTTGCATGATTTAGTTATCTAAAGAATTTATATGGCCACCAAATGTGGACCCTGAGATTCTGAGCAGCATGCAATACATCAGAAAACCAAACAAAAATAAACAATTTCAATTAAAATCCAAAACATTAATAGGTGACCAGGAATCACAATCCTATCCTTCTCCAAGAAGTTATCATGACACCTTGATCTTTCCCTGTGCTTCTTGGTGGATGTTCATTACTGAAACCTATAAGACAGAGGTCTTCAAACTTGGCAACTTTAAGACTTGTGGACTTCAACTCTCAGAATTCTCCAGCCAGCTATGCTGGCTGGAGAATTCTGGGAGTGGAAGTCCACAAGTCTTAAAGTTGCCAAGTTTGGGGACTCCTGCTATAAGATGTCTGGGTTACCGATTTCTTAGACTCACACTATCTCTTTACATGCATCTGACTCCTTAAAAGACACTTGAGCTATGACAGGCAACTTGTCAATCAAAATTAAGTAGTCGGTCATTTTCTTTCGGTCATTGACAAGCAAAACAAAACAGTCACAACTGATTAGAGTAGAACAAGCCATGAAATCATCTAACAAAACAAGTGAAATGATAAGTTAAAGTTTAAGAATTTGGGCGGTAAAAATTATAATAAGGTATTACACAATTAATATAAAACAATTAAATTATTGTTTGTAATCATGGAATGCTAAAATTACCGATCTCACATATATAGAACCACTTTAATAGTAAAAGTCATGGAAAAGTCATAATTATTTTTATATCTAATGAAAATGCAGTGATGTAATGTGTATGGAAAAATAATACATAAGGAGTGATTATGGTTTCCAAACCGAAAAGAGTTCAATGATAGTGACTATCTATGTTGTTAAAGCGACTAAAGTAAGCTAATGAAAATTAAGACAAAAGTAAAATTCAATTGACAATAAGATATCGCTATAAAGACAATAAGACATTACTAAATGAACAGCTGCAACAATCGCAGTTATATAATAATATAATATAATAACAGAGTTGGAAGGGACCTTGGAGGTCTTCCAGTCCAACCTCCTGCTTAGGCAGGAAACCCTACACCACTTCAGACATAAAGACATTAATTTAACCTTTATTGGTTGAACCTTGAAACTTTGATTCCTGTCTCATTTCCTTTGCGTATTTGTTGTGTGATCCCTTCAACTACCAAATTGACTCATTTTTTCCCCAATATAACGGGGAACATTCATTGATTCATTTATTAATCATATTTGTAGGCAGCCCACTCAGAAAAACTCTGGGTAGCAGACAGAAAAATGATAAGAATTTTTTTTTCTTTTAAGTCCGATCTCTCCAAATGACTTCTGAATTTATCTCAAAGAATTGTGGCATTGCTCTTGATAATAAAGGAGCAAAAACTATGGTTTGTTTATTTATTTATTTATTTATTTATTTATTTATTTATTTATTTATTTATTTATTTATTTATCTATCTATCTATCTATCTATCTATCTATTTATTTATTTATTTATTTATTTATTTATTTATGACATTTATATACCGCCTTCACCGTGCAAGCACTCTCTAAGCGGTTTACACCAGTAAGCAATGTATATTTATATTGCCCCCAACAATCTGGGTTCTCATTTTACCTACCTCGGAAGGATGGAAGGCTGAGTCAACCCTGAGCCGGTGAGATTTGAACTGCTGACCTACGGATCACAGTTAGCTAAAGTGGCCTGCAGTACCCTACTCTAACCGCTGCGCCACCTCGGCTCAATAGGTTCATGTGGGGACGGGGAATTGATCCAAATAAACCAGAATATTGTAAAAAGTGTATGTGGAAATGTAGACATGTCTTCATGATTGTTTCTGCTATCAATTTTCAAGAATATTTGCAAATTCAATATTTGCAAATTCAATTAATTTAAGATTGGAGGTCAGAAACTGAATGTGAAACTTGACTAATTCTTGTCTAGGGAGATTCTCATCCATCCGGACCATGGTTATTGTCACACAGGTGCTTTTCCAAAAGGCATCTGGACTTTCTTGTTTTTTTTTTCATTAAAAATGTTTCGCCCTCAGATCCTTTCAGCTGTTCAGACCTGAAGCTCCTTGGATGAGAAGCGAAACGTATTCAAGGGGGTGGAAAACCAGGAAAGTCCAGATGCCTTTTGGAAAAGTACCTTTGGGCTGACTAATTTATTCTGGATCTTCTATTAGATACAGTTTAAAGATCATAAACTTTATAAATTAATGATGTGTTGTATGAAGACATTATTGTACCGTATATCTTATTGTCTGTCCTAGATTAGCTACTGATCAGCAAGTAGAACCTTCAGCCCTAGCTTATTTTTGTCCCGGACAACATCAGAAAAGCTTAGACTACTTACAAAATCTTGAATAAAATATGGTAACTTTTATATCTGCCCTCTTCCTTCCCTATCAAAAGAGAGGGAGGTTATCCATTAAATTGTATAAGCTGCTCTCAGCTTAAAAATCACAAAGTTTTGCCTACACAGGAGGTTAAAAAAAGGGAACTGCAAATAGCAGGGAGTTATCCACCCCAAGATGGACTTATATAACCATTCCCCAGCTGTGCAATGTTAATGTGCTGAACACACACACACGCGCACACACACACATGGAAAATGCAATGCAGCGCAACCAGTGTGGCATTTTTCAACGTCTAAACACAACACATCTCAAAATAGCTTGCAGGGGAGGAATGTAAGCACTCAAGAGCTCCGTTCATATATAATGAAATGATAAAATACATTTTTTTTAGAAGGCAAGCACATTTTTCATCTGGCCAGTAAGAGGCATTTAAGCTCTGCCGGTCATTTGTAACAGTCTAGTAAACTCACAAAGATTTTTCCAAACTACAGTGCTGGAGAGCGAGTTAAATATGGTTTATTCCTGCTAACCTCATGCTATGTTCCAAGGGCAAGTCTCTTCAAAAGGAGTCACCACACTATAAAAAAGATGTTGAGACTCTAGAAAAAGTGCAGAGAAGAGCAACTAGGATGATTAGGGGACTGGAGGCTAAAAGATATGATGAACAGTTGCAGGAACTGGGCATGGCTAGTCTAGTGAAGAGAAGGACCAGGGGAGACATGATAGCAGGGTTCCAATATTTGAGGGGCTGCCACAGAGAGGAGGAGGGGGGGTCAAGCTATTTTCCAAGGTACCTGAAGGCCAGACAAGGAATAATGGGTGGAAACTGAACAAGGAGAGATTCAACCTGGAAATGAGGAGAAATTTTCTGACAGTGAGAGCAATCAACCAATGGAACAGAAGTTGCCTTCAGGAGTTGTGGAAACTTCATTACTGGAAGCTTTCAAGGGGAGTCTGGACTGCCATCTGTCAGAAATGGTGTTAGGGTCTCCTGCTTGGGTGGGGGTGTTGGACTAGAAAACCTACAAGGTCCCTTTCAACTCTGTTAATCTGTTAAAGAGTCTACAGAGTAAAAAAAAGGAAGAATCAAATTTAGAAAGCAAAGAAAGTGAGGATTCATCTTCCATGTTCTCTAAGAGAGGGAGGGAGGGAGGGAGGGAGGGAGGGAGGGAGGGAGGGAGAGAGAGAGAGAGAGAGAGAGAGAGAGAGAGAGAGAGAGAGAGAGAGAGAGAGAGAGAGAGAGAGAGAGATTCTACAGTTGTAGCTTGATGATATTGCTATACATTCTGAATATATATAACACACAGCTGGCATCCCCATTACTTCCAAATTATTCCAAATTATTTTGCATTTAAGTTGATGATTCCATTATTGTGCAAACTGGGGGTTAGTAACCAAGGATGGATGACTGAAGGAATTTGACAATTAAAAGGTGGTTTTGTTGTAGCCATCAGGAAGGACAGGAGTTTAGGAACCTATTCAACAGAATGAGTCGGAGTCCTTCCAAACACAGGAAAGCTGTCCTGTGACATACAAAGAACTAAGCAAAAGTATATCTACCACCATCTAAAGAACTCAGTCCCCATAAGATTTAGTTATGTAACTGCCCTATTTGAGTTCAGAACATGTGTTTGAATGACACACTTGTCAACACTTGGGGAAACAACACCTCTCCTCAGCTAAATTGAGCAGTAAGAGAGGTAGAACAGCAAAACCCCATTTGAAAGTGGCAAAGACAGATAGAAACCTACCCCTGGGCACTTGTATCTGACACGTGTAGTACATTTTTGTAGGAATCCTTCCTTGCACCCTTTGAATAAAATCCTAGTTAATGTAGACCTGAATTCCTGATGATTTCATTGATACAGCCACAGCATTTTCTTGAAAAGAATACATGTGTATTCCCAGGAAAGGTAGATAAGGTGGGATCGAAATGTCAGCACTCTCCTGAGCATACTGATGTGCTCCAAATCTGTTGGCAATGTCCATTTTGCTCTCCAAATTCATGGAGACCTAATCCTAACCCTAAGTGGATTTGCCCCCCAATGGGATTTTCCTAAGAATTTTATCAGGAAGTGTAGGCAAGGCGGGATCAAAAAGTCAGCATCCTCCTAAGCATCATGAATCTGTTGGCGAAGTTCATTTTGCTCTCTGAATTCCCAATGGAATTTCCCCATGTACAGTATTTTTCAGACTATAAGACTAAAGTGACCGGATTTTTTTTTTAAGCGGGACGGGGGGGCGGGCCCGCCTGGGCGCCGCCATTTGAGTTTTGCCCTCTGCGCATGCACAGAACGCTGCGCATGCACAGAGGGCAAAACAATGCAAATGTCGGCGTCCAGGTGGGGGGGGAGGCGGGAGGCCTTTCCTCGCCTCCCGCCTCCCCTTCGGGAGCCGGCAGTGGCTTGGGCTGGCAAGCGACGAACGGGAGGTGGGAGGCGGGGAAAGGAGGCAGCCGGCAGCTTACCTGCGAGGCGGCACTCCCGCAGCAGCCCATGGCGGGCTCGGGGCTAGGTCTAAGTCGCGAGCTCCAGGCATCCAAGCGCCGCAGTCTCCCGGTCGCCCGCCCGGCCCCAGGGCAACGACGGCAGCAGCAAGGGCTCCTCGTCCCTCACCCCTCCACCCGCATCCCAACAGCAGCGGTGCCTCCGAGGGCGGGGCTAGGGATGGGGTGGGGGAAGAGAGGAGGAGCAGCCCCCCTTCCCCCTCTCTCCAGCAGGCAGCCGGCTTGCTGAAATTCCGCTTTGCCCGACTTGCTTCCGGTTTGTATTTCGGTGTAGTACCTCTCTTTTGTGCTTCCCTTCTAAGGTGACCAGACGTCCGGCATTCTTTTCAAAAAAGCGTGACTTTTTGGAAAGAATGCGGGACGCGGGACACACGCTTGAAAAGCATGTCTGTCCTGCCAAAAGCGGGACGTCTGGTCACCTTATATAAGACGCACTTCCCCACCCCCCAAAACTGGGTGGAACTGTCTGGGATTCTTATACAGCGAATATTGCGGTGGGGGGAGGGGAGTTGGTGCAGCGCCGATCAGCTGTTCTAAATGGTGGGGATCGCCATTGACACCTATTGCAGCCGCCACCGCCGCCACCCATTCATGACATTTGGCGGTAAACTGGCTGTGGTGAACAGGCCACGGCGACGAACGGGCCACGGCAGTGAATGGGCCGTGGCGAATGGGCTGCAGTGGCAGCAAATGGGCCGTGACGAATGGGCCACAGCAAATGGGCCGCAGCAAACGGGCCGCAGTGAATGGGCACAGCAAATGGGCCACAGCAGTGGCAAATGGGCAGCGGAGGCAGAGGCAGATTTTTTTTCTTGTTTTCCTCCTCTAAAGCTAATGTGCGTCTTATAGTCTGGAGCGTCTTATAGTCTGAAAAATACGGTATTTTCCCAGGAAATGTAGAAAAGATGCAATAAAAAGTCAGTGCCATCCTAAGCATATGGACAATGTTGGCGATGTCCATTTTGCTCTCCAAATTCAAGACCTAACCCTAACCCTAAGTGGATTTTCCCCCCAATGGGATTTTCCCATGGCTTTTCCCATATTGAAGCCATAAAGCCATATTGAAAAGTCATTACTGTCCTAGGCATACCTACACACTGGGAATTGTAGGTAAGGTAGGCTCATAAACTCAATGCCTTCCTAAACATACCCATGCGCTCCAAATCCATTGGCAAAATCAATTTTGCTCTTTGAATTCATAGAGACCTAACCCTAAGTGGATTTGTCCCCTATGTATTTTCCCAGGAAATGTAGATAAGGCAGGCTCAAAAAGTCATAGTCCTTTTAAGAATACCTATTCACAATGTATCTGTTGGTCATGTCCATTTTTCTCTCTAAATTCATCGAGACCTAATCCTAACCCTAAGTAGATTTGCTCCCAATGAGATTTCCCAGCTCCTAGTCAGCCATCTCAAGGCCAATGAACAACATATGGCTTCTCAATATTTTGCTGCCACTGCCTATCCCAAAGAAGTTCTGCAAAAAAAAATCCCCTCTGTAACCCCATGAGATAGGTATGGTAACCATTCCTCCACCATCCCCTTTTGCTCTTTCCTAGTTATGTTTTTTTTTAACATGGCAATTGGTCTTCCTTCATGGCATTGCTAAGAGCCGAGGTGGCGCAGCGGTTAGAGGCAGTACTGCAGGCCACTTTAGCTGACTGTGATCTGCAGGTCAGCGGTTCAAATCTCACCGGCTCAAGGTTGACTCAGCCTTCCATCCTTCCGAGGTAGGTAAAATGAGGACCCAGATTGTTGGGGGCAATATAAATATACATTGCTTACTGGTGTAAACCACTTAGAGAGTGCTTGCACTGTGAGGCAGTATATAAATCTCACAAATAATGAATGAATAAATAAATAAATAAATAAATAAATAAATAAATAAATAAACAAACAAATAAATAAATAAATAAATAAATAAATAGCACACCTGTGGAGGTAAGTTGGCACAAAGAGCAGGCAGAGTTTCACTGGTGCTGATTTTGTATTCTCATCAGGAAGGAGCTTGCACCAAACTGGATGAAGACATCTTGGATATTCCATTAGATGATCCAGATGCCAATGCAGCTGCCGCCAAGATCCAGGCCAGTTTCCGTGGCCACATGACTAGGAAGAAGATTAAGGGGAGTGAAATTGAACGCAAAAGCAAGGATCCCGAGTGTACAAGCAGCACCCGGACTGGAGACTTGCGCAATGGAGATTAAGCAGCCTGGTAAGGATTTTCCTCATCTCTTCCTGATAACATATAATTTCAGGCTATTGTGAGATGGCTTTCCCTAAGCACCTACTACATCCTACTGTTCTTTCTGTCCCTACAAAAAAATAACCCTGTGAGACCATAATAGACTGACCAGAGTGAAAAGATCAACACCTTTGGTTCATTCTTACATCTAACTGGCCCACCAGAGCAGGAAGGCAGGAGATGTTGCAGGCCCCAACTATCAAAGAAATACATCTGGTGGGATCTGGCAGAATGATCTTCTCTGTGATGGTTCCCTCTATTAAGAATACCATTGCCCCAGAGATAAGAGCGTCTGCGAAGTCGCGATGCCAAACCGGAAGTCTAAACTGTGGGGTTTTCAATGTTGGAGTCACTGTGTGTGAATTGTGAAGCTATATAAATTTGTTTAATAAATAATACCAATAAAAGAGAACATTTGTAGGTCAGGGTTGAACTGTGGAGTCCTTGGTGCTGGTGATCTTGTCCTGGGTGTGCATCATCAGTTGATAATCTGGGGTAGGGGTCTCGTAGGAATTGAGATCTGGAGGGAAGCAGGCTAAAGAATAGCTTAGAAGGCTTTGCCCTACATATTTAGCCAGAGTAAGGCTCAATTGTAACTCCTATCTCTGTCTTCTATGACAGATATATGCAATTTATGGTCTCTGGGTCACATTTGGCCCTTTGGCTGTCCCTGTCTGGCCCGTATGAAGTCAATCAGCAATTGGAAATAAAATGTAAATAAGATGAAACATGCACTCTTACCAGTAGCAGCTAATCAAAACCATATAATTTACTGCTTTTTTATAAAGTGATAAAATTAATATAGAGCAGAATTAAGTTCAGCCTATTGGGGGTGGGTTCTGACTTTCCACGCTGCCGGTTTACTTCCTCACATGCCCCGTGCACGTGCGTGCATGCACAGTGCTAAAAACCCAGCTTCTACGCATGCGCAGAAGTAAAAAAACAGCTTCTACGCATGCGCAGATACAAAAAACAAGATGGCACTGCCTATGGTACCGCCGAGAGAGCCAGTTCGGGTCGTGTCTAGCCGGCCATTGCTGCAGGTTCGGCAAGAGGGGGGAAATTCCCGCTACCGGTTCTATAGAACCGGTCCAAACAGGCAGGAACCCACCTCTGGGTCCGACCCTCCACACCAGTCCCAGTTCCTCATGTGACCCCATGGAAAAATTAATTGCCCATCCCTCTTCTATGGGCTGCATGGAGACAAAAGCTATGGATTCCATACCCAGTAGAACTTTCCACAAGGGTTGCCCCATTTTTCAATTTCATCTGCTTACCCCGTCTCCTGTGCTGTTCTACAACTTTTAGGAAGCTTCTCCAATACCCTTGTGCACCTACCAGTGCCGCCTGCAAGGAGGATGTGGGTCAAGAGGCCAAGCTGGTAGATACAATCATGGGGCTGATTCCTTGCCCTTTTCACATGCTTTTTTTTTTACATACCATCTTGACTTTTTTGGGGGGGGGCTTTACCACCACAGTGTTCATTTAACCGCTGGAAAAAAAAGATTGTGAAATATAGTGTCTGTCACATAGGTGACCTGCTTTATGGCCATCATAACTTAAAACTATAATGGGCAGGTTCCATTATGACAGTAAGTTGAGGACTGGCTGTATTCAGTTCGGTGAAAAACGGATGTTCTGCAGGCTTATTGGAAAGGTTTCTGGCAGAGCAAATTCCTGCCTATTTTCCCCCTGCTCTCAACTGAGGTGGCCAATGCAATTGTGCCCTCAGCTGTTCTTTGTCTGCTGACTTTAAATTAGCAATATCTCACAAGCTGTGACAATGATGGATTAATGATAAGGCTGGCTGGATCTCTGTTTCTCTTCTTGGAGCAATTGATGCCTTTGAGCAGTCAAATAATAAGAGGGTCTACTATTTTTAAAAAGCAAAACACACTTTTAATCTTTGAGGGCATGTGGCAGGGGTGGGTTCCTCCCGGTTCGAACGGGTTCGCCCAAACCGGTAGCGACCTGCTGATGACATCACGATGATGTCACTGACCGGTTCGGTCAGTGCTGGTCCGTAGGTGCCGCCATCTTTTATTTGAATTTTTTTTGAATTTTTTCTTCTTCTTCTGAACATATGCAGAAGCCGAGTTTCTGGCACTGTGCATGCAGTCCCCATCTTGTTTTTGACTTTTTTGAAGGGTTATTTTTTAGTACGGTGCATGCGCATGCGCATGCCCACAAGGTGCGCCCACGCGGCGTGGGAGGAAGCGATCCAGGGGTGAAATCCTCCCGGTTCGCTCTTACCTATCGGTCGCTGCAGAGTCTTTGGAGCTGGTGGTGTTCGCGGTGCGGGACTGCCCCCGCCCGCTTCCCCCACCCGCCTGGATGCCACCATTTGAATTCTTTTGCCCTCTGTGCATGCAAAACGCTTTGCGCATGCGCAGAGGGCAAAAGAACTCAAATGGCAGTGTCCAGGTGGGCAGGGGAAGCAGGCAGGGGCAACCTCACGCCGCGAACGCCACCAGCTCCAAAGGCTCTGCGGCGACCGACAGGTAAGAGCGAACCAGTAGCGAGGTAAGTTAGAACCCTCCCCTGGCATGTGGGGCTAGTGGATTGCAGTCTGGGAAGCAGACAGAGCTAAGGGAAAACCTATTCGATCCAATTATGAACCTAATTCAAAATAAAATGAATTACAGAAGAAAATACGATTACCATCCACAAAGTAACCTTCCTTTCTGTAACATTCAAGATGAAAATGAGGTCACAACTTTTAGAGGGGTGCTGGGGGTCTTGAAGAGGAGCCCTAGAGATTCCAGTTGTCCACTTCTACATTGTTACATTACCAAATTCTATCATTAATGGTTTCAGGGTAGGATAAATTAGATGCAGGTGATGTAGCTTGTGAAATAAGGCAGCTCAAAGTCCTCTATGTTCTTATAAGAGATGGGAAATCTTGAACCATCCACTGCATCTTCTATCTATAAAAGCCAACTTTGTATGAAATTCTGAGTTCTGGAGCCTTTTCATCCAATTGTTTGTGGGATGCAAACAGAGCTTCTAGACATTTGATCTTCAAGATTATCCAAACTCTCCTTAGAAGCAATTTTTGATTATAGTGAAATAAAGGAAGACATCGCTTTCCTCCCACCCTACAAATCTGGAGAAAACTCTATTGAAGTTCTGACACGTAATGAAAAAAATCAAGGTGCCTTTTAAACAATCTCCTCCAGTTAGGATGAGACGATTAAAGTACTCTGTTGAACTGGGCAGTAAGTAATGTAGTTGCTGAATATTCTATTTTTCTAGGACAATGGGGCTGAATGACAAATCAGGACAATTATAGAATTACAGGTTGTTGCTGGTTTCATTAGAATGACAAATGGAATGGTCAGGTGTCTCAACACAAGCCCTGTCCTTTGGGGGCCTGCAGGCAACTTTACACTAACCAAGGAGAGAAGCAATCTAGAACTAAGCGGAACTTTCCTGACTGTTAGAACAATTAATCGGTGGAATGTCTTGCCTCCAGAGGTTGTAGATGCTTTAACACTGGAAGTTTTAAAGAAGAGACTGGACAGCCATTTGTCTGAAATGGTGTAGGGTCTCCTGCTTGAAGGTCTCCTGCTTGGTTAGACTAGAAGACTTTCAAATCCCTTCCAACTCTGTTATTCCATTATTCTCAATGCATGAAGAAAAGATTCAGGGCTTATAGCAGGGCAATAGATGACTGTTTTCATCAGTTTTGTCCCCGTGTTGAAATGTTCCAACCTTCTCAAACAGAGGTGGGTTTCAGAAGGTTCTGACAGGTAGCGGAAATTTTGAGTAGTTCGAAGAACCGGTAAATACCGCCTCTGACTGGCCCCGCCCCCATCTATTCTCTGCCTCCCGAGTCCCAGCTGATCTGGAGGAAATGGGGATTTTGCAGTAACCTTCCCCTGGAGTGGCATGGGGATGGAGATTTTACAGTATCCTTCCCCTGCCACTCCCACCAAGCTATGCCCACTAAGCCATGCCATGCCACGCCCACCAACCCAAACCTACAGAACCGGTAGTAAAATCCAGCTACTGAGCATGCACGGAAGCCAAATTGCACGAGGGGACGCACACATGTGCGATATGAACCGGTGGGGAAGGTAAGTAGAACCCACCCCTGCACTTCACAGTACTTTATAGCCCTCTCTAAGCAGTTTACAGAGTCAGCATATTGCCCCCAACAGACTGGGTCCTCATTTTATCCATCTCGGAAGGATGGAAGGCTGAGTCAACCTTGAGCCTGGGGAGACTCAAACTGCCAAACTGCAGCTAGCAGACAGCAGAAGTAGCCTGCAGTACTGCATTCTAACCACTGTGCCACCTCGACTCATACTCCCCTTCTTTGGCAACCCCACCCCACCAAAAACCTTATCAATTTTTCTCTGTTTTGAAATGATTGCAAATTTGCATCCTATTCCATCTTCAAAGAAGCAAGCTAAAATGGAACTGGTTTTTTTTTCTTTGAGGAAGAAGAAAATGTTTTGCTTCTCATCCAAGAAGCTTCATCCATTTTTTAAATTATTATTTTTATTGATTTATAATACAAAATGCAAAAATGCAAAAGAAAATAGTAGGAAAGATAGGGGAGGGAAAAGGAAAAGGAAAAGTATAGGAAAAAGGGGGGAAAGAAAGAAAAGGCATTGACTTTCGACTCCCTTTGGTGCAGTAGAATAAGATAATAAGATTAAATCTAAAGTGACCAGATTTTTTTTCTTTAAGCGGGACACCATTGACGGGGGGCGGGGCCACCTGGACGCCGCCATTTGAATTTTGCCCTCTGCGCATGCGCAGAATGCTGCGCATGCGCAGAGGGCAAAAGAACGCCAATGTCGGCGTCCAGGTGGGTGGGTGGGGGCGGCGAGAGCGGAGCCGAGCCAAGCAAAGATGGCTGAGCTGAAGCAGCCGCCGAAGCACGACGGGCGGGTGAAGATCGGTCACTACGTGCTGGGGGACACGCTGGGGGTCGTCACCTTCGGCAAAGTCAAGAGCTGAGGACGGGGCACGGGGCGGGGCAGGCAGGATGGGGCGCCGGGTTGCAGGCCGGCAGCGGCAGAGGGTCGCTTGAACTCGCTTCCCACCGCGGACCGGGTTCACGCGCAGTGGCGGCGACAGCAGCAAGCCGGGAGCGCTTGCCCGGAATTGAAGTCAGCGAGCAGCCGGGTATCGGGGCTCTTCCCCTGCCTTCTCCATCCTCCAGGGTCGCCACTGCGGGGGTTCCGTCTCTCTGGTGGTGCCTGCGTTGGAAGGGAAGGGGGGGAAAGGCGGCCTGCGGGGCTTGGCACGGCTGGGAGTTGCGAGGCGGCGTAGCAACCGGGCTGTTCCTCCGTGTGTGATAAAGTGCTCGAGTTTTTTTCTCTCACACACACACATGCACAACCTTCCAACGACCGGGTGAGACTGGATCTCCCAGTACGACTTCCAAATGGTCAGATACCTATCAGATGACCAAAGGAAAGGGAGGTCATTAAAATTTTAATTACGGTATAAATTACAATATTCTTCAGGCAGCCGTTCCAGTTTAATTTCTTCCGAATCGTATATCGCCGATTTTGTTTTTAATACCCCAGCAATCCACTGAGTTCAGTTCCACGTCTATGACTCATTTTGAGTGCAAGCCGGTAAAGCAGGAGAAAAGTTCGGAAAGGAAAAAAGACGAATGGTGGGAGGCTCGGCTTTAAAAGTCCGGAATCCCGGCATCTCAAAAGGGAATCCCCCAACTAATCAACCAATCGGCAACGACAATACAAAACAGGGCAATCCCATGCCTTTACGATCCAATGAGAAACTGGCAAAGTGTCCAAGACTCTCCCGATTGGGAGACCTGGCAGAGGGAGTAGACCAATGAGTTCATGATCCAGGCTCTGCACGCTGAAAGGGCGGGGCTATGCAAATCTGGTTTGAAAAGCAAGCGGGAAATCTGAGTTTCACGGGAGGCTCTTGGCTCGTAACCCTTCTCCCTTCTCTTTATTCATTGTCAGCGGCAGCTGCCGCTGCTTCCTGGAGCCATTTTCCAGCTAGCCCCACACAGCGGGAGTGGCCGCAAAATCCATCCGCCGCATCTGCCCATAATGCGGGCTCCTTCGCTTTAGCATAAGGTGACCAGACGTCCCGCTGTTTCGGCATTCTTTCCCAAAAAGCGTGACTTTTTGGAAAGAATGCGGGATGAGGGACACACGCTTGAAAAGCGTGTCTGTCCCGCCAAAAGCAGGACGTCTGGTCACCTTAATTAAACCTCAACTTTTTAATTTTATAT